>CM070787.1:68474520-69674520 GCA_036346955.1 Dipus sagitta
TTACATTTGATAAAAGGAAAGTTGTAGAACTGAAACTGAATCAAAATGAAAACCAGTGTGCTACAAATAGGTCATGGGGAAAAAAAATAGGTCATGGGAAATCCAATGTGAAGTTCATGTATGAATTTTTACTATGTTAAAATTCATTATACACTTGGGCCAGAATTAAATAGAGACACACCACAAATGGAAGGATTAATTCATTAATTTAACTACAATATGGGAATTTAAATCATCTTCGGCTTGAATGTTGTAGTCCAAGTTTTTTCCGCTCCAGGTAACTCATGCCCGACAACATTTACACATATCTGACTCAAAAGTAAAAACGTTTGAAAAATAAGTCCATTTTCAATAACCATTCATCTAACAATAAAAGTGGGGACAGAATGCCAAAAAAAAGTGAGTATGCACATGCTTCCTACCAAAGCTTCACCTTTAGCAACTAATAAAATATGAGAAATAAAATCAGGGTGGAGAGATGGCTTAGTGGTTAAGGCACTTGCCTGCAAAGCCAAAGGATCTAGATCTGACTCCCCAGGACCCACATAAGCCAGCTGAACAAGGTGGTGCATACATCTGGAGTTTGTTTTCAGCAGCAGAAGGCCCTGGTGTGCCCATTCTCTTTCCATCTCCTTCTACTTCTCTCTCTCTCTCTCTCTCTCTCTCTTTCTCTCTCTCTCTCTCTCTCTCTCTCTCAAATAAATAAATAAATAATAAAGTCTCCTTTAACATCCTTAAAAATAAATAACAGTAAACTCTACAATATGCAATGATCATTCTTTTTACTGTAATATGTTTTTAATAATCAGAAGAAATATCACAGTAGAGGAAAAAATTGTGATTTTAATAAATGATTCAGTATTTCACCATAATATATCCCTAAATGAATTCCAGACAATCCTTGCTGCAAAATAATTCAGAAGTTTTAGTAAATGTAAGAAAATGAATCTCTTTTCTCAAAGCTCATGTGGTTCTCAAAATTGGGAAACTCATAGAAGAGGGAAATCATATGCATGCCATGAGTCCTCATACCAACAAAGCAATAAGGATGTGATGAAATAGGAGGTCTACTAGCTGGTGCTACTAACTTGTTAGAGATTATAAAACTCATACTGGAGTGCTTTTCTTCAGAAAGTCACAAATAATTAGCAATCAGTGAACTCACACTGAAGTAAAAAGGTTCCTAATCCTTGAATGAAATATTTCAGTTGTGTCCTTGATTTTAATGCATCAAAACAGTATAGTTCACAAGACTGTCATCAAATTAAGAAATCTATCAAATCTATGGCCTTATTTAACAAAAGAAAACTCATCCTGTAGAGAAGCGTGTTGAGTAGAATTAACATGAGGACTTCAGCTGGAGTTCTCACTTTGTAACACATCAGAGAATTCATACTGAAGAGAAACAGCATTATTGACCTGAATATGCAGTTTAAACATCTCTTAAGAAACTTATGAGTGTTCTCAAGATGGAAAACCCATCATCCAGCCATGTGGAAAATCCTTCACACGTTCTCTCTTTTTTATATTTTATTCATTTATTTGAGAGAGAATGAGTGTGACAGAACCTCCTAGCACTGCAAATGAATTCCAGATACATGTGCCAAATTTGTGCATCTGGTGACATATATGAGTACTAGGGACTCAAACACAAGCCATCAGGCTACAAGTGCCTTTAACCGCTAAGCAATCTATTCAGCTCATGTTCATGTTCTTACGGTTTCCTTTTTTCTTTTTTCTTTTTCTTTTTTTGAGTAGGGGCTCATTCTGGCCCCAGCTGACCTTGAATTCACTATGTAGTCTCAAGGTGGCCTTGAACTCATGGCGATCCTCCTACCTCTGCCTCCTGAGTGCTGGGATTAAAGGCATGCACCACCATGCCTGGCTACTGTTCTCACTTTCTTATGGTAAAAAATTCTAATTTGTATCCAGGTGTGGTTATGCATGCCTTTAATCCCAGCACTCAAGAGGCAGAGGTATGGGGATTGCTATGAGTTTGAGGCCAGGTTGGGACTATGGAGTGAGTTCTAGGTCATCCTGAGCTAAAAGGAGACTCTATCAAAAAAACCACAATTTCTAATTGTGACATAATTAGTGAAAAAACATGAATATCATGAATATGAAAAGATCTTCAGCAGGACATTTAAACTTATGTGTCAGCAGAAAATACTTAGCGGACAGAATCTCTATGTATATTTTCAGTTGCAGAAAAGATTTCAGGAAGTACTCTACTTATGTTGTGTATCAGATAACATATTCTTGAAAAAAATGGTAACATTTAAAAAAATATTTTCATTTATTTACTTGCATGTGAGTGTTTGATTGTGTGTGTGTATGAATGTGGGTTTGGGCATACCAGGGTGTCTGGCCACTGCAAATGGATGCCAGGTGCTTGCTCCTGTTTTTTATTTATTTGTTTATTTATTTAGTTATGAGACATAGAGAGAAGGAAAGAGGCAGAGAGAGAGAAAATGGGCATGCCATGGCCTCTTGCCACTGAAAACAAACTCCAGCCTTATGCACCACCTTGTGCATCTGACTTACGTGGGTCCTGGGAATTGAATCTGGGTCCTTTGGTTTTACAGACAAAAGCCTTAACCCCTAAGCAATCTCTCCAGCCCATTGCTCCAGTTTTTGTGTCTGGCTTTATGTGGATGCTGGTGAATCCAGGTAGGCAGGCTTTGTACAAAAGCACCTTTAGCTCTAGAGATGGCTTAGCCGTTAAGGCACTTCCCTGCAAAGCCCAAGTACCCAGGTTTGATTCCCCAGAGCTCATATAAAGCAAATGCAAAAGGTAATGCATGCATCTTGAGTGCTTTTGCAACATCTAGAGGCCCTGGTGCATCCATTCATTCTCATTCTCATTCTCATTCTCATTCTTTCTCTCTCTCCTTGCAAGAGATAGTAAAGTTGATAAGATTTCTATGAACATTACAAAGGAGGCTGTGGTCACAGTTCTAGTGGTAAGAGGAGGAGGAGAAGAAGAAAAGAGCTGAAGAGATGGCTTAATGGGTAAGGTGCTTGACTGAAAAACCTACGGACCTAGATTCAATTACCCACATACCGATGCACACGGTGATGCATGCATCTGGAGTTCATTTGCAGCGGCTAAAGGCCCTGTCATATCCATTCTCTCTCTTTCTGTCTATCTCATAAATAAAATAGCATGTTTTTCCAGGCGTGGTGGTACATGCCTTTAATCCCAGCATTGGGAGGCAGAGGTAGGAGGATCGCCATGAGTTCAAGGCCACCCTGAGAATAGAGTGAATTCCAGGTCAGCCTGGGCTGGTATGAGACCCTACCTTGAAAAAAAAACACCAAAGGAAAAAAGAAAGTGTATTTCTTTTTTTATGAAGTGTTTATTTATTTATTTATGGCATACCAAGGCTTAGGTATCATTTACACTAGCATTTTCAAACACAATTTTTTTAATTTTTTTTATTAACAACTTCCATTATTATAAAAAATATCCCATGGTAATACCCTCCCTCCCCCCACTTTCCCCTTTGAAACTCCATTCTCCATCATATCCCCTCCCCATCTCAATCAGTCTCTCTTTTATTTTGATGGCATGATCTTTTCCTCCTCTTATGATGGTCTTGTGTAGGTAGTGTCGGGCACTGTGAGGTCATGGATATCCAGGCCATTTTGTATCTGGGGGGAGCACGTTGTAAGGAGTCCTATCCTTCCTTTGGCTCTCACATTCTTTCAGCCACCTCTTCCGCAATAGATCCTGAGCCTTGGAAGGTGTGATAGAGATACTGCAGTACTGAACAGTCTGGTCACTTCTTTCCAGCACCATGATGCCTTCTGAGTCATCCCAAGGTCACTGCCATCTGAAAAGAGAAGATTCTCTACCAAAAGTGAGAGTAGCATAAACATAAGGGTATGAACATTAAGAGAAGTGCTTACTGGGCAGTTTGATAAGCACAGTATATACATTTAGCCAGACAGCAGCAGACGTTACACCCCTAGGGCTTATGACTACCCCTGTTTTAAGTTTTCTTTTTTTTTTTTTTTTTTTTTTTTTTTTTGGTTTTTCGAGGTAGGGTCTCGCTCTAGCCCAGGCTGACCTGGAATTCACTATGGAGTCTCAGGGTGGCCTTGAACTCACTGCAATCCTCCTACCTCTGCCTCCCAAGTGCTGGGATTAAAGGCGTGCGCCACCACGCCCGGGTGTTTTAAGTTTTCAGTATCAGGGATGTATTCCCTCCCATGGAGTGGGCCTCTAGTCCAATTAGAGGGCAGTTGGTTTCCACCATAACAGATGTGTCACTATTGCACCCGTTGGCTCATTTGGCCTGGCTGGCCTAATATAAGGCTTGCAATGTCCACTGTTGAGTCTCTTCACTGGTGATTTCTCTTTCTCCCATTGAACTGCATGCAGAATGGCTTCTTCCAGCTTTCTGTCAGCTGGTCTAAGCACATCTTTGAAGAGTCTGCCCAGTCAGGCTGAGATGTACAAAAATGCACAATTTGAGGATGCTTTCATGTTTTTTTTTGGGGGGGGGGTAAAGAATATCAAAACCATATATCCACATGTGTTTTGTTTTTGTTGGCTTTACCTAAAATTTATATGTGTCGCTTGTTGAAGACCCTAAACAAACAGGCATGGTAACATATGCCTATAAGCCCAGCGCTCCAGAAGCTGAAGTAGGAGGATCGTTAGGTCAAGACTAGTCTGGGCTACATGTAAGGCCAAGTTTGCACTGAGATGGCACGGGAAGGGGAGAGCGTGCAGCTCAGCAACACTTCAGGGTTCATTTGGAGTAAACGCAATGCTTCTGGCAGAGGATCCAGAGCCTGAATTTTGCTTACAGAGTGGGGTAGTTATGGGCCCTACAACTACCCAATCCCTTGAGAGGAGTAAATAGGAGAGGTCAACACTGATCCCATTAGAAGAAAGGAAGTGGGGGTGGAAAGTTTCAGTTTAGAGGGGAAAAACTAGATATTTTAATACTTGGGATTTTCCTCTGCAAAATGGAGGCTCCTAGAGCTAACAGGACATAGTGAGTTCAAGTCTAGCCTGAAATAGATAGCAAGACCTGTTTCATAAAGTTAAAACACACACCTGAACAACAACAACAAAAAAAAACCCAAGAGTGGGGAATGGTAGAATATGCCTGTAAGCTTAGCACTTGGGAAGCTGAGGCAGGCAGATCACTAAGCTGAGGCTACAAAATGAGTTCCAGGCCTGGGCCACATAGTGTGACCCTGTACCCTCTCCACCCCCCCAAAAAAAAAGATAGGAAAGGATTGGAGAGATGGCTTAGCAGTTAAGGTGCTTGTCTGTGAAGCCTAACAACCCATGTTCAACTCTGCAGATCCCATGTAAGCCAGAGGCACAAAGGTGAGGCAAATACAAGGTCACACATGCCCACTAGGTGTCCCAAGCATCTGGCATTGGATTTCAGTGACTGAGGCCCTAACGGGCCAATTCTCTCTGTCCTTCCCTCCCTTCCTCTCTCTCTCTCTAAAAATAAAAAAAAAAAATAGGGAAAAAAAAAGGTTTTTAAAACTTAGAGGGGGCTGGAGAGATGGCTTAGCAGTTTAGGCACATGTCTGTGAAGCCTAAGAACCCAGGTTCAATTCTCCAGGTCCCACTTAAGCCAGATGCACATGGTGGCACATGCATCTGGAGTTCGTTTGTAGTGGCTGGAGGCCCTGGCATGCCCATTCTCTCTCTCTCTCTCTCTCTCTCTCTCTAACAAATAAGTAAATAAATCTTAAAATTTGGAGGGGTTGAGACAGGGTCTCATGTAGCCCAGGCTGGCATCACATTGGGCTACTTGACAGAGGATAACCTTGAGTTTCTGATCCAGGCCTCCACCTCTCAACTGCTGGCATTACAGTCCACTATGCTGAGCTCAGAATAAAGGGGTTTTTTGTTTGTTTGTTTGTTTGTTTGTTTTGTGTGTGTGTTGCTTTCTAATTTATTTATTTGCAAGGAGAAGGGGAAAATGGGCAAGCCCGCACCACTTTGTGCATCTGGCTTTATGTGGGTACTGGGGAATTGAACTCAAGCTATCAGGCTTTGCAAGCAAGCACCTTTAACCACTGAGCCATCTCCACAGGCCATTAAGTTTTTTTGAATGTTTTCACCATAAGGAAATGATAAATGGGCCAGATGTGTGGTGTGTATTCTTAATCCCCAGCACTTGGGAATTAGGCAAGAGAATCAGCTGAGTTCTGAACCAGTCTCCACTACCCAGTAAGACCCTGTTTCAAAAAAATAAAAATGAATAAATGTTTGAAGATTTGACAGAGGCTAGTAGAACAAAAAGGCTTCTTCTATGTCATGCAAGAGAGCGCTTGGGGGCTAGAGAGATGGCTTAGTGGTTAAGGTGCTTGTTTGCAAAGCCAAAGGACCTAGGTTAGATTTCCCAGGACCCACATAAACCAGATGCCAAGGTGGTGCATGAATCTGGAGTTTGTTTGCAGTGGCTGGAGGCCCTGGTGCGTCCATTCTCTCTATCTGCCTCTTTTCTCTCTCTCTCTCTCTCTCTCTCTCTCTCTCTTAAATAAATAAATAAGACTCTTAAAGCGAGTGCTTGGTAGAGGTCCTAAGAAAGATGACTCCACCCTGCAAGAGAGATACAGATAGGCAGGAGGAAAGGTAGAGGACAAACAGACACTGTGGTACTGGGCTATTTAGAAGCTAATGGGAAAAGTGCCTAACAGAGAGACAACAGGGCTGAGGGTAGAGAAAGAAAGAGGGAAAGGTGGTGTGGGGAGCCCCAGAGGGTCCCCCAGATGGGATTGTCTACCAGACCCGGAGACACTCACACGGAGAACTCTCAATGCAAGTCGCAAGAGGTTTATTGTACCGGTGCACCGGGGCTCGACACGAAGTCCTCACGCAGGAGGGGTGAAGAGCCTCGAGCAGCGGGGAGGTAGGGGTTTTAAAGGCAAAACATGCAGAAATATCTCAAACATGTTTCAGTTCGGGGACTTTTCAGACGTCACCAGGCAGTCGCCCGGGCCGTGCCGTTCCCGTGTTATCTTGACCTTGTGCAGGGAGTTAGGGCCCCTGCAGCTAGGCGTTGGGCTTCCCAGAGAGCTAAGACTTTTCAGAGATTAGGTATGCACAGGTTACTAAGGCAACGGCCGGTACTTCAGTTAACTATTTTCTTACCTGAGCCCGGGCAGCTGGTTGCAGAAAGTCACATAAAATGTGCCTTATGTTAAGCAAGCGATTGTACAGAAGCCAAAGAAGCAGGTTAGATGTATTTATTAGGGATTGGTGACCTTTCAGTGGCTGGAGAAATGGCTTAGCAGTTAAGGTGTTTGCCTGAGAAGCCAAAGGACCCAGGTTCAAGTCCCCAGGACCCATGTGGTCAGATGCACAAGGTGGCACACACCTCTAGATGTCGTTTGCAGGGGTTGGAGGCCCTGGCGCGCCCATTTCTCTCTCTCTCCCACTCTCCCTCTCTCTGCATCTTTCTCTCTCCGTCTCAATTAAAAAAAAAAAAAAAAAAAAAAAAAAAAAAAAAAAAAAAAAAGGAGAAGACGAGATAGGACCTGCTGATCCACTCCTGATGATCTCTCACAGAAACAACACAACGCAGCGTGTGATGTTCATGCGTCTGTCTCACCTGCAGATGCAATCTGGGACGTCCTCTATGGTCACTACCTTCCCCTCCCCTCCGTGCCGCCCCACATCGGTGACAGTAACAAACTCTTAAAGGCGCCTGTCATTTTGGTTCAGGTAAGTTTAAGTATAACCAGAGAGCAACGGAGCAAGAGGTCGAAAGCCCCGGGTTCTCCTGTGTATTTATTTCCAGCACCGGGAGCTGGTACAGGGTCTCAAATTACGCCATGCCATCAGCTGCAGAGAACCGAGCACAAGCGGAGACGCCGCCGCCATGGAGGCGCTGCCGCGGCTCCGCGCACCCACCGCTGCGCAGGCGCACGTCCCCCTTCGACAGATAGGAAGGGAGGAGGATGACTTCCCTGCCACCCAGGCCCGCTGGTACCCGCACGCCCTGGAAACGGGATGCTGCCTGCGCGTAACCCGCACACTCCGCGGTCTGTGACTGCCATTGGTCGCGGCCAGAACTGACGGTGGCTCCCATTGGTCTAGTTCTGCGTCTCGCCGCTTGGGCTTCTGGGAGTTGTAGTCTCAGCGTCACTGGCGCTGCCGCCATTGTCCGGAGGGCGACTGGTCGGGTGGTCCTTTTGACGAGAGCTGCTCGTCTGGCTTTGGGGTGGGGGGTGGGGGGGGTCGCTTGGGGCGCCTGCGCTCGAACTGTGGGCCCTGGATGGACCTCCAGGACGAAGCGGCAGCAGTGGTGATGGCCTCGCGGCTGCCGGCAGCACGATTTCAGGTAACAATAGCAACGGTGGCGACTGAGTGGGTTCCGGGCCTCAGCCCTGCGGCGCGCGTGCAGGCGACTGGGCCTGGACGCCTTTTGCCCGGAGGGAGGCAGACGCGGAGAGTCGAGCGCCGAGCGGGGGAAGGGGGGGGCTCCTGGCCAGGCCGCTGGGTCTTCCAGCGCGCATGCTCCGGCGCCCCGCCTCCCTGCCAGGGGTCATCCCCATGAGGCCCTGGTAGACCCACCCTCCCAGGTTCATCTTCGCCCTAGGCGACCCACTCCCCCTTGTCAAGAGAAGCTATTCTCGGGCTGGAAAGATGGCTTAGGGATTAAGGCCTGCAAAGCCAAATTCGATTCCCCAAGGTGCACAAGGTGGCGCATGTATCTGGAATTCAGTTGCAGCAGCTGGAGGCTGTGGCATGCCTATTCTCTCCCTCTCTGTTTCTCTCTCTTAAATAAAAATAAAATATTTTAAAAAATAAAAGGGCTGGAGAGATAGCTTAGTGGTTAAGGTGCTTGCCTGTGAAGCCTAAGGATCCAGGTTCGATTCTCCAGGTCCCACGTAAATCTTTAAAAAAAAGAAAAGAGAGAGGAAGAGGCCGAGCCGGCCGTGGTGGCGCACGTCTTTAACCCCAGCACTCGGGAAGCAGAGGTAGGTGAATTGCTGTGAGTTCAAGGCCACCCAGAGACTACATAGTGAATTCCAGATCAACCCTATCTCGAAAAACCAAAAAAGAAAAAAAAAAAAAAAAAAAAAAAAAAAGCCTGTTCTCCGCAATGACAAGTGGTCCAGAGCTCCTGATGGCAGGCACTGTAGTGAGTGGATCCGCAGGCCACAAGCATCAAGTTAGTGTGACAGGAGTGACCGCCAGGGTCACTCCCAGTAGGATTGGGAGAACAGCATAGGGCTGTTAGTGTGTGCAAAGCCATCTTGTCATCAGAGCTCCAGCACTTCTAGGCAACCCGGCTGCTTACTGTGATCTCCATAAAGTTTCATAGCTGCCTTAGCAGAAACCAAAACAACTCGCAGTTCAAGTTCTGGAAATTTGAAATTATGTACTTCCTATCTTGTGCGTGTATGGGTAGGGGTGGTGTCTATGGGTTTGCATTGTTCTACATTTGGTACACAAAAGGAGATTATTTGTAGTCTTATTTATTGCAATTTTTGTATTTTTATTTATTTATTTGCAAGAGAGATAGAATGGGCGTGCCAGGACCTCCTGCTGCTGCAAATGAGCTCCAGACCCATGCACTACTTTGTGCATCTGGCTTTACTTGAGTACTGGGGAATCAAACCTAAGCCATCAAACTTTGCAAGCAAGCACCTTGACCGCTGAGCCATCTCTCCAGCCATAGTCTTAGATTATAGTTTTTAAAAACACCTGATTATTTGAGAGACAGAGACAGGAGAGAGACAAAGAGAATGGGCACACCAAGGCCTCTTGCCACTGCACATGAACTCCAGATGCATATGCCACTCTGTGCACCTGGCTTTATGTTGGGTACTAGGGAATTGAACCTGGGTCATCAGGCTTTGGAAGCAAGCACCTTTAACCACTGAGCCATCTCTCCAGCCTGGATTATAGATTTTTGCATGAAATATGAGCACAGAGTAGAACTGAGAATTTAGGCTGCCTGACAACAGCCATATGAGTGTGCCACTTTGGTGGGGAATCCTTTAGCTCCAGTCAAGACTGAGGTAACAATGGCCAAGCATCTTGCTAGGATGTTATCTGTTGCTGTGTAAGAACACACCAAAAAATGTAGTGACCATGGGCTGGAGAGATGGCTTAGCGTCTAAGGCACTTGCCTGCAAAGCCAAAGTACCCGGATTCGGTTCCCTGGGCCTCATGTAAGCCAGATGCACAAGGTGATGCATGTGTCAGAAGTTCCTTTGCAGTGCCTGGAGGCCCTGGCACATCCTGTGTGTGTGTGTGTGTGTGTGTGTGTCTTCATCTTTCTCCTCTCTCTCTCAAATGAATAAATAAAAAATTTTAAATGTGGCAACCTGAAACAACAGTAAATGTTACTTCAGTTTCTGATGCACAGGAATCCAAGAATGGTGTAGCTGCTGATTCTAGCCCAGGCTCATGAGAGATGGCTTAGCGGTTAAGGCGCTTGCCTGCAAAGCCTAAGAACTCATGTTTAAATCTCCACGTCCCGTGTAGCCAGACTCTGGGACTACAGAATGAGTTCCAGATCAGCCTGGGCTAGAATAAGACCCTGCCTCGATAAAAACAAAATAAGGGCTGGAGAGGTGGCTTAGAGGTTAAGCACTTGCCTGTGAAACCTAAGGACCCTGGTTCGAGGCTCGATTACCCAGGACACACGTAAGCCATATGCACAAGGGGACACATGTATCTGGAGTTCGCTTGCAGTGGCTGGAGGCCCTGGCATGCCCATTCTCTCTCTGTGTGTCTCTTTGTCTGTCGCTCTCAAATAAATAAAATTTAAAAAATAGTAAGAGTGGAGCCTGAGGCTACATAGTGAATTCCAGGTCAGCCTGGGCTAAAGTGACACCCTACCTTGGAAAAAAAAAAAAAGTGGAGAAAGTGGACACCCTTGTCTTGTTCCTGATTTTAGTGGAAATTCTCTAAGTTTTTTCCCCATTTAGTTTAGTGCTGACTATATGTTTGTTGCATATAGCCTTTATTATGTTGAGATATGTTCCATCTAGTCCAAGTTTCTTCAGTACTTTTGTCATGAAATGATATTAGATTTTGCCAAATGCCTTTTCTGCATCTATTGAGATGATCATGTGATTTTGTCCTTGAGTACATTTCTATGCTATATTATATCTGTTTATTTGCATATGTTGAATCATCTCTACATCTTTGGAGTAAAGCCAGTGTGGTCCTGGTGAAAGATCTTTCTGATGTCTTCCTATACTCTTATTTGCAAATATTTTGTTGAGTTTATCTATGTTCATCAGAGAGGTTGGTCTGTAATTTTCTTTTTTTGTTGTTTTGTTTTATCTTTGGTTTTGGTATCAGGGCAATATTGGCTTCATAAAGGGAGTTTGGTAATGTTCCTTCCTTTCCTGTTTTACAGAATACTTTGAGAAGCATTGATGTTTTAGTTGTCCTGTGAAGGTCTGGTAAAATTCAACAATGAATGCTTCTGGGGCCTGGGCTTTTATTTTATTTTTTTTCTTTTTGGTTTTTTGAGGGTTTCACTGTAGCCCAGGCTGACCTGGAATTCACTGTGTAGTCTCAGGCTGGCTTCAAACTCACAGTGATCCTCCTACCTTTGCCTCCCAAGTGTCAATATTAAAGGCATGCGCCACCACGCCTGGCTAGGCCTGGGCTTTTTTTAGTTGGGAGATTTTTTGTTTTGGTTTTAGTTTTGTTTGTTGGTGTTGGTGGTTTTTGGAGGTAGGATCTCACTCTAGCCCACCAAGCTGACCTGGAATTTGCTATGTATGTAGTCTCTGGCTAGCCTCGAACTAACGGCAATCCTCCTACCTTGGCCTCCCAAATGCTGGGGTTAAAGGCATGTGTCACCACATTTGACTTAAATATTTTTTAAATATTTTTATTTATTTATGAGGAAAGAATGAATGAATGGGAGCATCAGAACCTCTAGCCACAGCAAACGGACTCCTGATGCGTGCAGTACTTTGTGCACTTGGCTGGACGTGGGTACTGGGGAATCAAACTCTGGCCAGCACACTTTGCAAGCAGGTGCCTTTTAACTGCTGACCATCACCCCAGCTTGTCTTCTTATTTTTAAATTTCTTTTTACTGTGTGTGTGTGTGTGTGCGCGCGCGCATACGTGCATGTGTTGTACGTACATGAAGATGCAGATGTAGCGCCCACAGATTCAGAGCCCAGTGCACACATGGATGCTAGAAGAGAACATCAGCTGTCCCCCTCCATCACTAATCTGCTTGCTTTCCTTGAGACCAAATCTCTTCACTTCTACAGTTTGCATGTTCCCCACTGGTTTCTCATCTTTCTTCCCCAGAGGACTTGGAGTTACTAGTGTGTGTAGCCACACCCAGCGATTTACATGGGTTGTGGTGATTCAGAGTCAACCGTCTTGGCTCTGTCAGACCCCCATGCTTGCACAGGAAGTGCTCTTAACTGCAGAGCCATCTCTCTAGTCCTTATTTATTTGCTTACCAAACTCTAGATGCATAAAACAATTTGTGCATCGAGCTTTTAGGTGGGTATTGGTGAGTCCAGCCTGGGCCAGCAGGCTTTACAAGCAAGCACTAACTGCTGAGCCATGTCCCCAGCCTCATCTCTTCTCATTTTTGATAACCACTTGAACCATGAAAGCTTTTGGGTTTTTTTAAATATTTATTCATTTGTAAGCAGAGAGAGAGAGAGAGAGAGAGATACAGAGAGAAAGAGACAGAGAGAGATACAGACAGAGAGAGCAATAGAGAGAATGGGTACGCCAGGGCCTCCAGCCACTGCAAATGAATTCCACATGCATGTGCCACTTTTTGCATCTGGCTTTATGCAGGCACTGGAGAATTGGACCAGGGTTGTTAGGCTTTGCAGGCAAGCGCCTTAACTGCTAAGCCATCTCTGCAGCCCAGCTTTAAGTTTTGATGAAATTTTATTTGTTGAAATTTTATAAATTTGAAAATTTATTTGTATTTTCTTTTATTGTTTGTGTTTTGGGTTTCATATCCAAGAATCTTTTGCTAGCTCCAAGTTCACAGGATTATCTTTCTTTTCTTCTTCTAAGAGTGTTTATGATTTTAGCTGTTATATTTGCATATTTGTTCCATTTTTTTAAGTTACTGTATACATATGATGTGAGATTCAGAAACAACTCTGTATTCTTTTGTATGTGGCTAATTTTTTCTCCAAAAGTACTTTTTTCCACTTAATTGCCATCTCAGCCCCAAAGCAAGGGTTGTGTATATGGAAAGTGGGAGGCACAGACAGATACATACTCGGTGTTTCTTGGAGAGGAACTGGCTAAGCCACTGCTCTGATCCAGAAATAGCTGCCTCTCAAACATGGCCTCAGCCACCCTGCAAGTTCTGTTAGTAAGATACATCCTCACAAATGACACATCACATCAACTTGCAGAAGTCAGAATTTTTCACTTAAAAGTCTGGCCTGGGCTAGACACATGGTGGTGCATGTCTTTACTCCAACTTAGGAGGCAGAGGCAGGAGGTTCACTGTAAGTTCAAGACCAGCCTGAGACAGTGAGTTCCAGGTCTGCCCAGGCTAGAGTGAAACCCTGCCTTGAAAAAGACCTTAAGGGCTGGAGAAATGGCTTAACAGTTAAGGCACTTGCCTGCAAAGCCAAAGGACACAAGTTCCATTCCCCATGACCCACATAAAGCCAGATATACAAGGTGGTGCATGAGTCTGGAGTTTGTATGCAGTGGCTAGAGTCCCTGGCGCACCCCTTTTTAAAAAAAAGTCTGGCTGGAGGTCTGGAGAGATGGCTTAGCAGTTAAGGCATTTGTCTGCAAAGCTTAAGGCCTTGGGTTTGATTCTCCAGTACCCAGAAGGTGGCACATGTGTCTAGAGTTCATTTGCAGTGGCTGGAGGAAGTCTGGTTGGACGTGGTGGTGATGCCAGCACTTTGGAGGAGAGGTAGGAGAATCGCTGTGAATTCGAGGCCACCCTGAGAGTACATAGTGAATTCCAGGTCGGCCTGGACTAGACTGAGACCCTACCTTGAAAAAACCAAACAACAACAAAAAAAATGTCTGGCCTGATTTCACCCTTATCTGTAGAGATTGACGGTTCTGACCATATGGACTCTGTATTTCTCCACAGTGAGTTTTCACTCCCTGCTGTCCCTTCAGGCAGGATACATGTTGCAGTCCGGTTTGCATTGCTGGTAGAAATCACCCAACCAAGAGCAGTTTCTGGGGAAAATAGAGATTTATTTTGGCTTACAGGCTCGAGGGGAAACTCCACAATGGCAGGGGAAAACGATGGCATGAGCAGAGGGTGGACATCGCCCCTTGGCCAACATAAGGTAGACAATAACAACAGGAGAGTGTGCCAAACACTGGCATGGGGAAACTGGCTATAACACCCATAAGCCTGCCCCCAAGAATACACTGCCTCTAGGAGGCTTTAATTTCCAATTGCCATCAGCTGGGGAACCTAGCATCCAGAACACCTAAGTTTATGGGGGACACCTGAATCAAACCACCACAGTACATGCTCCTTAACTTCTGTCCCCACTACTCACAGGGTTAGTCCTGTTACAGGCTCTTCCACTGGCCCACTTCAGCCACCTGCACCTGCCTGAAAGCAGATGGATTTCTGATAGCTTTCTGTATTTGTTGTTCTTTTCTTTTCTTTTCTTTTCCTTTCCTTTCCTTTCCTTTCCTTTCCTTTCCTTTCCTTTCCTTTCCTTTCTTTCTTTTTCTTTCTTTTCTTTTCTTTTCGTTTCACTATGTAGTCTCAGGGTGGCTTCTAACTCATGACGATCCTCCTATCTCTGCCTCCGGAGGGTCTGATAGCTTTCTTATCAAGGTGAATGATGACCCTCACTTGGTATCTCAGGATCAGTAAGCATCTTACCTAGCTCCTGCTGCATAACAGTGTATCACAAAATGTTATGTCTTAAAACAGTGACCTAGGGCTGGAGAGATGGCTTACCAGTTAAGGCACTTGCCTGCGAAGCTTAAGGACCCATGTTTGACTCTGCAGGTCCCACATAAGCCAGGCATAAGGTGATACAAGCGCACAAGGTCGCAGAAGTTCCATTGCAGTGGCTGGAGGCCCTGGCATGCCAATTCCATACCCCTCCCACTCTCCCTCCCCTACCACAAACAAAACCAGTCTGCTGGGCTTACCTCAAAAAAAGGGGGGGGGGCTTCACAGGGCATGGTGGTGCACACCTTTAATCCCCACACTCAAGAGGCAGAGGCAGGAAGATCATCACCATGAGTTAGAGGCCACCCTGAGACTACATAGTGAATTCCAGGTCAGGCTGGGCTTGAGCAAGACCCTGCCTCAAAAAAAAAAAAAAAAAAAAAAAAAACAGTGGCCTGTAATCCCAGCATTTAGGAGGCTTCATTCTAAGGACTACATAGCCAGGCCAGCCTAAGGTACAGACTAAGACTACCTCAAAAAAAAATAAAATAAAATAAAATAAACAAGCCGGGCGTGGTGGCACACCCAGCACTCAGGAGAATACATAATAAATTCCAGGTCAGCCTGGGCTGGGGCGAGACCGTACCTTGACAAACCAAAAATATTTAAAAATCCAGTAGCTATTTTTTTTTCTTTTGGGGGCTTTCAAGGTGGGGTCTCACTCTAGCCCAGACTGACTAAGCTCACTCTGTAGTCCCAGGTTGCCCTCAGACTCACCACAGTCCTCCTATCTCTGCCTCCTGACTGCTGGGATTAAAAGTGTGTACCACCACGCCCAGCCCAGCTTTTTTTATTTGCTCATGCCACGTGGGAGGAGGCAGGGTCTCTTTCCACTGCAAACAAAAATCTGTTCAATTTTGCATGGTGCCTGGGGAATTGAACACAGGCTGGCAGGTTAGGCAAGCAATCGCCTTTAACTGCTGAGCCATGTCCCCAGCCTCCTGTAGCTGTTTCTTTAGGTCAGAATTGGCAAGTCAGTGGTTTAGGCAGGTCTGTGTTAGCACCTTTGCCAGCTGTGGCTGGCTTTGCTGATCTTGTGCCATTGTACGTCATCACTTCCTATACGTTGCTGTCCAGCAGGTGCCCAGGGAGACCTGACATCATTTAGAATATGCATTCTCTCAGGATACCTGTTTAACTGTCTTCTCCAGCCCAACTGATTGAGAATGTGTTTGAGGGGCTGGAGAGATGTCTTAGTGGTTAAGGTGCTTGCCTGTGAAGCCTAAGGACCTAAGTTTGACTCCCCAGAACCCACATAAGCCAGATGCACACATTGGCACATGCATCTGGAGTTCATTTTCAGTGGCTAGAGACGCTGGTATGCCCATTCTATCTCTCTCTCCCTCCCAAATAAATAAATGTGTTTAATGTTTCAGGAGCCAGTGACTTTCCGGGACGTGGCAGTGGACTTTACCCAGGAGGAGTGGGGGCAGCTGGATCCTACCCAGAGGACTCTGTATCGTGACGTGATGCTGGAGACCTTTGGGCACCTCCTCTCTGTGGGTAAGGACTGCTTCCCAAACTGGGATGACTAAATCTTCCTGAGTTATAGGTTGTGAGCCTCTGGGGTGGGGCACACTTTTGCAGAGAAGCAGGGCTGGTCTCTTGGTTACAGAGAAAAACCTTTTGATTGTGAGGTGTCCATGTGTCCTGCCTGATGGTCAAGAATCTGAGCTGCCTGGACTGGTGCTTCCCCTGCAGAGCACTCTCTGACCTCCTATGTCTTTCCCTGTTTTCAGGTCCTGAGCTTCCCAAACCCAAAGTCATCTCCCAGTTGGAGCAAGGAACTGAGCTCTGGGTGGTCGAGAGAGTAGTCACCAGGGATTGCCATCCAGGTGAGAACCCCATCAAGTGGGTCCCCCTAGTGAGGGCATCCAGGCCACTGGAGATGCACTTCATGGGAATAGTAGTGTCTCAGGGTCCTCCCAGAGATGGGCTTCCCAGGAGTTGGGTACTCCCAGGATGATCAATTATAGTCAGAAGATAGCAAGACCAGGCAAGGAAAAAGGGCAAGGTCCCGAGCACAACTTACCCTGTGCAATCACATGGAATGTGCTCAGCACAGCAGAGAAATGCTGTCTGCAGGGAGCCTGGCTAGGGACTCAGTATCCGGGCTTTTCTTAGGGGCCAGTCACATGGGCATCCTCTACCTTGTATGTAAGATTCTTGTGTTGCAATAAGTCACATTGTATACACTTAACAGTGGCTCAGTGACCTACTCTTACCAATGAGGGGTGTGGGAACCCATCCAGTTGCAGGCAAGGACCAGCCTGTGAGCAAGCTTCTCTAAAAATGGCAGCCTTGCCACATTGTCAGTTGCCTCCTCACTCTCCTCTGAGCACAAAGGCCATTTAGTGCATCTCCAGTGGTGAGGTCCGCTCCTCTCCTCCATCTTCCTTTCCAAATCACTCCTCTTCTCATCAGCTGCCCTGGAATGTCCTTCTCTGCCTTCATCATCTCCATTCTGTTATTTCATGTGCAGGTTCTCTAAGCCTGTCCCCACATCCTTCTGTTAGCAGAAAGGACCGGGTTAGGTATAAACCCTTAAAGCCAGGTCACAGCAGCTCAGGAGAAGAGGGAAGCATTATTTTCAAGAAACAGTAACCTAAGTGGGTATGGTGGTGCACACCTTTAATCCCAGCACTCGGGAGGCAGAGGTAGGAGGATCACCATGAGTTCAAGGCCACCCTGAGACTACATAGTGAATTCCAGGTCAGCCTGGGGCTAGAGTAAGACCCTACCTTGGGGAGGGGGAAACAAAGAAGAAGAAGAAGCAGGAATCTGAGATGGCACTGGCTTGGCATCTTCAAGGGCTCATGGTTTTGTGATGCTCAGGGTTACAGTGTGCCTACAGCAGTTCTAACCATGATATCTGTGCTCCAGATAGGAAGGGAGGAAGTGGGAATAGTGCTAGCCACATCTCTCATCTTTTATCAGAACTCCAGATATTTATTTATTTATTATTTGCAAGAAGAGAGAGAGAGTATGTGTGTACCAGATCTTCCTGATACTGCAAATGAACTCCAGATGCATGTACCACTTTGTGCATCTGCCTTTAGGTGGGTACTGGATAACTGAACCCAGGCTGTCAGGCTTTGCAAGCAAGCACCTTAACCATTGAGCCATCTCTCCAGACCTTTCTTAAGTTTTTTAAAAATTTAACTTATTTATTTGAGTGAGAGCAAGAAAGAGGCAGATAGAGAAAGAGAGAAAGAATGGGCATGCCAGGGCCTCTAGCCACTGCAAACAAACTCCAGGCGCATGCACCACCTTATGCATCTGGCTTATGTGGGTCCTGAGGAATCAAACCTGGGTCCTTTGGCTTCACAGGCAAATGCCTTAACCACTAAGCCATCTCTCCAGCCACCCCACCCCCTTTTTAATTTAATTTTTACTTTATTTTTTATTTGAGAGAGATAGAGAAAGAGGCAGAGAGAGAACAGGCATGCCAGGGCCTCTAGCCACTGCAAATGAACTCTACAAGCATGTTCCACCTTGGGCATCTGGCTTATGTGGGTCCTGGAGAATTGAACCTTGGTCCTTAAAATTCACAGGCAAGTACCTTAACTACCAAGCCATTTCTCCAGTTCCCTCCTTTTTTTTTTTTTTTTTTTTTTTTTTTTTTTTTTTTTTTTTGAGGTAGGGTCTTGCTCTAGCCCAGGCTGACCTGGAATTAGTCTCTGGATGACCTCCAACTCACAGCAATCACCCTACCTCAGCCTACCAAGTACTAGAATTAAAAGCATGCACCACCACACCTGGCTTTTTTTTTTTTTTTTTTTTTTGAAACAGGGTCTCATGTAACCCAGGCTGGCCTCAAAGTTGCTATGTAGCATAAGGATGACCTTAAATTCCTCATCATCCTGCCTCCATTTCCTGAGTGGAAGGGTAAATAAAGCAGGAAGAGCGTGGTAGCAAGTCTTTGCCTAAATAAATAAATAAATAAATAAAATTTTAAAACCACAGATTTATTTTCTTATACTTGTGAAAGTTGGGAGTCCAAAATGGTTCATTAGGGCTATTGTAAAAGTGTGTGTTGGGACTGTAGAGATTGCTCAGTGGTTAAGGCACTTACCTGCAAAGTGTAAAGCCCTGGGTTCAAATCCCAAGTACCCACGTAAAGCCAGATGCACAAAATATCACATGCATCTGAAGTTCACTTGCAGTCTCTGGAGGTCCTGGTACACCCATTCTCTCTGTGTGTCTTGTGTCTTGTGTCTCTCTCTGCTTGCAAATAAATAAATCAAAATTTAAAAAAAAAGTATGGGTTACTGTAAGGGTCTCAGTTTGTGATAAGTTGTGACAGCTTAAAAAGCTAGTACCTTTTTTTGGGTGGGGTGAATCTTGCTCTAGCCCAGGCTAACCTTGAATTCACTATGTAGTCTCAGGCTGGCCTTGAACTCCCAGCGATCCTCCTGTCTTTGCCTCCCAAGAGTGCTGGGATTAAAAGTGTGTGCCACCATACCCAGCTGAAACTAGCACATTTTTTACTCCTTTGTCAGTACCTGGCCCAGGAATGAAGCTTTTTGAGGGTTTGTTATTTGATGTATTCGTTTTTGGTTGCTACAGCAGTGTTCCTGTCCAAAGCAACTTAGGAAGGAGAGGTTTATTTTGACTCCTGGTTTGAGGTTGTAGACCATGTCGGAGAAGGCATGGCATCAGGAGCTTGAGATAACTGGCCACATTGCTTCTGCAGTTAGGAAGCAGAGAGATGAATACTGGTGCTTATCTCACTTGCCCCTTTCCATTCAGTCTAGGTCCCTAGCCCATGGAATAGTGTCACACATTTGGGATGGGTCTTCCCACACAGACATGCCTAAAAATTTGTTGCTATGGTGGTTCTAAATCCCATCCAGTTGACAAGATTAATCATCACACTTGGTGTCTAAATAAGAGGGGCCCGAGGACTTTCTAGGGCAGTGTCCCTGGACTCCTATATCAGTAGCAGCCACCCAAGGTGTTGAGAGCTTGCTTCCTCCTCATTTTTCCTACAATTGCTCAGCATTCTGTTTTCCTATAGGCTGGGTGCTTGGACCAGAAAGCCACACATCACTTAAGGAGCAAAGCCTTCTTGAGAAGGATCCATCGCCTGTCACAGAAAGGGAAGGGTTTCCAAGGGATGCTCCTTATCACTCCATGACAAGAATAGATGGGGAGTGTGGGTCCCAGAGCCGAACATTTAGGAAGGACTGGAGTAATACGAAGCAGCTGGAAGGCCTCAAAGAAGTACCAGTTCAAAGTGAAAGCTATGAGAGTCTTGGACTTGGGGGAAACTGTGACCTTAGTTCAAACCCAGACCCACTACCAGAGATTTCTGAGAGAAAGTATCCCTCTCATGACTCACAAGTAAAAAACTCAGAATGTAACTCGAGCTTACCCAGGCAGCAGACAGACTCCTCAGTAACACGGCCCCTCGATGGCAGTGGCCGTCACAAAGCCTCTGACCAGACTGTCTCTGTTATAGAACTCACAAAAAGCCAGGTGCAGGATAAACCCTACAAATGCGCTGACTGTGGGAAGTCATTTAACCATAATGCACACCTCACAGTGCACAAAAGGATCCACACGGGAGAGCGACCTTACATGTGTAAAGAGTGTGGGAAAGCCTTCAGCCAAAACTCCTCCCTTGTTCAGCATGAGCGAATCCACACTGGAGACAAGCCTTACAAGTGTGCCGAATGTGGAAAATCTTTTTGCCACAGCACACACCTTACTGTCCATCGGAGAATTCATACAGGAGAGAAACCCTATGAGTGTCAGGACTGTGGGAGGGCCTTCAATCAGAATTCATCCCTGGGTCGGCACAAGAGGACACACACTGGGGAGAAGCCATACACCTGCAGTGTATGTGGGAAATCCTTCTCTCGAACCACTTGCCTCTTCCTGCACCTCCGCACTCATACCGAGGAGAGGCCCTATGAGTGTAACCACTGTGGGAAGGGCTTCAGGCACAGCTCTTCCCTGGCCCAGCACCAGCGGAAGCATGCAGGAGAGAAGCCCTATGAATGCCGACAGAGGCTGATCTTTGAGCAGGCACCAGCTTTAACAAAACACGAATGGGCGGAAACCCTCGGCTGTGACCCACCTTTGACTCAAGATGAAAGGACTCAGCGGAGTGACAGGCCCTTTAAATGTAATCAGTGTGGAAAATGTTTCATTCAGAGCTCTCACCTCATTCGACATCAGATAACTCACACCAGAGAAGAAGGTCCCCGTGGACGTACCCGAAGACGTGAACAGTCATGTGGCCGCGGCTCAAAGCCCATGAGGCATCAACACTCAAATTCAGAAGAGAGCCCTGTAGACCAGACAAAGGCAGGACAGCCAGCCAGCAGGGCTCTGGCCTTGTTTGACCTCCATGAAATCAGGCAGGAGAGAAAACCCTGTGCATGTTATTGGGGTACAAGAACCTTCCTTGTTATTTGACATCAGAGAATCCACATAGCAAGGAAATTCCACATGACCTTTGAACCACAAGTGCACACAGTGGTAAGTCTACCCAATGTACTAAGTAAGAGAAGATGGCCTAATGCTGACAGGAACCTCTGACCTTTAAGAAGTGGTGCTTCCCAAACAACTGAGGTTGGTGGTTCCCCCAACAGACTTTTTTTTTGAGACAGGGTCTCATATAGCCCAGGCTGGGCTTGAATTTGCGTGTATCCAGGGATGACCTTGAACTCCTGATCCTCCTGCCGCCACCACCTAAGTGCTGGGGTTACAGTTGTGTTCCACCATACCCAGTGACAACAGACATTTTTGGTTTCTTTTGTGTGTCTGTGGGTTGTTTGTTTGAGGTAGGATCTCACTCTAGCCCAGGCAGATTTGGAACTCTGTAACCCAGGCTGGCCTGGAACGCACTGCAGTCCTCCTACCTCAGCCTCGGGAGTGCTGGGAATTACAGGCATGATCAATGCGACAGACATCTTAAGATGTTTTCTCCGTCAACCCAGAGTGAGCTCGCCAGTGATAAAACTTACATATATAATGCCGAAAGAACAGCACATGACCCTATTTTTGTAAAGGACTGTTAAAGTGAGAGTAATTTTGTAATAGAATCATGTGTACTGAGCTAATATGGTATCTCGCCCTGTCATTATGTGGGCCCAGTTCACCAGGAATCTGAGGCAATAATATGTTACTTGCGTACTGGTAAAACATACCCTGTTTGCCCCAAAAATACCATAAGGGACATTCCTGTGCCAGATGTGATTTTCAGAGTAGTAACTAACTCTTGTGAAAATTCTGAACAGAACAAAATGATACTGCATTTCTGGGGAATTCTGCCCAAATTCCAAATACAAAAGAATTGGTTTATGTTTATGTTTGAATTCGAATGGAATCTCAGTTTGTATGTTACATTCAGGCTGAGTCACACCTACATAATGGCTTACTGGGGCTAGTTCTGTAATCGTGGTCATCACTGTATGCTTGAATCCTGGTCACACTTCAGTTACACATACTGTTCCCCTCATTATCTGACAAAGAAGCCCCCACAAAATTCCATAACATTCCATGGGGGAGTCATAGCTCCCATGAAAACCACTGCCTTGGAGCATCTAGTGTTACATAAGCCAGACATTCTCAACTGCAGTAGTTTTGCCCTCTGAGGCTATTTAAGAAAGGATGCCACTGACATCTGGGTAGAAGCCAAGGTGCCTTTCAGTATCTTCCCAGTGTCCAGGGCAGCTCTTAACAAAAAATGATCTGCCCAAGTGTACCAGTGTGGAGAAGCTCTAATATAACCCTAACCCAGCACTATAGTCAGCATTTTCTAAACTATAAATGGACTGATCAAAGCTGGATTAACAGTCATGTAAGTTTGGCTTTAACAAATAGATTTATGAATTTATATACAATATTTAGCAAATCTTCACCATTTTCAATACTTATCTTTGGCATAAAAGTCCACTTTTTCTGAATAATCTTTTAGCATTTATGTCGATATTTTTAAAGAAGAATGGTAGATTTTCATTGGATCTTACACCCACCTCTTCGCCCCTTTCATCCTTATATTTCATATCAGATCCAGAAAATATTTTATTCATAGTTCTGAGTATATTTCTAAAAGGCTAGGTTATAAATATGTATAAGCATACTGATCCACAGGGACAAAGCCATTTTCATATTAAGCCATTATTTGAGTTTTTGCCACATTATTGTTTGCACTGGTAGTTAATGCATCTGGTCCTGAGTTTGAAAGTTGTGCCCTGCCATCATTGTTTATATTCTGTACCTGGTCATTGCAGAAAAGAAAGAAAAAAAAAAAAGTCAGGAAAAGTTATTCTATTACACCTCAAATAGTACTATATTGTTATATGTAAAACAGTCTCATCAAATATCTAGTTTTCAAATGTTCCTGGTTACCTCATGGTTTTGTATTTATTTTATTCTAATCATAATCTAAACAAGATCCACACAGTGCATTTGGTTAATATTTTTTCTTTCTTAAATCTCTTTTAATTGTATTGTTTCTTAGTCTTCTGTTTATTATTTGATAATCTAAATTTTGTTCCCACTCAAGCCAGTCCATTGCAGCTTCCGTTCTTTCACATGGCAGACTGATTACTGGTGTGTCATCAAGCCACTGAGCTCTGGTGAGGGGCCCTGTGGGTCACGTAACTCCCACTGTTCTCAAAGTTCATCTCCCCAACTTGCATGGGACCTCTGCAAGAGAACTGTTGGAAGAACTTCCTCTCAGCTGTTAATGCCAAGAAAAGCTAGACTTTCATGATTATGTGAGCAGCACCTTCTCCCTTGACCATTTTAGTATCCACTGTGGGAACGTCACCCTTACCTATTGATTTCTTCCAGTGTTCTCTTAAGGAAAGCTAGGTTTCCCGGCCTTTGTGCATGCAGTTCTTGACGTAAAACAACACTGTTCATTGAATGTTATCCAAACAAGAGATGTAAAACCCAAGGATTTCAACCTACTTTTTAACCTAAAATGAATCAAGACTGTCCTTAACCTGCAGCTACAACTAAGTGCCTGTGCCAGGGGAACACTGAGTCTGATGCTCTAGTTACACAGAACACTTGCCTGTCAATGCACAACTTTAAGCAGGTCATTCTTTTGTTTGGTATTCCCACTGCAGTTGCATCTATTGAAACTAAAACATAGCAGCAACATCAGAAACTGGATAGAAGGAAAATGAATCAAAGTACAGCTCAGCATGTGAAAATCAGTTCCTAAAATACACTACAGGTGGAACGTCGGATTTGCTGGATGTGGAGCTGGAAGAATGACCATCTGGGAAGCACAGCGGCCATCCTTAGCACTGTCGGAGTGGTCGGGCACCACAGCTTGTGGCTTCTGTTTTTGCTCTTGAATGCTGGGAGTGTCACACCTGATGGGGTTTCCATCCGAGTCAGCCAGGTTTCCAGGATAGTTTGGATCAGCCTGTTGGTTCCTCTCCATGGGTTCTACAAGAACCCTGCCAATACCTTGAGTTTGCTGTTCTGCCTTGACCTTTTCCTCATGGTTATCTTTCCAGGTCTGACTTCATAGCAACTCGGCTGTTACACTTTGGCCTTTGTGTCTTAGCAGGTGTCTTTCATTTCTACAACTAAGACAAGGGCAGCTTCTGGCAAACTGCCTCAGTGATAGTTCTGCCAGGTGGTATTACTTTACAGATGAGGAAAATGGCGGCACACAGCAAATGTAACCAGCCCATGGCTACACAGGTAGAAAGTAACAGAGTAAGAATTTAAAGCCAGGCGTGGTGGCGCACACCTTTAATTTCAGCATTCAGGAAGCAGAGATAGGAAGATCACTATGAGTTCGAGGCCACCCTGAGATTACATAGTGAATTCCAGGTCAGCCTGGGCTAGAGCGAGACCGTACCTCAAAAACAAAAACAAAAAGAATTTAACAGGAATACCTTGTTGACAGGGGCTGAAACAAATTAGGCTTCTTGTTTGTTTTGTTTTTTGTTTTTTCAAGGTAGTCTCACTCTAGCCCAGGCTGACCTGGAACTCATTCTGTATTCCCAAGCTAGCCTCAAACTCAGAGTGATCCTCCTACCTCTGCCTCGCAAGTGCTGAGATTAATGATGTGTACCACCATGCCTGGCTAAATTAGGCTTTTTTTTTTTTTTTGAAGGCTGAGTTTCAGTGACTCAGTTATGTCAAAGGCAATGTTTTCTGCACTCTCTCGACCTTCCTCATGGTCGTGGACAAAATGCTAATAGTGCAATCTATAATGAAGACTAGAAGTGAGGCAACAGGACAGGCCAACACTCATCCCTTTTATAAGGTTTCAAATAAAGGCCTTTCTGGAAACCTATCACGCACTTGTGACTTGTTGGCCAAGAATGGGTCACGAGATCACTTATAATGAGACTTGAAAAAGCATTTAACATTCTGAACTTTAGTGGGTACAAGAGAGAAAGGTCTTAGGAAGTGGGGGATAGATAGGCAGGTGGCTTTGGTCCCTTAAATCACCTGTGTTTCCCATTTCCTTGGTGCCAGCTCTTCCCTCAAGCCCCTTACTCTGGCCCTGCTGCTTCACAGAAACATGGTCACAGCCAGCTGCCACTACCGTTGCCTTAGCATGTGACCACTGAGGCTGGCCAATGTCCTTGCTGCACTCTGTCCCCTTGTTTCTGGTTCTGTCTTCCCCTCTATGTGTTGGGGTCCTTGGACGTTGTCTGGGGGCCCATCTTACTCCAATACCTTCCCAAGGTGTCATCCATAGCCCTGGTTTTGTGTTGCTTACCCAATATCTGAGTAGGTTGTGCTTCTGACTTCAGGTCAGATGGCAGCTGTCTGCTGTTGGTGACCTCCCCCAGATGTACCATAAGCTCACACATTCAGCCTGTCCTGAAGAAAACTGGCCTTTCCTGATCCAAACTGGTCCCTTTCACCAGCCATCCCATCACTGAAGCCAAAAAATAAACCTTTGGTGCTAGAGAAATGGCTTAGTGGTTAAGGTGCTTGCCTGCAAAGCCTACGGACCCATGTTCAGCTCTGTAGGTCCCACATAAGCCAGACACAAGGTGGCGCATATGTGTGGAGTTCAATTGCACTAGCTGGAGGCCCTGGCGCCAGTTTTCTTTTGCTCTTGCTTTCACATTCATAAAAAAAAAAATAATAATAAGCCATTGGACCTTCTTCCGTACTCTATGCTGGTGATCCTGGTGTTTTTACCATGTAGACATTGGGTCTGCTCACTTCATCCTTACTGCCGCTGTCAGTGAAGAACAGGTGAGAGATGGGAACATGCTGTCAAGTGGCCTAGTCAAGATCGGAACCAGACTCCACTAACCAACACCCCACCTTCCCCCCCTTCCTTCCTACCCTATCAGGAATGTGGGGTTCAGGCTTGGAAATGCAGATGGTTCGTGGGGTACACTGTATAGGCAGTCTGGAAGCCAGTCTTTGTTCCCCCACACACACACCTTGGCTCTACAAGCAGAGTCATTTCTGGACATTTCTCATAGTGGATGCCGGTGTGTGGCTGAAGATATAGCAGTCCCTCTGAGAGGGCCAAGTTGGACAAGGAGCAGGAAACAGGTCTGCACACTTTCAATTCACATCTAGGTATGAGCTCCCGGCTAATTTCCTTGTAGATACCTTGAAATAGATGATAAAATCCTCAGAGGGAATGATTTTAAACTAGGGTGGGGCTGATCATGTTTTATCCTTTCATGAAAGCATGAGTTCTTTGCAAAACACTTGTAAAACACTTGTAAAATGCAGTTTTTAAAAGTATGAACATTACTTTAAAATTTAATCTTCATACCTCAGCCATCCAGAAATGATCGTTGCCATTAAGACTTTAAGATTTTGCTAGTTTTCCTTGAAGTTTGTTCTTAGATATGCATGCACACACACACAGTGTGCCATGAATCTTCAACATAGACCTATATGTGTAGTATGGTTTTCTTGTGTTTATAATTTAAGAGTTTTTCCTGGCTCTCTTGTAATGCCTGCCTCTTGCTATATTTTGGGAATTTTCCTTCTTGATGGATTTCATGTAGCTTTTTAAAAATATATATATTTTATTTATTTATTGAGAGAGAGAGAATGGGCATGCCAGGGCCTCCAGCCACTGCAAACAAACTCCAGATGCATGCACCCCCTTGTGCATCTGGCTTACGTGGGACCTGGAGAATCGAACTGGGGTCCTTTGGCTTTGCAGGCAAATGCCTTAACTGCTAAGACATCTTCTCCAGCCCAGAATTTCATGTAGCTTTATTTAACCTTCTGGAGGATTCTAACATTATGCCCTCCACCTAATTATTTTGCCAGCTTGTGTGGAGGACAGTTTATCAGTCACTAAGGTGCAATCACATGAACCTTTTGTCAAAGGTGCTGGGAATGAATCCTACAGGGTGTGTCTACACACGTGCAGACTGTGTACGGGGTTTTCACTATGGTGTTGATCTTAAAGTCTCAAAACAACATTCGTGTCTACCATAGAGAAATAGATTTTATGGTGAAATACGGATCACAACCTTAAAATTGCAGACTGTCCTTATGTATTAATGTGAAAGCTCCAAGATACCTTAAGTGAAAACCAGCAAAGTATAAAACTATAGTGTGTTTTCATGTTTGTAAAAAGGAAACATTTTCCTATTTACACACGTGTACGTAATATCTGAAAGAGTAAAAAAGCAAGCAGTTTTACTGGTTGTCCTTGGGGAGAAGGAGGGGTGTGCAAAGACAAGGAATAATTTCCACTATATCTTTTATATTTTTGGAATTTTAAAACATGTAAAAGTATGACCAGTTTTAAAAAATAAATTTAACATAAATCAAGCCTTTTAAACTAAAGAAAGTTTTATGACTTGATTCATTGTTTACTGTCTGCCTCCCCTGCTAGAATGCCCACATGAGCAGCAACAACTGTATGTCTTTGTGGCATCTGAGTATGTATGTTTTTTGAATATTTTACTTATTTGAAACAGACAGAATGGGTGTGTTGGGGCCTCTAGCCACTGCAAATGAACTCCAGATACATGTACCACATTGTGTATCTGGCTTTACATGGGTACTGGGGAATCAAACTCTGGTCGTTAGTCTTTGCAGGCAAGCACCTTAATTGCTGAACCATCTCTCCAGGACTGAATTTTTTTTTTTTTTATTTGTGTGTATGTATGGGCACACCAAGACCTCTTGCCACTAAAAATTAACTACAGATGTGTGTTCTATGTTTTGCCTCTCACTTTACACATATATTGGGGAACCAAACCTAGGCCAGCAGGCTTTGCAAGTAAGCACCTTTAACTACTGAGCCATCCCCTCAAGCCCCTGAGTATTTTAACCAAGTAAGTGTGTAACAGCTTTAACCCCTTGATGATACCAAAGATGAAAAGGTTGAGATGATATATAAATTTTGAAATTATTAATTCCCTGTGTCAGTCAACCCAACACATGTTTAATGAGAACCTCCAACATAAGTTATGGCCAGCAATAAAGACCCCTCTGCCCATGGTAACTTCACATCCTCTGAAGTATTCAAGTTGTTTCTGCAAAGGTTAACTGGGAAGAAATCTGCAGCATTTGAAAAGCAGTTTCCTTGTAAGGAAACCCACCATAAAACATCTAGAACACACTCCCATGTAGTAAGATGTAACTTTAATTAAACTTTAATACAAAATCCGGGTGTGGTGGCCCACACTTTTAATCCCTGCATTCTAGAGGCTGAGTTAGGAGAGTCTTCACAAGTACAAGACGAGCCTGTACTACAGAGCACCAGATCAGCCTGGGCTAAGGAGATCCTGCCTCAAAAAAATGGGGAGCCGGTTGTGGTGGTACACGCCTTTAATCCCAGTATTCGGGAGGCAGAGGTGGGAGGATTGCCATGAGTTTGAGGCCACCCTGAGACTACATAGTGAATTCCAGGTCAGCCTGAGCTAGAGCAAGACCCTTCCTCGAGAAAAAAAAAAAAAAAAAAAAAAAAAAAAACGGGGGCTAGAGAGATGGCTCAGAGGTTAAAGGTACTCTTGCTTGTAGAGCCTGACGGCCTAGGTTCAATTCCCCAAACCACCAACATAAACATTTGCCTGCATTTTCAAATTCATGACAAATTAGCAGGTCAGCCTGAGCTACAGCAAAACCCTACCTCAAAAAAAAAAAATGAAAAAAAAAAGAAAAATTAGTGGATTCTGAAACTTCAGTTTCACATACTATTGTTTTGATTCCTCCCCCCGCCCCCCCCCCCCGCCGCTGCCACCTTCCCAAGCTCTTAAAAAAATATAAAAGTGGGCATTCTTAGCTGGGCTAAAGTTTATGGAACTGACTTGAAAGTCCAGATTCTGGCCCTTACCTCCTAGGTCCTTTGTGACCTGCTTGTGCTTCTGCAGCTCACCTGTGGCTCTCTCTCCTGCCCTACTCCCTGCCCCTGTTGTCACTGGCTGGATTATAAACTGAGCTGTCAATCTCGGAAGTCCTCCCTGGCCACCTGGTCAAAAATAGGTACCACATCCACCCACAATATGTACTTATTGCATTTGAAAACATTTGTTATTCATCGCAGACCAAGTTTCATGATGTGCTGTGCAGCCCACGGATTTATCAAGTGACTGAGCAAACAGCCGTGTGCAGGAGGCACTCACTCCCTCTCCCTTTTCCAGGTAGGAAACAGATCATGAGGTGAGTAGCCTAGAGTGGTGAAAGTGGGTTTGATCCTGTATGTGACAGAGCCCACATGTCATCAACAACATGGAGAAGGAGGCTTAAGGTACCAGGCAAATCAAATCAAGGCCTTAAGGGTCTACTCAGTACCCTTGCCTCTGTGGGCAGGAACAAAAGGCTTCCTTCCCTCCTCAGGGTTGAAGGAAATCAAGACTGCTGTACTACCAGATTTTCGACTTTTTTTTCCATCCTTCCTTCCCTCCCTCCCTTTTTCATTCATTCCTTCTTTTTTTTTTTTTTTTTTTTTTTTTTTTTTTTTTTTGGTTTTCCGAAGTAGGGTCTCACTCTAGCTCAGACTGACCTGGAATTCAGTATGGAGTCTCAGAGTGGCCTCGAACTCACGGTGATCCTCCTACCTCTGCCTCCCTAGTGCTGGGATTAAAGGTGTGTGCCACCACACCCGGCTCCTTCCTTCTTTCTTTCTGAGGTAGGGTATAGCTGTAGTCCAGGCTGACCTGGAATTCACTCTGTAGTCTCAGGGTGGTCTTGAACCCACAATGATACTCCTACCTCTGCCTCCCTAGTGCTGGGACTAAAGGCATACACCACCATGCCCGGCTCCTTCCTTCTTTCTTTCTGAGGTAGGGTATAGCTGTAGTCCAGGCTGACCTGGAATTCACTCTGTAGTCTCAGGGTGGTCTTGAACCCACAATGATACTCCTACCTCTGCCTCCCTAGTGCTGGGACTAAAGGCATACACCACCATGCCCGGCAGTTTTTTCTTCAGAGCACCTGGTATCTTGCAGTCGTCATGTCCCCATAGAGACACCCTGTGGCTGCTATCAGTGAAGACTGATAATGTAGAGCTTAGGTTGCAAACAGTTATAGGGTACACAGTTCACTTTGTATGGAGCTCAAAACAGGCCAAACTAGAGGGGAAATATGGAAATCCCAGGAGTAATCCCCCTTTGGCCTTTACTAGCAAGTGATGGAGCTGTCCCTGGTGCTGAAATGGCCTAGGCCTGAGCTGTCCCTCAGAGTTAGGATGAGTTAGCAGACTGGCTAAACTCAAATAGAATTACAGGCACTGTGGTTCATTGCACATTCTTAGTATTCACAAAGCCCTGTTTCCATCCCTGGCACAAGACAGTAAGTAGAAAAGTCTACAGACACAGTTCTCTGGTCACATCAGCCTTTTTTCCTTGTTTCTTGTGTTCAGGAGCTATGTGAGGTGGATTTGCACCTTACAGGAAAAACTTTCATGTATAAGTTATCATTTATTTATTTGCAATGAGAGGTAGGGGTGTGTGTGTGTGTGTGTGTATGCTGCCAACAGCATGGTCTGAAAACAAAGTTTCTCCTTGACTTACCTTCCTGATCCTTGGTCCACCAAGCTCAGGAGGAAGTGTCCTGTATGCAGTGCCCTTCCATGTTTGACACAAAGAATTACAGCGGTTCCCTGAAGACATGTTAGCATGACTTGTCCCCATTATATACATTTACTGTTCCCATAAGCTATGTGCACTAAGAGCATTTACTGAAAACAAGATGTGTACTTTGGCTGCTCTTGCATTCTTTGAAAAAAATAACACATTGGGGCTGGAGAGATGGCTTAGCAGTTAAACGCTTGCCTGTGAAGCCTAAAGACCCCAGTTCGAGGCTTGATTCCCCAGGACCCACGTTTGCCAGATGCACAAGGGGGCACATGCGTCTGGAGTTCATTTGCAGTGGCTGGAGGCCCTGGCACACCCATTCTCTCTCTCTCTCTCCATCTTTCTCTCTTTGTCGCTCTCAAATAAATAAAAATAAATTTAAATTACAAAATAACACATTGTTTTAATATCTTTGTCTGTAACTACCTTACTTGAGCTGTGCTGTGGGAAATATCTCAGTTCCCTCTGAGATCCCCAGCCTCTCCCTGCAGAAATTTCAACTAGAGGCCAGGTATGGTGGTGCATACCTTTAATCCCAGCACTCAGGAGACTGAGGTAGGAGGATCACCATGAGTTCAAAGCCACCTGAAACTACACAGTGAATTCCAGGTTAGCCTGGTCTACAGAAAGTACTAAACACACACACACACACGAGAGAGAGAGAGAAAAAAAATGAGCCAGGCATAATGATGCATGCCTTTAATTTCATCTCTCAGGAGGTAGAGATAGGAGGATCAATGTGAGTTCGAGGCCAATCTGGAGTCCAGAGTGCGTTCCAGGTCAGCCTGAGCTAGAGTGAGACCCTACCTTGAAAAAGACAAAAAAGCAAATGATGATTCTGACATATTCACTTCAGCCATGTACTCATCTCACTTCCTTGTCATGTGGAATCATTCTTACATTTATTTCTTTTCTCTTTGTGTAGCTATGTGCATGCATGGTGTTAGTGTTTGGGGGGATGCATGCTACTGAACACATGTAGAGGTCAGAGGACAACCTCAGGTGTTGATCCTGACCTTCTACCTGGTTTGAAGCATGGTTTCTTTTTTTAATATTTTAGTTATTATTTATTTGAGAAAGAGGCAGAGAGAGAGAATGGGCACACCAGAACCTCTAGCCATTGCAAACAAACTCCAGACGCATGTGCCACCTTGTGCATCTGGCTTTACGTGGGGACTGGAGAATCAAACCCAGATCCATATGCAAGCACCTTAGCCACTGAGCAATCTCACCAGCCTTGAAATGGTTTCTTGTTTGCTACTGCATTTATTAGTCAAGCGGGCCTGTGAGCTTCCAAGGATTCTCCTGGCTCCACTTCCTGTCTCACCATAGGATCACTGGGATTACTGACATTTATTACTGCATTTGGCTTTATATGAGTTCAAACCCCAGAACCCACATAAAAATGTTAAGTGTGGCCAGGTGTGGTGGTGCATGCCATGAATCCCAACATAGAGGCAGAGGTAGGAGGATCACTGTGAGTTAGATGCCAGTCTAAGACTACAGAGTGAGTTCCTGGTCAGCCTGGGCTACAGTGAAACCCTGCCTCAAAGACTTTAAAAGTCAGATGTAGGGCTGAAGGGATGGCTTAGCAGTTAAGGCACTTGCCTACAAAGCCAGAGGACCCAGGTTCAATTCTCCAGGACCCACGTAAGCCAGATGCACATGGTGGCACTGTGGGGAGCCCCAGAGGGTCCCCCAGATGGGATTGTCTACTAGACCCGAAGACACTCACACGGAGAACTCTCAATGCAAGTTGCAAGAGGTTTTATTGAAACCGGTGCATCGGGGCTCAACACAGAGTCCTCACGCAGGAGGGGTGAAGAGCCCCGAGGAGCAGTTAGGTAGGGGTTTTAAAGGGAAAAACCACAAATATGTGGAAATATCTCAAACATGTTTCAGCTCAGGGACTTTCCAGATGTCGTCAGGATGTCGCCTAGGCCGTTCGTTTGCCCCGGGGTAGTGAGGTTATCTTAACCTCGAGCAGGAAGCTAGGAGCTCCTGCGGTTAGGCATTTTTTAATTGTCTCTGAGCGGAGACTTGCAGAAGTTGGGTAAGGGGGCTGCGGTTGAGCAAGCAGGCACAGGTTTCAAAGGCAAAGGTCAGCATTTCAGCCAGCTAGTTCCTTATCTGAGCCCGGGCAGCTAGTTACAGAAAGTCACGTCCTCATATACAAACTGTTTTTCCTTTATAAAATGGCTGTCCTTATGTCTACGTTAAGCAAGCGATTGTACAGAAGCCAAAGAAGCAGGTTAGTTGTATTTATTGGTAATCTTTCAGCACATGTGTCTGGAGTTTGTTTGCAGTGACTGGAGGCCCTGGCACGCCCATTCTCTCTCTCTCTCCTCTCTCTCTCTTTCTCAAATAAATAAATAAACAAATAAATAAACAAAAATAAAAATTTGTTTAAAAATAGTCAGATGTAGGGGGCGTGCATTGGGGTAGACAGAAACAGGCTTGGTAGCTAGCCAGTCTTAACCTAATTGGCGAACTCCAGGCCAGTGAGATTCCCTGTCTTTCCCCTTGCGGCCCATTCAAATCATAAATGGATATCAGAGGCAATGCTGCCAAGAAGAGGGAGCATGTGTTGAAGCCTACAGCTGCTTTCCAGACCTCAGTCAGCCACAGAGGTCCACACTGAGGACACACTTACATGTGGTTAGTTTTTCTTGGCTTTGGTAAGAAAAATTTCCACATAAGCTACCAGTGGATTCCTGAGTGATGGAAGTCCTATGTATGTGAGGAGTGAAGCTGACAGTGACAGTCCACAGGTCAGCTATTGGTGAGTGACTAGAAGGAAGTGCAGGCCTGGTGCTAGATTGGCCCTATAGGGGATTGACCAGCCAGCAAGGACACAGCAGCCAGGGCACAGATTTTTGGACAGGAAAAAAAAAATGGAGTTTTTCTGGTATCTGAAGTTCAGGACAGAGGCTGACAAAGGGTTATGTGGATCAGAGTCCTTCCCTGTTGTCAACAGCATGGTCTGAGGACAGATGGTTTCTCCTTGACTTAGCTCCCTGGTTCTGGGCACACTGAGCTTAGGAGGAAGTGTGCTGCACACAGCGCCTTCCATGTTCAAAACAAGGAATGACTGCAATTTCCCCGAAGATGCACTAGCAACTTGTCCACACATACACACGTTATCTATATTTATTGTTCCCATAAGTTATGCACAATAAGAATACTGAAACAAGATGTGTACTTTGGTTGCTCTTTTAATTAAAAAAAAACACACATTGTTTTACCATCTTTTTTTTTTTTTTTTTTTTTTTTTTTGGTTTTTTTCAAGGTAGTGTCTCACTCTAGCCCAGGTTGACCTGACCTGAAATTCATAATTCATTATGTAGTCTCAGGGTGATCCTCCTACCTCTGCCTCCCAAGGGCTGAGATTAAAGTTTGTGGTTTTTTTTTTGGGGGGGTGGTATTTCAAGATAGGGTTTCACTGTAGCCCAGGCTGACCTGGAATTCACTGTGTAGTCTCAGGGTGGCCTCAAACTCACAACAATCCTACCTCTTCCTCTTGAGCGCTAGGATTAAAGGTGTGTGCCACCACGCCTGGCCCAGCTTTTGTTTTAACATCCTTGTTTAACTTCCTGAACTCTGCTAATAAAAGCTGTGGTGTGGGGCTGGAGGGATGGCACTGTGGTTAATGCATTTGCCTGCAAAGCCTAACAAGTCAGGTTGGATTCTCCAGTACCCATGTAAAGCTAGATGCACAAAGTGGTGCATATGTCTAGAGTTCATTTGCAGTGACAAGAGGCCCTGGTGTGCCCATTCCCCACCACCACCACCTCTCTTTCACTCAAATAAATAAAAACATTTTTTAAAAAATGTTTTAAGCCAGAGGACCCTGATTCAATTCCCAGTATCCAGGTAAGCCAGATGCACAAGGGGACACGTGTGTCTAGAGTTTATTTGCAGCGGCTAGAGGCCCTGGCATGCCCATATTCTCTCTGTCTCTCTTTCTCTCAAATAAATAAATAATAAATGTTTCCAAACCGTCCCAAGGCACTTCACAGATTTATTCTTCCCAACAGGCCAGAGGGCCTCCGACTGTTTTTTTGCCTTTGTCATTTATTGTTCACCTCTGTGCATCACGTGCCGATGACTCAGGGTTCTCACTTTACCTTTTGGGGTTGCCCCTGGCAGGATGTAGTCTGGTAACCTGAGGAGGAAGAGGAGAGAGAAAGATTGATTCTTACTCCCCGGAGCAGCTGGAGCACTGAGGCACTGGGAGTGTCTGAGGCACTGGGAGTGTCTTGAGTCTTTTCCCTCGGCAGTCCCGAGTGTGGAGTTCAGGAGACTTGAACAGACTGCCGTAGATCCTACCGAGGATTTGAGAGGGTCTGTAGGATGGAATCCGTGAAATGCCGGAAGCTGCTGGATACTCCATGCAGAGTCCAGCCAGGTTGGGGAGTGTGTCTGCGTACATCTCTAGAACTGTATCTTCTTTACAACCCCTCATCTCTCATTCAGGCACCCGTAGTCCCCACACAGGTTTCCTCAACTGCACAACGTCCAACTTCTCAGGAAGTTCCGCACTGGATCCGCAGCAGAAAGAAACCTCCACTCACAGCTACCTCCGCTCAGCTCCGGTCCCTGCAGCACTCCGGTGTGTCGGGACTACAGTTCCCAGCGGCCCCCGGGACGTGACCCTGCCATTTCTGGGTCTTGTAGTACCAGTTGACGAGCGCTCTGGAGGGGGGGGGGGGCCTGCCGCGCTGGGCATGCTGGGAGTTGTAGTCCTCGGGAGCGACGGTATAGATGGGGTTAGTCCGCGACCCGCGCCTCCGGAAGTGTCTTCCGGGCGCCCTGGAGAGTAGGTTCGGCTCCCATCTGCGAGCGCCCACGGCGGTCAGAACGAGACGTAAAGGGTGAACGTACGTGAGGGGCCAGTCACGGGCCATGACGTAGACGCCTGACGGCCTGTGAGTACCTGACAGCACGGTAGCCACATGTGCACCCAAAGTGTGGGAACGAGCGACAGTGTAACCAAGTAAGCGTTGGACAGAGGGGCTGGCACGGAAGGCGTCAGGCTGATGTGGCCTCTGTATGTAACGCAGCTGCAGTTGGTGCACGTTGAGTGGCTGACTTGATGAAGCGCGGGGTGACAGAGCTGTTTGACAAGATTCTGTAAGTGGGTTGTGTGAGTTGAGCTGGTGGGTGTGTGACTGTGATTTCAGGAGTGACCAGAATTACCCTATGTGTTAGAGATGGTGGCCAAGATTAGGAATGACTGTGGTGGTGTACTGATACACAGTCGTGCAGTTGAGGGCTTGCCTTTGCTTCGGTGATGGGAGATGCTGAGATATGTGTATGTTTTGAAGTGATATTGACAGATTGGGGGAAGGAGGGAGGGAGGATATATGAATATGAGAATGAATGACTGAGATTTTATGGGGGGGGGAGCTGAAATTTGTGTGATCCGCAGGGCGTGTACCAAGTATGTAACAGAACATTTGTGCCTTGTTATTGCTAAGTCTGCAGCTGAAATTGGACAACCAGTCATCATGTAGCTGGGCTGGTCTTAAGGGTAACCCCTCCTCTGTGTCGGCTTACGTGTGGCAAGGGGCTGTTGAAGGCATCAGAGTGGACATTTACTGCATGCTTGCTGTGTGCCCGGCCTGTGCAGGACAGTTGTTATGTATCACCTCCAGTAACCTCGTAGCCACACTCTGAGGTAGGTAGGTACTTTTGTCAGTCTAGGTACAAGCTGAGACTGGGAACTGAAAAAGCCACCTTCCTCAGTGATTGTCATATCCTCATATGAGGTCAGCAAAGGAGGGGTACAGCCTGAGGCTGAGGATGGTTCACATGCATGTGTGTCCCGGATGCTGTCACTGCCCAGAACTGACTGAGGCAAAGAGACCAAGGGCATAGTGACAGCAGGATTTAGCAGGTGTCTGGGATAGCTCACAGAGGTGGCTGCGAAGATAAGACCTGGAGAACCAGGAGAAATGAATCAAGTGTGGAGTGAGATTTCACAACAAGTGAACAGCAGGGCAAAGGCCAACGCACGTGCTGCTAACACCAAGGGCAAGTCAACAAGTACTGGGGAGATGGCTCTGCAGTTAAAGGCGCTTATTTGTAAAGCGTGATGACCTCGGTTCAGTTCCCCAGTACCCACATAAAGCCAGATACACAGTGCATCTGGAGTTCGTTTGCAGTAGCAAGAGGCCCTAGTGTATCCATTTTCATTCCCTCTCCTCTCCTAATAAATAAAAATATGTTTTAAAAAAAAGAGGGCTGGAAAGATGGCTTAGTGGTTAAGGCACTTGCCTGCAAAGCCTAAGAACACTTGTTCGAATCTCCAGATCCCATGTATAGCTGGACACAAAAGTGACACAAGTGTGCAATGTTGTACATGCACACAAGGGGGCACACACATCTGGCGTTCGTTCACAGTGGCTGAAAGGCCCTGGCGTGCCCATTTTTTTTCTCTCTCTCTCTCCCCCCCTCCCTCCACCTCTTCCTCTCCCCATCCCCTCTCTCTCAAAAATGAGTAAAGTAAAAAGAGCCCAAGTAAGCATTACAGAGGAATTAGGGACTAGTACATATGTTGAAAGATTTGGAAGCAAAAAGGTTTTGGGATCATGTTCTTGTTTTACTAACATTCCCTTCTCACTGTGCCAAGGCCATGTTCCTTCTCTGGCTTCCTGTGTCTCTGTCCAGGGTAGTTTCTCTTAGCAGGACTGGGTCCAAGAAGAATGAACAGAGCTACAAACACTTAGGGGAGGGGAGGGATGGAGCATGGATCAGACTGGGAAAGGACAGGGAAAGGAGGAACACCGGTCCAAAGCAAAGAGCTGGAATCTCCTAAGAGAGGTTGTATTCCATTTGTTTTTGTTGGTTGTGGTTTCATGCATGCATGTGTATGGTACTGGTTATTTAACCCAGGACCTTACACAAGCATTCTACCACTGAGCTACCTACTCCTGCCTTTTTTAAAAATGTGTGTGTTCATGTGTGTTCACATGCACTTTGTGTTCACATGTGTGTTCACATGCACATGTGTATACACAGGACCTCGTTGACTTAGAGCTCACCAATTAGGTAACTAGGATATTCCTGCGTCCTCCTGCTTGGAGCTTGGATTACAAGAGAGCGCCACCACTCTTGGCATTTGTACATATGTTCTAGGGATTGAACCCGGCTCCTCAGGCATTCCAGGCAAGCGCTTTTTTTTTTTTTTTTTTTTTTTTTTTTTTTTTTTTTTTGAGGTAGGGTCTTGCTCTAGCTCAGGCTGACCTGGAGCTCACTCTGTAGTCTCAGGGTGGCCTCGGACTCAGGGCGATTCTCCTACCTCTGCATCCTGAGTGCTGGAATTAAAGGAGTGTGCCACCACACCCGACTCAAGCAAGCCCTTTGCCAACTGAGTTGTCTTCGCACCTTTCTTGTTACTTTTTGGTCGGTTGGTTGGATGGCTTGTTTGCCTTGAGACAAGGGTCTCACTGTAGCCCAGGCTGATCTAGAACTCACTCTGTAGCCCCTAGGTTTGTCTTGAACTCATTGTGATCCTCCAAACTCAGCTTCCCAAGTCCTGGGACTAAGGCATGCACCACCATGCCCAGTCTTTTTTTTTTTGAGGCAAGCCCAATAGACTGGCCTTTTTTTTTTATGCAAGAGAGAGGGAGCTAGGCATGTTGGTGCACGCCTTTAATCCCAGCACTTGGGAGGCAGAGGTAGGAGGATCGCCATGAGTTTGAGGTCACCATGAGACTACATAGTAAGTTCCAAGTCAGCCTGGGCTAGAGTGAAACCCTACCTCGAAAAACCAAAAAGAGAGAGTGAGAGAATTGGCGCACCAGGGTTTCCAGCCACTGCAGTTGAACTCCAGACACATGCACCATCTTGTGTATCTGACTTCTGTGGGTCCAGGGGAATCAAACCTGGGTCCTTTGGCTTTGCAGACAAGCACCTTACCTGCTAAGCCATCTCTCCAGCCCCAGCTCTTTAAAAAATAATAATAATAAGGACTTACTATGTAGCCCAGGTTGATCTGGAACCTGCATCACAAGTAAGAGATATAGGAGCTGTATGCTACCATATCTAGACTTGAGCTTTTTTTTAAACTTTTTTTTGCATTTTTAATCTGTTACTCATTATAAAATATCTAAATATGTATCAATTTACTTACTGGCATTTCCACCTCAAGCATTTAACTTTGCTTTCCTTCTTAACTTTTTTTGTGTTGTTAATTTTTATTTATTTACTTGAGAGCAACAGGCAGAGAGAGAAAGAAGCAGAGAGAGAGAGAGAAAGAGAGAGAATGGGCATGCCAGGGCCTCCTGCTACTGCAAACGAACTCCAGACGCCTGCATCCCCTTGTGCATCTGGCTAACGTGAGTTCTGGGAAATCAGGCCTCAAACTGGGGTCCTTAGGCTTCACAGGCAAGTGCTTAACCACTAAGCCATCTCTCCAGCCCTTAACTTTTTTGTTATGTGTGTGTTTATGTGAGAATGTATATAAGTGTGGGTGTGTGCGTGCCATTATGTGTGTGGGGCAACTTCCAGGTGAGTCTTTGCCTTCTACTTGTTTTGAGACAAGACCTCTCATTGTTGTTTACCTCTCCTCTCCATTTGTGAGCTTCTGGAAAATTCTCCTGCCTTTGCCTCCCATTTCGCCACAGGTATGCTAGGATTACAGAAGTCCACAACAGCTTCTGGCTTTTACTTTGAGTCCAGGTATCTGAACTCAGGTACTCAGAGTGCATGACAACCAGCACTTTATCCAGCTCTGAAATTCATTGCTTTAATTTTTATATTTTAAATTTTTATTTATCTTTTACTTATTTATTTATTTGTTGTTCTTGGTTTATTTTTATTCATTTATTTGAGAGCAACAGACAGAAGGGAAAGAGAATGAGAGAGAATGGGTGCACCAGGGCCTCCAGCCACTGCAAAAGAATTTTCAGGTACACACACCACCTTGTGCATCCGGCTTTTGTGGGTCCTGGGGAATCAAGCCTCGAACCAGGGTCCTTAGCCTTCACAGGCAAGCGCATAACCCCAAAGCCACTTCTCCAGCTCCTATTTGTTGGGGTTTTTTTTGAGATAGGGTATTGCTCTAGTCCAGGCTGACCTGGAATTCACTATGTATTCTCAGGGTGGCCTCAAACTCACAGTGATCCTCCTACCTCTGCCTCCCAAGTGCTGGGATTAAAGGCATGTGCCACCACACCCAGCAATTTTTAATTAATAATTTATTTACTTAATTTGTGAGATAGAGAAACAGGCAGACAGAGAAAGAGAGAAAATGGGCACACCAGGGCCTCTAGCCACTGCAAACAAACTCCAGATGCTTGCACCACCTTGTGCATCTGGCTTTATGTGGGTACTCCACATGCATGCATTTGCTTTACATGGGTACTAGGGAATCTAACCCAAGTCATTAGGTATTCCAGGCAAGTGCCTAAAGTGCTCAGCCATCTCCAGCCTGGTTTGGGGTCATTTGCTTGCTTGCTTGCTTGAATATGGGATCTCATGCATCCCACACTGGCCTCAAACTTGCTGTGTAGCTGAAGCCACCTTCCCAGCCCCTTATCTGGAAAACTCCAAAGCAACTTTTTCCTCCTCTGTTTTGTTTATTTGGTTGGTTGGTTTTGTTTTGGAGAGGTAGGGTCTCACTCTAACCCTGGCTGACCTGGAACTCACTCTGTAATCCCAGACTGCTTTGAACTCACAGAGTTCCTCCTATGTCTGTCTCCTAAGAGCTGGGATTAATGGTGTGCCCCACCACACCTGGCTAAAAAAAATAAAAAATATATAAAAATGTTTATTTTGTGATGTGCTCCACCATGCCCACTCCCCCTCTGTTTTCATATAAAATGGAAAGTAGGTAGGATGGAAGTTTTGAAAGCCAGCATAGAGAACTATGCTCAGTGGTCCTCAGGATCATCTGTGTCTGTGTGAGAGTGAATCACATCTCCAGGTGAGAGGGGGTACAATTAGGGTGCCTGGACTACTGAAAGTAAAAAAGGCAGGAAGGTCTGCACTTGCTAGATGATCTGACTTATCTTTTGCCTAGTTCCCTAGACCTGTTTTTCCACAAACAACAAGGACCCCTACTGGGAGGGAGGTCTTTCATAGGATCTAAACATTGTGGTTGGTCACATTCAGCCCCTGAAAGTTGGTGTGAGGACTAACTTCTTCCTGAGACAGCCCTTAGCCCTAACCAACCAACTGTCCCTCTGGCTCACCTGAGCTGGAAGACAGCCCATCACTATAAGGTTATAAGTACCTTTGCAAGGGGAGGGCACACTCTCTGACCACTTGGGAACTTCCAGCTGTGGATTTTTCCTCAGCTGAGCCTGGACTGGTCCACCCAGGTTGAGCCAAGGGGAGGGCCCCCTAGCCCTTACTCTCCACATGGGTTCCTTTATGCTCTCCAGCTCCCCACATGGCAGGAGCTCCTTGAACTTTCTTCTCCCTCTTTTCTTTCCATGCTTTTTTCCAGGCCTCCACATGGGATCTCTAGCCACATGGGTGCTTTTCCTGGGCCCTGTACTTCCCTCAATAAATACAATAGTTCAATAATTATCCTTCTGCCTTTTTTATTCAGTTCTTTGATTAAACTTAGAAATGAAGCTAGGGTGTGACTTTCCTGGACGAAGAGCACCTCATTACACAGGCTTCAGGCCTATACCTCTCCTCCCACTACTTTTCAGGTGATGATGGCACTCTGACATTCCTGCAGACCGAGTTTTGAGGCTCCAGCCATCCTGTGTCTTACCAAGCACTGCTACCCAATGGCCGCCCCCAAGTGCCCCTTGAGCCCAGTGCCCTGGGAACAGGACAGCTTCCTTCAGGTGAAGGTAGAGGAGGAAGAGGAAGAAGCCAGCTTCTTTCCAGGCCAGGAATCCAGCCCTAGCCGTAGTGCTCACCTTGAGGCTGCGCGCCTGCGCTTCCGGCACTTCCGCTACGAGGAGGCATCCAGCCCCCACGAGGCGCTGGCCCGCCTGCGAGAGCTGTGTCGTGAGTGGCTGCGGCCAGAGTCCTGCTCCAAGGAACAGATGCTGGAGCTGCTGGTGCTGGAGCAGTTCCTGGGTGTGCTGCCCCCTGAGATCCAGGCCTGGGTGGGAGCCCAGTGCCCCAAGAGCGGAGAGGAAGCTGCTGTGCTGGTGGAGGGTCTGACTCAGCTGCTGGACAAGAGAGGTAAGGGGGAGTAGCAGGCAGGTGTTCACAGCAGAGCCTGGGCTGCGATGTGGGAGTGCAGGCTATGGTGTGGGGCCACTCATACTTATTCCCATGTCTATGCCTTAGCCACGGTTATAAGGTTATAACTGAAATGCCCACCTTTGTGTGGGACTCCTGAAGTTTGTTTGGGACAGGCTGAACATGAAGTTATACATGTAGGATAATGCTTTGAGCTCCCTGAGATACAGACTCTGTCAATTACTTTCCTCTTTGCTATGACCAACTGCCTGAAAGAAGCAATTTAAGGGAGGAAGGAGGTACCTTGGCTCATCGTTTCAAGGGATATCAGTTCACCATAGCAGGGGAAGTATGACTGTGGGAGCGGGTTAATCTGTGGCAGCTGGGACATATGGCAGAGCACCTCACATCTTGGTAGACCAGGAAGCCAAAAGCTCCAGCCAGAATGTAAGAATAACCCTCAGGGTCTGCCTCCACCAACCTGCGTCTGCTAGCTGGGCCACATGTCTCAAAGGATCCACAAGCTCCCAAAATAGGGCAACCAGCTGAGGACTAAGTGTTAAAAACATGAGCCTGAGCCAGGCGTGGTGGTGCACGCCTTTAAATCCCAGCACTCGGGAGGCAGAGGTAGGAGGATCACCGTGAGTTTGAGGCCACCCTGAGACTCCATAGTGAATTCCAGGTCAGTCTGAGCTAGAGTGAGACCCTACCTCAGAAGAAAAAAAAAAAAAACCATGAGCCTGTTGGGACATTTCACATCTAAACCATAAAACAGACCTTTCCAGAAGAGGCAGTTGGGTGCTTCCTTAGCCCTATCAGCTGTGCCAGGCAGAGGCCCCATAGATAAGAAGGAGAGGAATGGGGTCCCTTCCTCTCACTGCAGTGGCGAAGGCTATAGAGAGAAGGCAAATAGCTCTGGAGGAAGGGCTCCGGGCTGACGGCACAGAGGGGCAAAGACTCAGCAGTATATTTGGACTGGTGCATTTTGGGGAGAGAAAGTGGGGTCAGGAAAGAGAAAGAATATGCCCAACGGTAGCTAGAGAGGCTGAGGAAGACAGAGTACTGGAGACGGATTTCCAAAGTCCCAACTGACTGCAATCTGACACAAGTTCCTTGGCCTCTCTGTGCTAACCCTGATCTGTACCAAGTACCCCTCAGCTGGGCCTCAGTTTCCTCCTCTGTGGTAGAACCACGGAGTACCTCCTTCTGGAGTGAAAATGAGGCAATAGATGTCATACACTGCACCTGAAACCAGCACATAGCAAGGGCAGCAGCCCTGCAAAGCAAATGGTATCCCATCCCTCACTTGCAGATGGGTAAACAGAGGCCCAGGAGAGAACAAGAGTGGTCAAGGCTTTAGAACTGGCCTGGTCAGTGCCTAGTGGTAGAGCAGCAGCTGTCACTCCTCTGTGGGATCCATCAACAAATTTTGGCAGGCAGAGTACCTTCAGGCTCTCTTTTCACCCAGGAAGGGCTTGTCGGTGCACTTGTGCCTCCTAGGAGCTTGAGAGGCCAGGTGGGCACATTACCCACTCACCACCACCAGCAGGTCTCTGCCCAGGGTTCTGCTGTGGGAAGTTTCACAGTCATGGGCATCTGGATTGATTCCCTCATTCAGCCAGTCGTCACAGCACCGGCAGACCCATCTGACCCAGAGACGTGAGTGTGGAGACAGAGTTGGATTTCACTGAGCTGAGCCCTTCATGAGAAGTGCCTGATGAGCACCAACCTCCTGTGCTCTTGCTTCCTTCCTGTCAGTTCCACCTGAGGGCTTCCTTCTCACTTTAGCCAGGTCAGGACCCCTAGAGGGTGGTGGACTTGGGAGGTGAGGAGAAAGGAGAGCAGCGATGCAGTTTTGGTGTGTGGGAAGACAGCGCTGCATCCTTTTGTCATACAAGACACTAGAGGAGAAACTTCCTTTTGGAAATGAGGCCACATGTCCCCTTACAGAGTGATGGGGGGGGCAGGCACATAGGGTGGCTTGGTGTGACAAGCTATGACAGGAGAAATGACAATGTGGTTTGGATGGTTTCAGGATGGGAGCCAGGAGCTGAGCCTAAAGAGGCAGGCTGCAAGCAGGGAAGTTCAGAAGAGTCAGGGCCACAAGATGTGGCCACTGAAATCCTCATGGGAGGTGGTTCCCCTAAATCCACCTTTGTCAGTGCCTGTGAACCTGAGGATGGCTCAGAGAGTCGGGCAGAACTCTTAGGGGCAACCTGGATGAGGTCTGCTGCCCAAGAGATGGATTTCAAAAGAGCTCTGGGCCCGCACGTGGATGCCCTAGAAGACCAGGCAGACCATGAGTCTGATGCTTCAGGAAGCAGTTCGAACGTGTGGCCAGACTTCCCCTGCCAAGAGCAGGCTTCTGCAGAGCAGAAATGTGGTCCATCGGACAGTTATGGGACAGTGGACACATACACAGGGAAGACGCCCTGCAGGTGTGGTAAATGTAGGAGAACATTCCAGAACACCTCAGCCCTGGAGGCCCACCAAAAGAGCCACTCTCGAAAAACACCTTATGCCTGCATCAAATGTGGGAAGGCCTTCAGCCGAAGCACACACCTTGTCCAGCACCAGGTTGTGCACACGGGGGCAAAGCCCCATGCATGTAAAGAGTGTGGGAAAGCCTTCAGCCGAGTCACCCACCTGACCCAACATCGGCGCATCCATACTGGGGAGAAGCCATATAGGTGCGAGCACTGTGGCAAGACTTTCAGTCGCAGCACCCACCTCACCCGGCACCAGCGGGTGCATACAGGGGAACGGCCCTACGAGTGCAGTGAATGCGGCAAGGCCTTCAGCCAGAGCACCCACCTGACACAGCACCAGCGCATCCATACCGGGGAGAAGCCGTACAGGTGCGAGGCATGTGGGAAAGCCTTCAGCGACTGCTCGACGCTGATCGGACACCTGAGGATCCACTCGGGAGAGAAGCCCTATCAGTGTAAGGTTTGTCCAAAGGCCTTCACTCAGAGCTCCTCCCTCGTCGAGCACCAGCGGATCCACACAGGAGAGAAGCCGTACAAGTGTAGCGACTGTGGGAAGGCCTTCAGCCGCAGCTCGGCTCTCATGGTACACCTGAAGATCCACGTCACCGTGGTGCAGTGACTGGGAGCTCCCTGCAGAGCAGGGCAGAGCAGAGCCTCCCTCAGAGGCCTGACACCTAAGAAACCCTGAATTCCACAAGAGCCACGAACCAGATGGGTTGGTAACAGAATGACAAGGTGCCTAAGGGAAGACTGGGGCCATCTGGAAACACCTCTGCATTTGAGGACCTGTGTGAAGTCTCCTGATGAACACAGAGATTTTGGCCAGCTAGCAATGTTTCCAGAAGGTTCCTGCTGACTTCATATTCCACTCAGGCTGCTCCCAGACAAAGGACAGCTGAGCTGTGGATTTTGGGTTTTCAGGGCTAGAGCGAGTGAAGACCAGTGTCTTGTCAGAGCTCGAGGGCCCTGGTACAGGAGACCCCAGGTCTGTGTTTTCACGTGGCTGCCCTTGCCAGTTCCTCTGCTGCTCAGCGCAGAAGGGACGCACCCCTGCCATAGCCACGGCAAACTCGCCTGTGTAACAGAAGAAATGATGTTTCATAGGATGGGTGCCGAGGACAGAGGGCCAGTACTCCACGGAGGGATGCCCCCGGTGACCCCTTGGCAGTCGGCAACTGTGATGGTTCCGCCTGTCGTAGATAAGCCTCGAAGGCCCAGTTGCTTGCGTCTTTGGACATGTGTTTGTCTTATATTCTTGTTTTTCTTCCTTATAGCCCTTTCACAAGAAACCCCACAAACTAATCATAAGCCTATTTCTGTGACTGATGGGAACACTGAGAACAATCTGACTATTGGGGCAGCTCCACCGTTGATTCGGGCCATTGAAGAAGTACACAATATAAGTAGAGATAAAAATCTATCTTTAGGGCAATTCCTGGATGCAGTAGAATAGAAGCAGTTATTCATTTATGAAAATGATACTAGTCCTTTGAAGGTTAAAATAGAGAGGCTAAGAGGGAACAGATATAGTGGGTGTAAAACAGCAGAGTTGGAATTATAAAAATTGGCTATTCCCATGAGAAAGCTCCCTGGAGGGTACATACAGTACTATATTCATTAGCAATGGTGGACAGCACCGCGTTGGTCATCCAAATCTGGAAAGTATTTAGATCCTCTCCCTTATACGGGGGGATATGATGAATTTGGTCAATGATGGGTAAATTATGAAGGACAAAGGAGGTTGTGGAATTCCCTTCCTTTCTTGGAACGTCTAGCCAGGACACGTAAGCCTTGGTGTTTATACAGCAGAGAGGAGAAACAACAGTATTTAAAAGAAATCAGGCCTGCTTTACAGTACTGGTGGAATCATGGCTGGAAATATTTCCAGCCCTCTTGAGGAATTAATAAACAAATTATTCAGTGGGGAAGAATCATTAAGCCCCTAACTAAGAAAAAAAAAAAACAAACTACTTAGTGAAGAAATATCTCTTACTCAGTAACTAAAAAGTTAAGATATGGAATTGCATACAGCTGTGTCAAGTTCCTAGGAATGCTGTGAGCAGTGGCGTGCGCCGCGAACCATGGTGTGAGACGTAATTCTTAGAACTAGCTCTGAATGTCTGAGAACACTTATTGTGGTCAATGGTGCGAGACATGCTTGAGAAATGGGTATTTCCTCCTTGATAGCTCTGAATGTATAGTTAGAATGGAAAGTAGTTAAGATCGTTTTAGAATAATAGTCTGAGATCACTTGTTAATATGCCAAGTTTCCTTGTTCAATCTGTATAAAACCTTCATGAAACCTTCAGTAAATTGCAGCAGCATATTCAACTTAGAGTGTGTCTGTCTGTCATTTCCTCGCCGAATCCCGAGTCCTCCTTGAACCTTCGCCCTTGTTCTCCCTCGGTCCTGATCTCCCCGAGAGTCAGTCCGCGGCACACCCCCATCCCTGCCTCTGTGCCTTCACACCCACCTCCACTCCACATTAACTCGTGCCTAACTCCAAGGCCAACTCATGGGTTTGCCTCTCTGGTGAAGCCATCGCACCCTCCCTTCCTTTCACATTCTACCCATGATGCTGCTTGACACCTGCCGTCACTCCTCATCCTCCAATCCCATTGCTACCTCAGGCTCATCTCTAATCCTGGCCCTCCTTCTCCACTCTTTTCTGTGAGCCCTCATCACCTCCCCCTGGGCTGATATCAGGGCTTTCCTTCCTCACTCCTCTTTGCCTTCATTCTCTCCTCCAGTTTCTTCCTCCAGGGCTCTTTCTGCTACCCAACTCTGATTGTGTCATTCCATGGCAGGAAGCCATCCAGTGGATCACTTCTTTCTGCAGCAAACTTTTCTGCATAGGTGACAAGCTTGCTAAGGTATAGGTCACTCAGGCCTAAGCTGCTGTTGAGTTATCCTCAAATGTGCAGATGAATGTTGTCATTTGTACACAGTGATTTGAGAGTGGTGTCCTGTCGGCTAAGCCAAACTCCTCACTTGTGCTAGACCTGGCCTCCCCCAGACTCATCTGCTACTCGAACCCCACCTCCCCTATACCAGCCACGCAGAACTGCTTCAGCTTCCCAACAAGGCGTACTTTCCCCACCTGTGTGCCTTCTCACCTGTATCTGGAACTCAGATTTCCTCTTTCCTCCAGGAAGTCTCAAATGTCCTTCCCTTAGCAGCCTCCCCTACCACCTTGACCTGATTTCAACTTGCCCTCTCTGTTGCTGGGGGTGCCCATACTTACCCTGTCTTACACCTCCTTCCGTATCATTGTACTTACTTCTTGCAAAGCCCACAGAATGGGTTTCCTATGGACATAATGCACAAGCTGCAGCAGCCTCTGTCCAGTGTCTTCTGAGTGTGACCTTTGGGCAGTCACCATGCGTCACCCCATACTGTCCTCATACACATTGACATGAACGCCTCAGTACCCAGATAAAAGTCCAGCTGCCTAAACCAAATGGCTGTGCTGACTCTTCCTTGTCTACGTCCCTTTATCCCCTGGTGCCATAGGCTTACAGCATGCCAGCACTCTGCCAGTATTCTTTCTAGATCCCTGTGTCCCAGGGTCCAAGTCTGTAACTGGATACCTGTTTCTCTGGTGTGTATGTTTCTCTGATCATGTTCTGAATGCAGCAGCATTCCTGTCACTCCCTGTCATAAGTAAGCAGATCCCAGAGCCTGAAGAACAGGAAGGTGAGACCTAGGAACACAGAGACCTTACCTTATCCTTCCCATCCACGCACAGACAAAGCATAGTGTGGCTGAGGTTGAGAGACTTGAGAGAAAGGTGACAGCGAAGAACTCACAAGCAGGCCTGATGAAATGATGCTGTCAACTACAGGGAACAGAAGGGAATTGGGCCTGAAATTGGTCTGCAGAGCCCTACTCCTCCCAGAGCTGCTTTGGGAACCTCAGATAAGAGACTCACCTGGACTGGGGAGACGGCTCAGTAGTTAAAGCTGCTTGCTTGTAAAGCCTGATGGCCTGGGGTCAATTTCCAAGTACCCACATAAAGCCAGAAGCACACTATGTCACATGTGCCTGGAGTTCATTTGCAGCAGAAAGAGTCCCTGGAGCTCGCTCACTCTCTTCTTTCTCCAATTTTTTTTTTTTCCCCTGAGGTAGGGTCTTGCTGACCTGGAATTCACTATGTAGATTCAGGGTGGCCTTGAACTCATGGCAATTCTCCTACCTCTGCCTCCCAAATGCTTGGGTTTAAGGCATGCACCATCATGCCCAGCCTCCCTCCCCCCCCCCCCTTTGCTCTCTTTCTCTCTCTCAAATAAAATTTTTTCATCCCTAATTTTATTAATTTGTGTCTCTTCTCTTTCTTTTGGCCAGATTTGCTAAAGGTTTATCAATCTTGTTTATCCTTTCAAAGAACCAACTCTTTGTTTCATTGATTCTTTGGATATATATATATATATATATTTTTGCTTTCTATTTCATTGATGTCTGCCCTAATCTTTATTATTTCTTCACGTCTACTAATTTTCAGTTTTCCTTGTTCTTCTTTTTCCAAGGCTTTAAGATTAGGCATTAAATTGTTTACTTGTGGCCTTTCTAATTTCTTAATATAGGCACTTAAGGCTATAAATTTCCCTCTTAGGACTGCCTTCATTGTGTCCCAAAGGTTTTGTTATGTTGTGTTCTCATTATCATTTGACTATATGAATTTTTTGATTTCCTTCTGGGTTTCTTCATTGACCCATTCATCATTGTGTTGTGTATTGTTTAGTTTCCATGATTTTGTGTATGCTCTTTAGCTTTTCTTGCTATTGATTTCTAGTTTGATCTCATTGTGATCAGGTAGAGTGCAAGGAATTATTTCAATTTTCCTGTATTTGCTAAGATTTGTTTTGTGTCCTAATATATGGTCTATTTTAGAGAATGTTCCATGTGCTGCCGAAAAGAATGTATATTCTGCAGCATTTGGATGAAATGTCCTGTATATATCTGTTAGGTCCATTTGTTCTATGACCTCATTTAATCCAGATGCCTGTTTATTTTTTGCCAGGATGACCTGTCAGTTGATGAGAGTGGGGTGTTGAAGTCACCCACTACCACTGTGTTTGGTGTTATCTGTGTCCTTAGTTCTAATAGCATTTGGTTGATGAAGTTGGGTGCCCCATGTTAGGTGCTTATATGTTTAGCATTGTAGTGTCATCCTGTTGGAGTGTGCCTTTAATCAATATAAAGTGACCTTCCTTATCGTTCCTAACTAATGTTGGACTGAAGTCTACCTTGTCAGATATTAGGATTGTTTTCTAGGCCCATTTTCTTGAAACACCATTTTCCAACCTTTCACCCTAAGATAGTGTCCATCCTTTGTAGAAAGGTGAGTTTCTTGGAGGCAACAAATTGAAGGATCCTGCTGTTTAACCCAGTCTACAAACTTATGTCTTTTTGTTGGGGCATTGAGGCTGTTGATATTAAGAGTTATTATTGAAAGGTGTATATTTTGCCATTTTTCTTGTTTGGTTGTTCTTCCGGTTTTACCTTTGCTTTCTTGTATTAACTAGTATTTGAGTATGGTTTGTTTTTTCCAGGTTCCTTGTGTGTGTGCTTCTCTTCAGCATGGAAGATCCTTTCAAGTATTTTCTGTAGAGGTGGTTTTGTCTTCAAATACTCCTTTAGCCTGCTTTTTTTGTGGAATGTCCTTATTTCTCCATCTATCTGAATGGATAGCTTTGCAGGATAAATTAATCTTGGTTTTGAAAGTTTGTGCTGAGTCATCTGCTGTGATCCAGATGGGCTTGCCTTTGTATGTGACTTGATTTTTCTCTGTAACTGCTTTCAATATATTTTCTTTGGTTTGTATATTTGGTAGTTTAGTTATAATATGGCAAGGAGAGGTTCTTTCCAGGTTTTATCTTTTTAGTGTCCTAAAGGTTTCTTGTATCTGCATTGGCATCTCTTTCCATATTTGGGGGAAGTTTTCTTCTATGATTTTGTTGAAAACGCCTACTATGCCTTTGGAGTGGAATTCTTCTCCTTCTATGAGACCCTGAATTCTTATGTTTGATCTTTTCATAGTGTCCCAAATATCTTGAAATCCCCATTCATACTTTCCTATTAGTTTGTCTTTCTCTTTGTTGGGCTATATTAAATCTGCCACCTGATCTTCTAGCTTAGATATTCTGTCCTCTCCTTCATCCATTCTACTGGTGAGATTTTGTACAGAGTTTTTTATTTCATTGACTGTGTTCTTCCTTGCTGGTAATTCTGACTGGTTTTTCTTTATTATTTCCATTTCCTTATTCATGTCTTGTATTGACCTTCTCATTTCATTAATTTGGTTTCCTATGTCTTCTTTGATTTCCTCCGTGATTTCTTTGAACATATTTATAATCAATCTTTTGAAATCTTTCTCAGGCATTTCCTCTAAATCAGTCTCACTGGAGGTCATTTCTGATGCATTAATACTTTTTGGTGGATTTATATTGTCTTGATTTTTTGTGTTTCTTGTGTTGATAATATACATATTTTTGCATCTTGGATTAATTTAATGCTTGGATTTTCTAATTATCTACAGTATTATTAGATGTATCAATCAATCTGATATTATATCTTCAGGGTAGGAGCTTAAGGTGCTAGGTGTGGCTCTTAAGACTCTCAGAATAACTACAAAAGTGACCCTAGATGTTGGGTTTGCCTGCTATAAGAGTATTCAAGAAGGCTGAGTGGAACAAAATACAGGCAGATTCTAAAATTTAACTAAACAATGTACACATTCAATGTAAAACAGCACAGAGTATTTATGCAAGAGTAGGTATTATAACTACCAGAGCCTTAAACAAAATCATAGTCCCTTATGATGTGTGTTGTCCCACACCCTTAATCCTGTCAACTAGGAGGTTAAGATTTCTGGCCTGTTGAGGGTTCCAAGTCAGCTTGTGACCATGTGAGACCCTTCCCTGGTGTAATCCCAGTTACCTTTTGGGATGATTTTGGTCTCAATTATGCTGCACTCCTGCATGGGTCCCTCTTCGTTGTGCTGTGGGTTCAGGTAGGCTGGCTGGGTTGCTGGATCTCTGCCCTGATCGCCTATTGGGTTCTGTGTAGGTGAGCTCCCTTCCCCAGGTCGCTGGTGCTTGCTGGTACTTACACTGGCGGTAGGGAAAGGGAGGCTGTGGATGGTGGCTGATGTTTTCCTGCTGGTCCTCGCAATTGTCTTCCTTAAGAGCTGCTCCTCCATTCTTCCCTGCACTATCTTGAGTTTGCGAGGAGCTCTGGTGTGAGTGGAAAGTGTCCTCACCTGGCTTTCCTGCAGCTCAGGCCGAGCCTTATGGCTGGAGTCACGCGGATTTGGTGCTGCTGCTACTGCTGGAGCCACTTCTGCTTGCTTCTGTGGGCTCTAGACCCTCTGGATCTCTCCTACTTCTCTGCTGCCGTTGGTAATTTCTTATGCACCCCACTTTTTAGTAGAAGAGTGTATTTTGCTGGGGTTTTGTTTGTTTGTTTGTTTGCTTGTTTTTTGGTGGGATTTTTTTGGTTTTGTTTTGTTTCGTTTTTTCTCTTGTAGGCTGCTTTGGCGTGGTTGCTATGCCGCCATCTTAACCGGAAGCCTGAAATAAAATTTTTAAATAAAAAACATTTTAAAGGGCTGGAGGGCTGGAGAGAGGGCTTAGCGTTGAAGGCGTTTGCCTGCAAAGCCAAAGGATCTTGGTTCAACTCTCCAGGATCCACGTAAGCCAGATGCACAAGGGGGTGCATGTGTCTGTAGTTCGTTTGCAGTGGCTGGAGGCCCTGGAATGCCCATTATTTTCTCTCTCTCCCTCTTTTTCTGTTAAATAAATAAAAATAAAAATAAGTAGGTGACACTCCGAACAATTCGGGGCTGCACCCTGAGATCCCAACTTCTGGAATGCAGACCTAGTGCACCAGAAAAAGAAGGGGGGGGTGACAGGAAAGATTGCTTAGTGGTTAAGGCATTTACCTGCAAAGCCAAAGGACCCAGGTTCAACTCCCCAGGACCCACATAAGCCAGATGCACAAGGCATTGCATACATCTGGATTTTGTTTGCAGTGGCTAGAGGCCCTGATATGCCCATTCTCTATCTGCCTCTTTCTCTCTCTCTCTTAAATAAATATTTTTTTTAAAAAAAGACTTGCCCAGTCCTCAGCAAGCCCTAATCTGTAAGTCAGATACAGGATCCACCTGCTGCTAGCTACTGCCTGGGATAGTATTCATCTTCAATTCTGTGTCTCCCATGTGCTTGGTCCCCATTCCTTTGATGCTCTGAGCATCTCCACTGCACATTTCATTGTGACATATGTGTCTGCCCATATGTGTTTGAAGGGCAGGAGGGGAAGGGAGAAAGGGATCTTTTATTGAGGGCCTGCATGTTCTGATCAGCTGCCAAGTACGGATCACCTCATGTAACACTCTGTCACACTCTGAGGGCAAGCCAGCCATGCTGGTGGTCAAGAGGAGGCGAGGGTGGAGGATGCACTTGCCTGGCCAGGGTCGTACTGCCAGGAAGTGGAAGCACAGATTTGACAGCATGCCCAAATATGTCAGCATTTAAATAAACATACCTATGCTTGACAAACCAAGAAAAGGTATACTATACTGACAGGTTGGTTGTTTAACATAGGGCCTCTTGTAGCCCTGACTGGCCTCAGACTCTCTTATGTATCTGAGGATGAGTTTGAACTCCTGTTCCTCCTGCCTCCACCTGCAGAGCACTGGGATGACAGACAAGCCTGCCACCAGTTTATTCAGTGCTAGGGATTCAATCCAGCATGTGGAACCCGGTTTATGTGACACTGGCATTTGATCCCACAGTTTCTCACATGCTAGACAAGTTGAAGTTTCCAAGTAAGGAGAATTGGAGAATTAAGCCAAAGAATAACCAGTCCATGCTGGTCACAGTGGTGCATGCCTTTAATTCCAGCACTCGGGAGGCAGAGATAGGAGGATTGCCATGAGTTTGAGACCAGCCTGAGACTACATAGTGAATTCCAGGTCAGCCTGGGTTATAGCGAGAGACCCTACCTCAAACCCCCCCCAAAAAAAAAATCAAAAGAATGGGGCTGGGAGGTGACTTACTGATTAAAGGCACTTCTTGCAAAGCCGGTGTGCCTGGGTTCAATTCCCTAGTACCCACATAAAGCCAGATGCACAATGTGGTGCATGCATCTGGAGTTCACTTGCTGTTTGCAAAGGACCCTGGCATACCCGTTCTCTTTCTCATATAAATTAACTATTTTTTAAATTATATGAGAGAGAAAATGAGCATGCCAGGGCCTCCCATCACTACAAACAAACTACAACCACATGCACCACTTTATGCATCTGGACTTATATGGGTACCGGGAAATTGAACTGAGCCCTCCAAGGTTTGCAAACAAGCACCTTTAACTGCTCAGCCATCTCTTCATCTGGGGTTCATTCCCCCCACCCTCTCTCTCTCTCTCTCTTGCTTGCTCGCTCTCTCTCTCTCTCTCTCTCTCTCTCTCTCTCTGTTTCAATAGGTAAGGTCTCACTCTAGCACAGGCTTACCTAGAATTTACTATGTAAGTCTCAGTCTGGCCTTAAACACAGCAATCCTCCTACCTCAGCCTCCTGAGTACTGTGCTGGGATTAAATGAGTACACCCCCATGCCAGGCTCTGGGTTCTCTTGTTTTTGTTTTGTTTTGTTTTGTTTTGTTTTGTTTTGTTTTGTTTTTGGTTGGTTGGTTGGTTGGTTGGTTTTTCAAGGGAGGGTTTCACTCTAGTCCAGGCTGACCTGGAATTCACTATGTAGTCTCAGGGTGGCCTCGAACTCATGGCGGTCCTCCTACTTCTGCCTCCCAAGTGCTGAGATTAAATGCATGTGACACCATGCCCAGCTGGGTTCTCTTTTTTAAGAAAAAAAATTATTTATTTAGGCCTTGTCGTAGTCAGGTTCGCATTGCTGGCAGAAATCACCTAAGAGCAGATTGCGGGGAAGGGGGGGTGATAAGGTTTATTTTGGCTTACAGACTCAAGGGGAAGCTCTATGATGGCAGGGAAAATAACGAAATGAGCAGAGGGTGGACATCACCCCCTGGCCAACATAAAGTGGACAATAGCAAGAAAAGAGTGTGCTGGACACTGGCTAGAATACCCATAAGCCTGCCCCCAGTAATACACTGCCTCCAAGAGGTGTTAATACCCAACTGACTATCAGCTGGGAACCTAGCATTCAGAACACCTAAGTTCATGGGGGACACCTGAATCAAACCACCACAGGCCCCCTGCCACTGTAAACGAACTCCAGCCACATGTGCCACTTTGTGCACCTGAGATGGGGAGGACTTCTGGTTAAGATGGCAGAGTAGTAACCGTGCCAAAGCAGCCTAGGGGAGAAAAATCCAAGAAAAAAAAACAGCAAAATATGTTCTTCTACTAAAAAGTGATATATAAAAATTATCACCAGGCATGGTGGCGCACACCTTTAATCCCAGCACTCGGGAGGCAGAGGTAGGAGGATTGCCATGAGTTTGAGGCCACCCTGAGACTCCATAGTGAATTCCAGGTCAGCCTGGCTAGAGTGAGACCATACCTCAAGAAAAGAAACAAAAAAAAATTATCAGGCTGGAGAGATGGCTTAGCGGTTAAGTGCTTGCCTGTGAAGCCTAAGGACCCTGGTTCGAGGCTCAATTCCCCAGGACCCACGTTAGCCAGATGCACAAGGGGGCGCACGCATCTGGAGTTCATTTACAGAGGCTGGAAGCTCTGGCGCACCCATTCTCTCTCTCTCTCTCTGCCTCCTCTCTGTCGCTCTCAAATAAATAAATAAACAAACAAAAAAATTTTTAAAAATTATTAACTGCAGCAGAGAAGTAGGAGAGGTCCAGAGTGTCTAGAGACCACAGAAGCAGGCAGAAGCAGAAGCAGCTCCAGCAGCGGTGGCACCAGGACCATGAGGCCACCAGGCTCAGCCTGAGCTCCAGGAAAAGCCAGATGAGGGGATTCTCCACTCACAGCAGCTTCCTCTCAAACTCAAGAAATGTGAAGGAAGGACCGTAGTGACCAGTTAAGCGGCCAGTGAGGAAGAGGACCAGCAGAAGAACTTCAGCCACCATCCACAGCTTCCCTGCCCCCACTGCAAGCATAAGCGCCAGCAAGCACCAGAGACCTGGGGAAGGGAGCACAGCACAAAGCACAGGTGATCAGAGCAGCAATCCAACAACCCAGCCAGCCTACATGAGCCCACAGCACAACCAAGAGAGACACAAGCAGGAGCACAGCATAACTGAAACCAAAGGCATCCCAAAAGGTAACTGGAATTACACCAGGTCAGTACCCGCCAAATAAGCCGGTATATAGGCTTGAATCAAAAGTGCTAATTCCACCTTCCATGTCAGGATAAATTATATGTTAAATATGATGGATGGTCAGATTTGCCATTCTTAAATAAGCTATAATTTGGGCTTGTCATTTGTTGCTTCCTGATTTGTAGTGCCTTTGTTTCCTCTTCTACCATTCATTAGGGAAGGGTCTCACTTGGTCACACTTGGAACCCTCAAAAGACGAAATCTTAGCCTCCCAGTTGACAGGATGAAGGGTGTAGGGCAACAGGCATCCATAGGGACTGTGACTTTGTTAGAGGATCTGGTTGTCATAACACCTACTCTTGCATAAATACTCACTGCTGTTTTTCACTGAATGTATGCATTGTTTAGTTAAATTTTAGAATTTGCCTGTATTTTGTACCACTCAGCCTTCTTGAATACTCATAGCAGGCAAAGCCAACAACTAGGGTCACATTTGTGGTTACTCTGAAAGCCGTAAGAGCCAAACCTAGCACCTTAAGCTCCTAACCTGAAGATATATAACAGCAGATTGATTGATACAACAAATAATACTGGAGATAATTAGAAAATCCAAGCATTGAATTAATCCAAGATGAAAAAATATGAACATTATAACACAAGAAACAAAAAAATCAAGACAATATAAATCCACCAAAAAGTATTAATGCATCAGAAATTAGAAGTAATTAGTGAGACCAATTTAGAGGAAATGCCTGAGAAAGATTTCAAAATAATGACCATAAATATTTTCAAAGAAATTAAAGAGTAAATCAAAGGAATGAAAGAGGAAATCAAAGAAAACACAGGAAACCAACTTACTGAAATAAGGAGGTCAATACAAGACATAAATAAGGTAATGGAAATAATAAAGAAAAAATAGTCAGAAATACTAGCAATAAAGAACACAACCAGTTGCCAGGCGTGGTGGCACATGCCTTTAATCCCAGCACTCAGGAGGCAGAGGTAGGAGGATCACCATGAGTTCAAGGCCACCCTGAGACTACATAGTTAATTCCAGGTCAGCCTGGACCAGAGTGAGACCCTACCTCAAAGAACAACAACAACAACAAAAAAAAAAAACTCTGTAGAAAATCTCACCAATAGAATGGATGAAGGAAAGGACAGAATATCTAAACTAGAAGACCAGGTGGCAGATCTAATACAGTGAACAAACAGAAAGACAAACTAATAGGAAAGTATGAATGGAAATTTCAAGATATTCGGGACACCATAAAAAGATCAAACATAAGAATTCAGGGTATAGTAGAAGGAGAATTCCACTCCAAAGGCATAGTACACATTTTCAACAAAATTGTAGAAGACTTCCCAAAATTGGGAAAGAGATGCCAATACAGATATAGGAATCCTTTAGAATACCAAACAGACAAAACCTGGAAAGAACCTCTCCTCACCATATTATAATTAAACTACCAAAGAAAATATATTGAAAGCAGTTAGAGAGAAAACTCAAGTCACATGCAAAGGCAAGCCCATCTGGATCACAGCAGATAACACAAACTTTCAAAGCCAGAAGGGCTTGGAGTGATGTATTCCAAGTCCTGAAAATAACAACTGTCAACCAAGGTTACTTTATCCTGAAAAGCTATCCATTCAAATAGACAGAGATAAGGACACTCCACAATAAAAGCAGGCTAAAAGAATATTTGAAGACAAAACCAGCTCTACAGAAAATACTTGACAGGATCCTTCATGCTGAAGAGAAAGAAAATCACACATATAAGGAACCCGGACAAAACAAACCATACTCACATACTAGTTAATACAAGAGATCAAAGGTAAAACCAGAAGAACTACAAAACAAGGAAAATGGTAAAAATAAATGCACACCTTTCAATAATAACACTTAATATCAACAGCCTCAATGTCCTAACCAAAAGACATAGGTTTTCAGACTGGGTTAAAAAGCAGGATCCTGAGCTGGGCATGGTGGTGCATGCCTTTAATCCCAGCACTTGGGAGGCAGAGACAGGAGGATAGCCATGAGTTTGAGGCCACCCAATTCCAGGTCACCCTCGGCCAGAGTGAGAACCCCTACCTCAAAAAAAAAAAAAAAAAAAAAAAAAGCCTCCTTCAACTTGTTACCTCCAAGAAACTCATGTTTCTACAAAGGATGAACACAATCTTAGGGGTGAAAGATTGGAAAATGGTGTTTCAAGCAAATGGGCCTAGAAAACAAGCAAGGGTTGCTATCCTAATATCTGACAAGGTAGACTTCAGTCCAACATTAGTTAGGAAAGATAAGGAAGATCACTTTATATTGTTTAAAGGCACACTCCAACAGGCGGACTTTACAATCCTAAACATATATGCGCAAGGTCACAGATAACACCAAACACAGTGGTAGTGGGTGACTTCAACATCCCACTCTCATCAATGACAGGTCATCCCGGCAAAAAATAAACAGAGAGGCATCTGGATTAAATGAGGTCATAGAACAAATGGACCTAACAGATATATACAGGACATTTCATTCAAATGTTGCAGAATACACATTCTTTTCACCAACACATGGAACATTCTCTAAAGTAGACCATATATATGAGGACACAAAGCAAATCTTAACAAATACAGGAAAATTGAAATAACTATTTGCACTCTATCTGATCACAATTGGATCAAACCACAAATCAAAAGCAAGAAAAACTATAGATCATACACAAAAGGATGGAAACTAAACAATACACTACTAAATGATGAATGGGTCAATGAAGAAATCAAAAAATTCATAGAATCAAATGATAATGAGAACAAAACATACCAAAACCTTTGGGACACAATGAAGGCAGTCCCAAGAGGGAAATTTATAGCCTTAAGTGCCTATATTAAGAAATTAGAAAGGCCACAAGTAAACAACTTAATGCTTCACCATAAGGCCTTGGAAAAAGAAGAACAAGATAAACCAAAAATCAGTAGACAGTGGCTGGAGAGGTGGCTTAGCGGTTAAGCACTTGCCTGTGAAGTCTAAGGACCCCGGTTCAAGTCTCAATTCCCCAGGACCCACGTTAGCCAGATGCACAAGGGGGCGCACGCATCTGGAGTTCGTTTGCAGTGGCTGGAGGCCCTGGCGCACCCATTCTCTCTCTATCTGCCTGTTTCTCTCTGTCACTCAAATAAATAATAAATAAAAATAAACAAAGTTTTAAAAAAATCAGTAGACAGGAAGAAATAATAAATATTAGGGTAGAAATTAATGAAATAGATACCAAAAAACAATCCAAAGAATCAATGAAACAAAGAGTTGGTCCTTATTTTTTTATGACAACTTCCATGATTGGAAACTATATCCCATGGTAATTCCCTCACTCTGCCTCCTTTCTAAGTTTTTATTTATTTTTCTTTTTTAAAGAGTTAGTTCTTTGAAAGGATAAACAAGGTTGATAAACCCTTAGCAGATCTGACCAGAAAAAAGACAGAAGAGACACAAATTAACATAATTAGTGGTGAAAAAGGCACCTTTACAACACATACTGAAGAAATTCAGAAAATCATAAGGACATGATTTAAAACCATATATGCCTCTAAGTTTGATAATCTGAAAGAAATTAATTATTTCCTTGATTTATATGACCTACTAAAATCAAATCAAGATGAGATTAATCAGTTAAGGAGACCTATAACGGATATGGAAGTCCAAGCAGTTATACAAAATCTTCCAACTACAAAAGTCCACATCCAGATGGATTCACTGGTGAATTTTACTAGACCTTCATGGAAGAACTAACACCAATGTTTCTCAAGTAGAGAAGGAAGGAATCCTAAAATAGAAAAGGAAGGAATCCTACCAAACTCCTTCTATGAAGCCAGCTTCACCCTGACACCAAAACCAGACAAAGAGAGAAAAAAAAAGGAGCCAGGCATGGTGGCACACGCCTTTAATCCCAGCACTTGGGAGGCAGAGGTAGGAGGATCGCCATGAGTTCAAGGCCACCCTGAGATTACATAGTAAATTCCAGGTCAGCCTGAGCTAGAATGAGACCCTACCTCAAAAACAAAACAAAAAAAAAAAGAAAAAGAAAGAAAAGAAAAAATAAAAAAGAAAGAAAGGAAGGAAGGAAAATTACAGACCAATCTCTCTCATGAACATAGATGCAAAAATTCTCAAGAAAATATTGGCAAATGAGCCAGGTGTGGTGGCTCACACCTTTAATCCCAGCACTTGGGAGGCAGAGGTAGCAGGATCGCCATGAGTTCAAGGCCACCCTGAGATTACATAGTAAATTCCAGGTCAGCCTGAGCTAGAATGAGACCCTACCTCAAAAAACAAAACAAAAAAAAGAAAGAAAAAGGAAAAAAAGAAAGAAAGGAAGGAAAATTACAGACCAATCTCTCTCATGAACATGGATGCAAAAATTCTCAAGAAAATATTGGCAGTGCGTCTAGTGCCAGAAGGTGCTACATGGGCGACTGGGGGAAAATGACCAATATCTGTCGAAGGAACGCATGGTCTAACCTACTTAGCAGCAAATAACTTGTTGTGATGCCCACACAAGTGCAGTGGTGGCACACAGCCATGGTGGGGAACCAACTGCTCTCAATTCAGCTAACTGATCCCCTCACTGGTATGGGACCCATAGCTGGAGCTGGGAAACAAGTCAGAACCAGATCCAAACATAAACCCACTCTCCAATATCAAGCTACCATCAATTGTGAACTACAAGAGGGCCTACACGTATTAAATTCTCTATTAAAAAAAAAAAAAGTAAGGGTTATCTCATTTGTCCTGGTGCTAACTTACTCTCCGTTGGAGAATCTGCTTCTCTTTTTCAGATAGATGCAGATCCTAAGGAGAGAGCCACCCCATCATACCTCAAAAGGGCCCCGGCTGAAACTGAGAAAAATTGGAGAAACAAGCAAGGGGGCTGTTTTCCTGATGAACCGGATACCAGCACAAGGGGGAAGGAGATCAGCACAGAGAAAAATCAACTCCTACCAAATCAGAGAGCCAGAGCCTCAGAGCCCCCCAACACCTCATCACTGAAGCAGACCAAAAATGAACCCAACATGGCTCAGGGAAATTTTGCCGAAGAGGGGGCGGAAAGAATGTCAGAGTTACATGTTAGGTCATGATATGCGGAGACATTTAGCTTACCCATAACTGTGGGCTAACTCCACAATGCATGACCCATATACCTCAACAAGGAGGGGCCAAGGAGAGGGGGTAGGTCACGGATGAGCCTAATAATGGCACCAAACTGACTGTATTTGCTGAATACAGAACTGACTAATAAAGAAAAAAAAAGTATTGGCAAACGAGCCAGCCGTGGTGGCTCACACCTTTAATCCCAGCACTTGGGAGGCAGAGGTAGGAAGATCACCATGAGTACGAGGTCACCCTGAGAATAGAATGAACTCCAGGTCAGCCTGGGCTACAGTGAGACCCTACCTTGTAAACACACACACAAAAAATACACACACACACACACACACACGAATATATCAGAAAAATCATTCATCCTGACCAAGTATGCTTTATCCCAGAGATGCAGGGATGGTTCAACATATGAAAATTGATAAGTGTAATACATTATATAAATGGATTGAAGGACAAAAATCACATGATCATCTCATTAGATGCAGAAAAAGCTTTTGACAAAATACAACATTCCTTCATGATAAAAGTCCTACAGAGACTGGGAATAGAAGGACCATATCTCAACATAATAAAGGCTATTTATGGCAAACCTACAGCCAACATAATACTAAATGGAGAAAAATTTGAAGCTTTCCCACTAAAATCAGGAATATGACAAGGGTGTCCACTATCCCCACTTTTATTTAATATTGAACTGGAAGTCTTAGCCATAGCAATAAGGCAAGAGACACACATAAAAGGCACACAAATGGGAAAGGAAGAGATCAAGTTATCATTATTTACAGATGACATGATTCTATACATAAAGGACCTTAAAGACTCTACTAGCAAACTGTTAGAAATTATATATATATATATATATATATATATATATATATATATATATATATATAGTCATGTAGCAGAATACATAATAAACACACAGAAAACAGTAGCCTTTCTATATGCTAACAACAAACACACAGGAAGAAATCAGAGAATCACTCCCATTCACAATTGCATCAAAAATAAATAAATAAGGTACCTTGGAATAAACCTAACCAAGGAAGTGAAGGATCTCTACAATGAAAACTTTAAAACACTCAATCAAGAAATTGCAGAAGACACTAAGAAATGGAAATACATCCCTTGTTCTTGGATCAGAAGAATCAATATTGTGAAAATGACAATCTTACTGAAAGCAATCTACACGTTTAATGCAATCCCCATCAAAATTCCAATAGCATTCTTCACAGAAATAGAAAAAAAAAATCCAAAACTTCATTTCAAAGCACAAAAAACCTTGACTATCTGAAACAATTTTGAGCAACAAAAATAAGGTTGGTGATATCACCATACCTGATTTTAACCTATACTACACAGCCATAGTAACAAAAATAGCATGGTACTGGCACAAAACAGACATGGAGATCAATGGAACAGAATAGAGGACCCAAATGTAAGTATGGGTAGCAATAGCCACCTGATACTCAATAGCAATGCCAAAAATACTCATTGGAGAAAAGACAGCCTCTTCAGCAAATGGTGCTGGGAAGACTGGATATGCATCTGTAGAAGGATGAAAATAGATCCTTATCTCTCTCCATGCACAAGAATTAAGTCCAAATGGATCAAAGACCTTAATATCAGACATGAAACTCTGAAACTGCTAGAGGTAAAAGTAGGGGAAACCCTTCAACATATTGGTCTTGGCAAAGACTTTCTGACTATAACCCCAATTGCTCAGGAATTAAAACCACAGATCAACCTCTGGGACCTCATGAAATTACAAAGCTTTTGTATGGCAAAGGACACTGTGAATAGAGCAAACAGGCAACCTACAGAATGGGAGAAAATGTTTGCCAGCTACACACCTGATAGAGGATTAATACTAGGATATACAAAGAACTCAAAAAATTAAATAATAAGAAATCAAACAACACAATTAAAAATGGGCTATGGAACTAAATAGAGAGTTCTCAAAAGAAGAAATACAGATGGCATATAAACATCTAAAAAAAAAAAAAGTTCTACATCCCTAGTCATCAGGGAAATGCAGATTAAAACTATGTTGAGATTCCATCTCACTCCTGTCAGATTGGCTACCATCATGAAAATAAATGACCATAAATGCTGGTGAGGAAGCAGAAAAAGAGGAACCCTTCTACACTGTTGGTGGGAATCCAATCTGGTCCAGCCATTATGTAAATCAGTGTGGAGGTTCCTGAGACAGCTAAAAATAGATGTACCATATGACCCAGCTACAGCACTCCTAGGCATATATCCTAAGGACTCGTCTCACTACCTTAGAGATACTTGCTCAACCATGTTTATTGCCACTCTGTTCACAATAGCTAGGAAATGGAATCAGCCTAGATGTCCCTCAACTGATACTGAAGATGTGGCACATTTATACAGTGGAGTTCTACTTGCCCTAAAGAAAAATGAAGTTATGAAATTTACAGAAAAATGGATGGATCTGGAAAGAATTATACTTATTGAGGTAACCCAGGCACAGAAAGCCAAATATCACATGTTCTCTCTCATATGTGGGTCCTAGCTACGGATGATTGGACTTCTATGCGAGTAGGAATAAAACTCAATAGCAGAGGCTAGTAAGCTAGAACGGAGATAGAAAGGGATGGAGGGGGGAGGGAGACTTAATAGGATGGTATTGTATATGTGTAAGTAGAAGAACAGATTAATGGGGGTGAAAAGGCCTAAGTGAGGTCAGGGGAAGAGATTGAGTCAAGGAAAGGTGGAGGGAGGGCTAATCAAAATCTAAGAGGATATAAATAAGTCACATGGAAACCTACTTTTTTGAACAATGGAACATTCAGGAGCCATAGATTGTTACTAGAAAATTTTCAGTGCCAGGGATGGGATACCTTCCAGTGAGTTGTTAGCCAGGGAGGTTCCTGATGCCCCCAAAACATCACAGTCCTCAGCAATGGGGATATGATGGGGAGTGGAGTTTCAAAGGGGAAAGTGGGGGGAGGGAGGGAATTACCATGGGATATTGTTTACAATTCTGGAAGTTGTCAATAAAAGAAAAATTCAACAGTGGACTCTGCAAGCCTTATATTTGGCCAGCCAGGCCAAATGAGCCAATGGGTGCAATAGTGGTATGTCTGTTATGGGGGAAACCAACTGCCCTCTAATTTGACTGGAGGCCCACTCCATGGGAGGTAATACTTCCCTAATACCGAAAACTTACAACAGGAATAGTCATGAGCCCTAGGGATGTAACGTCTGCTGATGGCTGGCTAAATGTATATACTATGCTCATCAAACTGCCCAGTAAGCACTTCTCTTAATGATCATACCCATATATTAATGCTACTCTCACTTTTGGTTAGAGAAGCTTCTTTTCAGATGGCAGTGACCTTGGGATGACTCAGAAGGCGAAGGCACCATGGTGCTGAGAAGAAGTGACAGAGGAGTGCTCAACACTGAAATATCTCTATCACACCTTCCAAGGCTCAGGGTCCATTGGGGAAGAGGTGGCAGAAAGAATTTAAGAGTCAAAGGAAGGGTAGGAATCCTTACAACGTGCTCCTCCAGACACAAAATGACCTGGATATCCATGACCTCACAGTGCCTGACACTACCTACACAAGACCATCATAACAGGAGGATAAGATAATGACATCAAAATAAAAGAGACTTTTATTTTGATTGAGAGGGGGTGGGGATATGATGGAGAGTGGAGTTTCAAAGGGGAAAGTGGGGGGGGGACAGAGGTAATTACCATGGGATATTGTATACAATTATGGAAGTTGTCAATAAAAAAAAATAAATTAATAAAAAAAAGAAGAGAAAAATAGGGCTGGAGAGATGGCTTAGTGTTTAAGGCATTTGCCTGCGAAGCCAAAGAACCCAGGTGCAATTCCCCAGGACCCAGGTAAGCCAGATGCACAAGGGGCACATGTGTCTGGAGTTCATTTGCAGTGGCTAGAGGCCCTGGTGTGCCCATTCTCTCTCTGTCTGCCTCTCTTCTATCTCTCTCTGCCTGCAAATAAATAACTTATATAAAATAAAATAAGAAAAAGAACCAGGCGTGGTAGCACACGCCTTTAATCCCCCCACTGGGGAGGCAGAAGTAGGAGGATCACCGAGAGTTTGAGGCCACCCTGAGACTACATAGTTAATTCCAGGTCAGACTGGACCAGTGTGAGACCCTACCTCGAAAAAACAAAATAAGAAAAGAAAAATGAAAATGTCCTGTAGTGCAGGCAGCACTTCCTTCTGTACGTGGACACATGGAGCCGCACAGCGCAGGACCCTGCTCTTTTATAATGAGAAAACGAGAGGAATGCAGTCAATTTAAGAGAGAAAACGTGAAAGTCATCTCACTAGGAGCAGGACTAGAATTTAGGGCAGGGAGAGGGCGGTTTCTTTTCTTCTTTGGATATTTTTGTTACCCCGCCCCTCCCAGAGGTAGGGTCTCACTCTAGCCCAGGCTAACCTGGAATTCACTATGCAGTCTCAGGCTGCCATTGAACTCATGGCGATCCTCCTACCTGTGCCTCAGGAGTGCTGAGATTAAAGGAGCCCGCCACTCATGCGCGCGTGAGTGTGTGTGTTTTGAGACTGGATGTGAGTACCAACCCATGGGTTGTGTGTGTGTTGATACTGGATCTGAGTGCCAACCGGCAGTGTGTGTGTGTGTGTGTGTTGATACAGGATCTGAGTACCAACCTGCGGGGTGTGTGTGTGTGTGTGTGTGTGTGTTGATCCTGGATCTGAGTACCAACCTGCAGGTGTGTGTGTGTGTGTGTTGATCCTGGATCTGAGTACCAACCCGCGGGTGTGTGTGTGTGCTTGTTGATCCTGGATCTGAGTACCAACCCGTGGGTGTCTGTGTGTGTTGATACTATATCTGAGTACCAACCTGTGTGTGTGTGTGTATGTTGATACTATATCTGAGTACCAACCTGTGGGTGGGTGGGTGTGTTGATCCTGGATCTGAGTACCAACCCGTGTGTGTGTGTGTGTGTGTGTGTGTTGATCCTGGATCTGAGTACCAACCCGCTTGTGTGTGTGTGTGTGTGTGTGTTGATCCTGGATCTGAGTACCAACCTGCGGGTGTGTGTGTGTGTGCATGTTGATCCTGGATCTGAGTACCAACCTGCGGGGGGGGGGGGTGTTGATCCTGGATCTCACTACCAACCCACGGTGTGTGTGTGCGCGCGTGTTGATACTGCATCTGAGTATCAACCCGCGGTGTGTGTGTGTGTGTGTGCGCGCGTGTTGATACTGCATCTGAGTACCGACCCGCGGGTGTGTGTGTGTGTGTGTTGATCCTGGATCTGAGTACCAACCCGCGGGTGTGTGTGTGTGTGTGCATGTGCGTGTTGATCCTGGATCTGAGTACCAACCCGCGGGTGTGTGTGTGTGTGTGTGCATGTGCGTGTTGATCCTGGATCTGAGTACCAACCCGCGGCGGGTTCGGGAAACAGCAGGTGCGAAGCCTGGCAGAGGGGCGGCAGCCGGGGTTCACCCGCACGAGGAGGTGGGCTTGGTTCCGGGAGCCGGCTTCCCCGGGCCAACCCCACCTTCCAGCACCCGGTGCGGGGCGCTGGCGCTAGAGGGGCGCGGAACGCAGTACGTGGTGGGCGAGGGCGGCGGGACCGGAAGCGGTAGGGACAGACGGACTGACGGACCGAAGGACGGCCCTGTACTTTCACGCCTCCCGTGCGGGGCGGGGGACGGGAGGGGACGGAGGCCCCGGTGCGCGCCCGCCGGGGGCCTGGCACGCTGCCGCGCGTAACGCCCCTTGCTGCCCGCGGTGCTGCCTGCAGGGGTCCCCGCGTTCTCGCCTGGCTGACGGGGGGGAGGAAACCGTAGGTTGTCATGGCAACAGTGGCGGATGTTCCCAACTCCTTCCCTCCATAAGCCGGAAAGCTCCGTCGTTGTCAAGGAGATGGTGTTGCTCACAGAAAAGCGGTGAACTGGCGGGAAAGCGGACTGATAGCCCTTGGTTCTAATCGTATTTCTTTTTTAGACACATTTTACATTTATTTATTTGTTTATTTGAGAGAAGTGGTGGAGAATAGACGCGCCAGGGCCTCCAACCACTGCAAATGAGCTCCAGACACATGCACCACGTTGTGCATCTGGCTTACGTGGGTCCTGGGGAATTGAACCTGGGTTCTTTGGCTTTGCAGGCAGGTGCCTTAACCTCTAAGTCATCTCTCCAGCCCTCCAATCATAATTCTAAGGGGGTCCCGTGCCAGAACCGGCCTACCACTCCCCACTACGCTTGGCTAAGACGAGTTGGGAAACTTTTGGGGAGCAGGCTGCTTTCCAGACCGGAATATCAGTTCTCTTAGTGGAGTCCCCGGTCGTGGTGGTGCACGCCTTTAATCCCGGCACTCGGGAGGCAGAGGTAGGAGGATCACCGTGAGTTCGAAGCCAGCCTAAAACAACATAGTGACTTCCAAGGACTAGAGTGAGACCCTACCTGGGGGGGGGGGGAGAGTGGAGGCGAACATCTGTGTGCCAAAGTGCAAGGAAAGTGAGAAAGGAAAACACCGGACTTGAACTCAAACAGAGACCATTTATTGAAGACCAGCGAGGGCCTGCAACCTTCCCAGGGCATGGAGGCTGAAGCACTGAGCAAGGCTGGGGCTCGGGCTTCTAGGGAGGATCTTGAGAATAGACAGGACCAGGTGCAGTTTTCTAAGGGAAATTGATAAGGAACTGTAGCTATTTGTGGCCCTGCTCAGAAAAAGTCAGAATAAGCTGTTTTAGTGAACTTATCTATGGCAGGATGTCCCAGATGGTTTCTGTTCCCTCGAGGCCTTCTGAGTTAAGGAAAGTTCATCAGTCAGGGGAGCTGTCAAAGCTTGTCTGGGACTGAACGTCTCAGATGTTCCCAATACCCCCTAGTTTCAAGGATAATCATTAACCCTTCAGTTCCCTCTAATTCCAAGGAAGGTCATTAACTCTTCCAGGTGTAGCCTGCTTTGAGAATCGCAGCCTCTCCAGCCCTGTTCTGGTCCTGAGTAGAATGACCTGGTCAAGTCTGCTCATTTGTCACCCATATCATATCCCTCACCTGTTCCATGATTTCCACCTTCATCTGATTTTGGTGTGTTTTTTGTGTGTTTGTTTTGGATTGGTTTTCTAGGTAGGGTTTCACTGTACCCAAGGCTGACCTGAACTTACTGTGTAGTCTCAGGCTAGCCTTGAGCTCACAGTGATCTTCCTACCTCAGCCTCCCAAGTGCTGGGATTAAAGGTATGCGCCACCACACCCGGCCCAGATTTTGTTTTGAGATAGGATTTCATATAGCCTAGGCTAGATTTGAACTGCATATCCTCCTGCCTCCACCTTCCAAGTGTTAAGATTGCAGACATATGCCACCGATCTCTGCTCCTTCATTTGATTTGTTTGTTGTGTTTTCTCAAGACAGGGTCTCACTGTAGTCCAGGCTGACCTGGACTTCACTTTGAAGCTCCAGGCTGGCCTCCAACTCAATGATCCTCCTACCTCAGCCTCCTGACTCCTGTGACTAAAAGTGTGCACCACCACACTGGGCTTGATTTTGTGCTCTTGAGAAAAATCACCAGCTTAGCCAGTAGTGAACAATACAAGCTACACAACTGAGCAGGTGGACAAAATGTACTCATTTGTGCAAGGATGGAATTTCTATTATGGAAGTCACCAAGTGCCCTCACATTGGATATGAGGCTTACTCCAAAGAAGGGAATTCAGGCCTGAAAACCTAATCAAAAGCCTTTGGCTGGAAAGGTTATAAGCCCTAGGAGGAAGCTACTACTGTTTGGTTAAATGGATATATTATACCCATCAAATTCTCTAAATACCTATGTCTAAGCCTATGTATTAGTGCTGCTCTCACTTCTGGTTAGAGAAGCTTCTCTTGTCAGATGATGGTGACTACTGGAAAGACTCCATATTCTTCAAAGTGCTGGGAAGTAACAATGGAGTGTTTAGCACTAAATGAGACATCTCTGTCACACCCTCCAAGGCTCAGGGACCACTGTGGAACCAAGAGGCTAAAAGAATGTAAGAGCCACAGGACAGGGAGGAGTGCTTTAGAACACTGCCTTCCAGACCCAAAAGGGCTCAATGGATTCGTGACCTCACACAGCTCTCATTGCAGGTACAAGACTTGCATAATATTGGGCTCAACATGTTGTCATATGCAATGGAGGAAGGAAAAAAATGACATGAAAATAGAAGAGGGACTAGTTGGAAAGGATATTAGTGGATGGGGAATAGGGAAGGGAGACAAAGGATGGTGGTGGAAGATTATGATCAGTGTTCTGGGGAAATGACTTAAGTGGTTAAAGATGTGTACTTAGGGCTGAAGAGATGGCTTAGCAGTTAAGGCACTTGCCAGAGAAGCCTAAGGACCCATGCTTGGCTCTCCAGGTCCCATGTAAGCCAGCGCAAGGTCACACATATGCACAAAGTGGCACAAGCATCTGGAGTTCTATTACTCTGGCTGGAGACCCTGGCATTCCAATTTTCTCTTTCTCTCTCATGCTCTTTCACACACACATACAACAAAAGGCCAGTCTGTTGGGCTTGCCTCAAAAAAGAAAAAAAAAAAATCATGTAAGTTGTTAATTGAAAAAATTTGAAAAAAAATAAAGGTGTGTACTCACAAAGCCTCCTGGCCTGGGTTCTGTTTCCCAGTACCCATGTAAAGTCAGACTCAAAAAATGGCACATTTAGCTGGGTGTGGTGGCGCACGCCTTTAATCCCAGCACGCTCTGAGGAAGGAGGATCACTGAGTTTGAGGCCACCCTGAGACTGCATAGTGAATTCCAGGTCAGCCTGGGCTAGAGTGAGACCCTACCTCAAAGAAAATAAAAATGGCACATTTGTCTGGAGTTTATTTGCAATAGTAAGTGGCCCTGGCGCCAACGCGCACACACACACACACGCACACACATGCACACACACGCACACACACACACAGTAAATAAAAATATTTTTAAAAAAACACACAAGGGGCTTGAGAGATGGCTTAGGAGTTAAGGCACTTGTCTGCAAAGCCAAAGGACCCAAGTTTAATTCCCCAGGACCCACGTAAGCCAGATGCACAAGGTGGTGCATGCATCTGGAGTTTGTTTGCAGCAGCTGGAGGCCCTGGTGCACCCATTCTCCTTCTTTCTCTCTTCCTTTCTCTCTCTCTCCACCTATCTGCCTCTCTCTATATATATCAGATAGCTAAAAATAAAATATTTCAGCTGGGCATGGTGGTGCATGCCTTTAATCTTCAGCACTTGGGAGGCAGAGGTAGGAGGATTGCCATGAGTTCGAGGTCACCCTGAGACTATAGAGTGAATTCCAGGTCAGCCTGAGCTGCAGTGAAACCCTACCTTGAAAAGCCAAAACACACACACAAAGAGGCCGGACATGATGGTGCACATCATTAATCTCAACACTCAGGAAGAAGTAGGATTGCTGTGAGTTCAAAGTTCAAAGCCAGCCTGAGACTACATAGTGAATTCCAGGTCAGCCTGGGCTACAGCAAGACCCTACCTCAATGAGAAAAAAAAAGTTACAATAGGCACTGGGAAGATGGATCAAGGGTTAAAGGAGTTAGCCCAGGTTCAATTCCCCAGCCACCCATGTAAACAGGACAGGCATTTGTTTGCAGCAGAAAACAAAACAAAACAAAACAAAACTGGCATGCTCCCCTACACACGTGCAAATAAATACATCTATAATTTTTCTATTTTTATTTATGCGAGAGTGTAAGGGAGTCCCACAACCTCTTGCCATTGCAAAGGAACTCCAGATATACACACCACTTTGTACATCTGACTTTATGTGGGTACTGGGGAATTGAACCCAGGCCAGCAAGCATTGCAAGCAAGAACCTTTAACTGCTAAGCTATCTCCCCAAACCATCAATAATTATTTTTGTTATAATAGAGCCACATATGGTGGTACATGCCTGTAATCCCAGATCTCTGGAAGCAGAAGCAGGAGTGCAGAAAGTTTGATATCTGCTACAAAGAAAGACTCCGCATCAAAATAACAACAAAAGGGCTGGAGAGGGGCTGGGGAAATGGCTTAGTGGTTAAGGCATTTGCCTGCAAAGTTTAAGGACCCTGGTTCGATTCCCCAGAACCCACATAAGCCAGATGCACAAGGGGACACATAAGTCTGGAGTTCATTTGCAGTGGCTGGAGGCCCTGGCACGCCCATTTTCTTTCTCTCTACCTCTTTCTGTCTGTCTCTCAAATAAATAAACAAATAAAATATTTTTTTAAGGGCTGGAGAGATGGCTTAGTGGTTAAGGCACTTGCCTATGAAGCTTTACAATCCAGGTTTGATTCCCCAGTACCTATGTAAAGCCAGGTACACAAAGTAGCACATGTGTCTGGAGTTCCTTTACAGTGGCTAGAGGCCCTAGTGTGCCCGTTCTCTCTCTCCTCTCTCTTTCCCCCTCTCAAATAAATAAAATACTTTTGGGAGTTGAAGAGGGCTTAGCAGTTCAGGCGCGTGCCTGCGAAGCCTAAGAACCCAGATACAATTCTCCAGGTCCCACGTAAGACAGATGCACATGGTGTTACATGCATCTGGGATTCATTTGCAGTGGTGGAAGCCCTGGCATGCTCATTCTCAACAAAAGCCTAGAAATCAGGGCATGATGGCTGTGTGGTTTGATTCAGGTGTCCCCCATAAACTTAGGTGTTCTGAATTCTAGATTCCCAGCTGATGGAGATTTGGGAATTAACGCCTCCTGGAGGCAATGTATTGTTGGGAGCAGGCTTGTGGGTGTTATAGCCAGTGTCCTCATGCCAGTGTTTGGCACACTTTCCTGTTGCTATTGTGCACCTTATGTTGGCCTGGGGGTGATGTCCACCCTCTGCTCATGCCATCATTTTCCCCTGCCGTCGTGGAGCTTCCTCTTAAGCCTGTAAGCCAAAATAAACCTCTTTTTTCCCAGAAGCTGTTCTTGGTTGGGTGATTTCTAACAGTAATGCAAACCTGACTGCAACAATGCACAGGCCTATAATCCCAGAACTTGGGAGGTGAAGGTAGGGAAATCAGGAATTTAGGGCCATCTTTGGCTACATGAGACCCTGTCTCCAACATATGAACTAGTTAACTAAATGACTAACTAAAACACCATATATATGGAGGGAGGGAGAGATCACAGAAGGCCTCAGGTGAAAGGTGGAATTCAAGGTAAGACTTGACCCAGGGAGGGTCAATGAACTCCGCTGGTGACGAGCAGGTTGGTGGCGAGAACCGTAAGTAAGGAGGCTGGTGTGACTCCACATATAGGACGAGGGTGGAGGGTGGCGGGAACCTTGTCTTGTGAGTTCAGCCGACATAGTGCACCTTCTCTTTTGCTCTAATGATACAGGGAGCTACAGAGGGTTCTAAGCAGGGGAGGGAAGAAACCTGACTTGGGCTTTCACGGGCTCCCTTAGACTAGTATGGACATTTCCCTGGGAGTCTAGCCAGAGTTTCTGAGCATGTGCAGGGTAGTATTTCTAACACTCAACCCAACATGGCTGCCTCTGGAGGCTATGGGCCTTCTTGTCTTAAATCTGTACCAATCCATATCCTTTTCCTGCATTTTCTCCAATAAATAGGTATTACTTTTGGAAAAAAGATAGAAGGCTTCACCTTTTTTCTGTCACAACACTACAACAACCCTGGTCTTAACAATGGGCTCAGTTATCTTTTACCAAGTAGCAAACACCACACCAGGTTACTAACTATGTATGTTTCACTTCTATATAATCTATACATTGACCCAGGGAGGGTCAATGAACTCTGCTGCTGACGAGCAGGTTGGTGGAGAGAACAGTAAATGAGAAGACTGGTGTGACTCCACATACAGGACTAGAACCTCAACTGGATGGCTTTGATGGCTGAAAGTGACATAAACCATGGTAACACATACCTGTAATCCCAGCACTTGAGAAGTAGAAGCAAGAGGATCAGAAGTTCAGTCATTCTCAGCTTCTTAGCAAGGTTGAGGCCAGCCTGAGTTATGTGAAGAAAAAAAAATGAAGTTGTACCTGTGGCTCAGTAAAGTGCTTGCCTCACATGCATGAACTGGCATGAACTGGGTGTCGTAGCTCGCACATGTAATTTCAGCACTCAAGATCTCAAGGTGCAGCCAGGAGAATCAAAAGTTCAAGGTCACGCTGGAGGGACAGCTCAGCAGTTAAGGCACCTTCCTACAAAGCCTAATGACCCCAGTTTGATTCCCCAGGACCCACATAAGCGAGATGCACAAAGTGGTGTATGCATCTGGAATTAGTCTGCAGTGGCTGGAGGTGCTGGCACACCCATTCTCTCTCTCGCTCTAGCTCTCTCTCTGCTTGCAAATAAATAAATTTTGTTTTGAGACAAAGCCCAATATTCTGGCCTTTTTGTATGCAAGAGAATGAGAACAAGAGATGGAGAGAGAATTGGTGTGCCACGGCCTCCAGCCACTGTAATCAAACTTCAGACATGTCACGTAGCACCCTGTGTGCATTTGTGACCTTGTACACTTGCATCACTTTGTGCATCTGGCTTACGCGGGACCTGGAGAGTTGAACATGGGTTCTTAGGCTTTGCAGGCAAGCACCTAAACAGCTAAGCCATTTCTCCAGCTTGACCTTGAACTTTTAAAAAATATGTTAGGGCTGCAGAGATGGCTTAGCCATTAAGATGCTTGCCTGTGAAGCCTAAGAAGAACCCACGTTTGACTTTCCAGGTCCCACTTAAACCATCTGCACAAGGTGACACGTACATTTGGAGTTCATTTGCAGTGGCTGGAGGCCCCAGTGTGCCCATTCTCTGTCTGTTTCTTCATCTCTCTCTCTCAAATAAATAAATTAATTTTTAAAAAAGAACAGGTCAAGCTGGAGAGATGGTTTAGTGGTTAAGGTGCTTGTCTGCGAAGCCTAAGAACTCATGTTGGGGGCTGGAGAGATGGCTTAGCGGTTAAGCGCTTGCCTGTGAAGCCAAAGGACCCTGGTTCGAGGCTGAATTCCCCAGGACCCACGTTAGCCAGATGCACAAGGGGGCGCACGCATCTGGAGTTCATTTGCAGTGGCTGGAAGCCCTGGCACGCCCATTCTCCCTCCCTCCCTCCCTCCCTCTCTCTCTCAAATAAACAAATAAAAATAAAGAAAAAAAATTAAAAAAAAAAAAGAACTCATGTTGGACTCTCCAGGTACCACATAAGCCAGACACACAGTAATGTAATTGTGGCAATGTTGCACATGTGCACAAGGGGGCGCACGCGTCTAGAGTTTGCAGCCGCTCAAGGCCCTAGCCATCTATTCTCTCTCGTGTGCTCTCTCTCTCAAATAAATAAAACGTCATCTTCAGCAACATAGCCAGTTCTGGGGCAGCCTGGGCTACATTAATCCTGACACTCCTCTCTGACAGAAAAAAGTCAGCTAAACAGATGAAATGACAGTGGTGACAGCTACTAAAAGGTAGGTAGGTACACTCCTGCACAGGATCCTGGCTATGGAGCTAAGACTCTCCTTTAAGGGGCACCACCTGTCAGCCCATGTTTAGGAAGCTGAGAAACAGACTGAGTCCTCATACCTAGGTGACAAAGGCTCCCAGACTCCATCCCTTTACAGTTGAGGCAACTGCTGCTGAGAGAAAGGAAACAGGCTTAGCAGGGCCTAGCAGCACTCACTATGTGGGCTAAATTCCTAAAGCTCAGCTCTTCAGGAACTCACGAACTTCAGCTCCCAGAGTTGTGTGGGGCTTTTTGTGGTTTTGGATTAGTGCTGGAGATAGACGGCCCCCACCCCAGCTAGAAAAGTGCCCTACTACTGAGCCACACCCCTAGCCCTTCACTGGTGGATTCTAGACAAGTGCTTTACCATCCAGCCATGCCCCCCAGCCCCTCACTGTGGATTCTAGACAAGGGCTCTACCTCTGAGCCACACCCGCAGCCCCTCACTGTGGGTTCTAGACAAGTGCTCTACCTCTGAGCCACGCCCCCAGCCCCTCACTGTGGATTCTAGACAAGTGCTCTACCTCTGAGCCACGCCCCCAGCCCCTCACTGGTGGATTCTAGACAAGTGCTCTACCACTGAACTTCATCCACAGCCTCTCCTATTCTGTGATTTTCTTTTTTGATATGTTTAAGAGAAAGAGGCAGATTAGAGAGAGAATGGCTGCACCAGGGCCACTAGCCACTGCAAACAAACTCCAGACTCATGCACCACTTTGTGTATCTGGCTTACTTGGGTCCTGGGGAATTGAACCCGAGTCCTTTGGCTTTGCAGGCAAGCGTCTTAACCACTGGGCCATCTCTCCAGCCCCTCCACTATTGTTTACCCTAGGTGCTCCAAGTGAGAGGCTGGGACTGGACCCCAATGACATACACTGTACCACTCTCCAGTCCCACAGACCCACCCCGATAACACACGGTCTCACTTTATAGCAGAAAAGACTGAGTAGTTCAGGGGGCTTAAAGCCAGGCCACCCACCAAGTCCAGAATCCCTCTTCCTATACTAAATATTGAGATCATGCCACCCACTCCTGGAGTCCAGTCTTGGACATGCTGGTTGCAAGGGCAGCAAGGAAGCCCAGGGCAGTATGCAGATTCAGCTAGTGTGCTGCAGAGCCTATGGAAGACACCGAGGGGAAGACATGGAGCTGCCAGAGTCAAAGAAGCAAAAAACATGCCTATTATTGATTTGTTCTTTTTTGTTCCAGCAGGCTTGCTCTTCTGGCCCCTTCAAGGCCAGCTGTTCTGTCATTACACCCAGTAACTGTGGCTATATAATAGCATTACCTTGGAAGAAAAAGAGGGCTTACAGGCAGAGAAAGTTCCTCTCTGGTGCTACTTACAAAGGAAAGGGTCAGATTCATTTGTTCATTGAGCAAATGTATCCTGGAAACAATGTATATGCAGGGACCCCCAGAACTGTGGGCACAACCCCACAATGTTGCAGTCAGGGGACAAGCTAATTAGGTGGGCTTCCTGCTACTCACTACACACAGGTGAACAGAGACTCACAGAAAGCACGTTCATGCTACTAAACTCCCTGAGAAGGTTCAGGGAGCCTCCCATTCCTGATTGGTTTGATGCAGGCTCTCACTCCAGCCCAGGTTGGCCTCAAACTCACAGTGTTCCTCCTACTTAAGCCTCCCGAGTGTGGCAACACTCCTGGTTCACAGAGGCCCTTCTAGAAGCAGCTGGGGGAAAGGGTAGGAGCCTGTGGAGTGGTGGGGGTGGAGAATTTACCATCTCATCGCTGTATCTCCCATCCCTAGTTCTTCTGGCCTTAGGCCGCAAATGCAGAAGTCAGCATAAAGGGCACCCATAAGGGGCGGATCCCAGAGCCCGGGCTGATCACCAAGTTTGGGGGGGGGCAGTCTCAGCCGTAGAGTACGTGGATAAAGCCCCGGCCCCACGGGCGATCCCCAGCCTGCCAGTCCTGTCCCTCCTCTAGCACGCCCCGCTGGGTATCCTGAAAAACCCCGGCTAGACCGCTGCTACACTAATAAATACATCTAACCTGCTTCTTTGGCTTCTGTACAATCGCTTGCTTAACAGTGACTTTCTGCAACCAGCTGCCCGGGCTCAGGTAAGGAAATAGTTAACTGGAGTACAGACTGTTGCCTTAGAAACCTGTGCATAACTAATCTCTGAGAAGCCTCCGCTCTCTGGGAAGCACAATGCCTAACTGCAGGGGCCCTAACTCCCTGCCGAGGTTAAGATAACACGGCCGGGCGAGGAGACATCCTGAGCTCCCTGCCCAAGGTCAAGATAAAACGGCACGGCACGGCCGAGGCGACTGCCTGATGACGTCTGAAAAGTCCCTGAACTGAAACATGTTTGAGATATTTCTGCATGTTTGCCTTTAAAACCCCTACCTCCCAGCTGCTGGGGGCTCTTCACCCCTCCTGCGTGAGGACTCCGTGTCGAGCCCCGGTGCACCGGTACCCCCAATAAAGCCTCTTGCTGTTTGCATCTCGTGGTCTCGGACTGATCTCTGGGTTTTTAGGGTCTCTTCCTGGGGAAAGACTCCCCCTCAAGGGGGTGTTCTTTCAATCCCAGCCCGGGGCCCTTCATCCTGGCTGGCGTCCGCGCCTCTCTCTCTGGCGGGACGCAGTGACTGGGCACGAGAGGCGAGGGTCGCGAAAGGATGGAACCGGGATGCACACCGGGAGTGGATGGAGGCGTCGGGTCGGAAGCAAGCCCCAGCAGGAAGCTTCCGACCCGCAGAGCAGAACTGGACTAGGTCAGGAAGGGGGTGAAGGGCCCCGCGGCGACCGGGGACCAGAGGAAGGCAGGCGGGGCCATCCAGACCCAACTCCGCCGATCCAAGCCCGCAGCGTGACAAGACAGCCTGCGAGGGAAAATAATAATAATAATAATCGAAACAGCTCGAGAGCCACCAGCGATAGCGCGTTAGTTCAGTGGCCTAACTAAGGGCATGGACTAGTCTACTGCCCTTACCAGACATGGCGACGTCAGCCTCGCGGACATCTCTGCGCTTGCGCACGGGCCCACGCGCGCCGGAAGCGTTCCCGACATCCGCCACAGCCCGCCTGCGGGTCCGTTCCCACGAGTGCGCATGTGCCAAGAAAATGTGGTCGTCCAGTCCGGGCCAAAGAGCGCCCTTTTCATCCTCGCTCCGGATTGGTCCAGAGTCCACGTTGTCCCTGTACGCGTGCGTCGCTGTCGCTGACCCGGAAGTCCTTGCCTCAGTTAAAAGCGTCGGCCGGCGGCGCGCGGCCTCTTCCTGTCTCTGCCAGGACGGCGCGTGGTCCACGCCGAGCGACATATACGCCCCGGCTGCGCCCTCAGGTGAGGCCGCGGAGGGGACAGAGTGCCAAGGGGCGGCCGAGGGTCTTCTGGGGGTGCTCCGGGCAGCTGTGGGCGAGACCCGAGCTTTCGTACTTGCACCTCATCTCCTCTCCGGAAGAGATGCCCAGGAAACGGGCTCGAGCAGTTAGTTGTTCTTGGCCTCCTGTTTGTGCTCGGCTCCTGCCCCTCAGTTAGGCTGCATGGTGACCACAGTTCCTCAGTTACACAACTAAGGAGAGTGAAAGACGCAGATAGATAGGATGGGCGCGCCAGGACCTCCAGTCACTGCAAACTAACAGCACACGTATGCGCCACCTTGTGCATCTGGCTCATTACGTGGGTACTAGGGAATCGAACCTGTGTACTTAAGCTTCACAGGCAAGCGCCTTAACCGCTAAGCACCACTCCAGCAACACTTTTATCGTTTTACTTATGAGGAAGGTGAAATGAACAGTTCGTGAAATTCACTTGCGCCCGACCCCATATAATTTGTGTGGCCAGTATTTGATTCCCAGTAGATGTACTGTCTCGTTTGCATCATATGCTGAGCCATTATAATGTGTCCTTTGCACCAGACCTTGGGGCCAGGAGCCCTAGAGAGAATGAGCACATGTCTCCCAGAGCTGAGTGGGGTTTTAAGCTTGGGAAAGTTGTTCATAGCTTTCCGTGGTTCCCTCAAGCTCTGTTAGCCATATGGTGGAGGTAAGCCTCTATTTGAGGTAGGTGTACTTGTACCTTGGCCTGCCTGTAAAAGTTGCTTTTGGGGTTTTTAAGTAGGGTCTCGCTCTAGCCCTGGCTGACCTGGAATTCACTATGTAGTCTCTGGTGGCCTTGAACTCACAGCTGTCCTCCTACCTCTGCTTCCCAAGTGCTGGGTTTAAAGGTGTGTGGCACCATGCCTGCCCAACAAATACTCATGCGTTTTCTTCCTTTATCTTGTTCCCAGGATGACGGAGTGGGAGACAGCTGCACCTGCGGTGGCAGAGACTCCAGACATCAAACTTTTTGGAAAGTGGAGCACAGATGACGTGCAGATCAATGATATTTCCCTGCAGGTGAGAAGGAAGTGATGGTTGGTCTTCCTGGCGGTAGGTTGAGAGCAGGTCTCAATTCTCCCAGGAAAGGACACCTGAAATTTACTCAATTTTGCCATTGGGTCACCAGTTGACCTTATGATGGGTAAAAAAGGGGGGCTCCTGAATGCCACACCTATTCCATCTACAACCTGCCCAAAGGTTGCTATGGTTTGTTGTGTAGGGTTTACTTTTTCCAGTGCTGGAGAGTGAAACAAGACCCTTGTGTATGCTAGGCAAATGCTCTGCCACATCCCTGTCCTCACTACACTCCTCCTCTCCCCCACCCCCATGGATATTTCCTTCTGGTATGAGTCAAGCATTGTTCTCTTGGATTATTTATTTGCAAGAAGAGAGGGAGAAAATGGGTGCACCAGGGGCTCTAGCCACTGCAAACAAACTCCAGCTGCATGCACCCCTCTGTACATCTGGTATTATGTGGGTACTGGGTTGTTAATATTGGCAGTCAGGCACCTTAACCGCTGAGTCATCTCTACAGCCCAAGATACTGTTCTTTAAGCAATTGAAATGGTCTTGACATCCTTGTCAAAGTCATTTGGCAAGCTGGGTATGGGGGTGCACACCTGGAGGCTGCAGCAGATGAATCTCACGTTTGAGGCCAGCTTGAACTACAAACTACATAAAATACCTGAACTCTTTTTCCAGGTAGTCCTCAAACTCAGCAATCCTCCTGCCTCAGCCTCCCAAGTGCTGGGATTAAAGGTGTACGCCACCATATCCGGCCTTCCTGGCCTCTTAAAGAAGTCGGATTCTGGGCTGGAGAGCAGTGAAGCCTGAGGACACGGGTTCAATTCCCCACTACCCATGTAAGCCAGATGCACAAGTAGTTGGCACATGTGTCTGGAGGGGTGTTTTTGTTTGTTTGTTTGGGGGGGGGTTCGAGGTAGGGTTTCACTCTAGCTCAGGCTGACGTGGAATTCATTGCTTGCTAAGTGGCAGGTAAGGGACCTGCGTTCAAGTCCTGGCACAAAAACATTGAGATTACCCCATGCATGCCCACAAAAGTAATGATCTAGGCATTTGGAGTAGAAAAGCAGGCCTTGAATTCTCCTTTAGGTATAAGTGATCTTTTTTGTTTTTCTATAAGTGATATTTTTAGTGGCAACAAATAATTTTGAGACAGTGCCCCATTGGTCTGGGACTCACCAGTCATGTGAGACTGGCTGTACAGTGAGACCCGGGTATCCTATCTCCTAATTCTGTTCATTTGAGAGAGGGAGAGAGTATGTGCACATCAGAGCCTCTTGCCACTGCAAATGAACTGTAGGTGCATGCACCGTGTTACCCATCTGGTTTTATGTGGGTACTGGGGATTGAACCCAAGACCGCAGGCTTGCCTTTAACCATCAAACCACTTCCTCAGCCCACCTGGCATATTTATTTTGTTTTTAAAAGTAGGGTTTTGCTCTAGCCCAGGCTGACTTGGAATTTACTATGCAGTCTCAAGGTGGTCTCAAACGCATAGCAATCCTCCTACCTCTGTCTTTCAAGTGCTGGGATTAAAGGCATGCATCACCATGTCCAACTTAAGATATTTTTGCTTCTAAAGATAGCACAGGACTTAGATGTTATACCTAAAAGATACCTCAGGCCTATTTTTCCCCTCGAAATGTCTGGTAGACCTTCACTTTCATGGATTTGTTTGAGAAGGTTGGCTATTTTTGTGGTTCTAGGATTGGAGCCCAGTAGCTTGTACACATGCCAGGGAAGCATTCTATCACTAAACCCCACCTGTCCCAAACTTCATTAAGAAGTTGGGTTATTGAATGTTCCTGGCTTTGTGGGTCATGTTGGATCTCAATTTTTGCTTTTTTTTTTTAATTACCCTTTTAAACAGTGTAAGAATTTTTCATTATTCATTTATTAAACATTCATTGGTTGTCTGCCATATTAAAGTTAGGAAATGTTAAAAAAAATCAGTATAGTACTGTAGTGTTAAGAGGCTTAAACAGCTGTTTAGGGGTGCAAAGTGGAACCGAGTTTTTGCTGAACATTTGGTGATTAGAATTTTTTTTCTGCACTTTGTACCTCTGCTTAAGTGCCCTTCTCCCTGCTGGTGGGTATGTCGTCTTGACATGTAGATACTGGACTCTGAGTTTCTGTATGCTTTGTTTTTTTTTTTTTTTCCAAGTGGTCCTCCTACCTGTGCCCCTCAAGTGCTGGGATTAAAGGTGTGTGCTACCATATCTGACTCCCCCATCACTTTTTTAAAAATATTTTTTGTTTATAATAAGCAAGCAAAGGGCGGGAGAGAATACATGAGCTCTCCAAGGCCTCCAGCCACTGCAGGTGAACTGCAGATGCATGTGCCATGGTACATCTGGCTTTACATGGTACTGGGGAATCAAACCTGGGTTGTTAGATTTTGCATGCAAGCGCTTTAATTGTTGAGTCATCTATCTCTCCAGACCTCCCCTCCCCCCATCACTTTTTTGAGGTAGGGTCTCACTCTAGCCGGGGCTGACCTGGGATTTACTATATATAGTCTCAGGGTGGCCTTTAACAGCAATCCTCCTACTTCTGCCTCCTGAGTGTTGGGATTAAAGGCGTGCACCACCATGCCTGGCTTAAAAATATTTTTTATTTTTATTTTTTTCGAGGTAGGGTCTTACCCTAGCCCAGGCTGACCTGGAATTCACTCTGTAGTCTCGGGTGGCCTCACACTCACAGTGGTCCTCCTCCCTCTGCCTCCCTGGGAGGCTGGGATTAAAGGTGTGTGCCACCATGCCCTACTTTTATGTTTGAGAGAGAGAATGGGTGTACTAGGGCCTCCAGTCACTGCACACAGACTCCAGATGGATGGGCCACCTTGTATGTCTGGCTTATGTGGGTACTAGGGATTCAAACCTGAATTCTTAGGCTTCACAGGCAAGTGTCTTAACCACTAAGCCATCTCTCCTCCAGCCCTATCATTTTTTGATTAGTCAAAATACATTAATAAGCTGGGCATGGTGGTGCACACCTTTTAACTTTATTTTATTTATTTATTTATTTGCTAGCAGAGAGAGAGATAGAGGAGACAGGCGGAGAATGGGTGTACCAGGGCCTCCAGACACATGTGCCCCCTTGTGCATCTGGCTTACAAGGGTAATGAGGAATTGAATCTGGGTCCTTTGGCTTGCAGGCAAGAGCCTTAACAGCTAAGCCATTTCTCCAGCCCCAAAACTTTTATTTTTAAGTTGTGCATGGGCTATTGTTAAACATCTAAAACCTCCATAGCACAGTTTGAGGAACACTTGTGAAGTGTGTTCATGCTCCTTGCTTCCATATTGAAGAAAGTACTCTTTTTAGTGACTTAGTAAGTCACAAGTTGCTTGTTTAGGTTTTCTCAAGGCAAGCAGAACTCACTCCAGCCCCTTGGCAGAGAGACAAGTGGTGGAGGACGGGGGTGGGATCTGTGCTGAATGTGTTCTGTCCCAGCTGCCCTCCACCCTCCACTCTGTTCCTGCAGGATTACATTGCAGTGAAGGAGAAGTATGCCAAGTACCTGCCCCACAGTGCTGGGCGCTATGCCGCCAAGCGCTTCCGCAAAGCTCAGTGCCCTATCGTGGAACGGCTCACTAACTCCATGATGATGCATGGTCGCAACAACGGCAAAAAGCTCATGACTGTGCGCATCGTCAAGCATGCCTTTGAGATCATCCACCTGCTCACTGGTGAGGTAAGGCTCTGATGAGACAGAGCAGGCAGTTCCTTTGACATACACCCAAGCTCCTCGGTATGCATGCCAGGCTTATCACCTGTGGCAATGCCATTTTGTTTAGGCTTGAGAATGGAGGGAGGTCCTAAGGTATCGGGCTCATTGCTCCTTTCTCTGCCAGAACCCTCTGCAGGTCCTGGTGAATGCCATCATCAACAGTGGCCCTCGTGAAGACTCAACACGCATTGGGCGAGCGGGGACAGTGAGACGTCAAGCTGTGGATGTCTCTCCACTGCGCCGGGTGAATCAGGTGGGTCCAGCGCTTGTGCGGGTGACCAGGCAGGAATCTCCACTCGGAGCGGTGTAGTCCTGCCTGAGGCTAGAAGGCACATCCCAGGCCTGCATGTTTTACCTGGAGCCTCACTTCCTCCAGGAAGCCTTCCTGAAGTCCCACCCTGTGCAGAGCAGAACCTGCCTCTAGCCTCCCTCCAAAATCTGGTTTCATTTCCTTTCTAGAGTACAGTTTTACAGTGTGCTTCTCCTCACTCCCCAACTTGGACATTTAGAGTGGTGGCACACTCAGGTACTGAGGAAATATAAGATCACTTGAGCCCAAAGTTCAAAACCAGTAATCTCCCATCTTAAAATTCAAAGAAACTACAGTCAGTTAGAAATGGGAAAGTGCTGGCCTTGCAAGCATGAGGACCCACATATGTAAGTGCCAGTTTGGTGGTGAACACCTGTAATCCCAGCGCTAAGACAGAAGGAGATACCCCTGAAGCTCACAAGCCAGTTTGTCTAGCCAAATTGATGAGCTCCAGGACATTAAGACCCTATTTCAGGTAGATGACATACCCGAGGTTGTCCTCTCGCCTCCACATGGACACACACGTGTACCCATACACACAGCCAAAGTAAATAAATTTTTAAAATGGGAAACATGGCTGGACAATTGGCTCAGTGGTTAAAGGTGTTTGCTTGCAAAAACTAGAGTGGGACCCTACCTCGAAAAACCAGAAACAAAATTATTTTTTAAAAATATTTTGTAATTTTTATTTACTTGAGAGAAAGAGGCAGATGGAGAAAGCAGATATATTTTCTGGTTTTTTGAGGTTGGGTTTCACTCTGGCCCAGGCTAACCTGGAATTAACTATGCAGTCTCAGGTTGTCTCAACTTACCGCGATCCTCCTACCTCTGCCTCCCAAATTCTGGGATTAAAGGCGTGCGCCACCACACCTGACTTGAGTAAATTTCTTAAGAGCAAGGCTAATCTGTTCCCATCAGTCCACCCCTGAAGAATTTGATAGCAGTGGAAACCGTTTGCTTATGTACTTAATCCCGAGCTTGCCCTTTGTAACCTCTCAGAGGACCAAATCAAGAGCACTCATCACATGTGCTGTTGTGGCAGGCCTCAAGTCTTGTTATAAGAACCCAAGTTTACGGAATCCTTGTGTATGCATTCTTTTCCAACCTTCTGATTCCTATTTGGTTAGGGTGTCATTTCCTCCTGTCATATCTCAGGTGACAATGTAGTTGGCAATACCTGCTGAGTTGGGCCCAGGTCACTGGAGGGTGGTGGTTCTGGTGTGCCAGCCTGACCCCTGCATCTGCTCTCTAGGCCATCTGGCTGCTGTGCACTGGTGCTCGTGAGGCTGCCTTCCGGAACATCAAGACCATTGCTGAGTGCCTGGCGGATGAGCTCATCAATGCTGCCAAGGTGGGTGTTTGGGCATACACATTTGGGCATTTTGGAGTTGTTCACGTAGTGCTAATCTGCTGTCTCTTGCAGGGGTCCTCCAACTCCTACGCCATCAAGAAGAAGGATGAGCTGGAACGTGTGGCCAAGTCCAACCGCTGATTGCTCAGTTGCTGTCCAATAAACTGCCTTTTGGGGCATTTCCACTGCCTGTGTGGTCTGTCATTGAGAAAGTGGGGTGGCTCCAGTGGCCAGAGGTGGTGTTCACTCTCCTGGCTTGGCTGTTAGCACATAGGGTCCTGGGTTCATTGGGAAGTACCACTCATACCCAGTGGCACCTCAAGACCAACAGCTGATCACAGGATGCCAGCCCAGTGGCCTGGCTTGTCCTTAGTCTCTCAGGGCCTGGCATATAAAATGTGTCTGAGGAAGGGGGTGTCTGGGTGGTGTCCTCGTCACAACCATTTCTAGCTGTCAACTGTAGCTGCGTTCCCTTACACATGCTTGAAGCTACTAGCCAACCCTGTACATTCCAGAGCTGGGCCACTGGCAGGTCCCACCACTGTGAAGTCAGGCTCCAGGCATAGCTAGAATCCGTGGGGGAGGGAGGACGCAGCTGGTAGTAATGGAGATTTGGGATGGTGGTCCTTACCTCCCTGACTTATGCCACCCCCAACATCCGGCCCAAGTCACTTGGTGTGCATCATGGTGGGAGGGGATAGGAGGCGGAGCAGGTGGCCAGACGGGTTTGGCTGGTACCTGGGAACCTGGAGAGGGTGGTTCAGGTCCTGCCCTGCCCCTTCCTAAGGAGGAGCATTTGCATGCCCAGTGACAAATGAGACAGATCGGGGTCAGAACAGGAGGGACACGCCACCAGCCAGAGAGGAGGTGTCAACTGGTAAGGAGAATCTTGACCCAGTCACGGAGGGGTGGAAAGGCCCTGTTCTGGGATTTGAGGCTCCTCTGGGGGGATTCCATGCTTTTGTCAGGGGCAGTTTCTGATTGGCACCAACTGAAATTAGGTGGGTCACCAATGCCCCTCTCCCTAATTGATGCTCTCAGGAGCTCCACGTCAAGTTTTAAGTCTAGTGTGCAGAGTGCTCTGGGCCACGTCTACTGCTTAGAGCTATTCCTTCTCTGCAAAACCGGGGTGATCTCCACAGTCCCAACTACTTTCAGGTGTCCTCAGTACCCATCGCAGCCTCCCCTTCCCTGCCTGGCTGCTTCTCCCCGCAGGTCTAACTGGATGCCGTGCCCTCGGCCGCCCTGGCTCCGCCGCCCCCGGACCCCTCAAAGCTCGGTCGCCGGTTCCCCCGGCGCTCCTTCGACACCTCGCTCCCCGAGCAGAGAGGAAGATGAGGACGCCGACGAGGAGGAGGAGGAAGGCGATGGCAGCAGCCCGGGCTCGGGCCCCATCCTGCCCCCGGCATCCCCGATGGAGTGCCTCATCTGCGTGTCGCCCTTCGACGGCACGTTCAAGCTGCCCAAGCGCCTGCACTGCGGCCACGTCTTCTGTCTCGAGTGCCTGGCCCGCCTGTCGCTGGCCACGGCGGGCGGCGGCGACGCGGTGGCCTGCCCGGTGTGCCGCGCGCCCACGCGCCTGACCCCGCGCGGCGGGCTGCCGGCGCTGCCCACGCAGGCGGGGCTGCTGCCGCGGGACGCGCGCGCGCCGCCGCCGCCCACGCGCCAGGGCTCCGTGCGCTTCGACCGCCGCCGCGGGCTCCTGTACGTGCGGCCGCCGCCCGCGCCCCCGGGGCCGCGCAAGAGCCGCTGGGCGCGCGCGCCGCCGCCGCCCCCGCCGCCGCCGCTGCGCCTCGGACGCCCGCTGTCGCGCCGCCTGTCGCTGAGCAGCCCCGCCTGGGCGTTCAACGCGGCCGTGGCGCTGGCCGTGCTGGTGGCGGCGGGGCTCGTGGTGTCGGGCGTCTACATCTTCTTCCTCATCCCGCACGCCGCCCCCTCGGCCCCCGCGCGGCCGCAGCTCGTGGCGCTGGCGCCCGCGCACGGCTTCTACTGGTTCCCGCCGACCACGCCGGGCACACCCCCGCCGCCCGCACACCCTGCCCGGGAAGAGTCCGAGTCCTTGCCCTTGCCGGAGGCTACGGAGGAGACCCCCGGGGACCCGGGAGCAGAAGCCGAAGGCAGCACGGGTGGATCATCCGGCCCCACAGTGGGGACAGAGGACGGCCTTGGCTGGGGCCTGCCAACGCGGGATGCAAGGAGAGGGTGGGGGCCATGGTAAATGCCTCTTCCTGGGCCTGAGGAAGGGTGTGAACTCTCACGAGGAGACACCACGGCCATCCTTCCACGAGGATTCTCTGGGAATGTCTCTCTAGTCCTCGTGGGGTTCACATGGAGTTCCCATCGGACTGATTCACTTGGCTGTCCAACTGAAGGCGCTTTGTAAGGGTTATGCTAGGTGTGTGGGGGGGGGTCAGTTCTGAACCTCATCCTTGTGTGGGTTTAGTTGGGACACTCCCTATCCTCATACCTGTGGGAGCTCAGATGGCCTTTTCCACACTAATATCCATACAGGGGCTGTGCCAGGGCACCCCTGACCCAGATCTTAAGGGGGTGCTGCTGGGGATCACCCCAAGTCATTATCACACCAGCACCCTGGGGGAGTATCACTGGTGCTGGTAGACATCAGGATTTGAGAGTTTCTTGTTTGTTTGCTTGCTTCTAGCCCCCCCCCCCCCAAGTAGGGTCTCACTCTGGCCCACGTTGACCTGAAATTCACTCTATTCTCAGGGTAGCTTCAAACTCATGGCGATCCTCCTACCTCTTGCCTCCTGAGTACTGTGATTAAAGGCGTGCTCCACCACGCCAGGTTGGTTTTTGGTTTTTTGAAGTAGGGTCTCACTCTAGCCCAGGCTGACCTGTCATGTCATGTCATGTCATGTCAGGGTGGCCTTGAACTCACGGTGATCCTCCTACCTCTACCTCCCAAGTGCTAGGAATAAAAGCTTGCCCCACCACACCCTGCTCTTTTGGGTTTTTGGTTTTTTGAGGTAGGGTCTCGCTCTAGCCCAGACTGACCTGGAATTCACTATGTAGTCTCAGGGTGGCCTCGAACTTACTGCGACCTCCTCCTACCTCTGTTTCCCAGAGTGCTGGGATGAAAGGCATGCACCACTACAGTGGGTGATTTTTGTTTTGAGACAAGGTCTCATGTAGCCCAGGCTGTCCTCAAACTCGTTATGACCTTGAACTTCTGATACTGTTGCCTCTTGAATTCTGGGACTATAGGTTCACATCCCCACAAATGGTTTTATATGGCGCTGGAGCAAATAGAGGGCTTTGCGCATCAAAGTAAGCACTCTACCAACTGAGCTTACTTCCCAGCCCTGAAGGTTATCCACTCATCCTGCTGCTTGCTGCTGTTAATTCCCCGGTCATGCCCTCCCTGCCCATTGCAGAGCTGACCTCCTCTCCCAGCCAGTCTCTTGAACTTCAGCACTCTGCTCATTTAGCTAGTCCTCAGGGTTGGAGAGGGAGGGGTGGCCTGGCTAGGGCTGGGGGAAGTCTTGACCCTTGAAGACTGACTCTCACCTAGATCCTGAATCACAGACTGCTCTGAGAGCCTTGACTTCCACTCAGGGTCGTGGCTTCTGGGATCTTTCCAATACATTGTAGGGCATCTGGGGTCATCATGACTCAGAGAAGCCAAGGATCGTCCCCTTGGATCAGAGGCATGCAATTGGGTGAGGTCCTGGCCCCTTCCCTGCTTGAGCCCCCTTTTTTTTTTGCTCTTGAGCCTCTCCTGTTTGAAAGCTGAAGCTAGAGCCTTCCCAGAACACCTCTATGGAAGGCTCATAGGCTCCTGACCTAATCCCAGAAGCCTTCCTGCTTTAGTCACAGTGGTGGGGCTGGGGACATATGGCAGCCACCCTCTGCACAGACCAACCACAGGCATCTGAGGTTCCCATCCTGCCTCACCTTACTTAGCATGAGGGGCTGTGTGTCAGGGGTGGGCACTAGAATGTTCCAGAAAGAAATAGGACTTCTGTGTAGCTGGAGGCTCCTGTGTGGTTTGTTTCCATGTGTGTCCCCAGCAGTACACATGCAGCAAGTACTGAATGATCACTAGCGAGTGACAGCATCACAGGTGACTGAGCAGCAGCCCAGGAATGTCTGTGGGCAGCTGAGGCTTACAGGGTCCCAGCCACCCTGGATCCAGGTATGTTCAGGTACAAGCTGCCAGAGTCCAGATGGGAAGCCAAAGAAAGAAGTCAAGGACTCTAAGGGTGTGTCTTTCCAGAACAGTTCCTGGCCCACACCCAATTGCCAACATCGCAGTCACCTACGGGGGCCGGGGTTAGTGCATTGGCTCACTGGAGAGCCACAGCCCAGCCTCATAGGCGGATCCAGCAGGGGCAGGATTAGTAGTCTTAGTTTTCTTGAGCTATGGTCACAACTTACCTCCAACTCAATTCCTTTGAATCATGCCTACTTATTATCTTACACTTCTGCAGTCCAAAACCCATTTCACCAGACTGTAGTTGAGATGTCTTGCTGAGCATTGTGGCGTAGACATTTAATCCCAGCACTTCAGAGGTGGAGGCAGCAGGAGGATCAGGAGTTCAAGTCCATCCTCGGCTACCTAGTGAGTTTGAGGCCAATCTGGACTAGATGAGACCCTGTCTCAAAGTTAAAAAATAAAAATAAAAAATAGGGCAGGAGAGATAGATAGCTTAGAAGTTAAGGCACTTGCTTGTGAAGCCTAAGGACCCAGGTTCAATTCTCCAGGTCCCATGTAAGCCAGATGCACAAGGTGGCACATGTGTCTGGAGTTTGTTTGCAGTGGCTAGAGGCCCTGGCATGCCCATTCTCTCTCTCCCTCCCTCCCTCCCTCCCTCTTTGCTCTTTGGCTCAAATAACTTTTAAAAAAATCAAAAATAGCCAGGCATGGTGGTGCACACGTTTAATCCCAGCACTCAGGAGGCAGAGGTAAGAGATCGCCATGAGTTCAAGGCCACCCTGAGACTACAGAGTGAATTCCAGGTCAGTCTGGGCTAGAGTGAGACCCTACCTCAAAAAAACCAAACAAAAAAAAAAAATCTAAAAGTTATTGCCAGTGGTAGTGGCACATACCTTTAATTCCAGTGCTGGGGAGGCTGAGGTAGGAGGAGTTCTAGGCTAGCCTGGGACTACAGAATAAGTTCCAGGTCAGCCTGGGCTAGAGTGAGGCTCTACCTTGACAAAAGCAAAACTAAATTAAAAACGTGAGGTGCCAATAGTGCTAGAGGCTCTGTAAATCAATTTCCTTAAGCTTTTCCAGCTTCCAGAGCTATCCTTTCTTGACTCATGGGTCTTTCAAAGCCAGCAGTATCACATCAAGTATCCCTAACCCTCCTGCTACCGTCGTTCACTTACAAGGAGAATCCTTGTTGAACTCACAGTCTTCCGGCCTCAGCCTTCTTGAGCAGCTGGGAAGAAAGGGCTGAGCCACCAAGCATGGCCTCCACTCCTGCAAAGTCCATTTTTCTGTTAAGGTAGACAGCAGGTACATAGAGTCCACGGATTAGGAGCCAGACATCTTTGGGAACCATTATTCAACCCAGTGAAGAGTTTCAGAGATTCCCCTCTGTTGGAGAACACTGTCCTGTGGGCATAGCAGCCGTTACCATCTTCATCACAGCAGCTGTGAGTACTTGCAAAGGAGCCTCGTGATCCGGTCTGTTGGAGCTGGGCAGATGGCCAAAGCGCCTACTGTGCAAGCCTGATGCCCTGAGTTTGGATCCCCAGAAACCATACAATGCTGGACAAAGTAGTACTGTAATTTAGCCAACCTACAGCAAGATGGGAGGCAAAGACAGCAGTGTCCCCGAAGTTCACCGCCTTCCTAGCCTGGCATACACAGCAGTGAACAACTAGAGACCTTTCTCAGACCAGGTGGAGGACAAGGACTGACACCTGAAGTCCTCTGACCTTCACATGCACACCCGCAACTCACACATCCATGATACACATATGAATATTAAAAATAATAGGGCTGGAGAGATGGCTTAGTGGTTAAGTGCTTGCCTGTGAAGCCTAAGGACCCCGGTTCGAGGCTCCATTCCCCAGGACCCACGTTAGCTAGATGCACAAGGGGGCGCATGTGTCTGGAGTTCATTTGCAGTGGCTAGAAGCCCTGGCGTGCCCATTCTCTCTCTCTCTCTGCCTTCTTCTCTCTGTTTGTCGCTCTCAAATAAATAAATTTTTAAAAAATTAAAAATAATAATAATATTAATATAATAAAAACATTGGATCCGTTGACGTTCCCTCATAGGAGAGATCTCAGCTACTCCCTCCTGCACCTCCCTGACAGCTGGATGTAACTGTAATTCTGCCCACCCACAAAAACGTGACCTCATGGTTTCAGTAGGTGCTTAGTGTGAGAAGTTGACTTAGCGCTGGGGAGAGCTCAGTGGTGAAGGTGGTTTGATTCAGGTGTCCCCCTTAAACTTACATGTTCTGAATGCTAAATTCCCAGTTGATGGAGATTTGGGAATTAATGCCTCCTGGAGGGAGTGTGTTGTTGGGGGCAGGCTTATGGGTATTATAGCCAGTTTTCTCTTGCCAGTGTGGGGAACACCCTCCTGTTGCTATTGGCCACCTGATGTTGGCCAGGGGGTGATGTCCACCCTCTGCTCACACCATCATTTTCCCTGCAATCATGGAGCTTCCCCCTCGAGCCTGTAAGCCAAAATAAACCTCTTTTTTCCCCCACAAGCTGCTCTTGGTTGGATGATTTCTACCAGCAATGCGAACCTGACTGCAACAGTGGTTAAAGGCGCTTGATTGCAAAGCCTGAGGCCTGGTGTTCAGTCCCCCAAGTAACCATGTAAATCCAGCTGTACAAAGTGGTGCATGCATCTGGAGTTTATAGTGGCAGGATGCCCTGGCACACCCATATTCATTCTCTCTGTGACTGCCTCTTTCTCTGTCTCTCTTAAATATATAAAGTTTACTGAAGAGGGGACTCCACCTGTACAGCTGTGGGGAGGTTAACTTTTCAGTGATGTGGCAGCTCTGGGGTCACCCACACTCCTATAAGCAACCCCTTGCCCATACTCTGTAAGCAAACCCAATAAACCAGTTGATTCACAGAGTTGGAGTTGGGTAGAATCATGACTCTGGGCTGTCACTGGTGCCCTATGTTGGAGGAGGGTTTGTTTGCATCTCCACAGGAAGAATCCACATGACACCCCTCTTTGCCCTTTCCCTCCTCCACTTCAAACTGGGTGAGTGATGGTGGGCAGGAATAGACATGGTCTGGATGGGCCATAAAGAGGTCCTAGGCTGGCAGTGCACAGAGGAGGGAGAGAAGATACTCTGCCTGAAGGTGTTCTGAAAGGGTTGTATCCCAGAGCTGTATCTGCAAGCACGCTTCGGAGCTGCCATCACACCAAGGCATATAGACATGTGGAGGCCAGGTAGTACTGAGGGCCCCTCATTCCCAGTCTGTTTTGTTTGTTTGTTCTTGTTTTCCAAGGTAGGGTCTTGCTCGAGCCCAGACTGACCTGGAATTCACTATGTAGTCTCAGGGTGACCTCGAACTCATGGTGATCCTCCTACCTCTGCCTCCCGAGTACTAGGATTAAAGGCATGTGCCACCATGCACAGTTCATTCCAGTCTGGTTTTTTTTTTTTCCCTATTGACAACTTCCATGATTGTAAACAATATACCATGGTAATTCCTTCCCTCCCCCCACTTTCCCCTTTGAAACTCCACTCTCCATCATATCCCCTCCCCCTTTTAATCAGTCTCTCTTTTATTTTGATGTCGTGATCTTTTCCTGCTATTATGATGGTCTTGTGTAGGTAGTGTCAGGCATTGTGAGGTCATGGATATCCAGGCCATTTTGTGTCTGGAGGAGCACGTTGTAAGGAGTCCTACCCTTCCTTTGGCTCTTACATTCTTTCCACCACCTCTTCCGCAATGGACCCTGAGTCATTCCCAGTCTTAATGACCTGCCTCCTAGGTGCTACTGTGCCTTCTGCATTACGCTCCCACCCACCTCACCAGGGGCCTCCTCCCCTAAAAGGAGGCTGGTGGTAGAGCCCCTTGGGTGCCAATTACTATCTTGTTGTCCTTCCTCCCTACTGCCCACAAAAGGGCTTTGTGAAACCACTCAGGACAGGACCATGGGAGAGGCTACTTCTCACACCCATGAGCCTCAAGTCCATCTCTTCTTCCTCCTCCTCTTCCTTCTCCTCCTAGGTGATTTTCCCTCTGCCCATCCCACCCCTGGGAACACTCAACCCTTGTTTTGATGGTTTGTCCAGGCTTTCTCCTCCTCCTCTCAAAGTTTTGGCACTTTGGACCCAATGATATGGGGTAGCCTCAGTACCTGGGATATGCGCCCTATGGGTCAGGCCCCTTGGGCTCTCTTTTTGTAAAGTGGGCAACAATAAACTCTCTACTTTCAGGGAATTTGCTCATCCACAAATATTTATTGGCTACCTCCAGTGTACCAGGGCCCATTAGGGCATCTCCAGAATAGGGAGGAGCTTCCAGTGGCAGATGAGAAGCTGAGCTGATGGACCCATCATTCGGACCACTCTGCCTCACTCAGTATGATCAGGAGGCCCCCAACCCCCTAAACTTTTCCCAATCCCCTCCCCCAGACCATCTCTCCCCACACCAGGAGGAAAATTAGGGACTTTGTTATATGGGGTCCCACCAACCTTTCTCAGAGGATTAGAGAGGCCCCTATACAAGCCAGACCAGCTCCCCACCATTGGAGGTCCTCTTGTGGTCAGGTAGAGATGGGGCTTCAGTTCACCTTTAGCAGCAGAAATGTCTGGACTGACATATGGGGAAACTGAGGCTGGTCAGCGAGGCAAGACATGGATTAGAAACGGGTTCCACAGTCTGGATAGATAGATGGCTCAATGGTTAAAGGTGTTTGCTTGCAAATCCTGATGGCCTAGGTTCAAATTCCTAGTCCACACATAAAGCCAGTTGCACAAAGTGGTACACACGTCTAGAGTTCCTTTGTATTGGCAGGGGGGCCCGAGAGTGCCTATTCTCTCTCTCCCCCCCTACCCCCTTCTCTCTGCCACAAATAAATAAAAATATGTTAAAATAAAAAAGAAGGCCGGAGAGATTGCTTAATGCTTGCCTGCAAAGCCTAAGCACCCAGGTTCAATTTCCTAGAACCCACGTAAGCCAGATGCACAAGGTGGCACATGCGTTTGCAGTTTGTTTGCAGTGGCTAGAGGTTCTGGCATGCCCATTCTCCCCTTCTCCTAAATGAATGAATGGATGAATGAATGAATGAATGAATGAATAAATAAATAAATAATATTTAAAAAGAAAAAAGAGAGTCTAGCGTGGTGGCACACGCCTTTAATCCCAGCACTAGGGAGGCAGAGGTACGAGGATCGCAGAGAGTTCAAGGCCACCCTGAGACTACATAGTGAGTTCCAGGTCAGCCTGAGCTAGAGGGAGACCCTACCTCAAAAAAAAGAAAGAAAGAAAGAAAGAAAGAAAGAAAGAAAGAAAGAAAAAGCAAGCAAGCAAGCGTTCCAAAAAGCCCTTTATAAAACCCTTCCTCCACCACACGCCTGGCCCACAGCCTCAGTTTTCTCTTCCATCTTAGTTCTTCCCTGCATCCCAACAATCACAGTGGCCTGCTCCTTTGTTCCAGCGACCAGTCACAGGGGAAACAGGAGAATTTAGACAAGCGGACTAATCAGAGGCAGGTGCTCAGAATTTATGACCAATCAGAAGCTAGATACAGGCGTTGCTATGGCGACATAGCACGCCTTCTATGTCTAGGTGCCTGGTGGCGGAGGTAGATGCGCTGGGCATTCAGACCACAGTGCGGCGCGCTGGAGCTGGTAAAAGCACGGGTTGCTATGACGACCCAGACTCCTGAGAGCCCTGGAGCCGTAGACCCAACGTCGGAAAACAAGGCTGTAGAAGGAAGTCTGTTCGGCTGCAGTCTCCTATGTACCGCTGGCTGGCCTGGAACTTAATACGTAGACCAGGCTGGCCTCGAACTTCTGGCAGTCCTCTTATTTCTGCCTCCCAAGTACTGGGATTACAGGTGTGTATCACTATGCTTGAAGGAATAGTAAATTTAGGAAGATTTTGCTCCTCTTTTCTTTTCTCCTCCTCTTTTTTTTTTTTTTTTTTTGTTGTTGTTTGTTTGTTTTGTTTGTTTATTTGTTTGTTTTGTTTTTGGCAGGATCCCCAGGCTGGTCTCCAATTAATTGCAATCCTCCAACCTCCCTCAGTTTCCCAAATCCTGGGATTAAAGACATGAACTACCACCCACCCCCGCCCTGGCACAGCAAGTATCAGTTATGTAGTGCTAACAAATTGCCCCCAATCCTATCAGTTAGACACAATAATTTTCTTCTACATTTATTTGTTTTAAATATTTTTATTTATTTATTTATTGGCAAGGACAGAGAGAAGAATGGGTGCACCAGGGCTTCTTGCCATTGCAAAGGAACTTTAGATGCATGCTACATTTTGTGCATCTGGCTTTATGTGGGAACTGGAAATTGAACCTGGGCCATCAGGCTTTGCAAACAAGTACCTTTAACCACTGAGCAATCTCTCCAGCCCTACTTTTTGTTTTTGTTTTTGTTTTTGTTTTTTGAGGTAGAGTCTCACTCTACTTCTGCCTCCTGAGTGCTGGGTGGGATTAAAAGCGGGCACCATTACACCAAACAGGAATTAGATCTCTTCTTTACAAAAGAGGTCCACCAGACCTGCTTCTAAAGCCTAGAAACGAGTAATTAAGTGACCTTACGACATACCTGTAGGACTGGAGAGACACCTCAGTGTTTAAAGGCGCTTGTTTGCAAAGCCCACTGGCCCGGGTTCAGTTCCTCAGATCTTACATAAAGCCAGATGCACAACATGGCATATGCATCTGGAATTTGATAGCAGCCCTGGTGCCCCTCATCCCTCACAAATTAATAAATAAAACTTTTTTTTGTTTTTCGAGGTAGGGTCTCACTCTAGTCTGGGCTGGACTGGAATTCACTCTAGTCTCAGGGTGGCCCCGAACTCATGGCAATCCTCCTACCTCTGTCTGCCAAATGCTGGGATTAAAGGTGTGTGCCACCATGTCCAGCACAGCTCTTACTTTTTAGGGAAGAGATCTTTGTCTTATCTGCTGCTTTCTTTTTGTACTGTTATAACCATTTTTTCCTTTTGAATACAGATGTTGCTTGCTATAACCTGGGATACATAAGTGAGATCCTGTCTTAAAAAAAAAAAAACTAGCTGGGGCTGGAGAGATGGCTCAGCAGTTAAGGCATATGCCTGCAAAGCATAAGGACCCTGTTTCAATTCCCAAGTACTCACATAGAGCTAGATGCATAAGGAGGCGCATGTGTCTGGAGTTTGTTGGTTACAGTGGTTAGAGGCCCTTGCACATCCAGTCTCTCTATCAGCTTCTTTCTCTCCCTCTTTCTCAAATAAATAAAGAAAGAAAAATAAGAAATTTTTTTAAACCATGCAGCCAACCACAGAGACACCAAATCACTTGTAACACCCAACAGACAAAACCTGGAAAAAACTCTCCATGCTATATTATAATTAAACTACCAAACATGCAAACCAAAGAAATTATATTGAAAGCAATTAGGGAGAAAAATCAAGTCACATACAAAGGCAAGCCCATCAGGATCGCAGCAGATTACTCAACACAAACTTTAAAGCAAGAAGGGCTTGGAATGATGTATTCCAAGTTCTGAAAGATAACAACTGTCAACCAAGTTTACTTTATCCTGCAAAGCTATCTATTCAAATAGATGAAAAAATAAGGATATTCCACAACAAAAGCAGGCTAAAGGAATATTTGAAGACATAACCAGCTCTACAGAAAATACTTGAAAGGATCCTCCATGCTGAAGAGAAAGAAAAGCACGCATATAAGGAACCTGGGGGGAAAAAAAAAAACATACTCAAATACTAGTTAATACAAGAATGCAAAGGTAAAACCAGAAGAGCTACAAAACAAGAAAAATAGCAAAACTAAATACACACCTTTCAATAATAACTCTTAATATCAACGGCCTCAGTGCCCCAACCAAAAGACTTAGGTTTGTAGACTGGGTTAAAAAGCAGGATCCTTCCATTTGTTGCCTCTAAGAAACTCACCTTTCTACAAAGGACGGACAGTATCTTAGGGTGAAAGGTTGGGAAATGGTGTTTCAACCAAATGGGCCTAGAAAACAAGCAGGGGTTGCAATCCTAATATCTGACAAGGTAGACTTCAGATCAACATTAGTTAGAAAAGATAAGAAAGGTCACTTTATATTGATTAAAGGCACACTCCAATAGGAGGATATTACAATCCTAAACATATTCACCTAACATGGGGGCTTACAACTTCATCAAACAAACGCTATTAGAACTAAGGTCACAGATAACACCAAACACAGTTGTAGTGGGTGACTTCAACATCCCACTCTCATCAATTGACAGGTCATCCCAGCAAAAAATAAATGGAAATGCATCTGAATTAAATGAGGTCATAGAAGAAATGGATCTAACAGACATATACAGGACAGTTCATCCAAATGCTGCAGAATACACATTCTTTTCAGCAACACATGGAACATTCTCTAAAATAGACCATATATTAGGAAACAAAGCAAATTTTAATAAATACAGGAAAGTTGAAATAATTCTTTGCATTCTATCTGATCATATTGAGATCAAACTACAAATCAATAGCAAGAAAAACTATACAGCATACACAAAATCATGGAAACTAAACAATACACAACTAAATGATGAATAGGTCAATGAAGATATCAAGAAGGAAATCAAAAAATTCATAGAGTCAAGTGATAATGAGAATACAACCTAACAAAACCTTTGGGACACAGTGAAGACAGTCCTAAGAGGGAAATTTATGCCTTTAAGTGCCTATATTAAGAAACTGGAGAAATGGCTTAGCTGTTAAGCATATGCCAGTGAAGCCTAAGGACCTCAGTTCTATGCTCGATTCCCCAGGTCCCACGTATGCCAGATGCACAAGGGGGCGCACACATCTGGAGTTCTTTTGCAGTGGCTGGAGGCCCTGGTGTGCCCATTCTCTTTCTATCTACTTCTTTCTGTGTCTGTCTGTCACTCTCAAATAAATAAATAAAAATAAACAAAAAATTCAAAAATAAAAGAAATTAGAAAGGACGCAAGTACACAACCTAATGCTTCACCTTAAGGCCTTGGAAAAAGAAGAACAAGGCAAACCAAAAATCAGTAGATGTGAAGAAATAATAAAGATTAGGGCAGGGGTTAATCTGTGGTTTTATTGCCTGACACTACCTGCACAAGACCATCATAAGAGGAGGAAAAGATCATGGCATCAAAATTAAAAGAGAGACTGATTGAGATGGGGAGGGGGTATGATGGAGAATGGAGTTTCAAAGGGGAAAGTGGGGGGAGAGAGGGTATTACCATGGGGTATTTTTTATAATCATGGAAGTTGTTAATAAAAATTTGGAAGAAAAAAATAAATAAATAAACAGATAAAAATGAAAAAAAAATTAGGGCAGAAATTAATAAAATAGAAAACAAAAAAATCCAAAGAATCAATGAAACAAAGAGTTCTTTTATTTATTTATTTTTATTGACAACTTCCATGAATGGAAAAATATACCATGGTAATTCCCTCCCTCCCCCTCCTTTCAAATATCTTTTCAAATTTTTTATTTTTTTAAAGAGTTGGTTCTTTGAAAGGATAAGCAAGATTGATAAGTCCTTAGCAGATCTGACCAGAAGAAACAGAGAAGAGACAAAAAGTAATAAAATTAGTAATGAAAAAGGCAACATTACAACACATACCAAAGAAATTCAGAAATCATCAGGACATGCTTTAAGACTACATATGCCTCTAAGTTTGGTAATGTGAAAGAAATTGATTATTTCGTTTATTTATATGACCTACTAAAATCAAATCAAGATGAGACTGATAACTTAAATAGACATATAACAAGTATGGAGATCCAAGCAGTTACCAAAAATGTCCCAACTAAAAAAAAGTCCAGACCCAGGTGGATTCACTGGTAAATTTTACCAGACCTTCAGGGAAGAACTAACACCACTACTTCTTAAACTTTTCCTTAAAATAGAAAAAGAAGGAATCCTACCAAACTCCTTCTACGAAGACAGCATCACCCTGACACCAAAAACCATTCAGATAGAACGAAAAAAAGAAAATTACAGACCAATTTCCCTCATGAACATAAATGCAAAAATTCCCAACAAAATATTGGCAAACAGAATACAAGAATATATCAGAAAGATCATTCACCCCAACCATAAAGGCTTTATCCCAGAGATGCAGGGAAGGTTCAACATATGCAAATTGATAAATGTAATTAGCAAGGACGCAAGTACACAACCTAATGCTTCACTTTAAGACATGGTATATTTCCATGATGGAGTTCTACTCAGTGGTAAAGAAAAATGAAGTTATGAAATTTTCAGGAAAATAGATGGATCTGGCCAGGTATGGTGGCACACACCTTTAATCCCAGCACTTGGAGGCAGAGGTAGGAGAATCACCGTGAGTTCGAGGCCATCCTCAGACTCCATAGTGAATTCCAGGTCAGCCTGGGCTAGAGTGAGACCCTACCTCAAAAAAAAAAAAAAAAAAAAAAAAAAGGATGGATGGATGTGGAAAGGATTATACTAAGTGAGGCAACCCAGGCCCAGAAAGCCAAACATCATATGTTCTGTCTCATATGTGGATCCTATCTACAAATGACTGGACTTCTATGTGAGTAGGAAGAAAACTCAGTAGCAAAAGCCAGTATTATAGAAAGGAGATATAAAGGGAATAGAAAGGGAGGGAGGAGGCAACTTAATAGGATGGTGTTGTATATATGTAAGTAGAAGAACAGATTAATTGGGGAGAAAAGGCCTAAGTAAGGTCAGGGGAAGAGATTGAGTAAAGGAAAGGTGGAGGGAGGGCTAATCAAAATCTAAGAGGATAGAAATAAGTCATATGGAAACCTACTTTTTTGGACAATGGAACACTCAAGAGCCATAGATTGTTAGCAGGAAATTTTCCATGCCAGGGATGGTATATCTTCCAGTGAGTTGTTGGCCAGAGGGGTCCCTGATGCCCCCAAAACATTACAGGCCATTCCCGAGGCCCTTGGTTTCCCACCAGGAATAGATGGTAAGACCCTACTGCTGAAGACTTAATATACTTGGGCTGCAAGGTCACTGAGAAATCCTGCTGGAATGGAGCTGATAACCTCCTCCATGTAGACCAGCTGACAGAAAGCTGGAAAAAGCCATGCTGCATGCAGCTCAATGGGAGAGAGAGAAATCACCAGTGAAGGTACTCAACAGTGGACACTGTAAGCCTTATATTTGGCCAGCCAGGCCAAATGAGCCAATGGGTGCAATAGTGACACGTCTGTTATGGGGGAAACCAACTGCCCTCTAATTAGACTGGAGGCCTGCTCCATGGGAGGGAATACATCCCTGATACCGAAAACTTAAAACAGGGGTAGTCATGAACCCTAGGGGTGTAACATCTGCTGCTGTCTGGCTAAATGTATATAGTATACTCACGAAACTGCCCAGTAAGCACTTCTCTTAATATTTATGCCCATATATTAATGCTACTCTCACTTTTGGTTAGAGAACCTTCTCTTTTCAGACGGCAGTGACCTTGGGATGACTCAGAAGGCATCATGGTACTGGAAAGAAGTAACAGGAGTACTCAGTACTGCAATATCTCTATCACACCTTCCAAGGCTCAGGGTCCATTGCGGAAGAGGTGGCAGAAAGAATGTGAGAGCCAAAGGAAGGGTAGGACTCCTTACAATGTGCTCCATCCAGACACAAAATGGCCTGGATATCCATGACCTCACAGTGCCTGACACTACCTACCCAAGATCATCATAATAGGAGGATAAGATTATGACATCAAAATAAAAGAGAATGTTTGAGAGGGGGGAGGAGATATGATGGAGAGTGGAATTTCAAAGGGAAAAGTTGGGGGAGGGAGGGAATTACCACGGGATATTGTTTACAATCATGGAACTTGTCAATTAAAAAAAAAGTTGTGCCAGGCATGGTGCTGCACACCTTTAATCCCAGCACTCGGGAGACAGAGGTAGGAGGATTGCCGAGAGTTCGAGGCCACCCTGAGACTACAAAGTGAATTCCAGGTCAGCCTGGGCTAGAGTGAGACCCTACCTCCAAAAACAAAAGTTGAGAAAAGGCTGGAGAGATGGATCAATGGTTAAAGGCACTTGCTTGCAAAGCCTACCAGCCTGGGGTTCAATCCCCCAGATTCCACATGAAGCCAGATGGATAAAATGGCACATGTGTCTGGAGTTTGTTTGCAATGGCAAGAGGCCCTGTTGCACCCATTCTCTCTCTCTTTGCTTACCTATACATATATATGTGTTCACAAAGGGCCTGGAGAGATGGCTTAGCGACTAGGTATATACCTGAGCTGTCAGAGGCTCTGTAAGCATCATTCATACACACACACACACACACACATGTATATATATATATACATTAATTACAGATTCCTTCCTGGGTGGCATGGTAAATGTTCTCCAACCTGACCTGCCTTATTTAAGTGTTTCCACATTTGGGACTAAGACCTTTGAGAGTTGTAACAATGACAAAACTTCAGGCAGAGACTTGTCACAGGTTTCAAATAAAAGCATCTTCACCCAGTCCCTCAAGATTCCAGGGATAGAGGGGAGCATACAGGAAAGACCTGGCCAGTTACAAAAAAGGTGGCAACAGTCATGTGTTAGTGATTCTAACAGCTACATGACAAGGGCTATAGCACTAGGACCCTGAGCTTGATGTCCTAAGAAATGAAGGCAATGCTGTTGTCTGAAGGACTTGGGAACCAGATGGACGCCATGACAGGCTTCAGAGTCCTCAGTAGGCCTAAGTTTCTGTTTCCCGGCAAGGTCTAAGTTTTTATTTTCTGGAAAGGGTGGGTTTAACAGTTACGGGAAACTGATTACACCATACATTCCTGTAGTCATAGATAAGTTCAATTCCCCTAGCCCCAGCCCACCAACTTTTAGCCCGCCAAAATCCTAAGCCAATCAGAAGAGTACAAGTGCAGTTACTATTTAAATCAACCAATCATGTACCCATCCCCTTCTTCTATGTTCAAATCCCTATAAAAACCCTCCCCTCCCCCTACTCGGGGCTCTTGTACGGATCCACTGCGTTGGTGAAGTCAAGAGACTGAGCTTAAGCCTGAAATAAAGCTCCTTGCCCTTGCATACGTGTTTGGTTCTCCTTGGTGGTCACTGGGGGTGCCAAGAACTGGGCATAACATTATCCAACTAAATGAGTATATTATGCTCATCAAACTGCCCTGTGAGCACTTTTCTTAATGTTCATATTCATATATTAATGTTACTCTCACTTTTTGGGGGTTTGTTTTTGTTTTTTGAAGCAGGGTCTCACTCTGGCCCAGGCTGACCTGGAATTCACTATAGAGTTTCAGGGTGGCCTCAAACTCATGGAGATCCTCCTACCTCTGCCTTCCGAGTGCTGGGATTAAAGGTGTACACCAACATGCCCAACTTTACTCTCACTTTTGGTTAGAGAAGCTTCTCTTTTCAGATGGCAGTGACCACTGGGAAGACTCAAAAGGCACCATAGTGCTGAGAAGTGACAGTGGAGTGTTCAGCACTGAGACATCTCTATCACACCTTCCAAGGCTCAGGGTGCATTGGGGTAGGGAGGGAGGAAAGAATGTAAGAGCCAAATGAAGGGTAGGTCTTACACTGCACTCTTTCAGACACAAAATGGCCTGGGTATCCATGACGTCACATTGCCTGGCACTACCTACATAAGACCCTCATAATAGGAGAGAAAGATGATGACATCAACATTAAAGAGACTAATCAAGAGGGGGAGGGGACATGATAGAGGCTAGATTTATGAGAGGGAAAGTGGAGGAGGGGAGGGAATTATCATGGTTTATTGTCTATAGTTATGGATGAAGAGGAAGAAGAAGTGAAGACAAAAGGGCAGAAACAGGAGATGGGCTTGGCTCCTACTCTTGACACTGCCTAGATAGGACCTGGGCCTGTTCCCTTCACCATGAAGGCCCACTGGGGCCTGATCTGACAGTTTCCTTTGGCCTCATCCTCTCAGTCCACTCTGCGCACAGGCTGGCTTTTCCCCTGGGGCCGGAGGACCGAGGAGGCAGCAATGCCCTCATCCCATCTGACAGTAGCACAGATGCGTGTGAGAGCTGCACAGGCTGGGCATGCTGTCTTGTCAGAGCTGTTTTTCTCACTTGCTTTTGGAAACATAGGTTCTTATTTCAGAGAACTAAAATGAACTGGACATTTGGCCTATGGTTCCACAGATCTCAGTTCAGTTTAGTTAATAAGCTACATTGATAAAACCGGTTAAAACAGCTGCCATCCAGAGTTCCTAAGAGACGCACGCCATCCTCTCCTTAGAGGGGCCAACTTTCACACTGACAGAATGGCTGACCGAGAAAGCCCTATGCCGTTTTCTTCCGTCAAATGTGGTCTAATGAGGAAGCAGCAAAGGCAGTTAAGCCCGTGTTAAGCATTAAGTTAAGCCATTACCCAAGTGCAGGAGCTACAATGCTGTCATTGCAGTTTCAGAAGCTCCACCTCAAAAAGAGTGGCATGTGGTGGGACGATGCCTGGGTGCCTGGTGGCTCTATAGGCATAGTCTGGGGAAATAGTCAGTTTGGCTGTCTGACCCACATGCATCTGGGCCACCTCGGATCACCTCCTGCTTGCCTAGCATGAACTTAAAGGGCTGATTTCTGTCCCGCGCTTGGAGAAGGTGCGCCGCTCCCCGGGAGAGGATCTCCACCTGCACTCCATGCGGCTGCGGTCGTGGGCAGGAGGCGAGCAGCCTCAACTTCTTTTTATTCTCCCTTTTATTTTTCTTTCATCAATTGACTCTCTCTCTCTCTCTCTCTCTCTCTCTCTCTCTCTCTCTCTCTCTCTCTCGTGTTTTAGAGGTTGGGTCACACTCAGGTCCAAGCTGACCTGGAATTCACTGTATTTTCTCAGGGTGTTCTCCAACTCACAGTGATCCGCTTACCTCTGCCCCCTGAGTGCTGAGATCACCACATCCGGCTTCTTTCTTTCTTTGAGTAGTCTCACCCTAGCCCAGGCTGACCTAGAATTCACTCTGTAGTCCCAGGCTGGCCTTGAATTCAAAACAATCCTCCTACCTCAGCCTCCCAAGTGCTAGGATTAGCAGGGCTCCATCAATCAGTTTTTTTTTTTTAATTTTCTTTTGGAGGGGGAGGCAGAGAGAGATGGGCATGCCAGAACCTTCCCCGGCTGCGAATGGATTCCAGACGCGTGCTCCACACGTAGCAAGTGTGTGACGTTGTGTGTTTGCGTCACTGCGGCTGGCTGTGTGGGACCTGGGGATTTGAACTTGAGTTCTTAGGCTTTGGAGGCAAGCACCTTAACCACTCAGCCATCTGCCCAGCCCTCCATCAATCAATTTCTAAGGGCAACAAGGGAAAAGCAGAGGAAAATCCAGAATGCTGGTTGGGGAAAGTGAAGAAGCCAAAATCTTGACCCAGAGAAGCCATGTGTGTAAAGTTCCATCAGCCTGCTATAGATGCCTAGAAGACATCTAAAATGAGTGTTTTGCTGTTTGTTTATTTAATTTATTTAAAGACAGAGGAAATGATAGTAAGATGGTTCATGGGTGCACCAGGGCCTCCTGTTTCTGCAAGAGTTATTAATGAGCACACTATGGGTCTGGCTTTCCATGACTACTGGGAAATAAAAGCCTGGCTATCAATCAGGCTTTGCAAACAAGCACTTTCTCCCCAGTTATGTTGTTGCTTTTGTGATGACAGGTATCCAGGTTAGCCTGGAACTCGCGATCCTGCTACTGCAGGTATCATTAGCATTACAGGCTTGCCTCCACAACGCCAGGCCTGACCAGGTTGAGCGGTGGGGAGACCAAGGCCTTACAAGTTGCACCCCCAGCACCAGAGCCAGGATTCTGAGCAGACCTCAGTCCCCACTCGGTAAAGCCAACACACCACCAAAGGACAGGATTCCGGGTCAGCAGTGGACAATGGAGGCATTCACCCTGTATAGGGCTCGTGGAACTTTCCTGACTCTCCTCCCCACCCACATTATATATATATATATGTAATTTAAAAAGATCTTTTCGAGGCAGGGTCTCTCTCTAGTCCAGGCTAATCTGGAATTCACTCTGTAGTCTCAGGGTGGTCTCGAACGCACAGCGATCCACGCCGGTTTCTTTTAATACTTTATTTCCATATTGGAGAGAGAGAGAGAAAGAAGTAGAAAAAGAGGCAAATAGCATGGGCGCACGAGGACCTCCAACCGCTGCAAGTGAACTTCAGACGCATGCGGCACCTTGTGAATCTGGCTTTTGTAGGTTCTGGAGAATGAAAATAGATCCTTAGACTTTGCAGGCAAGCGCCTTAACCGCTAAGCCACCCTCTCCAGTCCCCCTCCTGGATTCCCGCAGAGCCCCTCGTTAGCGCCCCCAGGTCCCTGAGTCCTCTCATCAGCTCAAAGGAGATCCCCCCGTGGCTCCGCCCCGTCGCTAACCCCGCCTCCTGCGCTGTCATTGGCCCATCTGTGAACACGAACAGCAGAAGTGGCTTGTGGGAATTGTAGTTCGCTGGAGTCCCTAGTCGCACCCGCCCCCGTTGCCCCGGCAACGAACAAGCGCACTGACGGGAGCGCGTGGAAATGACGTCATAACGCGAAGCCCACAACCGGATTGAGAGGCCCTAGGTGCCCCGAGCCCCGCAGTAGCTTTTGGCGTTGGGGGGCGGGGAACCCTGGTTCCGGGACGGGGTGTGTGTGGCTCAGAGCGCCTCGGCGCACGTCTGCGGGAGCTCGCCGGCCCAGGAGGGCTCGTGCGTACGCCGTGACGCGTGCACGATCTCTGGGGGTCGCTGTCGCGCTCAGCACGCCGCTGCCAGCGTCTCGGAGGCGCGTCCCCAGCGGCGAGCGCCCCGGACACCGGCCCGGGAAGGTTCCGCGGCGCCTGCCTCGGCCAGTTCCGCCACGCTGCTCAGCTCGCAGGTTGCAATGGCTCGGAAGCCGCCCAGGAGCAGAGGGTGTCCGAGGAAGAGTGAAAGGCCGTGTCAGGTGCCCAGACCGCGAGGGCTTCGGTGGAGATGGACGAGGGCGTGGGGGAAGGGGGCGGGTCCCGGATGTCCGCACCTGGTCCTCCCAGTCCGGCTTGTTGGAGGTGTGGGGCGGAGATGGAATAGTGGGCTCCTTGGGCCAGTTGCCCTGGAGCCACCATCTAGCCTGCTAGAGGTGGAGAGTCCTACATAAAAGCACGCACTGTGGTGGCTTGAGTGGAAATTATGTCCTCTGCATCCTGAAGTTTTTTTTTTTTTTTTCCCAGGTAGTTTTACTCTAGCCCAGGCTGACGTGGAATTCACTCTGTAGTCCCAAGGTGGCCTCAAACTCACAGCAGTCCTCCTACCTCTGCCTCCTGAGTGCTGTGATTAAAGCCCTGTGCCACCAAACCTGGAAGGTATTATTTTTTTCCGAGGTAGGGTTTCACTGTAGCCCAGGCTGACCTGGAATTCACTATGTAGTCTCAGGCTGGCCTCAAACTCACAGCAGTCCTCCTACCTCTGCCTCCCAGGTGCTGGGATTAAAAGCATGAACCATCACACCGGCTTGAAAAGTATTTTTTTAAAATATTTTATTATTTATTTATTTGACAGAGAAAGAGGGAGAGAGAAAGAGAAAAATGGGCGGGCGCACCAGAGCCTCCAGCCATTGCAAACGAACTCCAGACGCGTGCACCCCCTTGTGTATCTGGCTAACGTGGGTCGTGGGGAATCGAACCTGGGTCCTTTGGCCTTGCAGGCAAAGGCGTTAACCACTAAGCAATCCCTCCAGCCCTGCGAAGTATTTTTTTATTGAGATTCAGCAGGCAGAGCCCTGATGGAAGAGGTGTGTCACTGGGGGTGGATCTTGAGCCCAGTCCTACTAAGGTGTGTAGGGAGCCACCTTGAGCTTTGGCTATTGGTTCTGCCTCTGATTTGGATGGATAAAGTGCGCCAGGTTCTTCCACCATGGTGAAGCTTCCCCTGTAATCTGTAACGCTAAAACAAACCCTTTCCTCCCATAAGCTGCTTCTGGTATGCTCCAGCAACGAGAAGGTAACTGCACAATAATTGTTACCAAGAAATGGGTTGCTGCTGTAATTAATCTACCATGTGTTCTTTTGAAATATATTTTTGGGAGGAATGTGGAAGGATTTGCTACTTTGGACTGGAAAGGCTTTGAAGTGCTGTTAAGCAGAGCTTTATGGGATATTTAGTGAGAGTTTTGAAAATGTTAAGCACAGAGAGAATTGTGGACTGTGAAGACCTGGCTTAAAAAGTGCAAAGAGGAAGGAGAGAACTATGTTGGAACTGGGCTAGTGATGGAAAAGCTGGCTGTGTGTTTCACCCATATCCTGAGAATTTAAGCAAGGTTGAACTGGGTGTGGTGCCACATGCCTTTAATCCCAGCACTCCCAAGGCTGAGGTAGGAGGATCACTAGGAGGAGTTCAAGGCCACCCTGAGACTACATAGTGAATTCCAAGTCAGCCTGGGCTAGAGCAAGACCCTACCTTGAAAAGCAAAAAAAAAAAAAAAAGAATTTAAGCAAGGTTGAATTTAAATGTAATGGACTAGTGTGTTTGGCAGAAGTCTACAACAGAAAGAGATGTAAAGTTTGTCACAGGAAAAATTCAAGCAAGTTTGAAGTTACTGGTGTGGAAACTAGCTTTAGGATATCTAAGAATGCAAATTCTTTTTTTTTTTTTTTCGAGGTAGGGTCTTACTATAGCTCAGGCTGACTTGGAATTCACTATGTAGTCTCAGGGTGGCCTTGAACTCCTCCTAGTGATCCTCCTACCTCAGCCTCGGGAGTGCTAGGATTAAAGGCGTGCACCACGATGCCCAGCAAGAAAGCAAATTCTTAAAAATCATGACCCACAGGAGCTGGAGGGATAGCTCGGCAGTTAAGGTACTTGCCTGCAAAGCCTAATGACTAGGGTTTGATTCCCCAGTACCCATGTAAAGTTAGATGCACAAGGTGGCACTTGCATCTGGAGTTCATTTGCAGTGGCTAGAGGCCCTGACACATGAATTTCTTTGTTTTTCTATCTGCTTCCCTCTTCTCTCAAATAAAAAAATATATATTCCTGAAAATCCTGACACACAGGTTTGGGTGTGTCCCTATGTTCATTTTTAGTTGTTTTTTCCCCCCTACCTACTATGTACCTTATCACAGCTGAATTCATCATTGCAGGGCCTGCTGATGTTTGAGGATGTGGCCATCCACTTCTGCCGGGAGGAGTGGGAGCTCCTTAATGTGACCCAGAGGAACCTTTATCGTGAGGTGATGCTGGAGAATTTTACACTCATTAGCTCCTTGGGTAAGTTCCCCGCTCTCCCCTCAGCACACTGACCACATCTGCCTTTTCCCTATGGAAATTCCATTCATAACAAAGCTAGGCCACAGGGCTGCTTCCTTCTCAGTATACCTGTTGTAGGTGTTATGGATGCTGGGGCAGCATCACGTGCCCATTCCCTGAGCAAACCTGTCAGCAGCCCAAACATCCATTGCCCCATGGCCTGGTGTTAGTTATGTTCCTTGTTGCTGTGACAAAATACATGATTAAAGCAATCTAAAGAAGGAAGGGTTTATTGTGAAGTATGGTTTGAGGTTACAATCCATCATAGAAGACTTGGTGGCAGGAGTACAAAGTAGCTGATCACATCACATCTGTAATTAGGAAGCCGAGAGAAATGAATGCCGCTGTCAGCTCAATTTTTCCTTGTCTTTAAAATTTTTTTTTTTATTATTTATTTATTTGTCTGAAGGAGAAGGAGGCAGATAGATAGGTAGAGAATGGGCTTGTCAGGGCCTCTAGCCACTGCAGGTGAGCTCCAGATACATGCGCCAACTTGTGCATCTGGCTTACATGGGTCTTGGGGAGTTGAACCTGGGTCCTTAGGCTTCATAGGCAAGTCTCTTAACTGCTAAGCCTTCTCTCCAGCCCCAATTCTTCCTCTTCATTCAGTCCTGGACCCCAGCCGATGAGATGCTGCCACCCACAGTTAGGGTGGCTCTCTCCACCACAGTTAACCTAATCTATAGTTCTCTCACATACTTGCCCAAAGATTTGTCTCCTGGGTGAGTGTAGATCCAAGTATTTTGAAAATCTGTGCGATTACCCACCACATGGAGCAACCTAGTTGCTTCACAGTTTAACCATCACTTCACTCAGCTCTGTCTCTCCCTGGCCTTGTGACTGTGTTAAAGAGACATAGGGCCTCTTTACTCCGAGTTTTGCCTTCCCCCTCCAAAAGAAATTCACAGAGCCTTCCCTAGAACAGACTTGAGCCATGAACTTGAATCAGGAGATCTTGTTTTTTTGGTTTTTCAAGGTAGGGTCTCACTCTAGCCCAGTCTGACCTGGAATTCACTCTGTAGTTGCAGGGTGACCACAAACTCATGGTGATCCTCCTACCTCTGCCCCCTGAGTGCTGGGATTAAAGTGTGCCACCATTACCGGCCAAGGATATCTTTTGAAGGAGTATTGTTATCTCAATTATTTCTGTAGTATGATATTAATATTAGTTGGGTATGGTGGCACACAACCCCAGCAATCAGGATACTGAGATAGGAGGATCACCATGAGTTCAAGGCCAGCCTGTGCTTCAGAGTGAGTTCTAGGTCAGCCTGGGCTAGAGGGAGACCCTATATTAAAGCTTAAAAAAATTTTTTTAAGGGGCTGGAGAGATCACTTAGCGGTTAAGGCATTTGCCTGCAAAGCCAAAGGACCCATATTTGATTCCCCAGGACTCATGTTAGCCAGATGCACAAGGGGGCACAGGCGTCTGGAGTTCATTTGCAGTGGCTGGAGGCCCTGGTGAGCCCATTCTCTCTATCTCTCTCCCTCTTTCTCTGTCAAATAAATAAATAAATAAAATAAAAATATATTTAAAAAAATTTAAAGGCAGGCTGGAGAGATTGCCCAGTGGTTAAGGCGCTTGCCTAATATCTAACAACCTGGCTTCAATTCACCACTGCCCACGTAAAGCCATATGCAGAAAGTGGTGCATGCATCTGCATATGGAGTTCATTTGCAGTGGCTAGAGGCCCTGGAGCACCCATTCATATTCTCTGTCTCTTGCAAATAAATAAAATACATTTTAAACAGGCATTAATATTATATTAAGGTATTAATGTTATTGTTGCAGAATCTCAGGTTCAAGTCAGTGAGGAACCAAAGCCCCACTTGGAGAGGTTGGCACTCAGGTTCATTTATACCAGGGGGCCTAGAGGAGTTAGTACTCTAAGCTGTAGTTGCTGAGACTGTATGGGCAGTTTGACACCATCCTGGACTCTTCGAATTATTGGTGGGCTTAAACTTCTAGGCTACATGAATAGGGACCACAGGTGGGACATTTTTAGCAATAAGCGGTTACAGAAGCTGAAGGTCATTAGCTTGAGAGAACTTGCTTGTAGCTGTGCTGTGGAGATAAAACCATGAAAAAGAAGGTGAGTTACAAAATAGAAACTGGGGCTGGAGAGATGGCTTAGCGGTTAAGCACTTGCCTGTGAAGCCTAAGGACCCCGATTCGAGGCTCGATTCCCCAGGACCCACGTTAGCCAGATGCACAAGGGGGCGCACGCATCTGGAGTTCGTTTGCAGTGGCTGAAGGCCCTGGCGCGCCCATTCTCTCTCTCTATCTGCCTCTTTCTCTCTCTCTCACTCTCAAATAAATAAATAAATAAATAGAAACTAGATTGGCTGCCCTCACACGTCACAGTCCACAACTCCATGGTGAATACCATCAGTCTCACTGAGGAGGGTCCTCAATGGAAGGGGCACAGGAAGGAGGGAAATGATGGTACCAACATATGATGTGTCCATACAAAGTTTCTATTTAATTAAAAAAAAAAACATAAATAGAGCCAGGCATGGTGGCACACACCTTTAATCCCAGCACTTGGGAGGCAGAGGTAGGAGGATCGCCATGAGCTCGAGGCCACCTTGAGACTACAGAGTGAATTCCAGGTCAGCCTGGACTAGAGTGAGACCCTACCTCGAAAAACCAAAACCAAAACCAACCAACCAACCAAACAAACAAAAAAACCCTAAATAAACTGTAGATTGAATCCTAGCCTTGAGACAATACAAAGACCTGCAGAACAGAGCATGGCCATCAGGCAGGGGTTTCAGGGCTGTGTGATTTTCTGAGTTAGATTTTTCTCCCATCATATTATTACATGATAAGTTTTAAATGTCTTTTCACTTATTTAGCTTCTTATTTTTTTGTTGTTGTTTTGTTTTGTTTTGTTTTTTCAAAGTAGGGTCTCTAGCCCAGGCTGTCCTGGAATTCACTCTGTAGTTGCAGGTGGCCTCGAACTCACAGCGATCCTCCTATCTCTGCCTCCCGAGTGCTGGGATTAAAGGTGTGCACCACCACATCCAGCTTTGTGGGTTTTTTTTTGTTTGTTTTAAACACTTGTTTTAAACAACTTCCATAATTACAGGCAATAACCCTTGGTAATTCCCTCCCTCCCCCCACTTTCCCCTTTGAAACTCTACTCTCCATCATACCCCTTCCCTCTCTCAGTCAGTCTGTTTTATTTTGATGTCATCATCTTTTCCTCATATTATAATGGTTTTGTGTAGGTAGTGTCAGGCACTGTGAGGTCATGGATAGCCAGGTCATTTTGTGTCTGGAGGAGCACGTTGTAAGGAGTCCTACCCTTCCTTTGGCTCTTACATTCTGCCACCTCTTCTTGCAATGGACCCTGAGCCTTGGAAGGTGTGATAGAGATGTTTCAGTGCTGAGCACTCCTCTGTCACTTCTACTCAGCACCATGGTGCCTTCTGAGTCATCCCAAGGTCACTGCCATCTGAAAAGATAAGCTTCTCTAACCAAAAGTGAGAGTGGCATTAATATATGGGTGTGAACATTAAAGGAAGTGCTTACCGGACAGTTTGGTGAGCATAGTATATACATTTAGCCAGACACCAGCAGACGTTATTATGTTTTCTAAAATTTATTTTATTTATTTGAGAGAGAGGATGGGTGTGCCAGGGCCTTCAACCACTGCAAACAAACTACAGACATATGCGCCACCTAGTGCATCTGGCTTACGTGGGTTCTGGGGTATTGAGCCTGGCTCTTTTGGCTTTGCAAGCAAGTGTGTTAACCACTAAGCCATCTCTCCAACCCTAGCTTCTTAGTTTTTTCTCAACAGTGCCTTTTATTTTATTTTTACTTTTAAAATATTTTATTTATTTACTTATTTACTGGAGAGCAAGAGAGAAAGAGGCAAAGAGAGAGAGAATAGGTATGCCAGGGCCTCTAGCCACTGCAGATGAACTCCAAACACATGTGCCACCTTGTGCATCTGTTTTAAGTGGGTACTGGGGAATTGAACCTGGGTCCTTAGACTTCACAGGCTAGTGCTGTAACTGCTAAGCCATCTCTCCAGCCCAGTAATGCCTTATGTTTTAATATGTAAGGCTTGTACTTAATTTATGATCTTTTTGTTGTTTGTTTTGGTGCCTTGAGACAGTCTCAGTGAGTTACCCTGGCTGCCCTGCAACTTATTCTGTAGCATAGATTGAATTTGAATTTCTGATTTTCTTGCTGTAGCCACCAAGTACCTGGATTATAGGCATAAGCCACAAGTATTTAATATTTTGATACTATTTTAATGGAATTGTCTTCTTAGTTTTGAGTTTTCAGTCACAGTTGTAGAAATAGAATTGGTTTCTGAATACTTACCTTACATCTTGTGATCTTGTTCGATTATTAGTTCTGATAGTGGGTTAGTTGGTATTTTCTCCACATAACATCCTGTCATCCATGACTAGGGGTGGGTTTACTTGTTCCTTTCCTGAGTAGCCTAGCTAGAGCTTCCAGTACTTCTCTAAATGGTTTTTCAAGGTAGGGTTTCACTGTAGCCCAGGCTGACTTAGAATTCACATGTAGTCTCAGGCTCAAACACACAGCGATCCTCCTGTGCCTCCCTAGTGTTGGGATTAAAGACCTTACTTAGCTTTTGTGGTTACTATGACAACACACCTGACAGAAATAACTTAAGGAAGATGAGCATGGTGGCTCATTCCTTTAATCCCAGCACTGTGGGGGCTGAGGTTGGAGGAGCATCATGAGTTCAAGGATACAGAGGAATTTCCAGGTCAATCTAGGCTAAAGTGAGACCCTAAATAAAAGAAGCAATTTAGCCAGGCGTGATGGCGCATGCCTTTAATCCCAGCACTCGGAGCAGTGGTAGGAGGATCACCATGAGTTCGAGGCCACCCTGAGACTACATAGTGAATTCCAGGTCAGCCTGGGCTACAGTGAGACCCTACTTGGGGGGGGGGGTGAAATTTTTTAAATTCATGAATGAGAGAGAGGGAGGTAGGGAGAAGTGTGTGTGTGTGTGTGTACCAAGGCCTCTTGCCACTGCAAGCAAACTTCAGATACATCTGGCTTTATGTGGGTACTAGAGAATTAAACCTAGGCTGGCCGACTTTACAAACAAGCACCTTTTAAACACGAACCATCTCCCTCGCCTCCTATTGCTCTTTTGTCTTAGAAGTGACCCCAAGCTCAGGGGTGTATAGCTAAGGGAGCTGTGACAGAGACCAACAGTCCCAGTAGGGTTTTGCTCAGTGATGGAAAAGGCAGTTCCATACACAGAGCCGGGACAGAAGTTGCTAGCTGCACATGAAGCACTGCAGCAGATGGAACCCATCACAGCTTTAATAATTGTCAAAACAGCTGTTGTGGAATGCTGACCTCGGAACATAACAGCCGTTACCTTACAGACCCTCAACAAAGTTGGGCTGTTAGGTTCCCTCAAAGAAGAAAGGGTGGGGAGGTGAATTATACCCTTACCTAAGACTCCATCTGCTCCCTGCTCATTTTTTTTTAACATTTATTTATTTGAGAGAGAGAATGGGTGCGCCAGGGCCTCCAGCCACTGCAAACTCCAGACACATGTGCCCCCTTGTGCATCTGGCTTACGAGGGTCCTGGGGAATCAAACCGGGGTCCTTAGGCTTCACAGGCAAGCGCTTAACCACTAAGCCATCTCTCCAGCCCATACTACATTCTTTCTCTCTCTCTCTCTCTTTCTCTATTTCTTAGCCCAGACTGGCCTCAAACTCCTGATCCTCCTGTCTCCACCTCTTCAGCAATATCCTACCGGTTGCACAACCACAACTGGCCTACACTCCCTTTCATTCCTGTGGGCTTCCCCATCTCCCTCTGATTAGACTAACTAGAAACTCACTCAGTAACCCAGGCTGGCCACAAACTCATGGAAATCATCCTACCTCAGCCTCCTGGGTACTGGGATTAAAGGCGAGTGCCATCACACCCAGCTGAGTGCTTCTTTCTTTGGAATTCCAACCAGCCCCATTTTGGGATAGAGTCCTTCCTTTGGAGAATTTCCTTGTCATAACTTTTAAGGGTAACCTAGCTTTGGATTTGCCCAGATGAAACAATTCCTTTTTGTGCCACATGGAGTCCCCTTTCCTCAGTATAGGCTAAGATTAGTTGCTGTTTTCAGAAAATTGTATTTTGAGTTTGCTGATTTTATGTTTCTAATTTTTTTTCCCTTCTGTAATCTTTTTCCTAGCTTTGGTTAATTTCTTTTCTTTGAACTGTAAATTTAGGTTATTGGTTTGCCATCTTTTCAAATATGGGTGTTTTGGGGCTGGAGAGATAGCTTAGCAGTTAAGGCATTTGCCTGTGAAGCCTAAGGACCCAAGATTCACTTCCCCAGTACCCATGTAAGCCAGGTGCACATAGTGATGCACACATCTGGAGTTTGTTTGCAGTGGCTAGAGGCCCTGGTGTGCCCAATTCTCTTTCTATCTATCTCTTTCTCTCTCAAATAAAAATTTTAAAGTTTTTTTTTAATGGGTGTTTAGAGCTGTACCTTTTTTTTTTTTTTAAGACTTAAAGAGACTTTATTAGATTAAGATGAGGAGGAGGAAGAGAAAAGAAGGTACAGAGAGCTCCTGCCATGTATAAGGCAGGAGGGGGGTAGAGAGCCCACGTGGGAGTAGACTGTCCCATCCCAGCCCGGTTGGGCTGAGATGAGGGGGCTTACCAGAGCATGGACCTGGAGGTTCAGCAGAGATGAACAACCAAAAGAGAGCTATACTTTTCGTGTGTGTGCAGTAAGTATGTGGTATGGTGTGGTGTGGGTGTGTATAGTACATGTACGTGAGTACAGATGTGCACACCCCATGTGTGTACGAGCAGAGGCCAGAGGAGAAGTTTGGAGGTCCTTCTCTTCTAGCCCATCCATGTATTTCTTTCTTTGAGACTGGGTCTCTCCCTCACCCTGGAGCTGCTGGCCCAAGCGGTGATCCCAGCATTTCTTTAGTCTCTGCCCCTGAAGACTGGGGTTATAGACATGTGTGGACATACCCAGCCTTTTTTTGGTCTTTTAGAGATGGGATCTCACTCTAGCTCCACCCTCCCCCTTTTTTAAAAATATGGGTTCTGATGTATCTAACTTAGCAACCTCCAGCCCAAGAGGCTCTCTCATACTTAAGCTGCTCTTAACCACTGAGCCATCTTCCTAGCCCTAGACCTATCATTTCCTAAGTATGGCTCTTGCTACACCTAAAAATTTTAATATACTGTATTTGTACAAACTTATTTACATGTGTGTATGGACACACCTGGGTCTTTTGCTGCTGCAGACATGTTTTACCTAGGTGGCTGGGGAATTGAACCTAGGCTGGCAGGCTATACAGCCAAATCCCTTTAACTAGTGAACCTTCTCCCCAGCCCCCACTATATTTTCATTTCTTCATCTCAAAAGTATTTTGGAAATTTCATGTTTGTTTTGATTTGTTTCATATGTAGCCTCAGCTGGCCTCAGACTTGCTATGTAGCTGAGAATGGCCTTGAACTTGTGATCTTCCTGCCTCATCTCCCAACTGCTTGAATTGCAAGCATGGGCTGCCATACCAAATATATGGATGTTGGGAATCAAACCCAGAGCCTTGTGCATGCTAGGAAAACACTCTACCAACTGAGCTACTACATCTCCAGTCCTGATATTTTTCATTGACTCATTGGTTTGTTCAAAGGGTTGCTTTTTTGTCTATATTATATGAATTTGTAAGTGTCCTAAATTTTTTAATATATATATTTTTATTTTTTGTTTATTATTATTTTTATTTATTTGAGAGCAACAGACAGAGAGAGGAAGAGGCAGAGAGAGAGAGAGAGAGAGAGCATGGGCACGCCAGGGCCTCTAGCCACTGCAAACGAACTCCAGACCCGTGCACCCCCTTGTGCATCTAGTTTATGTGGGTCCTGGGGAATCGAGCCTCGAACCGGGGTCCTTAGGCTTCACAGGCAAGCGCTTAACCACTAAGCCATCTCTCCAGCCCCTAATTTTTTTTTTATTTTTTTTTTATTTATTTATTTGAGAGAGAGAGAGAATGGGCGTGCCAGGGCCTTCAGCCACTGCAAACAAACTCCAGATGCATGCGCTACCTGGTGCAGCTGGTTTACATGGGTCCTGGGGAATCGAACCAAGGTCCTTTGGCTCTGCAGGCAAGCGCCTTAACCGCTAAGCCATCTCTCCAGCCCCCCCTTTTTTTTTTAACATTTTCAGATGACAAGTTTTTTTTTAATATTTTATTTATTTATTTGACAGAGAAAGAGGGAGGGAGGAGGGAGGGAGGGAGGGAGGGAGGGAGGGAGGGAGGGAGGGAGAGAGAGAGAGAGAGAGAGAGAGAGAGAGAGAGAGAGAGAGAGAGAAAGAAAGAATGGGCATGCCAGGGCCTCCAGCCACTGCAGACAAACTCCAGATACGTGCGCCCCCTTTGCATCTGGCTAATGTGGGTCCTGGGGAATCGAACCAGGGTCCTTTGGCCTTGCATGCAAACACCTTAACCACTAAGCCATCCCTCCAGCCCCCTAAAATTTTTTATTGTTTGGTTTTAGTATTTTGTTTTGTTTATTTTTATTTATTTGAGACAGACAGAAAGAGGTAGAGAGAGAGAATGGGCGCACTAGGGCCTCCAGCCACTGCAAACAGACTCCAAATGCATGCGCCATCTTGTGCATCTGGCTTACGTGGTTCCTGGGAAATTGAGCCTCGAACCAGGGTCCTTAGGCTTCACAGGCAAGCACGTAACCACTAAGCCATCTCTCCAACCCTGCTTTTAGTATTTTTGACAAATGGAGAACAGTATGTATGGTTCAGTGCTTGGAAATCTATTGAACTTATATATGCTAACAATTTTTAGAGAATGTTCTATGTGCTTATGAAAATGTGAAAGCATAATCCTGCTATTATTAAGTGACATGTCCTATAGACATGGCTATGTATTTGGTCAAGTTTTATTGTTGTGAAAGGTCCTTTTTCATTTTCTTTCCTTTTTTTTTTTTTTCTTCAAAATAGGGTCTCACCGTAGCCCAGGCTTACCTGGAATTCACTCTGTAGTCCCAGGGTGGCCTCAAACTCACAGTTATCCTCCTGCCTCTGCCTCCCTAGTGCTGGGATTATTAAAGGCATGTGCCACCATGTCTGGCCAGTGAGTCCTTTCTTCATATGCCTGACATACATTGGTGATGAAGGCACCTCCTTCTTCCCATCCAGCTCCAGTAACTGGTCTTTGCTTTCAGGTTGTGAGTGTAGAGATAAGGAAGCTCCCCGCAAGCAAGCATCCGAGAAGCCCTGTATATGTAGGCAAACCGGAAAGGACAACCCAGCCACCAGAGGCCTCCTCCAGCACCAGAGCTCCCCCAGCAAGGACAAACTGTGCAAGAGCAGTGAGCACAGAGAAGCCTTCCCACCCAGCTCCACTCCTGGGCAGCAACGGGTAGTCCACAGCACACAGAAGCCCTTCAGTTGTAGTGACTGTGGGGCAAGTTTCCAGGAGGCCTTCGCCCTCCTAACTCACTTGATAACTCACACTGAAGAGAGATCTCTAAGATGCCCAACAGGTAGAAATGGCCCCAACGAGAACTCAGTCCATGTTAGTCGCCAAAAAACTCACCTTGCAAAAAGAACCCATGTGTGTAATGAGTGTGGGAGGGCCTTCAGCTACCCTTCTAAATTGAGGAAGCACCAGAAGGTTCACACAGGCATAAAACCTTTCGAGTGCAGCGAATGTGGGAAAACCTTCAACCGCAAAGATGCTCTTGGTCTGCACCAGAGGACTCACACGGGAGAAAGGCCTTACAAGTGCAACATATGTGGGAAGGCCTTCAGTGCCGTGTCCACCCTCATTCGACATCGGAAAGTCCACATTGAAGAGCGGGGCTATGAGTGCAGGGAATGTGGAAAGTGCTTTAAAGACAACAGCAGCTTCATTCTCCACCAGAGAGTACACACTGGAATAAGGCCTTTTCACTGCAAGCAATGTGGGAAAACCTATGTGGCTCACTCTAGTCTGTATCGGCACTTGAAAGGCCACACTGGTGAGCGGCCCTATAAGTGCAGCCTGTGTGGAGAAACCTTCACTACCAGGTCCTACTGGGACCAGCACCAGCAGTTCCACACTGACGAGAGGTCCTACAAATGCACAGAATGTGAGAAAGCCTTCAAACACAGTTCTAATCTTGTTCGGCACAAGAGAGTCCATACTGGAAAAAGGCCTTAGGAGGTCAGGGCCTGTGACAGCGCCTTTAGCCACCAGGATTCTGTTGATCATGAGACGTCTCATTCCCGAAACGAGATGGGAGAGAGTAGCCTTTGGAGAGTGCCAAGTGAAGGAAGCCAACCTTTTACATTCCAGCACCCCTACGGGGCCCCCCATGTGTGCCAGGTATGTGGGGAGCACATATGAGCCACCGTGCACACTCTCCAGGGCTATTATCACCCAAGCCACCCCATTTCTGCTACCTGGCAGGTCCCCACTGTGTATATTGGTCACCCCAGTCTGTTAAGGGAGGCTGATCTCATCTCCCTGGCCAAATAGAAGGGGATCATGAGTGGTGGAGTCCATAACTTACTAGGTTGTCCTCCCCTCGACTAGTTAGACATGGGCATTACTTAGCTGTAGCTACATGGAGCTGAGTGGGGTGGTCTCTGTGTTGGGGGAGGGATGTGCTTCAGAAATTACTGACTCTTTGTGGATAGTGTTGACACTACACATGATGCTTGTCATGCCTGGGCAGACTTTCATGTTACTTGGGAATAGGTAACCTAATAAAGTACTGTTTGTGCTGCTTCCTTTCTTTTGTTTGGTGCTTTTTAAGGCAGGATCTCCCTCTAGCCCACACTGACCTGGAACTCACAATGTCGCTCCAGGCTGACCTTTAAGTCATGGTGATCTTTCTACCTCAGCCTCGAGGGCTGGGATTAAAGGCATGTGCCACCATGCACAGCTTTGAGCTACCTACCTTTTGTATTGGAGGTTCTGGTTCCTATACTATGGAGAAACTGAGAACTGAATTGGTCTCTTATAAATAGAGGGAACAGGGCTGGGTAGATGGTTCGTTTGATTAAAGATGCTTGACAAAACATGCCTGCCTGGGTTTGATTCTCCAATACCCACATAAAGCATGATACACAATGTGGTGTCTGGTGTTTATATAGCTATAAGAGGTTCTGTCATGCCAATACATGCTCATTCATATTCTCTCTCTCTCAGTAAATAAAAATATTGGAGAGCTGAGTGTGGTGGCGCACACCTTTAATCCCAGCACTCAGAAGATAGAGGTAGGAGGATTGCCATGAGTTTGAGGATGCCCTGAGACTACATAGTGAATTCCAGGTCAGCCTGGGCTAGAGTGAAATTCTACCTCAAAACTCCACCCCCCCCCAAAAAAATAGCTTTTCCAGATGCACTAAGTGGTGCATGTATATGGAGTTCATTTGCAGTAGCAAGGAAGCTCTGGCATACTCTCCCTGTGTCTGCCTCTTTCAGTCTCTCTCATATAAAAATAAATAAGGCTGTTGAGATCAGGCTGTGCCCTGCTCTGTTAATCCACATACTGTCAAACACTGGCTTTTCAGACTGTGCCTTGTTCTATGGGACTCCATTTTAAAAACAGTTTTTGATTGCATTTTGAGGGTGGAGTATGACTGTATTTGGGTGAACATGTAAATGTGGGCACCATCTGTCCATCACCATTCCTGTGGCACAGACTAATAAATGACTTATTCCTAAAAGTAGGAAGGGCGCCACCCTGTAAATTTATTGGGATGAATTGGAACATACAGGCATACTAAAAATCATATGAGCAAAACCAGGCCCAAGAGCTTATCAGACCCACCAAATGGAGGGATGCATAACTAACTCCCTCACCTGAACCCCATTATGAAGTGTATATACATAGCACTGTGATGACAGTGGTCTCCACCAACCTGTCTCTGACCACCTGCTGTGTAATAACTTTAGTAATTAAGATTAGAATAAAAGAATCAGGTCAAAAATTCAACATTATCCTAGTCTGAGGCCAGCATAGACTACATGAGACCTTGTCTCAACAAAGGAGGAGAGAGAAAAGGGGTGGAGGGAGAGGGGAGAGTAGAGGTGAGGAGGGCAAGAGGGAGAGGAAAAAATATGCGCTCTCATTTCTCCATTAAGCCTGTAGTACCAAGGCACAGAAGACATTCATTCATGCATTCATACTCCCTCCCCTTGTCCACGGCACTCTTCAGACTGACTGTGAACACCCTCAGGTCAATTCCTCTTTGCCACCTTTGCTTCCACCCTCAGCTGCCCAGAGCCACTGGCAGATCTCTAGTCCCTCTACTCCCTTCTACCTCTGCCGTTGCTGGGTGCCATCCCTTCCTCAGTCCTAGCTGTCCTTGCTCTTTCTAATACTCTAACCCCAGATCCACTGATCACATCCCTACTCACAGCTTGGGGATTTGGTGTGGGGTGACCTCTTCTGCCACTTTATCAATCTAACAAGTAAGGAAGATGGCTACAAAAATGGGGGGGGGGGTCATGGTGATGTACACCTTTAATTCCAGAATCAGAAGACTGAGGTAAGAGAATCGTCATGAGTTCAAGGCCAACCTGGGGATCAAAGTGAGTTCCAGGTCAGCCTGGGGTAGAGTGAGGCAGAGGTAGGAGGACTGCCGAGAGTTCAAGACCACCCTGAGACTATTCCAGGTCAGCCTGGGCTAGAGTGAAACCCTACCTCGGAGAAAAAATAAAAAATTCTGGGTTGTGGTAAGTAGAGAAATCGACCCGTGGATCTACCTGAGTCCTACTCCCATCTCACATCTGTCACTTCTATACTTCCATTTTTATTTTCTTTGTAGTGCTGGGGATCAAGCCCAGAGCCTTGCCCGTGTGAGGCAGTCTCTCTACTGCTCAGCTACGGTTACAGCTCCATCTCTCATTGCTTTTTAAAAATTATTTGAGAGGGCTAGGGAGATGGCTTAGCGGTTAAGCGCTTGCCTGTGAAGCCTAAGGACCCCGGTTCGAGGCTCAATTCCCCAGGACCCATGTTAGCCAGATGCACAAGGGGGTGCACACATCTGGAGTTTGTTTACAGAGGCTGGAAGCTCTGGCACGCCCATTCTCTCTCTCTCTCTCTCTCTCTCTCTCTCTCTCTGCCTCCTTCTCTCTGTGGCTCTCAAATAAATAGACAAACAAAAATATTTTAAAAATTATTTGAGAGACAGAGAAAGAAGCAGAGAGAGAGGAAGGGAGGGAGGATGGGCATGTCAGGGCCTCCTGCCACTGCAAAGGAAGTCCAGATGCATGCACCACTTTGTGCATCTGGCTTTATGTGGGTACTGGGGAACTTGAAACCAAGCCATCAAGGCTTTGCAAGAAAGTGCCTTTAACCGCTGAGCTCTCTCTCCAGCTCATTTTTTTTTTTTAATTTTGAGAGAAGATCTTACAAAATTATTCAGTCTAGCCTTAAGCTTGCTCTGTAGCCCAGGCAGGCCTTAAACTTGTGATCCTTCTGCCTCTGCCTCCTGTGTAGCTGGGATGACAGCCCTGTAGCACCATATCCATCCTATACTTCTTGTGTACTAGGTCTAACCTCCGTTCAAGCTCAGTCAGTATTCTGAACCCAGCCCACATCTGAATGCAGTGCCTGCATACAACCCATTACCCCCTGGATGTCTCCAGTATGTAGTCCAATTGGCTCCTCAAGCCTGAGACACCTCAAATACAGCATAGCTAAAATCCCCCCCCCCCCACATACACATACACACTCCATAATCTCCTTGCAGCAAACTGCACATGCTGAAAACCTCGTGTCAACCTGGGTATCTTTCTTTCTCTAACTGATCCATATCAGATAATCTAGTTCCAAATTAAGCAGATTCAGGAACCATTCTTCCTACTCCACAGGCACTCCTGGTCCAGTCACCTGAAGCACACACCGGAACTAGGAACTATCGCAGTTACCTACTGGCTGCGCTTCCCACCATCCCCACATCTCCACAGAGTGCTCTTCACTAGGCAGCTATAGGAGTGTTAAGAGTCAGAACACGCCCTCTGCTACAAACGTTCCATGATTCCCCCCCCCCCAATCAAAACAAGAGGCTGAGCCCCTCCAGCAAACTAGAGATATGGGGTTCTCCAAACATGTCCATCTCATCACCCCATATAACTGGGGCAGCCTTCCAGACCTCCTTTCATAAAAATTCGAGAAATGAAGCTGGGCGTGGTGGCGCACGCCTTTCATCCCAGCACTCGGAAGGCAGAGGTAGGAGGATCGCCTTGAGTTCAAGGCCACCCTGAGACTACATAGTGAATTCCAGGTCAGCCTTAGCTAGAGTGAGACTTTACCTCGAAAAAAACAAAACAAAAAACAAAACAAAAAAAAAAAAAAAAAAAACGAGAAATGGAAAGTCCTGTATACTCCTCGCCTACACTCAGGGTGCAGAGACAGTGACTAGCAGCCCCGGAGAGGAGTCCAAGTCCAAGAGTCCCTGAACACCAACCTCCACACCAGGGCTCCAGGACCGCGAAGTCTGGCATCTCGTCAGGAAGAAGCCTGGTCCCGCTCGGCTCGCCCGCACCTCGGGGGACGGCGGGAAGCCACACGGGGCGCGGATACCTCGGGGCCTCTGGCTGCACAGCCGGAAAGATGCAGGCTGTGGGAGGAGGAGGAGGCAGTCACCGAGAGATAGACGCCCTTCCTCCTCCCCGTCCCGTCCCCTCCCGTGCCGGCAGACCCTCCGACCAGACGCGGGAGGCGCTGGAACGGCGGAAGCCCACCTGGGCCGCTGCACCCCGCGCCCAGTTGAACCCTCCAGGCCCGGAGGTCAGCACGAACTGTTTTCCGGACAGTAAGCGTGCGGGTCTGGTCGTGGCCAAGGCGTCCTTTCACGTCCCGCTCACGCGACGGGGACTACAGCACCCAGAAGGCACTTCGCAGGCCATCGAGGCTGACCAATGAAAACTCAGGACGGCATTTCTGGGCGGGCCGAATGGATGCTAGGCCAACTATGATAGGCTAGAGGTTATTTCCTGGAAGGCGGGACTTCCTGCATCTCTCTGTTATCAATCCTCGTCTAGCAAAACGCCGGTGTTAACCTGGTAACCAACTGGAGACTTCCAGGGACCCAAGAGGGAACACACGAGTCGCCCTGACTGCGGCGAGCTCCGGTGAACTCGGTCATAGAGACCCAACCCCCAGGGGTCTCTATGACTATCACCCAGTGCGAGTGTCCGCAGGGGCTCCAGCCAAGGCCCGAGCGTGCCCACCAACCCGAAGCCGTCGAGCGTCATTCAGGCTCCAGAAAACGTCTGAGGTCACACCCATTGTTCCCAGCTTCTCCTTGCCAGTTGTGCAGGTTGCATCATGGACTAGACATTCATTTTGTGAGAGACATTTCTTCACAACTGCACAAGTGACCTCCTGCTGTTGTGATCTGTCCTTGAAATGAATCCTCTTGACCTGGGATTGACATCTCAATCAACCAGGTTAATCTCTCATAGGAATAACTGCCTCCACCCCCTTCTTACTCCTACAAACATTTGTCAACCAACTAGAGAAAGGGGGAGTCGGGGAGGGGGGGGGACACTGTGGCTGGTAGCTAGGGTAGTTCAAATCAGGCCAGCGCTAGGGAGGCACCAGGGAAGACCGGTGTTGACCCTGTGTTGCAATCACCTTCTCACTGCTGCCATAAAATACGCAACCAAAAGCAGCTCATTGGAAGGAAGTTTATTTTGGCTTGCAGTCTTGAGGGTAAAGCTCTATGATGGCAGGGGGAAGATGGTAGAAGGTGGGGCTGGACATCACCTCCTTGCCAGCAGCAGTTGCCAAACGGTAGTAGGAGACTGAGCCAAGTTCTGGCAAGGAAAATCTGGTTATAACAGCCCTAAACCCCACCTCCCCAAACAACACACCTCCTCCAGCAAGGTTCCACTTCCCAGATTGCCTCTAGCTAGGGCTCAAGCATTCAGAACACGAGTTTATGGGAGACATCTAATTCAAAGCACCACACCCTGCTTCTGTAAAACAGGATCCTTGTCAACGGGCTGTACCCTCTTTTCCTGGACAGTGTGACCATGCCATCTTGTCCTCTTCTTCACCTCTTCCAACAATCCTTTCTACTTTCCCTTGACTCCTGGGCTCTGGCTGGCTCCCTCTCTCATCCTGCAAGTGTAATCGTTACATTTTCCCCCTTATATTTCCAGATCTCCTAGCGTTGATTGGCCTCCATGTAACATGTCCTGAGCTAATAAGTAGCCTTAAATAATTCTTTTTTTTTTTTTAATTTGGCTTTTCGAGGTAGGGTCTCACTCTAGCCGGGGCTCACCTGAAATTCATTAGGTAGTCTCAGGATGGCCTCAAACTCACAGCAACCTTCCTACTATACTTCAAACTATAATCCCTCCTTTCACCCTGTGCTTTTTTTTTTTTTTTTTTTCTGTATTCTTTTGTTTTGAGGCAGGGTCTTACTCTAGCCGAGGCTGACTCAGAACCCACCATGAACCTTCTAGACCTCTGCCTCCCAAATGCTGGGATTAAAGGCATGAGCCACCACACCTGGTCTAAAATACATTTTTATATTTTTAATATATTATTTTTATTTATTTGAGAGAGAGAGAGAGAGGCAGATAGAATAAGTGCACCAGGGCCTCTAGCCACTGCAAATGAACTCCAGAGGCATGTGCCACCATGAGCATCTGACTTAAGTGAGCACTGGGGATTGTACCTGGCTTCTTAGGCTTCACAGGCAAGTGCCTAAACCACTAAGCCATCACTCCAGTCCTTAAAAAATATTTATATTTATTTGAGGGAGAAAATGGGTGCACCAGGACCTGCTGCTTTATTTTATGTGTGTGTGTGCATATATATATATATATATATATATGTATATATATATATATATATATAATTTATTTATTTATTCTTCATAATTGTAAACAATATCCCATGGTAATTCCCTCTCTCCCCCCACTTCCCCCTTTGAAATTCCACTCTCCACCATATCCCAACCCTCTCTATCTAAGTCTCTCTTTTATTTCTTTTATTTTGCTGTCATGATCTTTTCCTCCTATTATGATGGTCTTGTGTAGGTAGGCACTGTGAGGTCATGGATATCTAGGCCATTTTGTGTCTGAAGGAGCACGTTATAAGGAGTCCTACCCTTCCTTTGGCTTTTACGTTCTTTCCGCCACCTCTTTTGCAATGGACCCTGAGCCTTGGAGGTGTGATAGAGATATTTCAGTGCTGAACACTCCTCTGTCACTTCTTCTCAGCACCACGGTGCCTTCTGAGTCATCCCTGGGTCACTTCCATCTGAAAAGAGAAGCTTTTCTAACCAAAAGTGAGAGTGGCATTAATATACAGGTATGAACATTAAGGGAAGTGCTTACTGGGCAGTTTGGTGAGCATAGTATATACATTTAGCCAGACAGCAGCAGATGTTTCACCCCTAGGGCTCATGACTATCCCTGTTGTAGGTTTTCAGTATCAGGGATGGATTCCCTCCCATGGAGCAGGCCTCCAGTCAGATTAGAGTGCAGTTGGTTTCCCCCATAACAGACTGCCACTATTGCACCCATTGGCTCATTTGGCCTGGCTGGCCAAATATAAGGCTTGCAGTGTCCACTGTGGAGTATCTCCACTGGTGATTTCTCTCTCTCCCATTGAACTGCATGCAGAGTGGCTTTTTCCAGCTTTCTGTCAGCTGGTCTACATGGAGGAGGTTTTCAGCTCAGCTCCAGCAGCATTTCTCAGTTGTGTTGCAGCCCAAGTATATGGAGTCTTCAGCAATAGGGTCTTACCATCTAATCCTGGTGGGAAACCAAGGGCCTCAGCAATGGCCTGTAATGTTTTGGGGGCATGAGGGACCTCATTTGCCAACAACTCAATGGAAGCTATCCTATCCCTGGCACTGAAAAATTTCTAATAGCTTATGGCTCCTGGGTGTTCCATTGTCCAAAAGAGTATGTTGCCTTCTGCTTTATATGGGTAATGGGGAATGAACCCAGGCTGCCCGGTTTTACAAGTAAGTGCCTTTAACCACTGATTCATCTCTCTAGCCCTAAAATACTTATTTTTATTTTTATAAGCAGAGAGAGGGAGAGAGAGAGAGAGAGAGGGAGAGAATGGGTGTGCCAGGGCTTCCAGCCACTGCAAATGAACTCCAGATGCGTGTGCCCCCTTGTGCATCTGGCTAATGTGGGTCCTAGGGAATTGAGCCTCGAACCAGGGTCCTTAAGCTTCACAGGCAAGTGCTTAATCATTAAGCCATCTCTCCAACCCCCAAAATATTTTTTAAAAAATATTTTATTTATCTATTTGAGGGAGAAAGAAGCAGGCAGAGAGAGAGAATGGGCACACCAGAGCCATCAGCCACTGCAAATGAACTTCAGATGCATGTGCCACTTTGTGCATCTGGCTGCATGGGTTCTGGAGATTTGAACCTGGGTCCTTTGGATGTGCAGGTAAGTGCCTTAACCACTAAGCCATGTCTACAGCCCCTCTTATTTTTTTTAATACTTCTATTTGCAAGCAGAGATACAGAGAGACACAGAGAGAATGGGTGCATCAGAGCATCCAGCTGCTGCAAACAAACTCCAGGTGCATGTGCCACTGTGCATGTGGCTTTACATGAGTACTGGGAATCAAACCTGGTTCATTAGGCTTTATAGGCAAGTGCCTTAACCACTGAGTCATCTCTCCAGCCCCCCAAAAGATATTTTCAATAGTAAGGCTTTTTGTTGTTGTTTTTTAGGTAGGGTCTCACTCTAGCCCAGGCTGACCTGGAATTCACTATGGAGTCTCAGGGTGGCCTTGAACTCACAACAATCTTCCTACCTCTGTCTCCTGTGTGATAGCATTAAAGGCATGCATCACCACGCCCACCTAGTAAGGCTTTTATTATCATTCTCTGAAGGCAAGTGGATCCATGGTTTAGCTGTTTGGAGGCCAGACAAATCTACTGCATGAGTCATGTGGAGACGCAACAAGAACCAAGGGAAATCTGGATATCTATCCTCAGCATTCTCTCGGAGAGAAGTAGAACAGAACAATGTCTAAACCATTGGAACAGAACACAAGTGGGAACTTCTGTGATCCAAAAGGGGAATGAGAGCTCAGAGGTCTGCATTCCTTGAGAGAGGCAGACACACTGAGGCCTGTTAGTACAGGGGTGAGATGACATTTGTCAGTGACATAACCTGACAAAGGACCTGAACAGAACAGGAAGTGTAATGTAGCTCCTCAAAGCTTTCCCTAGATCTGGCATTCATAGACCACCTTCCTGTAAGGGATGTTGGGACATACAAGTTTTAATTATCTGATGGCTTCCTCACAAAGGCTTTTCTCACCTCAGTTTTCTCATGAATGAGTCCTTTAACAGTGAAGCAAAGGAAAGCCCCAGACAAGTGGTTTCCCACACTGGTCACACACCTAAGAGCTTTTTCCAGTGTGACCTTTCTGGCACTAAGAGAAGGGGAAGCTTTGGCTGAAAGTGTTCCCATGTTCATTGCACAGGGAAAACTCATCCAGTGTGACCTTTCTAGTGGTTTTGTAGGTTAGAACTATAGCAGAAAGCTTTACCACAGTGGTTACATTTTTAAGATCTTTCGCCAGTGTGGGTCCTTTAATGTAGAACAAGGCTGGATGTTGCAAGGTTTTCGCACATTCATTGCACTCAAAAGACCTTTCTCGCTAGGCGTGGGGGTGCACACCTTTAATCACAGCACTCAGGAGACAGAGGTAGGAGTATCACTGTGAGTTCAAAGCCACTCTAAGACCACATAGTAAATTCCAGGTCAGTCTGAGCTAGAATAAGACCCTACCTCGAAAAACCAATAAAACAAAAACAAAAAACAAGATGGGCTGGGCGTGGTGGGCCATGACATTAATTCCAGCACTTGGGAAGCAGAAGTAGGATCGCTGTGAGTTCAAGGCCACCCTGGGACTACAGAGTGAATTCCAGGTCAGCCTGGCCTAGAGCAAGACCCTACCTCGAAAAAACAAAAAACAAAAAAAGAAGTCTTTCCCACATTTATTGCATTGGTAAATCCTTTCTCCATTGTGAATTTCCTGGTGCTCAACCAAGTTGGACATACAACTAAGGCCTCTCTGACATTGTCTGCATTCATAAAGCCCCTCTATGTTGTAAATTTCTGGTGCTGGACAGCATGGAAGCTGTAAGTCAAGGTTTTCCTGCACTGGCCACACTCATAAGGCCTTTCTCCAGTGTGAACTATGGTCCTGAACAATTGAGTGTTTGCGGGTGAAGTCTTTCCCACATTTGCTACAAATGTGATGTGACTTTCTAGAGTGATCTTGTTTTTATTACTTATTTGCAACTATAGAGAGAATATGGGCATGCCAGGGCCTCTTGCCACTGTAAATGAACTACAGACACATGCACCACTTTGTGCATCAGGCTTTACATGGGTACTGGGGAATCCAACCTGGTTCGTTAGGCTTTGTAGGCAAGTGCCTTAACCATTGAACCATCTCTCCAGCCATTTTTTTTTTTTCCTGAGGTAGGATCTTGTTGTAGTCCAGGCTGACCTGAAATTCACTATGTAGTCTCAGAGTGGCCTCAAACTCATGGGATCCTCCTACCTCTGCTTCCCAAGTGGTGGGATTAAAGGTATGCACCAACACGCCCAGCTCAGACATTTTTTTGACAGTATAATCAGTCCAAGTTGGTCTCAAACTGTAGGCACAGACTAGTCTTGAACTCCATTTTCTCCTTCCTCTTCCTCCCATGTGTGGATTGCAGGTTATACCATCATACCCAGCCACATGATCTACTTAAGATAGAATCCTTAGGGCCCTTCCTCCTTTTTCTCACCCAGACCATGTCCTCTCTCCTCTGCAGCCAGAGAGAGCTTGGGAATCTCAGTCAGATCTCCTTTCTGCAGGGTTCCAATCCTTCCATGGCTCCCACCGCCCCTCAGATTACAAGACAGGTTCTTCAGGCTACCACTCTGGAGCCTGACTCTCTAGCGCCACTTGTTCTTCAACCCCCCTAGACATAACAGATATGCTGAACACTTCCAGTGCATCCTCACTTTCCAACAGTCACTTATCCTGGTCTCTGTGCTTCCAATAGCTTTCACTGTATTGCAGAAATGAGAGCCTCGGGCTGGAGAGATGACTTAGTGGTTAAGGCAATTGCCTGCAAAGCCAAAGGATCTAGGTTTGATACCTCAGGACCCAAATGAACCAGATGCACAACAAGGCGCATGCATCTGGAGTTGTTTGCAGTGGCTGGAGGCCCTGGAGCACCCATTCTCTGTCTCTCTATTTTTTTGTCTCTCTATTTCTTTCTCTCAAAAAAGGAAAAAAAAAAAAAATAGGCACATAGGGAGGCAGAAGCGGCTCCAGCAGGGGCATCACCAGGTCTGTGGTCTGTAGGGCCACAACTGCAAGGCTCAGCTTGAGCCACAGGAAAAGCCAGGTGAGGGGAATCAGTGTGGAGGTTCCTAAAACAGCTAAAAATAGATCTACCATATGACCCAGCTATAGCACTCCTAGGCATATATCCTAAGGACTCGTCTCGTGACCTTAGAGATACTTGTCCAACCATGTTTGTTGCTGCTCAATTCACAATAGCTGTGAAATGGAACCAGCCTAGATGTCCCTCAACTGATGAGTGGCTAATGAAGATATGGCACATTTATACAATGGCATTCTACTCAGCGGTAAAGACAAATGAAGTTATGAAATTTGCAGGAAAATGGATGGATCTGGAAAGGATTATACTATGCGAGGTAACCCAGGCCCAGAAAGCCAAACATCACATGTTCTCTCTCATATGTGGATCCTAGCTACAGATGATTGGACTTCTGTGTGAGTAGGAAGAAAAGTCAGTAGCAAAGGCCAGTAAGCTAGAATAGAGATATAAAGGTAAGAGAAAGTAAGGGAGGAGGTACTTAATAGGATAATATTGTATATATGTAAGTAGAAGAGTAGATTAATGGGGTTGAAAAGGCCCAAGTGAGTTCAGGGGAAGAGATTGAGTAAAGGAAAGGTGGACGGAGGGCTAATCAAAATCTAAGAGGATATAAATAAATCACATAGAAACCTACTTTTTTGGATAATGGAACACTCAGGAGCTGTAGATTGTTACTACAAATTTTTCAGTGCCAAGGATGAGATACCTTCCAGTGAGTTGTTGGCCAGCGAGATCCCTGATGCCCCCAAAACATTACAGGCCATTGCCAAGGCCCTTGGTTTCCCACCAGGATTAGATGGTAAGACCCTATTGCTGAAGACTCCACATACTTGGGCTGCAAGGCCACTGAAAAATCCTACTGGAAATGAGCTGATAACCTCCTCCATGTAGACCAGCTGACAGAAAGCTGGAAGAAGCCATTCTGTATGCAGTTCAATAGGAGAGAGAGAAATCACCAGGGAAGATACTCAACAGTGGACACTGCAAGTCTTATATTTGGCCAGCCAGGCCAAATGAGCCAATGGGTGCAATAGTGGCACATCTGTCATGGTGGAAACCAACTGCCCTCTAATCTGACTGGAGGCCTGCTCCATGGAAGGAATCCATCCCTGATACTGAAAACCTACAACAGGGGTAGTCATGAGCCCTAAGGGTGTAACATCTGCTGCTGTCTGGCTAAATGTATATACTATGCTCATCAAACTGCCCAGTAAGCACATCTCTTAATGTTTATTCCTATATATCAATGCTACTCTCACTTTTGGTAGAGAACCTTCTCTTTTCAGATGGCAGTGACCTTGGGATGACTCAGAAGGCATCATGGTGCTGGGAAGAAGTGACAGGACCTTGCAGTATGCTCCTCCAGACACTAAATGCCTTAGATATCCATGACCTCACAGTGCCTGACACCACCTACACAGGACCATCATAATAGGAGGAAAAGATCATGACATCAAAATAAAAGAGAGACTGATTGAGAGGAGGAGGGGATTTGATGAAGAACGGAGTTTCAAAGGGATAAGTGGGGGAATGGAAGGCATTACCATGGGATGTTTGTAATCATGGAAGTTGTTGATAAAAAAATAGTTAAAAGATTTTAGCAAGGCTAGTGGTTACATTTTAAATGACTTATGAGCATTTGTGGAATCTCTCAACTTTGGTGCTTAGGCAACACAGGCTAAAATATCGACTATTACTAGAATTCTGAAAAGTATCATTGTGTCCATACAATCATGGAAAGTTAGAAGAGAGAGATGGATGAGGGGACCTTGACAATGAGGAAGAGGAAGACAAAGAACATACTCTTAGAAGAAGCGAACCCCGGAAACATGATATAGCAGGCATAACAGTAAAACTGACATTCAAACCCCTTGGAATTGAATATATTTTTTAAGGGTTTCTATAACTTGTTGTAATGAAAAACGGTCTTGTTTTCATTTACATATCATTTGGTTACTAATAAAGTTGGATTTCTTTTCATATGTTAAAAAAATCAAATAAAAAAGAAATAAAAAATATTTTTTTAATGAGACCCTTCACTGAGAAATCCTGATGGAACTGAGTTGAAAACTTCCTCCATGTAGACCAGCTGACAGAAAACTGGAAAAAGCCACACTGTATGCAGTTCAATGGGAGAGAGAGTAATCACCACTGAAGATACTCAACAGTGGACACTGCAAGCCTTATATTTGACCAACCAGGCCAATGAGCCAATGGGTGCAATAGTGGCACGTCTGTTATGGGGGAAACCAACTGCCCTCTAATTTGACTGGGGGCCTTCTCCATGGGAAGGAATCCATCCCTGATACTGAAAACCTACAACAGGGGTAGTCATGAGCCCTAGGGTTATAACATCTGCTGCTGTCTGGCTAAATGTATATACTACGCTCACCAAACTGCCCAGTAAGCACTTCCCTTAATGTTCATACCCATATACTAATGCTACTCTCACTTTTTTGTGAGACAACTTTCCCTTTTCAGATGGCAGTGATCTTGGGATGACTCAGAAGGCATCACGGTGCTGAGAAGCGACAGAGGAGTGCTCAGCACTGCAATATCTCTATCACACCTTCCAAGGCTCAGGTTCCATTGCAGAAGAAGTGGCAGAAAGAATGTAAGAGCCAAAGGAAGGGGAGGACTCCTTACAATGTACTCCTCCAGACACAAGATGGCCTGGATATCCATGACCTCACAGTGCCTGACACTACCTACACAAGACCATCATAATAGGAAGAAAAGATGATGACATTAAAATAAAAGACTGACTGAGGGGGGTGGGATATGATGGAGGGTGGAGTTTCATAGAGGAAATTGGGGGTTGGGAAGGAATTACCATGGGATATTGTTTTCAATCATGGAAGTTGTTAATTATAAAATATGAAAAATAAACTAAAAATAAAAAATGAGACCCTTCACACAACACTTGGTGGGGTTTAGGGCTAGGCCTGGCATGATGCTAGCACTCCCAGTAGCAAGGAAAGACAGTGAAGAGGGAGGAGAGTCCAGAACCCTTTCAGGCTCAGGGGTTCACTTGCGGTACCGGGGGCCTCAGCGCAGCCTGCCCTCCACTGGTCCAGGTGACCATCGCGCCCGGAACTGAAGTCTCGGGGGCGCCACCATGGGGGGGAGCCCAGGAGCCGGGACAGTAAGGAGCACCCACCGGCGACAGGGAGCACGCGGAGGCGCCGTCCTCCTCGCTGGCCTTCCCGAGGGATCGTGAGGAAGAGCCCGCAGCCGCGATCCCCGGGCCCGAGGGCGGGACCACGTAGTGCCATAGGCGAAACTAACGTCCACGAGGACGTCGCTGCAAGTCAGGCCCGAAAACAGTAACTTCTTAGTCTGTGATTGGTCCAGAGCCCAACGCCGTCCTCAAAGCCTTTAAGGTCTGTGTCCTGCGGAGCATCCAGCAGGCCAGGAGGCAACGCCCAGGCAGCACAGACCAGGGGCCCGAGAAATAAAAGTCCGGAAGGAAAACAAGCCAGGGGGACGGATTGATGTCTAACGGTCTGCCCTTTAAATGACCAAAGGGCTTGGCTCAGCTGTTTAGTAACTATTAAGTGTCCCAGTAGAGGCTGGAGAGACGGTTTAGCAGTTAAGGAGTTTGCCTGCGAAGCCTAAGGACCCATGTTTGACTCCCCAGAACCCACAAAAAGCCAGCTACACAAGATGGCATGCGCCTGGCGTTCCTTTGCAGTGGCTAGAGGCCCTAGCGTGCTCATTCCCTCTCTGTCACTCTCTCACAAATAGGTGAATAAATAAATGTCTTTGTAATTAGGCGGTTTCTGGAGCAAAGCCATCAGCATCACTGAGGAATTTGTTAGCAATTCAAGCTCCCAGGGAGAGCTCCTCTGGGACGTCAGAAACATCCTTTGTGACCTCAGCAAGACCTATAGGTGCTGAGTTCACTCAGAAGCTGCTGCAATTCGCAGCCCAGTGATAAATTTTGGATATTACAACTTTCCACTTGAGGAGTAATATGAAAAGCGTTCAGCACAGTGCCAAGAATATACTGTTAAATATATCAGAACTTTTTGTTGGTTATAGTGATTAGGGTTGAATGCTAGACAGGTGGTCTATATCTCAGTTCTTTTTTAAGAAATATTTTATTCACTTAAGAGAAAGAGGCAGATAGAGCTAGAGAGAGAGGGCAAGAGAGAATGGGTCCACCAGGGCATCCAGCAGCTGCAAACAAACTCCAGACGCATGCAGCACCTTGTGAATCTGGCTTACGTGGGTCCTGGGGAATCGAACCTGGGTTCAGGCTTTGCAGGCAAGCATCTTACCCCCTAAGCCATCTCTTCAGCCTTTATATATATATATATATATATATATATATATATATATATATATATATATATATATAGGTTTTCAAAGCAGGGTTTCTCTTGAGCCCAGACTGACCTGGAATTCGCTATGTAGTAGTTGCAGAACTCCTGGCAATCCTCCTACCTCTGCTGGGATTAAAGACGTGCACCACCACACCCTGCTAATTTTTTTTTTTTTTCCCGAAGTAGGCTGACCTATCTCTGCCTCCCCAGTGCTGGGTAAAAGGTGTGTGCCACCACACCTGGCTTCATGTTCTTTCTCCCTCTCTCCCTATCCCTCCCTCCCTCCCTCTCTCAGTCAAAATAACTAATCTTGCTGGGCATGGTGGTGCACAACTTTAATGCCAGCACTCGGGAAGCAGAGGTAGGAGGATCACCATGAGTTCGAGGCCACCCTGAGACTAGAGTGAATTCCAGATCAACCTGGGCTAGAGTGAGACCCTACCTCGAAAAAACAAAAAACTGATCTGGACTTCACAGAACACTGATGTACACAAGTCAAGCCCCCCCCCCCTTACACACAAACAGTACAAGCAGGAAGAGACAGGACTGAGTTCTGCTGGTGTTTAGAGCTTTGGAGTGTACAGGTGAGAACTGCCACGCCTAGCTCATCCTCCTCCGTGCTCCTCGCTGGTGTCACCTGGCTCATCCTCCTGGCTGGGTCACCAGGCTCATCCTCCTCTGTGCTCTTCACTGGTGTCGCCTGGCTCATCCTCCTCCGTGCTCCTCGCTGGCTCGCCTGGCTCATCCTCCTCCGTGCTCCTCGCTGGCTCGCCTGGCTCATCCTCCTCCGTGCTCCTCGCTGGCTCGCCTGGCTTCTGGAATCTCGGAAGCAAGGGCTTGGTCACCTCCTCCCGGATTCATCCAGGGCTACTGAGAGGTCAAGGGACGCAGAGGACCCAGCCAGCAGTCCTCAGGAACCCCGACGTGGCCGTAAAGCTCAACTTCCAGCTCCGCGTCGCGACCACGCTTGGGCGTTGCCATGGCACCTCCGCGCGCGTGCCGGAACGCAAGCACAAGTACGTGCATTGGGCCAATGAGGGCCCGGGGCGGAGGCGGGACTTCCGGCGTCGCTTCTGTCAGGGCTGCAGGGCACCGGGCCACACCGGTGATTGCCGGCTCGTGTTTGAGGTGCTGGGCGGGCTGTCCCGGAGGCTCTGCGGGGGTCTCGAGACGAGGGCCGTGAGGAAGAGACTCGCTCCGTTCCGCGCCTGCGCACCCGGCGGGACGGAGAGCCGGTGGCCCCGCCTCCCCCGTGCCTCAGTTTCCCTTACCCATCCGCGAGCAGACCTTGGGGCCCCGTCCGCACCCACGTGCTGTGCGCGCCTGCTCTCAGCGGCACCCTGTTCCTTTGTCTGGCGGGGAAACTGAGGCCCAGGCGAGCTGCGCGAGGCCGTGGGCGGGGTCCGGCGCTGCCGGGGTCGCCCACCCACTGTGTCTCGCCCCAGCCGCAGGTTCCAATGGCGGCGACGGAGGCGCTGACCGATGCCGCTCGGGTGAGTAGAGAGACCCTCCCCCAGACTCCAGCTAGACGACCCGCGCTCCCTGGAACGAGGGAGGCGCTGCTTTCCACACACCGAGTCCTGAGGCCTGGCCGGCTGTGGGATCATCACTTCTAGCAACCACAAGGGAAGGGGAGACCAATGGTTCTTATGGACTCGGCATTCTTTTTGGTCTGTTTTGTGTTTTCTTTTTTAAAAAATTTTATTTATTAGTTAGAGAGAGAATGGGTGCGCCCAGGGCCTCCAGCCACTACAAACTCAAGATATGCATGCACCACCATGTACAATCTGCTTACGTGGATTCTGGGGACTCGAACCTGGGTCCTTAACCTGAACAGTCAAACATATTAACCGTTAAGGCATCCCTCCAGCCCATTTATTTATTTATTTTTCTGACTCAGGGTCTCATCTCATGTAGCCAGGCTGGCCTCTTAAGCTTCTGATTCTCCTGCCTCTACAGAGTGCTAGGATTACAAGCATGAGCCACCATGCCCATATACTTATTTGGTGCTGGGAATTTTCTTGTAGCTGGGACAAAACACCCGACTAAAATCAGATGATGGGAAGAGAAAGACTATTTTCGCTTACAGTCTCTAAAGGAAGTTTCATAATGGCGGGTGCAGGGTGGTAAAGCAGAAACCGGACGTCACTTCTTGCCACAGCAAATGAATAATAGCAGCAAGAGCCTGAGCTGAGCTAGCACTGGCACTCTGGGAGTAATTAGCCTCAAGGGCCACCCCCAGCGACACACACCTCCAGCAAAGTTCCACCTCCCAAGCTGCCACCAGCTAGGTACCAGGCATTCAAAGTACCTGAGTTTATTGGGGGGACATCTGATTCAAACTACTACAGAATGGAACCCAGTACTTTTTAGTAAGCACTCTTCTCTGAGCTACCTTCCCAGCCTGGAACTCAGCAGTATAGATGTGGAGCAAGCAGAGGAGGGTAGAGATCTTATGAGCCTAAAACAACAGGCATAGGAATTGGGACTTGGATACAGTGGCATTGGAAACCATGGAATGTTTTAAATAAAATGGGGCTGGAGTGATGGCTCAGCGGTTAAGGTGCTTACCTGCAAACCCTAAAGACCCAGGTTCATTTCCCCAGGACCCACACAAAGCCAGATGCACAAAGTGGTACATGCATCTGGAGTTTGTTTGCAGCGGCTGGAGGCCCTGGTGGACCCATTCATTCTCTATGTCTGTCTGTCTCTCTCTCTGCTTGTAAATAAACAAATGAAAATTTTAAAAAATGGACATTTTCCCAATTAGGATCTTGTAAAATAATTTTATTTATTTGAGAGAGGGAGAGAGAAGGAATGGGCATGCCAGGCCTCTAGCAGTAGCAAATGGAGTCCAGACACATACACCACCTTGTGCATGTGGCTTTATGTGGGTACTGGGGAATGGAACCTGGGTCCTTTGCCTTTGCTGGGAAGCGCCTTAATTTATCTCTCCAGCCCTCTAATTAGGATTTTTTGGGGGTTTTAGTAGGTAGGGTTTCACTGTATTGCAGGCTGACCTATGTAGTCTCAGGTGGTGATCCTCCTACTCTGCCTCCTCAGTGCTGGGACTAAAGGCGTGTGCCACCACACCCAGCTCCTAATTAGGTTTTTGTTTAGTTTTGTTCTGTGTTTTGTTTTTCAAGGTGGGGTCTCACTGTAGCCCAGGTTGACCTGGAATTCACTTTTTATTTTCAGGGTGGCCTTGAATTCACAGCCATCCTCCTGAAGGCGTGTACCACCACGCCTGGCTTTAAAAAGCTTTAAAAGCTTTTTTTTTTTTTTTTTTTTTCTGAATGTAGAACAGATTTGGAGGAGGATGTCCTACAGGGAAGAGGCTGTTACTGTCCAGATAAAGATGCCACATTGCCCTGGACCACAAAGGCAATGGTGATAGGAAAGTGGTTGAATTTGGGACAGATCTATAGATACGTCAGGTGCAGGGTGTGAGCCTGTGTTGTGAGCGAACCATTCCAACTTTTTTTCAGCCCAAAGGAAAGTATGTTTCCTTCACAGGAAAGATCACAAGTCTTCAGTGTCCTTGGGTGTAGTTGGTGGTGAACCTGAAGTTGTAGATGTCCAGTGAATATGTCTTGGTGTCATGGGCCTAACTTTGCACCTGAGACATGGACTGAGGAGGCGTGCTTTCATAGAGTACGTCAGGGGTGGTCAGTCAGGACTTGAGAGCAGAGAAGAAAGGTTGTGTGGAAGATCTGGCAGGTAGCTCAGGGAAAGAAGGGTTGCAGCAGAGTGGAAAGGAAGTGGAGGAAGGAAGGGGTTGACTTTCTGTATGCCCACCAGGTCGATGAGGCCACCTCTCCTGTTCCTCAGTCTGGAGGGCCAGCCTTGACATGTCTGACAGGCACAGCAGGGGAGGATCTGCAGCTGGACCTACACAATTGCTGTTCCTTCCTTCCTTCATTCATTCCAGAATCTACAATTGAGAGCTAAGCAAGTGCTGTGTGTTTGCTTATTTATTTTGGTTTTTCGTGGTAGGGTCTCACTGTGGCTCAGGCTGACCTATAATTCACTGCTATAAATTCAGGCTGGCCTCCTGCCTCTGCATCCTGAGTCCTGGGATTAAAGGTGCGCACCACCGCACCCAGCTTAATTATTTTTTTAATATTTATTTATTTGTTAGAGAGAGAGGCACATAGAAAGCAAATAGGCATGTCAGGGTCTCTAGCCACTGCAAATAAACTCAGACACATGCGAGACCTTGTGCATCTGGTTTACATGGGTACTGGGAAATTGAACCTGGGTCGTTAGGCTTTGCAGGCAAGCGCCTTAACCACTAAGTCATCTCTCCAGCCCTTATTTATTTATTTATTTATTTTGATTTTTTTTTTTAATTTACTTGCGAGGGGGGAGAGAGAGGAAGAGAATGGATGTGCCAGGGTCTCTAACCATTGCAGACAAAGTCCAGACATATGTGCCATTTTGTGCATTTGGCTTATGTGGGTACTGGGGAATTAAACTTGGGTCATTGGGCTTTGTATGCAAGTAGATTAGCCGTTGAGCCATCTCTCTAGCCCCTACTTATATATTTTAAAATATATTTATTTATTTGAGAGAAAGACAGAGGGAGAGAGAGAGGATATGGGCACGCCAGGGTGTGGTGGTTTGATTCAGGTGTCCCCCATAAACTGATGCGTTCTGAATACTAGGTTCCCAGCTGTTGGACGCTTGGGGATTAATGCCTCCTGGACACAGTGTATTGTTGAGGGCGGGCTTATGGGTACTATAGCCAGTGTCCCCTTGCCAGTGTTTGGCACACTCTGCTGTTACTGTTGGCCAGGGGGTGATGTCCACCCTCTGCTCATGCCATCATTTTCCTCTGCCCATCATGGAGCTTTCCCTTGAGTCTGTAAGCCAAAATAAACCCTTTTTCCCACAAGCTGCTCTTGGTCAGGTGATTTCTGCCAGCAATGCGAATCTGACTGCAACACAGGCCTCTTGTCACTACAAATAAACTCCAGACGCCTGAGCCTCTTTGTGTGTCCGGCTTTATGTTAGTGCTAAGGAACAGAACCTATGCTGTCAGGCTTTGCAAGCAAGAACTTAGCCATTTCTCCAGCCCTCTATTTATTTATATTGAGGATTGAGTCAGGGCCTCCTAGTCAAGAGCCCTGTGCATATGTATTATTTTTTTCTATGTATATGTGATGTGCAGATGTTTGTATGTATGTGTGTTTGTATGGGTGGGTGTGGGCACACATGTATTCATGGGTGCATATGTAGAATATGTATGGACAACCTTGGGTGTCATCCTCAGTTACACACATAGTCCACTATTTTGTTTGTTTTTTCAAGGTAGGGTCTCGCTCTAGCCCAGGCCAACCTGGAACTCAGTCTGCAGTCCCAAACTGGCCTCCAACTGACAGTGAACTGCCTGCCTCTGCCTCCCAAGTGCTGCTATTAAAGGTATGTGTCTGCTGTGGGTTTGTTGTTGTTTTTTTGGTTTATTGAGGTAGGGTCATGCTCTAGCCCAGGCTGACCTGAAATTCACTATGTAGTCTTAGGGTGGCCATGAACTAATGACAGTCCTCATGCCTCTGTAGTTTTTTTTTTTGTTGTTGTTGTTTGTTTGTTTGTTTGTTTTGTATTTATTTATGTGAGAAAGAGAAAGTGAAAAAGCCGGGTGTGGTGGTGCACGCCTTTAATCCCAGCACTTGGGAGGCAGAGGTAGGAGGATCGCCCAGAGTTCAAGGCCACCCTGAGACTACATGGCTAATTCCAGAAAAAAAAAAAAGAGAGAGAGAGAAAGTGAATGGGTATGCAGGGCCTCCTGCCTCTGCAAACAAATTCAGATGCATTGTAGAAGTCAGCTTCAGTTGCTGGGATGAACTTCCAGAGAAGACACAGTTATAGGTGGGATGGACTTTCTTGACGCTTACAGATTCAGGATAAGTTTCATTATGGCAGAAGAAGCTGCTCCTTTCACAGATCCATGCAGAGAGAGAGAAGCAACCACCACCACCACAAGCAAGCACACTCGAGGAACCCCAGGCAGAGCTTGAGCACTCTGCATATCCTTAGACTGGAATTCATATCTGCCCCCAAACACACCTTGGGGCTGGACCCTAGGATCCACCCACAGTGACATCAGGTTACAAGCTTGAATAAAATTCCCAAATCTGCTGGGCATGGTGGTGCACGCCTTTAATCCCAGCACTTGGGAGGTAGGAGGATTGCTGTGAGTTCAAGGCCACCCTGAGACTACATAGTGAATTCCAGGTCAGCCTGGGCTAGAGTGAGACTCTACCTTGAAAAACAACAACAAAAATTCCTGAATCTCCTGAGGGACATCCATTCAAACTACCACATGCATGTACCACATAGTGCATCTGTCTTTACGTGGGTACTGGAAAATCGAACCCATGCTGTCAGGCTTTGCAAGCAGGTACCTTTACCCACTCAATCATCTCTCCAGCCCTTGTGTTTTTCTGTTTTGCTCTTGTTTATTTATTTACAAGCAGAAGGCTGGGCATGGTGTCACACACCTTTAATCCCAGCACTTGGGAGCCAGATGTAGGAGGATCACCATGAGTTTGAGACCATCCTGAGACGACATAGTGAATTCCAGGTCAGTCTGAGCTAGAACGAGACCCTGCCTAGAAAAACTAAAAACATAAAAATATTTACAAGCAGAGAAAGATAGAAGAGAGACTGAAAGAATGGATAAGTCAGGGTCTCTAGCCGCTCACTGCAAATGGACTCCAAATGCTTGTGCCACTTTGTGGCATCTGACTTTACATGGGTACTAGGGAATTGAACTTGGGTTGTTAGGCTCTGCAGGCAAGTGCTTTAACTGCTGAGCCATCTCTATAATCCTCTTTCCTTATTCTTTTTTTTTTTTTTTTTTTTTTTTTGGTTTTTCGAGGTAGGTTCTCACTCTGGCCCAGGCTGACCTGGAATTCACTATGGAGTCTCAGGGTGGGCTCGAACTCACAGCAATCCTCCTACCTCTGCCTCCCGAGTGCTGGGATTAAAGGTGTGCGCCACCGCGCCCGATTTGTTCTTTTTTTAATATTTTTTATTTATTTATTTTAGAGCGACAGACGGAGAAAGAGAGAGAGAGAGAATGGGCACACCAGGGCCTCCAGCCACTGCAAACGAACTCCAGATGCTTGCACCTCTTGTGCATCTGGCTAACGTGGGCCCTGGAGAATCGAGCCTCAAACTGGGGTCCTTAGGCTTCACAGGCAAGCGCTTAACCGCTAAGCCATCTCTCTAGCCCTCCTTATTCTTTTTTCTTTTTTTAAGCAGGGTCTTATTCTAGCCCAAACTGACCTGGAACTGACTATAGAGCCCAGGTTGGCCTTAAACTCAGGGCGATCCTCAGGATTGTAGGCATGAGCCATCATGCCCAGCCACTTCTTTTTATTTTATTGGGAACTTTAATATGTGTAGGGCAAATTGGTCATATGCCCATCTGGTTATCTTTTTTTTTCAAGGTAAGGTTTTGCTGTAGCCCAGGATGACCTGGAATTTACAATGTAGTCTCAGGGTGGCCTCGAACTCTCTGCGATCCTCCTACCTCTGTCTTCCGAATGCTGGGATTAAAAGCGTACACCACTGTCGCCCGGTCCATCTGGTTATGTTATGTCCCTTCCCCAACTGGCTACTTCTTTTTAAGATAAGGTCTCTCATTGGACTGCAGCTCACAGACAAAGCTACACTGGCTGGCAAGTGAGCACCAGGCTCCTCCTGTTTCTGTTGGCTCAGTACTGAGATAACAGGTTTCAGCAGCTATCCCCAGCAGTTACATGAATATAGGGGATAGAGCTTAGGTCTTCATGCTTGCAAGGTAAGCTGTTTACTGACCGAGCTGTCTTTTTTTGTTTGTTTGTTTGTTTTGAGGTAGGGTTTCACTCTAGTCCAGGCTGACCTTTGACTGAGCTACCTTTGAGACCCCATATTTAGTTTCAGTTTAAGAGACCTCCCTAAATTGCTCCAGCTGGTTTTGAACTTTCAATACTTCTTTAACCTCCAGAGAATATAGGATTATAGAACTGTGCCACCAGACTCAACTCAAACTTGTTTCTGAGCTGAGCATGTTGGCGCACATCTTTAATCCCATCCCTCAGGAGGCAGAGGTAGGAGGACCTCCATGGGTTGGAGGCCATCCTGAGTCTACATAGTGAATGCCGGGTCAGCCAGGGCTAAAGCAAGACCCTACCTCGATAAAACAAAAATAGTAACAATAATAATTGTTTCTTGCCAGAGGTGGTGGCACACACCTTTAATCCCAGCATTCAGGAGGCAGAGGTGGGAGGACTGTTGTGAGTTCGAGGCCAGTCTGAGACCGTGTTGTGAATTCCAGGTCATCCTGGGGTAGAGTGAGACCCTATCACAAAAAAGCAAAACAAAGTAACAACAGCCAAAAAAAAAACGCCAGGTGGGGCTACATGTGTTGGTACACCTCTTTAATCCCAGTACTTGGGAGGCAGAGGTAGGAGGATCACCATGGGTTTGAGGCTGAGACTACATAGTGAATACTAGGTCAGCCTGCACTAGAATGAAACCCTACCTTTGAAAAAAAAAAAAAAAAGCTAGGCTTGGTGGTACATGACTTTAATCCCAGCACTCAAGAAGCAGAGATAGAATAGCCATAAGTTCGAGGCCACCCTGAGACTACATGGTGAATTCTAGGTCAGCCTGGGTTAGAGCGAGACCCTACCTCAGAAAAAAAAAAAAAAAGTTTGCTTGTTGCAGGCCCAAGAAGGGTACATACGAGAGTGGGAGAAAGGTCTTGATTGGTAAGAAGGTGAGTAGAGAAAGATCCTGTGTGGTGGGCAGGCGAATGGAGAAAAGTCCTGAGTTCCTACTCATGTCTGAGGGGATCCTGGGACTGCTTCTTGTTTGGCAGTCAGCTGAGGGCCCCAGGCTTGCTCTCACTTGGATGTATAGAGCGGGAGAGATTCAATAAGCATCTGTGCCCTGGATCAGAGGCTGAGGCCAGGGGATGCTCACAGGTGGAGGAAGTGCCATTTGTAGATACTTCTGCAATAAATCCAGGACAAGAGAATTAGTTTCTGAGAGGCTAAAGGAGGAGTTGGCCACTGGGATACCAAGCTGGGTCCTGAGTCACACAGACATACCAGGTGTGATGGTCTGATTCAAGTGTCCCCCACAAACTTCGGTGTTCTGAATGCTAGGTTCCAAGCTGATGGAGCTTTGGGAGTTAACACCTGATGGAGGCGATGTATTGTTGGGGGCAGGTTTATGGGTGTTATAGCCAGTTTCCCCTTGCCAGTATGTGGCACACCCTCCTGTTGCTATTGTCCACCTTATGTTGGCCAGGGGGTGATGTCCATACTCTGCTCATGCTGTCTTTTTCTCCTGCCACTGTGGAGCTTCCCCTCCAGCCCAAATAAACCTCTTTCTCTCACAAGCTGCTCTTGGTTGGGTGATTTCTACCAGCAATGAGAACCTGATTGCAACAGTAAAATGGTACTGAGAGTGGGGTTGCTGCTAGACACCTGACTGTGTGGCTTTGGCCTTTTGGAGCTGATTTTCAAGAGGAATGTGGAAGGATTTGAAACCTTGGCCTAAGAGTTGCCTTGCAGTGCTGTAAGTACAGCTTGATGGACTATTCTGTCAGAGTTGAAAGGCCTGAATGCAGCAAGAACTATGTGAGGTTTGGCTTATGAGGGTAAGAAAGAGCTTTGCCTGGACTGGGCTAGCAGTTTGTGTGGGAAACTTGCTGTTAATGCCTGAGTCCTAAGAAGTTGTGTAGGGTTGCTTTGCATAGAAATGAACTGGTGCGAGCAGAGGGATATGGCAAAGAAAAAATGAAACTTTTCAGTGAACTGCTGCCGGTTCAGCTGCAATTGAGAGATTACAACCTTTGAGATTGGGCTAGCTGACCTGCACTGGGGCAACAGGAAGAATGTAGACTCTTTTGAAGGGGCGTAAATGCTCAAGGAGTCTCCTGTTATTCAAAGTCTGCTTTATTCCCCCCTGGATTAACAAATTGGCACCCTACCTGGTATTGTGGAGTATAAGAAATGCAGGAAAGAGAGCGTCCTTGAGTTTGCAACATGGTCTTGTGTTTTGGAAATGGCCATGGGCACTGTGAAGCAGGCTTGCTGGTTGCCTGCATGGAGACCCCATGGGGCCATGAGGATGAACCGTGGATTGCAGTGGAGACCCAGTGGAGATGCCGGGACCATGAGATGGCTGCTAAGGAGCTGCCGGGCCCCGATGAAGTTTTCCAGGACTCTGAGTAGCCTAGCTGGAGGGGCAGAATTGGAGTGCCAGAGACTTGTTGCTGGTTAGAATTATCGGACTTAGAGATTTGTCACTAACTAGAGATGTTGCACTTGGAGCTACAGAGTTTGGTGTTTGCCCTGTTTAAATCATGTATTGCTTGAATATTTCTTTGCTGTGCCCAATGCCATCTTTTGCAGTGTGAATGTTTATTCTGTGCCATTATGGTTTGGGGGGGATTTTTTGGTATTATGCCTCAATTAAAAGATCTTGGACTATAGGGATGTATTAACATCATTGGAATTGATAAAAACTATGGGGACTCTTAAAGTTGTACTGAATGCATTGTATTTGATATCATGTTGATATCATGAATATCAGTTTCTGGGGGCCAGGGGCAAAATGTGGTGATTTGATTCAGGTGTCCCCCATAAACTTAGATGTTCTGAATGCTAGGTTCCCAGCTGATGGAGATTTGGGAATTAACGCCTCCTGGAGGCAGTATATTGTTGGGGGCGAGCTTATGGGTGTTATAGCCAGTTTCCCCATGCCAGTGTGTGGCACACTCTCTGGTTGCTATTGTCCACTTTATGTTGGCCAGCGGGTGATGTCCACCCTCTGCTCATGCCGTCGTTTTCCCCTGCCAACGTGGAACTTCCCCTCGAGCCTGTAAGCCAAAATAAAACCCTTTTCCCCACAAGCTGTTCTTGGTTGGGTGATTTCTTCCAGCAGTGCAAACCTGATGGCAACACCAGGTTAGACTGTCTCTCCCCCTTTTGGTTGTAGGGCCTCATGACATTCGAGGATGTGGCTGTGTACTTCACCAGGGAAGAGTGGATGCTCCTGAATGCAGCCCAGAGAGCCCTGTACTGCCACGTGATGCTGGAGAACTTCACCCTTGTGGACTCCATAGGTAAAGCCCTGGGACCTCCAGGGAAGCAAAGTTGGTACTTGACTGGCCATTAAGACTGTCCTCTTTCTAGATTCTGTGAGCAGGACCAGGGGCCATGTGAGATGTGATTTGGACCCTGGAGACATGCAATGTACTTAGCTCAACCAATTTTTTTTTTTTTTTTATGTTTTGGTTTTTGGGTTTTTTTGGAGGTAATGTTTCACTCTAGCCCCAGGCTGACCTGGAACTCACTCTATAGTCCTAGACTAGCCTCCAACTCATGGCAATCCTCCTACTTCTGCCTCCTGAGTGCCCACCATGCCTGGCCCTTTTTCCTTATTCTCGAGGTAGGGTCCCACTCTAACCCAGGCTGACCTGGAAGTCACAATGTAATCTCAAAGTGGCCTTGAACTCATGGTGATCCTCCTACCTCTGCCTCCCGAGTGCTGGGATTAAAGTTGTGCACCACCATGCCCAGCTTTCCAGCCCTGTTTATTATTATTATTATTATTTATTATTATTTTGTTGTTGTTTTGTTTTTCGAGGTAGGGTTTCACTCTAGCCCAGGCTGACCTAGAATTCACTCTGTATTCTCAGGGTGGCCTCGAACTCACAGAGATCCTCCTACCTCTGTCTCCTAAGTGCTGGGATTAAAAGCGTGCACCACCATGCCTGGCCAGCCCTATTTTTTAAAATATTTTTGTTTATTTATTTATTTATTTTGTTTTTTTGAGGTAGAGTTTCACTGTAGCCCAGGCTAACCTGGAAGTTACTGTGTAGTCTCAGGATGACCTTGAACTCACGTTGATCCTCCTACCTCTGCCTCCCAAGTGCAAGCATTAAAGGCATGCACCACCATGCCTGGCTGTAAACTTTTTTTTGTTTAATTTTATTTATTTGAGAGAAAGAGGCAGATAGAGCGAAAATGGGCATGTCAGGGCCTCCAGCTACCTCAAACTATACACATGTGTCACCTTGTGTGTCTGTCTTATGTGGGTACTGGGAAATAGAACCTGGGTACTGGGAAATAGAACCCGGGTACTGTAACCGCTAAGCCATCACTCCAGCTCCATGCTTTTTGTTTTGTTTTGTTTTTGTTTTTTCTTGTTGTTTATTTATTTGAGAGAGAGAAAGAATGGGTGCACCAGGCCCTCAAGCCACTGTAAACGAACTCCAGATGCATGTGCCACCTTGTGCATCTGGCTTACGTGGGTCCTCGGGGATTGAGCCTTGAACCAGGGTCCTTACACTTCACAGGCAGATGCTTAACCTCTCTTTTTCTTTTTCTTTCTTTCTTTTTTTTTTCTTTTTGAGAGGAAGCCTTCAGCTGCTGCAAATGACGGTGCGCCCCCCTGTGTGCATGTGCGTCATTATGTGCTTGCATCATGTGCATCTGGCTTATGTGGTACCTGAAGATTTGAACATGAGTTCTTCAGCTTCTCAAGCAAGCACCTTAACCACTAGGCCATCTCTCCAGCCGTTTTTTTTTTTTTTTAAATGTAGTTATTTGATTTTTAAAAATGTCTTATTTATTCATTTGAGAGAGAAAAAGGCAGATAGAGAGGGTGGGTGTGCCAGGGCCTTCAGCCACTGCAAACAAACTCCAGATGCATGTGTCACCTTGTGCATCTGGTTTATGTGGGTCCTGGGAAATCAAACCTGTGTCCTTTGGCTTTGCAGGTAAGCACCTTAACTGCTAAGCCATCTCTCCAGCCCCTTGGCTATTTTTTTTAAATATATGTTTATTGATTTATGTGACAGAGTGTGTGTGTGTGTGTATGGGTGTACCAGGGTTTCTTACCACTATAAACAAACTCCAATGCATACACCACTTTGTGCATCTGGCTTTATGTGGCTACTGGGGAATTGAACACGGACTGGCAGGCTTCACAAGCAAGCACCTTTAACCCCTTAGCTGTCTCTCCAGCTCTCAAGCAATTCTTGTGACTGTGCTCTACTCCAGTGCTTGTGTTCTCCCCTTCCTTTGGAGCTACTGACCCAGTGGCTGCTGAGTTTTCCTAGTGGCGCAGATGGCATTGTCTATTTCCATGAAGCCCTGAATCCTGCTCTGTGCCAGGGCTGGACTATCCTGAGCTATGACTGGCCTTTCACCTGTCCTCTTTCCTCTCAGGACTCTCTGCCTCCAGACCTCGAGTGATTATCCAGCTCCAACGTGGTGAGGAGCCCTGGGTTCCCAGCAGGACAAACACAACCCTGGACAGATCCACAGGCATCCACAGGAGGCCCAGCCTTGGTGAGTTGGACTTAACATGGGGTGAGTTCAGTGTTAGCCTGGACTACACCTGTCTCCCACCTCACTTCCTGAGCTTCCTTCATCAGCCTCTCCTAAAGGCTGAGGCTTTAGCTGTCCTTGAAGGGAGAGCTCCAAGAGAACGGGGGCTGCCTTCATGTAGGAAGTCACTCCAGGCAGAGGTGAAGCCTGTTCAGAGGCCCTCTCTCCCCTGGGCTGTGTGGCTTCATCTTCCACCTCAAGCTGCCATGTTTCTGGATCATTCCTTCATTCATGTGGGGACATAGCCAGGACACTCTGTCTTGCCATGTGTGGCTGATGCCAGGAAGAGGCAGTGAGCAAATGGGATTCATAAGTAGTGTGTAGAGTCAGAGACTGGCGCAAGGGGAAAGCAGGCTGGGGGAGTGCTGGAGAGAAGGCATGGGACAGCCAGCACATACACCCAGGTGGGTGGCTACAGTGTTTGCTCAGTTTCCCACTCCCCACATGCTGGGTGTGTGGGAGGCTAATGTCTTGACTATGGGAAGCACCACTGTCAGGAGAAATGCTTCCCTACCTACTTCCCTCAGGGCTGGCCGAGGTCTGTTTTTCTCTCTAGTTTCCCTATTACCTAGACCTTAGGGTCTCCCCCTACCTAACCAGGTAGCTTACTGGGGTCACTCCTGAACAGATGCCTCAGGTAACACCCCTTCTCTACCTTCCTCTGTCTTCAGGACCACGTTGCTGTGCAAGTGACAGGCATATTTGCGGAAAAACCGCACTGCCAGAGTCCACCTCCGATAGCCCTGATGGGACACCTACTAGTTTCCTCCCTACTGTTAGTGCCTGTCCTGTTGCAAAAAGCCTGGAGGGACAACAGAGTGCTTCTTCTCCTTCTTGTGAAAGAAAACCTACAGGGGTGTCAGTGATATACTGGGAACAGCTCCTGCTAGGTTCCAGCAGCAGCGAAGCAAGCATCAGCTTGCGATTGACTTCCCCAGGGAGGGTTCCTGAGAACGGCTCATCCCCGGCAAAGGTCTTCACAGATCGTCTGGCATCAGGGAAGCCGATGCGGGCAGCAGAGAGGCAGAAGCCGGATGCGCAGCAAGCCCCAGGGAGAGCCTTACAGCGCATGTCGAACCTCCTCGAAGCAGAAGAAGATGGAGTGAGTGGGGCTTGGCACGGGTCTCAGAGACTCCCTGGCACCCGGGAGCCTGCGTCGTGGGATGAGCTTGGTGAGGCCCTCCCAGCCGACCCTGGTCTCCTCTCCGGGGAGAAGACTTTCGAGTGCAGGGCGTGCAACAAAGTGTTTGTGAAGAGCTCGGACCTCCTGAAGCATCTGCGCACGCACACCGGGGAGCGGCCTTACGAATGCCCGCAGTGCGGGAAGGCCTTCAGCCAGACCTCGCATCTGACGCAGCACCAGCGCATCCACAGCGGCGAGACGCCCTACGCGTGCACGGTGTGCGCCAAGGCCTTCCGGCACAGCTCCTCGCTGGTGCGCCACCAGCGCATCCACACGGCCGAGAAGTCCTTCCACTGCAGCGAGTGCGGCAAGTCCTTCAGCCACGGCTCCAACCTCAGCCAGCACCGCAAGATCCACGCGGGCGGGCGGCCCTACGCCTGCGCGCAGTGCGGCCGCCGCTTCTGCCGCAATTCCCACCTGATCCAGCACGAGCGCACGCACACGGGCGAGAAGCCCTACGCGTGCGCGCTCTGCGGCGCCGCCTTCAGCCAGGGCTCGTCGCTCTTCAAGCACCAGCGAGTGCACACTGGAGAGAAGCCGTTCTCCTGCCCGCAGTGCGGCCGCGCCTTCAGCCACAGCTCCAACCTCACGCAGCATCAGCTGCTGCACACCGGAGAGCGGCCCTACCGCTGCGGGGACTGCGGCAAGGCCTTTGCCAAGGGCGCGGTGCTGCTCAGCCACCAGCGCATCCACACGGGCGAGAAGCCCTTCGTGTGCACGCAGTGCGGCCGCGCCTTCCGCGAACGCCCGGCGCTCTTCCATCACCAGAGGATGCACACCGGAGAGAGGGCCCTGCGGCGGCCCAGGGGCGGCATGCGTGGCCAGGCCAGGCCTCCGCGGGCAGCATTGGAAGGCGCATCTTCTAAGGCCTCTTCCACCTCAGGTCCAGCCCCAGTACTGAAGCCATCTGAGGCCTGAAGTCACAGCTCTGCCCTTTCCCAGCTACCTTTTGGCCGTTAAAGGACCCGTATCCTGTGCAAATCCACAGTGAGAAACAGCCCTGAGTGAGAGCCAGGCAGGAGGAAGACCCTTGGCTGCTGTTCCGTTTACCTGGGTATGGTGGTACCTGCCTTTAATGCCAGCACCCAGTAGGCTGAGGTAGGAGGATCGTGGTAAATTCAAGGCCAGCCTGGGCTACAGTAAGACCCTGTCTCAGCCCTAACTCACCTCAGTCCGGAAAGAGGCCATATTGCAGATTCGCAGAGGCATCGGGGGACTGGTGACGAGCGGGGCTGCAAGCAGTCAGTGGGTGGCCGGCCGACATGTCTGCGTGCTGATGCCACTTCAGTTTCCCATGACCGGATCTGAAGGAGAGGAGGGGAAGCACATGACAGGGTGGGGACTGCCCAGAAGAACTGCCTGCCCACGAACTGGTAGCAGAGGATACTTTTCTTTCATTCAGATTCCTAGCGCAGCCCTTGGGCAAATAAATGGTTTGTTTCTGATCCTTATCTTCCTTCTCTGGGGGAAAAAGATTTGGAACTATTAAGGGTGGTGTTCAAAGACAACCTGACAGGCTCCAAATAAGATCCAACATGTGTTCACTGTTCAAGGTGTTGGAAAGTTCCTCCTGTGTCCTTATACCCACTTCAAAAATGGGAAACGGGCTGGAGAGATGGCTTAGCGGTTAAGCGCTTGCCTGTGAAGCCTAAGGACCCCAGTTCGAGGCTCGATTCCCCAGGACCCACGTTAGCCAGATGCACAAGGGGGCGCATGCGTCTGGAGTTTGTTTCCAGTGGCTGGAGGCCCTGGTACGCCCATCCTCTCCGTGTCTGTTGCTAATAAATAAATAAAAATAAACAAAAAAAACTATTTTAAAAAATGGGGAAACTTAGGCCGGAGAGATGGCTTAGCAGTTAAGGCACTTGCCTGTGAAGCCTAAGGAGCCAGGTTCAATTCTCCAGGTTCCACATAAGCCAGATGCACATGGGTCTGGAGTTTGTTTGCAGTGGCTAGAGGCCCTGATGCTCCCATTCTCTGCCCCCCTCCTCTGTTTCAAATAAAACTTTTTTTAAAAACACATAGCAGAGAAGTGAGTTATCTAGAGCAAACAACAGAGCCAAGACTAGAGCTCAGGTGAACTTTCCCACATTTCCTCACCCCACAATTTCCTCTAGTTGGCCAGGTGTGAAGGGCTGGCTGCCTGGCATAGCTGACCCACAGGAAATGGAGGCCCATTATTGGAAGGCAGGTCAAAGATGTTGGCTCTTGCCAGGTGTGATGGTGCATGCCTTTAATCCCAACACTATGGAGGTAGGCAGAGGTAGGAGGATCACCATGAGTTCAAGGCCACCCTGAGACCACATAATGAATTCCAGGTCAGCCTGGATTAAAGTGAAACCTAAAAAAAAATTTTTTTTTAAGTTTCTTGGATCTTTTTTCTTTGCTTTATTTTTATTTTTATTTTTTATTTATTTGAGAGAGAGAGAAATAGGCAGGGGAGAGAGAATGGGAGCACCAGGGCCTCCAGCCACTGCAAGTGAACTCCAGATGCATGTGCCCCCTTGTGCATTTGGTTTACATGGGTCTTGGGGAATCGAACCTGGGTCCTTTGGCTTTGTAGGCAAGTGCCTTAACCACCAAGCCATTTCTCCAGCCCCCCTCCAATTTTTATTTGCAAGCACAGTGAGATAAATGGGCGTGCCAGGACCTCTTGCTTGTCAATGGAACTACAGACACATGAGTCACTCTGTGCATCTGGCTTTATGTGGGTAGTGGGGAACTGAGCCCAGGCCATCAGGGTTTGCAAGAAAGCAACTTTAATGGCTGAGCCATCTCTCCAGTCCCCACCTTTTTTTTTTTTTTTGCGAAGTAGGGTCTGTCTCTAGCCCAGGCTGACCTGAAATTCACTATATAGTCTCAGGGTTTCAGGGTGGCCTCGAACTCTGAGCGATCCTCCTACTTCTACCTCCCGAGCACTGGGATTAAAGGTGTGTGCCACCACACCCGGCTCCTTCCCACCTTTTTTGAGATCATCTCTTATTCTGGAACTCACCAAGTAAGCTAGACTGGCTGAACAGCAAGCTGCAAGTATCCATCTTTCCATCTCCCCTGTGCTGGGGCTGCAAACATATCATTTTAAGTGGGTACTAGGGGATTGAACTCAGGTCCTCATGCTTGCAAGGCAAGCTCTTTACTAACGGAGATATCTCCCCAGTCCTCCATGCCCTACCTTTTCCAACCACCTCTTCTCTATTGAGCTCCTCACCTCTCTATGTGTGTTTTTATACATATATATATATCCCTGTTGTCCTTGAGTCAACCTCTTCCAATATCCAGAACTGGTCTGTGCTCCCCCAGCCTATGCTTCTGTCCTTCCCCTATGTCTTGGCTTTCCCCAACCCCTGTGGTTGTGTTGGGCTGGCCCCTCTGAACTGTGAACACCTGTAACTAAAAATGTCCCTGGGTTTCACACCAGTGGGGCAGGGCAGCACATGCCTGTATTCCCAACACTGGGGAGGCTGCAGTAGCAAGATCCTTAAGAGGCCAACCTGGATTCAGAGACCTGTCTCCAGAAAGAAAACAAAGAGGGCTGGGAAATGGCTCAAGTGGGTAAGAGTGCTTGCCAAGCAAGCATGAGAACCTGAGTTCAATCGCCAGCATACTTGTAAATAAGCCAGGTGTGAGCACACTCCTGTAATTCCAGTCCTGTGGGAAGGCACTTTCAAAACAAAACAAAACAAAAAAAACAGCTCCAGGCTCAGTGAGAGACTCTCAAGGAATCAAAGTGGAACAGTGATAAGAGGGTAACGCCCAGTTCTCCTCTGGCCATGCGTGGGGTGTGTACATCCACACATGCTGTATACACTGTACATACAGCACATTCCGCGCATGCACATGCTTAAAAAAGAAAAAAAATGGAGTTTCAAAGGGGAAAGGGGGTGGAGGAGGGAATTACCATGGGATATTGTTTATAATTATGGAAGTTGTCAATAAAAATATTAAAAAATAATAATAAAAAAGAAAAGAAAGCCGGGCGTGGTGGCGCACGCCTTTAATCCCAGCACTCGGGAGGCAGAGGTAGGTGGATCCCCGTGAGTTCGAGGCCACCCTAAGACTACATAGTGAGTTGCAGGTCAGCCTGGACTAGAGTAAGACCCTACCTCGAAAAACCAAAAAAAAAAAAAAAGAAACAAATGGACCAAAAACATGCACCACACTCGGCTCACATGCAAACAGAAGTATGAAGTTCGTCAGTGGTGGTAACAATGACAGTCAAGTAGATGGAGTCGTACTTGATTTAGGGGAAGCCAAATATTAAACTCACGTTTTTTTTTTAATTTTTTGTTGTTATTTTTATTTATTTGAGAGCAACAGACAGAGAAAGAGGCAGAGAGAGAGAGAGAGAGAATGGGCGCGCCAGGGCTTCCAGCCACTACAAATGAACTCCAGACACGTGCGCCCCCTTATGCATCTGGCTAACATGGGTCCTGGGGAATCGAGCCTCGAACCAGGGTCCTTAGGCTTCACAGGCAAGCGCTTAACCGCTAAGCCATCTCTCCAGCCCTGTTTGTTTTTTAATATCTTATTTTCACTTATTTATTTGACGGAGAAAAAGAAAGAATGGGCACGCCAGGGCCTCCAGCCACTGCAAACAAACTTCAGATGTGTGCACCCCCTTGTGCATCTGGTTAACATGGATCCTGGGGAATCAAACCTGGATCCTTTGGCTTTGCAGGCAAATGCCTTAACCACTAAGACATCCTCCAGCCCTGTTTTTTTGACATAGGGTCTCACTCTAGCCCAGGCTAACCTAGAATTCACTATGTAGTCCCAGGCTGACCTCGATCTCAGGATGGTCCTCCTACCTCTGCTGGGATTAAAGCCATGCATTGCCACACCCAGCTCTAAGATGACTAATCAGAGACACAGAAACATCTTTTCACCACAAATGGGAAGGGAGGCAACTGACCAAAGATGGATTGCATTAACTCCAGCTTGGCAAATAAATGAGTTTATTTCGGTTAGCTAGAAGAGCATGGGTGACTCACACCATCCCCAATTCCCACCATTAGCCAATGTTTTACCTGGTAATTTAAAATTTCTAAGACCACATGCTTTGAGCAGGAAAAAACAGGTGTCCCTAGTGGAAATGTTAACAGCCCAGTTACCATTATCTTAGATCTAGCTATGTGCTGTATAATTCTGTTTATTTCTTTGCCCTAAGGACCCTAAGATCTGTAACTCACTAGAACCCTTGTGCTTTAAGATGGTGAGGTATCCCAGCTGAGTTCAAGGCCAGTCTGGGGAACTCAATAAGATTCTTGCTGGAAAAAAAATTTTTTAACATTTAAAAAATATTTATTTACTTATTTGAGAGAGACAGATAGAATGGGTGCACCAGGGTCTCCATCCACAGCAAACAAACTCCAGACATATGTGCCACCTTGTGCATCTGGCTTATGTGGGCACTGGGGAGTTGAACCTGGGTCCTTAGGCTTTGCAGGCAAGTGCATTAACCACTAAGCCATCTCTCCAAACCCTTGGGGAAAAAAGAACTATATACACATACACACACACACACACACACACACATACATACATAGTTTTTTCGAGGTAGGATCTCACTCTAGTCCAGGCTGACCTAGAATTCACTATGTAGTCCCAGGATGACCTCAAACTCACAGCAGTCCTCCTACCTCTGCCTCCCAAGTGCTGGAATTAAAAGCGTGCACCACCACACCTGGCTTGAAAACTTTTTTTTTTTTTTGGTTTTTCGAGGCAAGGTCTCACTCTAGCCCAGGCTGACCTGGAATTCACTATGGAGTCTCAGGGTGGCCTCAAACTCACGGCGATCCTCCTACCTCTGCCTCCCGAGTGCTGGGATTAAAGGTGTGCGCCACCACGCCCGGCTTTTGAAAACATTTTTTAAGGACTGGGGAAATGCCTTAGTGAGGCACTTGCTTAGTTAAACCTGCAGTCTAGAATACTATTCCTTAGTATCCAAGTAAAGCCAGATTCACAAAATGACATATGCATCTGGAGTTTGTTTGCAGTGGCAAGAAGACCTGGTGTGTCCATTCTCATTCTCTCAAATAAAATATTTAAAAATATTATTACAAAAAAATAAAAAGCTGGGCATGGTGGCATACACCTTTAATCCCAACACTTGGGAGGCAGAGTAGGAGGATTGCTGTGAGTGTGAGGCCAGCCTGAGACTACATAGTGAATTCCAGGTCAGCCTGGGCTAGAGCAAGCCCTTAGCTCAAAAGATAAAAACAAAAATCCGGCCAGGCATGATGGTGCACACCTTTAATCCCAGCACTCAGGAGGCTAGGGTGGGAGAATCACTGTGAGTTCGAGACCATCCTGAGGCTATATTGTGAATTCCAAGTCAGCCTAGGAGAGACCCTACCTCAAAATAAAATTGAAAATGCAGTAGACCCCAGGACTCCAAGATAGTGTCAGTCATATGACTGAAGCAGCAGCACACTGGATGTCAAACTGGGAGCTGCCCAGCTGGATCCTGATGTAGGATTCCATTCCCAAAGGCACTTTCAGAGAAGTTCAAGGTAGCATTGCCAGGGCTAGCGTGGTGCTAAAATCCTTTTCAGCTACTGCCTTACAAGGATCTCAAACATGGGAAGTGATGCAAGCACCTCAAAAGAAGGGCCAGTGTGGAGGACGCTCTGTACTCCTGGACATGCCCATACTCATGAGGAACTCAGTCATAGCCAACTCCTTCCAGATTCTGAGAATGAAAGTAACTGATAAAGATTTTAAAATTGGAATTAAAACTGAGGGGCTGGAGGGATGGCTTAGCAGTTAAGGCATTTGCTTGCAAAGCCAAAGGACCCAGGTTCAATTCTCCAGGACCCACGTAAGCCAGATGGACAAGGTGGAGCATGCGTCTGGAGTTCGTTTGCAGTGGCTGGAGGCCCTGGCATACCCATTCTCTCTTCTCCCCCTGCACTTTCTCTCTGTCAAATAAATAAAAATAAATATATTTAAAAAGAATTAAAACTGAGGTAAGTGTAAGCCTCATGAAAAGCAAAAAAGGTCACAATATATCTCAGTGTGAATACTAGTCATGTAGTAGTATTCAAATTACACGCATACTGAATGGAATGATAATATAACATTGGAATAGAGAGATGTGTATGATGCTGGAAAGTCCAACAAGGTACTTTAAAAAAAAATTATGTGTGTGTGTTCAAGTGTGAGTAGGTGTGTAGATGTTTGGAGGTCAGAGGACAACTTTTGGGTGCCTGCCTTTTGCGTTTGCATGCACAAGGCCCCAGGTTTGATCAACAGTGCCACAAAAAGAAAGAGCTATCTAATACAGAAAAGTACAAGAAAAAAAAAGTATAAACATGTTCAGAAGAAAATTCTGACACATCTGTATCACTAGGGAAAAGTCTCATGTAGGTAGAGAAAAAGAGGCCTGACTACTTTTTATTATCCATCTAATGGTAACCTTTTAGCTATGTATATGCTTTTCTTGGATTAAAACCTAATGTAATATAAATTCATTTTTGAAAGCTTCCCATGTAATTCAAGTATACCATTGGTTAAGTGTCATAGGAGTAGCATGGGATTGATATAAATCATGCCAACACATTCTAGGGCTGAAGAGATAGCTTAGCAGTTAGGGCGCTTGCTTGCAAAGCCTGAGGACCCAGGTTCAGTTCCCCAGTATCCACTTAAGCCAGATGCACAAGGTGGAACGTGCATCTGGAGTTCATTTGCAGTGGCTAGAGACCCTGGTGCACCCATTCTCAATCTATCTGCCTTTCTCCTCCCAAATAAATAAGTAAATATATTATATATATATATATATATATTTGGTTTTTCGAGGTAGGGTCTCACTCTAGCCTCTAGCTCAGGCTGACCTGGAATTCACTATGTAGTCAGTCTCAGGATGGTCTTGAACTCACAGTGATCCTTCTACCTCTGCCTCCCAAGTGCTGGGATTAAAGGCTTGAGCCACCACGCCCGCCTTCTAAATGAATATTAAAAAAAAAACACATTCTAGTGTGGGCCTTAGATGGGGATATTAATCTTCCTAAATCTACTTTCTCAGCTGTCACAGGAGGGAAAACTACTTGGCTTGAAAGGTGACTCTGGGAATTAGAAATAAGCTTGTGTTAGTGGTACATACACAATAAACAAAATTTATAATAATAATAATATTACATTAAAATATGAATAAAATATTTAAAAAAGATTTTAAAATTTAGAAAGCTTGGGATATAGCTCAGTGGTGGTGTCCTTGCCCAGAAAGTGTGACACCCCTAGGTTCAATTCCCAGTATTTGGGGAAAAAAATGGCAATGGTTATGTCAAGCACAGAGGAAACAGGTATACCACAAGGTTCAACCAGGTTTATCCTGCAGCACAGCATAAGGCTTGGGAACTAGCTCCCCGGGGTTGGGAGTCCTGTAACAAAACTCCTTCCACAGGAGAGCTCCCTCGAAAGCCCTTGAGCAGTGCTTGGTTACAAGAGTTGTCTGGAGAAAAGACCTATTGTTCCCCCAACAGCTCAACTAATAAACTGAACTGATAGCTCTAATCACACAACTGCTCAGGACACTGGCGGATTGGCAGTAACTGGCAGCCAGGGATTCCAGAGTGGCTGGTTGGGGGGGGGGGGGGAGGATCCTAAGAAATCCAGAACAGAAAAGCAGATGGATGTCAGGACTAAGTGACTAAATCATGATTCATCCCCTTGATAAATGGAAGCAAAACTGATTCCAGTTAATTTTTTAAAAAATATTATTTATTTATTTATTTATTTGAGAGAGAGAGAGTGAGCGAATGAGCGCGCCACGCCAGAGCCTCCAGCCACTGCAAACGAACTCCAGATGCATGCGCCCCCTTGTGCATCTGGTTTACGTGGGTCCGGGAGAATCGGACCAGGATCCTTTGGCTTTGCAGGCAAACGCCGTAATCGCTAAGCCATCTCTCTAGCCATCCCCTTATCATTATTATTATTATTATTATTATTATTTTGGTTTTTCGAGGTAGGGTCTCACTGTATCTCGAAAAAAAAAAAAATCAGTAACACTGGGCTAGCGGTGAAAGCGCTTGCCTGTGAAGCCTAAGGACCAAGATTCAATTCCCCAGGACCTAAGTAAGAACAAGATGGTTCACGAGTCTGGATTTTGTTTGCAGTAGCTGTTGGTCCATTCTCTATTTCTCTCACTCACTAATAAATAAATAAAAATAAATATATTTTAAAAACAGCAACACTGTGTGTTGGGAGAGAATAAATAAATATGGACCAGCGTGCCTCGTGTGGTCCCTAAAGTAAAAGGTGGAGTGCTTCTCAAACGCAGACACGCCTCTGTCTTCGTGTGCAGGGCTGTGAACTGAAGGCCTGGCAGGAGGCGATCCCGGCGGCCCATCTGAGTGCCCGCTGCCCACAGCACCCAGTCAAGCCTGCCGAACCGAAGCGAGGCCTCCACGCCCACCCCCGACTCCTGACAGGGATCTGGACGGAACTCTGCAGCCAAGCAGCCTGGGCTTCTCCAGAGTCGGGCGACGCGTCAGTCGTCGCCGTGGCAACAGCTGAAAGCAGGCGGATGAGCTCGGGGATATGGGACACCGCCGGGGGCGGGGCCTGTGCAGAGAGCGACTCTGATTGGTCGAGAGCCCCGTCAGTATCCAACAGATCCTTTTTGCGCACGCGCAGACTGACTCGTCAGCGAGCGCTTGAGCCCGAAAGCAAGTCTAAATGCTGCGGTACCCGGGGCTCCTCCAGAGGAAGGGCGAGACTGAGACGTGAAGGTCTCTGAAAATGTGGTTTTGTCCTCACTGGGCTCCTGGGAAGTGTAGTCCGAGAGGAAAGGGAGGTGGGAACCGTGCTTGTTGGGAAGATGCGGGATTGGTCAGGGCGACGTTGCTAGGGCAACGCGCAGGCGGGGTTCTGCGAGTGGCTGTCGCACCGGCAAAATGCCACTTCCCGGAAGTAAGTTCAGCTGCTGGGGCGCCGGCGAGGCTGTAGAGGTGAGCTTCCCGCGGGCGCCCCCGGGACCTGCGCCGCCACCATTCTCTGAGCTCCAGAACCCCCCCCCCCCAGTATTTACATAGACCTTTTCCCCACCCAGAACACTGTTCTCTTTCCCGGCCTCATCCTCTGCTCCTTTCTTTTTGTTTTGTTTTGTTTTCCCAAGGTAGGGTTTCGCTCTAGCCCAGGCTGACCTAGAATTCACTATATAGTATCAGCCTGGCCTCGACTCACCGTGATCCTCCTACCTGTGCCTCCCAAGTGCTGGGATTAAAGGCTTGCGCCACCACGCCTGGCCTCTACTCCTTTCTTAGATGTTTTGGAGACGGGTCTCCAACATCTGAGGGTCCCCCGGACCGAACAGATCTACCCCCTCCTTAGGTGAGCGTGTTTCGATCCAGAACCTCACTCAGGACAAAGACACAGTTACCAGTGCACGACTGCACGTAGCACATGGATGTTTTGTTTGGTCTTGGGTTTTGCATGCGTGGGTGGAGGCATTGCAAAGCCACAGTTCACACCGATCAGCAAGCAGTGTCTTAGAATCCTCATCCCTGCGGGTGTACCACTGTGCGTCTCCCCATGATGTGGATGCTCCTCTCCCATAGCCAGCTCTTCAGGCAACATGTCCCAGAGACGGGGGGCTGGACTGTGGTCCTGCCTGGTGCTTCACTGAACCCTTGTCTGCTGTCATCTCCCAACAGTCTTCCATATACCCAAGTGTTTTAATCTGTTTGCAGTTTCCTGGAAGGTGCCTAGATGCCTTGCACCCAAGCCATTTGTCCTCAGGGCTTCCCTCTTGGTGTCAGTGACTATCAGCACCTAGAATCTCTTTCCATGAAGCTTTCTTGGCTTCAGGATTCTTTGCCTTGGCCCCTGAGCTAGGTGTGTCTGCCTTCCCTTGGCCAGGCATGCTTGAATCACACTCTGGTTGCTCCTTTTCTATAGGTCCCTCTTGTCAGCTCCAAAAAGACCCTTTGAAACAAGAATGCCATCTCCTCTGGGTCCCCCACATCTGCCCCTCAGGGACCCCAAGACCAACCTTGAGGGTCTGGAGGCTGCGCGGCTGCAATTCCGGGGATTCTGCTATAAGGAAGTGGCAGGGCCCCGAGAGGCACTAGCCCGTCTACGAGAGCTGTGTCGTCAATGGCTGCAGCCTGAGTCCTGCTCTAAGGAACAGATACTAGAGCTGCTGGTGCTGGAGCAGTTCCTGGGTGTGCTGCCCCCTGAGATCCAGTCCTGGGTAAGAGGGCAGAGACCAGGCAGCCCTGAGGAGGCTGCAGCCCTTGTTGAGGGGCTGCAGCAGGACCCTGAGCAGCTACTGGGCTGGGTGAGTGTTGACTGAAACTTTTCCCAGGGGAGGTGCACAAATGACATGTTGAAGCACAGTTAACACCAAGATCGAATCTTGGTGAACCAATGAGATTACTGGGGCTGCTTACAGAAGTATGAGTGACTCAAAGGCAGCTGTACCACAGAGGCCCTCCTGCGTCCTGGATGGTGACTCCATGAAACTGAACCTGGAGCTCACTGCACAACTTGCAGGCACTTGGGCTGATCCGAGTCTCCCAGTCAGCAGCTCTTTTCTGATTCTATAACTTTGGATAATGGTCTTGTGATTGTATAAGTTTTAGGAGCTTCCTGAGACTTGGGAGGAGCTCAGTCTTGTTTATTAGGCCTTAATGAGCCTCTGAACTTCCTGGGTCACGTGTGTATATGCGCATGTGCCATCCCGTGTGTTCGCCTGTGGTGGCCTGTCCTGATCCATCACTCTTCCACTGCTGTTTATTTGAGCTAAGAGTCTCTTACTAACCCTAGAGCTTCCTTTCTTTTTTTTCTCCAAGCTCCAGTTATAGCAGTTCTCCAGTCTCTGCTCCCCTACAAACTGGGGGTACAGACATGTGTGGCCATACCCAGCTGCTTATGTGGGTCCTGAGTATAGAACTTGAGTGTTCTCTTAGGGATCCTCAGGTCCTCATACTCTTTGGTTTTTCTGAATTAAGGTTTCACTCTAGTCTAATCTTCTGAGTGCTGGGATTAAAGATGTGCACCACCACTCCTGGCTCTCCTCTCATTCTCTTAACCATTGAGCCTTCTCTCCAGCCCCTGAGTCTTTAGGAAAAAAAATTTTTTTTTTCTTGTGTGTGAGTGCAGGTAAGTGTGTGTAATGGCTTTGGGCTTTTTTTGCATGACATCTGGGGATCAAACTCAGGTACTTTTGTTTTTGTGGGGAGCGCTTTATCACTGAGCCCTCTCCCCAACATACTTCCTGAGTCTAATGAACTTTACTTGCAGATGAAATGTTTCAATTCAGAGGAAACTACTATACAACAATGAGTATAATGGCATTAGCCTCTTAGAGAGACAGACCAAAGGTCTAGCCCCTGTGACACGCCTCTTCTCTTCAGATCACAGCCCACATCCTGAAGCCAAAGATGCTTCTTGGAGTCCAGAAGACAGAGGAGTCCTTGGAAGCCCACCATACATCAGAGACAATGGAGCCCGCTGAGACAGGCCCTGGGGAGGAGCCACAGGATTCCAGGATGGATGGGTCTGCCCAACTCACTTGCACTGTGAAGGAAGAGCCCAGCACAGATGGGCAGGAGATGGGTGAGGGGGGGTGCTACACTACAGCTGATGGCTAATGGAAGAAGTGGACAAATCCCTGGGAGGGGCGGGTCTCCAAGAGAGGTTGTTCCAAGGATGAGACTCCTGAAATGAGTCTGGATATCCCAGCTACAACAAGGGATCCTTGGAGCCCTGGAGAGACTGAAAAGGTAGATCCTGGAGGCAGGGGCATAGGCCTGCCTGTCCACCATGTCAAATGACAGAGGATGGCCAGGGCAGTAACACTTGCTTCTGACAGTCCTTCCTGTCTGCTTCACTTCTCAGCATCTCCAAACCCCCTCCTTCCAGCTAAGTCCCTTGAGGGGCATCTTGGACACGAGGAAGCAGCCTCCACATCTTTCCACTCACAAAGGATTCAGGTAATCAGCCCCCAGCAGGGAGTGAAGGTCATGGGAAGGAGGGTAGTGTCCCTTGTGACTGCCTTCTGTGTGGAGGTTTCTGCGGGGTCCTTGGCCAGGGACTCCTGTGCTTTCTAATGTCCACAAGTCCTGCGGGCAGAAGGACAAACGTAGTCTCTGACTGGAAAAGATTTAGACCTCATGCCATAGAAACATGGATCGGAATGGCTAGAACTGGTAGGCTTTGTTTCCCCACCTTTCAGAGAAGTTGGTGGAGAGGTTCTGCAGCCTCCAGAGGCCCTGGGCCAGCCTGGAAGCTTAGTTTAAAGCCCAGCTAAACCAGGCGTGGTGGCGCATGCCTTTAATCCCAGCACTCGGGAGGCAGAGGTAGGAGGATTGCCATGAGTTCAAGGCCACCCTGAGACTCCATAGTGAATTCCAGGTCAGCCTGGGTTCGAGTGAGACCCTACCTTGAAAAAAAAAAAATCCCAGCTAAGACACGTTTCTTTGTTTTTAGTGTGTGTATTAGTGGAGGGGGTGTCTCATCCTCTCCCAGATTTCCTGCTTCTAAGTTCCTCCATTTGGGAACTTCCATCTCCAGGAAATTTGCTGGTTGAGCTGTACTTCAAGGCTGAGAAGGCCCCTCAGCCTTTCTCCATGTTGTCCTTCCAGCCGACACCAGCTCTAGCTAAAGCTATTCTTGTCTGCCATCTCCCTCACTCTCGACCTGTTTTGGCTCATTCTTCTGGATTATTTTTCCCAATCCAGCATGGCCCCATCCGGATGGTAGGACTTGGAGCAGAGGAGAGTGCATGTCTTTGTAACACCATTGCACACTGATCCCTACCATGCCACTAAAATCACTCTCTTGGGCCCTTGCCTGAGTCAGCTGGTACCTGCTCCCAGAACTTTCTCTACTATTGCCCCCTCACCTCAGCAAAGGTGCCTGTTTATACTTCTTAACCTAGGTCCTCCTGCCTTCTGTGCCCTCTCAACCAGGTGCCCACATCCAGAATTACCCTGTTAGCCAGGTGTAGTGACACATGCCTGTAATCCTAGCACTGAGGAGACAGAGGCAGGAGAATCAGAAGTTTGAGGCCTGCCTGAGCTACATGGTGAGACTGTGTCTTGAAAAGCAAAAGCAGCCAGGTGTGGTGGCTCATGCATTTTCTTCTTCTTCTTCTTCTTTTTTTTTTTTTGAGAGAGAGATAATTGGCGCACCAGACTTCCAACCACTGTAATCAAACTCCATATGTGTGTGCCATCTTGTGCATATGTGCAACCTTGCAGCTTGTATCACCTTGTGTGTCTGGCTTATGTGGGATCTGAAGAGTCAAATATAGGTCTTTAGGCTTCACACTCAAGTACTTTAACCACTAAGTCATCTCTCCAGCCCATGGTTCATGCCTTTAATCCCAGCAGTTGGGAGGCAGATTTAGGAAAATCACCATGACTTCAATGCCAGCCTGGGCTACAGTGAGACCTTACCTCAAAAAAAACAAATAAATAAATAAAAGGAAAAGCTTTTTTATTTTTTCTTGTAGTAAAAGTACTTTATTTTCCTCTTGTATTTGCTTTATATCTTCCTTTACAAAGTTATAAAGTTCACAGCTTTATACAAAAATTTAAAAGGCTAGGCTCTTTGTTTATAAACCTTTTCAGTCAAGTGTCACCTGACTTTTCTTCTAACCCATATTCAATGTTTTGGAAAAAATCAGAAACCAAGCTGGGCGTGGTGGCACACACCTTTAATCTCAGCACTCGGGAGGCAAAGGTAGGAGGATCGCCATGAGTTCAAGGTCACCCTGAGACTACAGAGTGAATTCCAGATCAGCCTGAGCTAGTGTGAGACCCTATCTTGAAAAATGAAAGAAAAAAAAAAAAGAAAAATCAGAAACCAAGGGTGCTGGAGCAGCTCCAGGGCATTGACTTCTCTTTTTTGTTTGGTTTTTCAAGGTAGGGTTTCACTCTGGTCCAGGCTGACCTGGAATTAACTATGTAGTCTCAGGGTGGCCTTGAACTCATGGCGATCCTCCTACCTCTGCCTCCTGAGTGCTGGGATTAAAGGCGTGCGCCACCACACCCGGCTCCACTTCTCTTTAACAGCCTTTGCTTGACCCCTCGGCCTCCCTTTCACTTGACCTTGAAGTCATAGCAAATCTGGGAAACGTTAGTCACCACATGTCCTAGCAGAGCCATGTATTTGAGGTTGGAGGTGAAGCTGGAGCTTATTATCTGGTTTACATGAGGATTTCCTGTCCATCTGCATATGGAAGTGAGTATAGCCAAAAGCTCCTCACCAGCGCTTTTTCCTACCCATTAGGCCCTTCTCTTGAACCCTGAAGTAGGTTCAAGTAATGACAGTAGGGAGGAAACCATCATTTTCCAAAATGCGGGCATGGCCTTTAGAGTAATTCTAAGAACTGTCCTTTAGTTGGTGAATGAGCATTCACAAATTACAGTTGCTCGAGTAAGCCAGAGTATGCTGTTCTGACCCCATCTCACAGTGGTACTCCACTTTCCTCTCCAATGAATTTCAAAAATACATCTTGCCATTCCTCTAAGCGTACACCCATGACCTCCAAACCAGCCACATGCCAAGTCACTAAAGTTGTCCACTAGAGTTTTCTTGTAATCAGAGGCTTGGCAGAAGGTGGCTGGGTCCCAGGCCCTCTGGTCTCTTGCTGTCCTTTCAGCACATCTTCAGAACTTGATGACAGGAAGGAGACAGTCATGTTGCTCTCAGGCCTCTACAAAGCCCACCTTCAGTTCCATTCTCCCTGGCCTGCACTGAGGTTGGTAGCTGTGGGTGGACAAATGGTGGTAGGTGGGCCAGGTGAAGGCTGACCCAGCGTCTACAAACATCTTCCTGGCTTGGTCCTTAGCTTGCCGCTGATGTGGCTTACTTGTCAGGCTGAGTGGGCAGGGCAAGAACAAGTGGCATCCTTGCAGGAGGAGTGGGGACTGTTGGACATGTCACAGAAGGAGCTGTACTGGGACGTGATGCTGGAGAAGTATGGCACAGTGATGTCCCTGGGTAAGGACCCCTGGCCCTGCCTTCCTCCGTTCTCCATGTGCTTCCCCACATGCCCTAGGTCCCCCCTGGAGCTCTCATGAATCTCTCTCCTAAAAGTTCCCATCCCTGCCCTTCTGTGAAAGCCCCACACATGACAAAGCAACCAACTGACCATCTTTCACCCACTCCAGCAGGTCTGCCATCCTCTGGGCCAGAGGCATCAGCTGAATCAGAGCCAAGACCAGGGCAGCAGATAGCAAGCTCAGAGCCTGAGGCCCACAGGAGCCACCTCTCAGGAGTGGGGGCCACTGTAGCACCAGGGCTCCACCAGGCCTGCACATCCCCTCCAGGTGAAAGCCAGAGCCCCTGCAGGGACCCACTAGGCTTGTCTCCTGCACTACTTCCTGAAGCTCCCACTGGGCCAGCACCCCGGAAGATGTACACATGTGAGCAGTGTGGCCTCAGTTTCGAGTGGAAGTCAGTGTTTGTCATCCACCACCGCACACACACAGGTGGACCGGGCCTGGAAAAGCCACTGCAGACACGTCAGGAGTCTACTGTGCGACGCTCTGCCAGCTCGAAGAGCTACGCATGTGAGCAGTGTGGTCGCAGCTTCAGCTGGAAGTCACAGCTGGTCATCCACCGCAAAAGCCATGTGGGCCAGCAGCGCCACTTCTGTGTGGACTGTGGGTGTGGCTTTGACTGGAAGTCCCAGCTGGTTATTCACAGGAAAAGCCACCAGCCTGAGGCCCCATGAGCAACCAGAGTGGGTGCATGCATTTGGGGAGCGTCCATCCCTTGATGTAGCACCCAAGCACCCACTCCAGTCAACACGAGGCTCTGAAGGCAACAGGATGTACCCCAGCGAGTCAGGGATCCCAAGAGGATGTGTAGGAAATAAGCTTTGTCCTTTTGCCCCAGCCTTCTAGAGCTGACCCTGGGCTTGACTTCTCTGACCCATGCTGGAGTGATGCCAAGGCCCAGGCTTCCACCAACCTAGCAGCAGCACTTGCGTCCCTTAGGTTGCCAGCCTCATTGCTGGAGTCTGTAGAAAGAAGGCACAGGAAGCCCAAAAAAACACAGCTGGCTTCCATTCTGCTGCATGCACTCCCTGAACTAACGTCCTCAGTTTTTAACATAAATTACACTTTTTTTTTTGAGGCAGGGTTTCACTAACCCAGGCTGGCCTTGAACTCAATGCATCCTCCTACCTCAGCATCCCAAGAACTGGGATTAAAGGCGTGCACCACCGTACCCGGCTCTAAATTAAACTTTTATGATAGCAATTTCCAAGTAAGAATCCTAAGTGGCTTTTGCTGATTGGAAAAGCAGTGTGCTATTCCTGGCTGGCCACTGGACCCACAGAACAACTGAGGCCAGAGGGACCATCCCCATTGTCACCACAGTCATGTCCCCCAGCCTACCTGGTTCCTTGGCCACCCACATCACTCACCACTTCACTGGCCTTTGAACTCCTGAATGTGGGCTTGGGTACACACAGTAAGGGGATTTCCTTTCTCAGAGTGGGTGGAAATGAGTGACCTCTGAGAAGATAGGCAACAAACAGATGCTTTAAACTGCGCTCACTTCTAGGTCAGAGCTACACCCTACATAGCCAGTCAGTCATGAAGCAGGAGGGCAAGGGCCTACTCTTAACTGCTCAGGGAGCTCTGAGCACTCACTTGGGACCTGTCTGCACTGTACTGATAGTTATCCCCAAAAACCATTAGTGCCCTGAAACAACAGATTTGCTTACTGCTTCCAGGTATCGCACTGGCCCAAAGGTGGCAGCAGGATCCTGGCCCAAGGCTTCCTGAGTCCTTTGGCTCATGGCCCCATTCTGCATCTCCAGCACTGTCTGGTCAGGTTTCTCGTATTGTATCACGGGCACTCAGCCACTTACAAGGTGTTCTGATGACATTGGCTCATTTGGATACTCCAAAGTAATCCATCTTGACAGTCAGATGAAGGGACATATGATTTTGTTTGGTTTTTAGTATTTTTATTTGTGAGCAGAGAGGGCATGGGTGCACCAGGGCCTTTAGCCACTGCAAACGAACTCCAGATGTATGCACCACTTTGTGTATTTGGCTTTATGTGGACAGTGGGGAATCAAAACCAGCCATTAGGCTCTGCAGGCAAGTGCCTTAACTGCTGAGCTATCTCTCCAGCCCTGCACCACTTTTTGGATCTGGCTTAATGTGGTTGGCTTGGGAAATAAACTTGGGCTAGCAGGTGTTGCAAACATGTACCTTTAACTGCTGAGCCACCTCCCTAGCTGCTGGCCACCCCCCCCCTATTTCTTTAAATTCATTTTTTTAATATTCATTTATTTGAGAGGGAGAGAATGGGTACACCAGGACCTCTAGCCACTGCAGGGAATGAACTCCAAATACATGTGTCACTTGTACATCTGGCTTTACATAGGTACTGGAGGATCAAACTGGGATCCTTAGGCTTTGTAGGCAAGTGCCTTAACTGCTGAGCCATCTCTCCAGCCCTTAAATTCATTTTAAAAAATAATTTATTTGAGAGGAGTAAAAAAGGACATTCCAAGGCCTCCTAGCACTGCAAACACAAACTCCATATGCATGCACTACTTTGTGCATCTGGCTTTATGTGGACACTGGGGAATTGAACTCAGGCTGTCAGGCTTTGTGAGCAAGAGCCTTTAACCACTAAGCCATCTTTCCAGCCCTCTTTTTTTTTTTTTCTTCAAGGTAGGGTCTTACTCTAGTCCAGGCTGACCTGAAATTCACTATGTTGTCTCAGGTGGGCCTCATACTCAGCAATCCTCCTACCTGGGCCTCCTGAGTTCTGGGATTAAAGGCATGTGCCACCACGCCCATCCCTTCCCCCATTAAAAAATTTTTTTTTGGTTTTTTGAGGTAGGGCCTCGCTGTAGCCCAGGATAGCCTCAAACTCACAGTAATCTTACCTCAGCCTGTTGAGTGCTGGGGCTCCATTTTTTAATTCTTTTTTTTTTTTTTTTTTTTTTTTTTTAAGTAGGGTCTCGCTCTAGCCCCAGGCTGACCCGGAATTTACTGTGTTGTCTCAGGCTGCCCTTGAATTTATGGTGCTCCTACTTCTGCCTCTCCCAGCCCTCCAGGTTTTATTTCTTTTATTAGAGAGAGGGAGAGAGAATAGGTGTGCCAGAGCCTTTAGCCATTGCAAACAAACTCCAGATGCATGCACCACCATGAATCAAGCTTACATGGGACCTGGAGAATCAAATCTGGGTCCTTAGGCTTTGCAGGTATGCCCCTTAACTGCTAAGCCATCTCTCCAGCCCCAGTTTTTAATTCTTGATGGGCTCATCAAAATGTCTTCTGGAGATCTGGACCAGCGTACCACTCAGAAAGGTTTCAACATGCCAACTATTTGCCCTCTCTCATTACTCCCCTGTTGTAGGTAGAACATGATTGAAGCGCTCAGTCTATCTGAGCCCTCCTTCCTGTTTGCTCACATGTGTGTCTCCTTGCATGACCAGGTGCTTGTGTGTCACCCTGCACCACGTGTTCCTCCTGTACTTGGCCATTAGTGGTTTGAATTTCATACCTCTAGGTATGTTCATGTCTTCATTTGCCCATTACCTCTGTCCCAGACAGCTCAGCCTCTTTGTTAGCCCCAAGTTGCATTCTAGAACCAATCTCTTCACATTAATTTTAGTTTGGTGAAGAGTGGATGAAATAGTCTCACTATATAGTCCAGTCTGGCCTTGAGTTCTTTTTAATTTTTTTTTTTTATTATTTATTTGCAAGCAGAGAGAAAATGGGTACTCCAGGACCTCTTGATGCTGCAAACAAAACTCCAGACACACGTACCATTTGTGCATGTGGCTTTTCATGGGTACTGGGGAATCGAACCCAGGCCATCAGGCTTTGCAAGCAAGCTCCTTCAACTGCTGATTCATCTCTCCTGCCCCCCCCCCCCACATCCTTGATTCTTGATGACTTCTTGATCATGAGGTCAGCCTGGGCTAGAGTGAGACCCTACCTCAAAAAAAAAAAAAATGCTGATCATGTTGGCACATGCCTTTAATCCCAGCACTCGGGAGGCAGAGGTAGGAAGATCGCTGTAAGTTCGAGGCCACCCTGACAATACATAATGAAGTCCAGGTCAGCTTGAGCTACAGTGAAACTCTTACCTTGAAACCCCACACACACACAAAAAAAAAGAAAAAGAAAAAAACTTGGGAGGCAGAGGTAGGAGGATCACTATTGAGTTTGAGGCCAGCCTGAGACTACATAGTGAATTCCAGGTCAGCCTAGACTAAAGAAACCCTACCTAAAAACATTTTTAAAAAATCCAACAAATTAACTTTATAGCCAGGCCTATTGGCACAGACCAAGACCTGCCTGAGTTACAAGAGTGAGTTCAAGATCCAGGATAATAGTAGATTAAGGATCTATATAAAAACGATTTTATTGCTGTGCGTGGTGTCAAACGCCTTTAATCTCCGGGGGCAGAGGTAGGAGGATTGCCATGAGTTAAAGGCTACCTTGAGACTACATAGTGAATTCCAGGTCAGCCTGAGCTAGAGTGAGACCCTACCCCGAAAAACCAAAAAATAAAAAATAAATAAAATAAATAAAAATTTATTTTGGCCAGGCGTGGTGGCGCATACCTTTAATCCCAGCACTCAGGAGGCAGAGGTAGGATCACCGTGAGTTCAACGCTACACTGACTCCATAGTAAATTCCAGGTCAACCTGGGCTAGAGTGAGACTCAGAAAGCAAAACAAACAAACCAAAAAAAAAATTTTTGTTTTTGTTTTTTGTTTTTTTCAAGGTAGGGTTTCACTCTAGCCCAGGCTGACCTGGAATTCGCTATGGAGTCTCAGGGTGGCCTCAAGTTCATGGCGATCCCCCTACTACTGCCTCCTGAGTTCTGGGTTTAAAGGCATGCACCACTACGCCAAGCCTATTTTTAAAATATAAAAATATTTTTATATTTATTTATTTATTTGAGAGAGAGGCAGACAGAGAGAATGGGCACACCAGGGCCTCTAGCCACTGCAAACAAACTCCAGATGCATGTATCAACCCTGGGCATCTGGCTTACATGGGTACTGGGGAATTGAACCTGGGTCCTTGGGCTTCACAGGCAAGTGTCTTAAGTGCTAAGCCATCTCTCCAGCCCTATTTTATTTTTTTATATTTTAAATTTATTTTTATGTATTATGAGAGAGAGAAAAAGGTCACACCAGGACCTCTAGCCACTGGAAACTCCAGAAACATGCACCACCATGTGCATCTGGCTTATGTGGGTACTGGGGAATTGAACCTGGGTCCTTAGACATCACAGGCAAGTGCCTTAACCATTAAGCGATCTCTCCAACCCTTTTTTATTTTATATTTTATTTATTTATTTGAGAGAGAGAGAGAACGGGTGTGCCAGGGCTTCCAGCCACTGCAAATGAACTCCGGACACATGTGCCCCCTTGTGCATCTGGCTAACGTGGGTCCTGAAGAGTCGAACCAGGATCCTTTGGCTCTGCAGGCAAATGCCTTAACCACTAAGCCATCTCTCTAGCCCTCTCCAACCCTTTTTAAATATTTATATTTATTTATTTATTTGAGACAAAACAAGGTAGACAGAGAGAGAATGGGCACACAAATACCTCCTGCCTCTGTAAAGGAACTCCAAATGCATGCATCATTTTGTGCATCTGGCTTTACCTAGTGGCTAGTGGGGAATCAATACCTGGGCTTTTAGATGTTGCAAGCTAGAGTCTTTAACCATTGAAACATCTCTCCAGCCCTTTTTAAAATTTTTATTTTTATTTATTTATTATTTTACCAAAGGCTAAGGATATATAGCTCAGTTTATGGTAGATCACTTGTCTAAAATCCACCAGTGAGGGGCTGGGGGCGTGGCTCAGTGGTAAAGTGCTTTCCTAGCTTGCTGGAGGCCCTAAATTCATTCTCATGCCTTTAATCACAGCACTTAGGAGGCAGATAGGCAGTGGCTAGAGGTCCTGCCATGCCCATTTTGTGTGTGTGTGTGTGTGTGTGTGTGTGTGTGTGTGTCTATCTCTCTAATTGCAAATAAATAAACAAATGAAAGAAAGAAATCCTGATTTAAAGAGATCTTTGAAAAGCCGGGTGTGGTGGCGCACACCTTTAATCCCAGCACTCGGGAGGCAGAGGTAGGAGGATCGCCATGAGTTCAAGGCCACCTTGAGACTACATAGTGAGTTCCAAGTCAGCCTGGGCTACAGTGAAACCCTACTTCAAACAAACAAAACAAAAATCATTCAAGCTGACCATGGTGGCACAGGCCTTTAATCCCAGCAGCTCAGAGGCAGTGGTAGGAGGATCACTGTGAATTAGAGGTCACCCTGGTACCACATAGTGAATTCCAGGTCAGCCTGGGCTAGAGTGAAACCCCACCTCAAAAAACCCCTCAGCCAGGATTTGATTCCCCAGTATGTACTTAAAACCAGATGCACAAATAGGTGCATGTGTCTGGAGTTCATTTGCAGCAACAAGAGGCCTGTTCTGTGTGCATGTGTGCGCGCGCACACACACACACACACTCTATCTCTTTCTCTCATAAATAACAAGCTGGGTATGGTGGCGCATGCCTTTGATCCCAGCACTTGGGATGCAGAGGTAGATTGTCATGAGTTCAAGGCCACCCTGAGAATTCCAGGTCAGCCTAGGCTAGAGTGAGACCCTACCTCCAAAAACCAAAACAAATAAATAAATAACATAACATAACATAAATAAATATATATATGTAAAAGGACAAGTTCATTCCAAGCTGAAATTTCTTCTTTTCCTGCCATAAATGCTCCTGATTCTTAGGCCTTCAGACTTTTACAATCACCCTCCTCCCCTAACCGTCCCCAGTACTTAGGTCTTTGGATTCATGCTAAGATTTTTTTTTTTTCAGTACTGGTGATTGAACTGTGAACTTAAGTTCAGATCAAAAAGCCACACCCATGTTAAAGATTTTTCAAGGCTGATTGACTGATTAGAAATTTATGATTATGGATAATTGGAATTTTGCCAAATTATCTTAGGCTATCTTCAGCCCCCTTAATAGCCATTCATTGCTGTGTGTGACCTAACATCCTTGTGACTTTCAGGAAAAACCTTTTGGAATGTATTAACAGGTCCCTAGCTTCCACCAACACAAAAGCTAAGAATGTGATGACATTTGAAACTCATAGCAGATTATTTCTTTGTTGCAACCTACCTACCCAATATTTCCATCAGTGTTCTTAAAAACTACCTTGAGCCGGGCGTGGTGGCGCACGCCTTTAATCTCAGCACGTGGGAGGCAGAGGTAGGAGGATCGCTGTGAGTTCGAGGCCACCCTGGGACTATACAGTGAATTCCAGGTCAGCCTGGGCTAGAGTGAAACCCTACCTTGGAAAAAAAAAAAAAAAAAAAAAAACTACCTTGAACCAGGTGTGGTGGCGCACGCCTTTAATCCCAGCACTCAGGAGGCAGAGGTACGAGGATCGAAAAACCAAAAAAAAAAAAAAAAAAAAAAAACTTGACTTATGACTTTTTTTTTTTTTCTATTTTTCAAGGTAGGGTCTTGCTCTAGCCGAGGAGGCAGAACTCAGGGCAATCCTCCTACCTCTGCCTCCCAAGGGCTGGGATTAAAGATGTGTGCCACCACACCCAGCAGTATGACTTTTTTTGTTTGTTTTTAGAGGTAGAGTCTCACTTGGCCTAATCTGACCTGAAATTCACTCTGCAGCCCCAGGCTGGCCTCAAACTCACGGAGATCCTCCCACTTCAACCTCTTCAGTGCTTGATTAAAGGTGTACACCACCATGCCTGGCTGTGTGTCTAGCTTTAAGTGGGTTCTGGGGAATACAACCACGTCTATCAGGCATTCTGGCTTTGCAAGAAAGGCCATCATGCTTAATGGGAACATGAGAGGATGCAAGACAGTAGGTGATGAACCCTCATGTGTGTTTTCCTGAGTGAGCCAGTCAGGTTACTTTTAGTTTATTATTTATTTATTTATTTGAGAGAGAGATAGGTAAAGAAATAGAGAGAATGGGCACACCAGGACTTCCAGCCACTGCAAATGAACTCTAGACACATGCACCACCTTGTGCATCTGGCTTATGTGGGTCCTAGAGAATTGAACCTGGGTGCTTTGGCTTTGAAGGCAAGCGCCTTAACCGCTAAGCCATTTCTCCAGCCCTAAATTTAAAAAAAAAAAATTTCTTGTTTTATTTATCTCTGTGTTTGGCCAGGTGTTCTGCACACACCTTTAATTCCAGCACTTCAGAGGCAAAGAAGGGCATCATGAGTTTGAGGCCAGCCTGGAACTACAGAGTGAGTTCAAGGTCAACCTTGGCTGGAGAAAGATCCCCCCGCAGAAAGCACATCTAGCCAGGTGTGGTGGCACACGCCTTTAATACCAGCACTCAGGAGGCAGAGGTAGGAGGATCACTGTGAGTTCGAAGCCACCCGAGACTATAGAGTGAATTCCAGGTCAGCCTGAGCCACAGTGAGACCCTACCTCTAAAAACCAAAAAATAAAAAATAAAAATAATTAAATATATATATATAATCTTCAAATGAACTCCAGACATATGTGCCACTTTGTGCATCTGGCTCTACATGGGTACTGGAGAATCAAAGCCAGCCCTGCAGACTTTGCAAACAAGCACCTTTAACTGCTAAACCATCTCTTTGACCCTCCCCCCTTTTTAAAAATATTATTTATTTATTTATTTGCAAGCAGAGAGAGAACAGGCACACCAGGGTCTGCAGCCACTGCAAATGAACTCCAGTCATTAGGTTTTGCAGGCAAGCTCATTAACTGCTGAGCCATCTTTCCAGCTCTATCTCTCTCTCGATCTTTCTGGTTTTTCAGGGTAGGCTCTCACTCTCACTCTAGCCTAGACATTTTTGGAATTCACTCTGTAGTCTCAGACTCACCTAGAACTCATAGTGATCCTCTTACCTCCTGGAGTTAAAGGCATGTACCACCATGCCCAGCTTATTTTCTTTTTTTGATATTGAGTTATTTATTTGAGAAAGAGATAAAGAATGGGCACATCCGGAGCCTCTAGCAGCTACAAATGAACTCCAGATGTATGTGCCACCTTGTGCATCTGGCTTCACATGGGTCCTGGGGAATCGAACCTAAGTTTTTTGGCTCTGCAGGCATGCACATTAACCACTGAGCCACCTCTCCAGCCCCTCCCTCATTTTCTTTCTTTCTTTTTTCTGTTTTTTGTTTTTGTTTTGTTTTGTGGTACGGCCTTGCTCTAGCCTAGGCTAACCTGGAATTCACTCTGTAGTCTCAGAGTGGCCTCAAACTCACGACAATCCTCCACCATCTGCTTCCCAAGCACCGGGATTAAAGTTGTACACCACCATAACCGGCCTTCTTCTTTTTATTTTATTTTATTTATTTATTTTTGGTTTTTCAAGGTAGGGTCTCACTCTAGCTCAGGCTGACCTAGAATTCACTATGTAGTCTTAAGGTGGCTACAAACTCACGTTGATCCTCCTGCTTTTGCCTCCCAAGTGCCGCTTTTTCTTTTCTTTTTTTATTTTGAGAGAGAGAGAGAGAATGAGCATTCCAGGGCTTTCTGCAGCTGCAAACAAACTTCAGACACATGTGCCCCTTGTGCACATGTGCAGCATTGCATGCTTACATCACTGTGCGTCTGGCTATGTGGGACCTGGAGATTGAAAAATAAGTCCTTGGGCTTTACAGGCAAGCGCCTTAACTGCTAAGCAACCTCTCCAGCCCCTTCATTTTCTTTTCTTTTCCAAACGAACGTGCCACCTTGTGCCTCTAGTTTTGTGTGGGTACTAAGTAATAGAACCTGGGTCCTTTGGCTTTGCCAGGAAGCGCCCTAACCACTAAGCAATCTCTCCAGCCCTCTTTTATTTTTCTGAGAGAGAGAATGAGAGACAGAGAATTGGTACACCAGGGCTTCTAGCCTATGCAGTAGAACTCCATATATGTGCGCCACCTTGTGTGCATGCATTACCTTGTGTGCCTGGTTTATGTGTGTTCTGGTGAGTCGAACCTGGGTCTTTAAGCTTTGCAGGCAAGTGCCTTAACCACTAAGTCATCTCTCGAGCCCCCTCTATCTTTTTTTTTTTTTTTTAAGTTTTATTGTTGTTGATGTTGTTTTTCAAGGTAGGGTCTCACTCTAGCTCAGGCTGACCTGGAATTCACTCTGTACTCTCAGGGTGGCCTTGAACTCACAATTCACCATGTACCCTAGTCCTTTCATCCGTTTCACACTCACATAGACACAGACTTATACACACACATTCAAATTTATTCTTGATGCTCTCTACTGGGTCTGGGATCATGACAACTTCGAGGAGGTATGGTGGTGACACCAAGTGAGGGTAGCTGGTCGCCACACTTTCAGACGTCCTCTTGGTTGGCCAGGTAATCAGAGCTTCCTGGTTCCCTCACACACAGCCCGGTATGTGTCTGCTGTTAGACTCTGGAAGGTCCGAGCCTGGTTGTCCAGTATGAACAGTGGGTCAGCAATGACTCCTACATCAAAGCCCTCACGCACCAGTTGGGATTTCAACAATTTGAACGTGCTTGTGATTTCCAGGGAGTCCTGCAAGGCAGTGATGGTGTGACTCCCCTGACTGCGGCACCAACTCCCCCTCTGTCCATGACCCCCTTCCCAGCTACTCCTGCCACCTTAGCTCACCTGGACACGAATGAAATGGGGTGTGGCATAGAGAGGGAGCCAAGCAGAGACATGCTGGTATAGCTTCTGTCCATCAAAAGTCTGCCCGGGAGCCAGTTTCACGGCAGCCATGCCCACCTTACCCTCACACCCTGGGAAGCACACGGGTCACTCTCAGCTGCATCTTCAGCCTGGCCCAGCTCCACTCACTGTGCAGCTGGGCAGGCAGGTCTCAACCTCCCAACAGTCCCATCTCTGAAGTAGGAATGCAGCACCCCTCACCCCCACAAGGCTTCTGGACGTTTAAAATTGGGCAAACCCTCCGCACCTGGCACGGACACGCCATAGACATTCACCTCCTGTAGGAAGTCCACGAGTGACAACACTCCTTCCACCTCCCGCGTGGACACGTTTTCACCCTTCCATCTGCAGGCCAGAAACCAGAGCTCGAGCCCCGCCCCCTTGGGGGATCCCCGCCCCCTCGAGGCTAGACCCCGCCCCTCGAGGCTAGACCCCGCCCCGCCCCCTCAGAAGCCGCAGCTAGCTCCGCACCTGAACGTGTCCCCGAGGCGGTCGCGGAAGTAGAAGAAGCCTTCTCGATCCATGGCCATCACGTCCCCAGTGTTGTAGTAGAGGTCACCTGGGCGCCGCACGTTCGACACCAGCTTCCTTTGTGACTGTTCCTGGGAACCACGGTAGCCCATGTAGGGTTGGTGGCCTAGTACCTGGGTCAACAGAAGACCGGCTTCCCCTGGAGGTAGAAATGGAGTCTAGATCGTAAACAAGAACCACACCAGCCCATCAACCAACACCAGAGGTTTCCAAGGACCTGGAGTCTTGTCGTCAGAGATAAAAAAAATAGGGAAGCCGGGCGTGGTGGCGCACACCTTTAATCCCAGCACGGAGGCACAAGTAAGAAGATTGCTGTGAGTTCGAGGCCACCCTGAGACTACATACTGAGACTACATACTTAATTGCAGGTCAGCCTGGACCAGAGTGAGACCCTACCTTGAAAAACCAAAAAAAAAAAAAAGAAAGAAAGAAAAGAAATAGGGAAGGCAGAGGTAGGATTGCTATGAGTTCGAGGCCACCCTGAGAATACAGAGTGAATTCCAGGTCAGCCTGAGCTACAGCCAGATCCTATACCCTACCTCGGAAAAGCAAAAAAAAACCCAAAAAACAAAAAACAAAAAAAAAAAAGAAGCAGCAGCAGCAGCCGCCACCGCCAGGGTGTGATGGTGCATGCCTTTAATCCCAGCACTGGGGTTGGGGGCGGGGGGGGGGGCGAGGAAGGAGGATTGCTGTGAGTTCGAGGCTAACCTGAGACTAATTCCACATCAGCCTGGGATACAACCTACGGTGAAAAAAAAAGAATGAAAAGAAATAGACAAGGGGATAGAGAAAAATGGTGGCAGGAAGAAAGATATGCTAGGCTCCTTTGCAAAGTTCCAGAGCATACTATGAGACAAGTCCCAGACAAGGGACTGGTGCCTAGGAGGTTGTGAATGCCACAGAAAGCTTAAGACAACTGATGGACATCCAAAGATGCAGTATACCAGAGCAAGAGATTGAGGCAGGAGAGCTGCATTAAACCTCAAGTGATGGTTAGATAGGCCAGTGATTCATTCAAGGTTAAGATGTGGGACTGAAGAGATGGCTTAGTAGTGAAGATGCTTGCCTGCAAAGAGAAAGGACCCAGGTTCAATTCCCCAAGACCCACATAAACTAAATGCACACGGTGGCACATGTGTGTGGAGTTTGTTTGCAGCGGTTGGAGGCCGTGGCATGCCCATTCTCTCTCTAACACCTCTTTCTCTCTCAAAAAATAAATAGAAATAATTAAAAAAAAACGGTTGGGGTGATGACTGCTGACACTCCCACTTAGCCCCAATGTCAAGACTTTGGACTAGGTGTGGTGTCACACCCATGTAATCCCAGTACTTGGTAGGTGGTGGAAGGAGGATGTGGAGTTACTGCAGCTTGGGAAACAGTATGATCTTTGTTCCAAGTTGGACAGCCTGGCTACCTGAAACCTAGTTTCCAAAAACAAAAACAAAACAAAAAGACTTTGGAGGCTGGGGGTGTGGTGGCACATGCCTTTAGTCCCAGGCAGAGTTAGGAGGATTGGGTCACTGGTGAATTTGAGGCTACCCTGAGACTACATAGCAAATTTCAGGTCAACTTGGGGCTAGAGCAAGACCCTACCTCGAAGAAAAGGAAAAAAAAAAAAAAAAAAAAAAGACTTTGGGTAACTTGCCCCAAGCAAGGAGAAAACTGAGGGCGTCCATCTAGCATATGTCCAAAGAAGGCTCTGTGAGCCCCATACCTGGTTCTACAGGAATGCAGAAGCCTTGCTTGTCCCTCAGGGGGTCTGCCATCTCTGTGTCAAACTTTACAAGCTCGAAGGGACACAGCATCTAGGATAGAGGGAGACAAGCATCGGCAGATGTCCTGTGGGCTCAGCTTCAGTTAGGGCCATTGTCACACTGGACTCCTCACTCACTCGAAGGAAGCAGCTCATCTTGCCTACAGCTCCGCAGCGCCCCGCGTAGTTGACTAGGCCCATGTTGCCCTCTGTAGCTCCGTAGAATTCCCAGATCTGAATGGGACCGAAGCGTTGCTGGAAGGTTTCCCACACATCTTCCCGGAGTCCGTTGCCCATGGCTAAGCGGACTGTATGTGTCCGATCTTCTGGTCGCTGTAGGGACATCACAAAAAGACTGAGGAGGTGGTGGCCTTGGGGGTATGACTGAGAACTCTTATGGGTCTTAATAGTTACCTAGGACTTAGCGGGGAACTTGTCTGTGGGGCTATTTTTTGTTTGTTTTTTAGGTAAAGCCTAGTAGCCCGGGTTTGATTCCCCAGTAACCCAAGTAAAGCCAGACAGGCATTAGTATACAGCATCAAGAGTCCCTACTACATACACACATATACATATGCAAATAAATAAACATAAATAATAATTTTAAATCAAGCTAGGTGTGGTGGCACACGCCTTTAATCCTATCATTCAGGAGGCAGAGGTAAGAGGATCGCCATGAGTTCAAAGCCAGCCTGGGACTACAGAGTGAGTTCCAAGTCAGCCTGGGCTACAGTGAGACCCTACGTCCAAAAAACAAATAACAAAGAAAACAAAACAAAAGAGAGAGAGAGAGAGAATGAAAAATGTTTACCAGAGTCTTTACCTGGTAGGTTAATTAAGAGGTTTGCCTGGAGAAAGTTGCCTGCCTTGGCCTTACCTCTAGAGTTACCTAGCTGGGAGTGACTGAAGATATCAACATCTATGGCCTCACATGAAAGAAGCATCTGGTGTTTCACATGGAGTATTAACTTTGACCTGTAGTGGTGGAGAGGCTATCTGGACGCCTTACCTAAAAGGGTTTCTTGGTGGCATTCACCAGGAAGTAACCTGGAAAGTGACTTGAGGATTATTTTCAGGGGTTACCTGAGGGAAGGTCTTACCAGAAGGGGAAGGGACATCTGCCTAGAGATGGCTACTTGGAGTCCATAACCCATTGCTGTGTAAGGATAAGGGCAGCTTACATGTCCTGAGTTTATCTTTTTTTGTTGTTGTTTATTTATGAGTTTATCTTGATACACACCTTTTGTAGGAACTTTATATATATATGTATATATTGATTTTCATTTTGGAGGTAAGGCCTCACTCTAGCCCAAGCTGACCTGGCATTCACTCTGTAGCCTCACAGTGAACCTCCAAACTCTGCCTCTTGAGTGCTGGGATTAAAGGCATGCTCCAGGGCTGGAGAAATGGCTTAGCAATTAAGGCACTTGCCTGCAAAGCCAAAGGACCCAGGTTGAATTCCCCAGGACCCACATAAGCCACATGTACAAAAAGGTACATGCATCTGGAGTTCATTTGCAGCACTGTAGGCCCTATTAGCCCATTCCTCCCCCCCCCAATAAGTATGTAAAAAAAAAAAAAAATATATATATATATATATATATATATTTTTTTTTTAAAGCTGGGTGTGGTAGCACACGCCTTTAATCCCAGCACTTGGGAGGCAGAGGTAGGTGAATAGCTGTGAGTTCAAGGCCACCCTGAGACTACATAGTGAGTTCCAGGTCAGCCTGGACTGTGAGACCCTACCTTGAAAAACAAACAAACAACAACAAAAAAAAAAAAAAACTGTGCTCCATGAAACCCGGAAAACCAGCATTTTTTTGTGGGTCCTGGGGAACTGAACATAGGCAATCATACTCTTACATGGTAAGTGATCTTACCTACTGAGCCATCTCCTCAGGCCCCTGGTTTTTTGCTTTTTTTTGTTTGTTTTTTCTTGGTTTTTCAAGGTAGGGTCTCACTCTAGTGAGGCTGACCTGGAACTCATGATGTAGTCTCAGGGTGGCCTCGAACTCATGGCAGTCCTCCTACCTCTGTATCCTGAGTGCTGGGACTAAAGGTGTGTGCCACCATGCCTGGCTTTTCTTTTTTTTAAGTGTATTTATTTCTAAGGAGAGAGTGGGGGAGAAAGACGGACCACCAGGGCCTCCAGCCACTGCGAATGATCTCCAGATACATGTGCTACTTTGTGCATCTAGGTACTGGGGAATTGAACCCAGTTCCCTGTTTTGTGAGACTTAGTCCAGGCTAGCCTTCAACTTACTACATAGCAAATGTGTAACCTGAGGGACCTTGCTTGAGCCTCATAATTAAATCTTTCTTCTTTCTTTACGTGTGTGTGTGTGTGTGTATTTTTTTTTAAATTTTTTTTTGGTGCTAGGGATTGAACTCAAGGCTTCACACATGTTAGGCATGAACTCTCCCACTGATGTGTACCTCCAGCACACCCCCATCTTTGTCTGAGAACTGTACCTGCAATTCATACCTGGAGTTTTCACCATGGAGCCCTAATCTCACAGCCTCACCTGGGGAACATTGCACAGGTACCGCAGAACTTCGCCCACATACTGGATCACTGTCACGCCATGCTGCCGACAGTCATCCCAGAAGCGAGAGGCAGAGAACTTGGGGGCCAGGACGCAGGTGGCTCCTGGGAGGGAGAGGAAGAGGGGTCACGCTCCAGGCTGCTGTGAGAAGCTACTTGGTTATAAGGTCGTGGCACTTAGCCAGGCGTGGTGGTGCACGCCTTTAATCCCAGCATTTGGGAGGCTGAGGTAGGAGGATCGCTGTGAGTTTGAGGCTACCCTGAGACTACAGAGTGAAATACAGGCCAGTTTGGGTTAGAGCAAGACCATACATCGGGGTGGGGGGGGTGGGATGGCACTTCAAACAGAACAATGCCAAATTTACTTATCTCTGTTCAACAGTGAGGTATTACAGGAGTGGCTCAGCAGTAGAGTGCCTGCATAGAATCATGAGGGGAGGTTTGGTGGAATGGTTCAGTGGTAGAGCACTTGCCTAGCAGAAGCCTCTGGGTTCCATCCCCAGTGCTGCCAAATAAATAAATGCTAATAGAAACTGAACCTAAAAAGCCTAGAGTCTAGCCCGGTGTGGCACATGTCTTTAGTCCCAACACTCAAGAGGCAAAGGTAGGAGGATGGCCATGAGTTTGAATTTGAGACCAGCCTGAGACTACATAGTGAATACCAGGTCAGCCTGAGCTAGAGTGAGACCCTACCTCAAAAAACAACAACAACAACAACAAAAAGCCTAAAGTTTAGAAGGTATTTTATTTGGAGGGGCTGGAGAGATCACTTATCTGTTAAGCACATTTGCTTGCAAAACCTGAAAGTCTGACAGCCTGGGTTGGATTCCAGTGCCCACCTAAAGCACAAGAGTGCATGCATCCGGAGTTTGTTTGTACTGGCAGAAGGCCCTGGCATGCCCATACCCACTCTCTTTCTGTCTGCCTCTCTCACAAATAAATATATATACTTTTTATTTTTTAATTTTTTGGTTTTCAAGGTAGGGTCTTGCTCTAGCCCAGGCTGACCTGGAATTCATTCTAGAGTCTCTGGGTGGCCTTGAACTCACGGTGATCTTCCTACCTCTGCCTCCCAAGCACTGGTATTAAAGGCATGCGCCACCTTGCCCGACTTAAATAATTTTCATTTTTAATTATTATTTATTTATATTTTTTTATTTTTTGGTTTTTCAAGGTAGGGTCGCACTCTAGTCCAGGCTGGAATTCACTCTGTAGTCTTAGGGTGGCCTCAAACTCACAGTGATCCTCCTATCTCTGCTTCCCCAGTGCTAGGTTTAAAGGTGTGTGCCACCACGCCTGGCTATTTTTAATTTTTGATGTTTTCATAAACATATATATTTGGTTTTTCATGGTAGGGTTTCGCTCTAGCCCAGGCTGACCTGGAATTCACTATGTACTCTCAGGGTGGCCTCAAACTCACAGTGATCCTCCTACCTCTGCCTCCCGAGTGCTGGGATTAAAGGCGTGCGCCACACGCCTGGCTGCATATATTTTTATTATGTGCATGTGTAGTATGTGAAGCGTGGGGTGTATGCAGAAGCAGGTACTCTGTATGTGAGCATGAGGAGTCCAGAGGAGAAAGTCAAGTGTACTATCCCTTATCTGCATATTTCATTGGGCTAGATAGAGTCTTTCTCTGAATTTGAGCTGCTGTTTTTCATGAGCCCCAGCAATTCTCCAGTCTCTACTCCCCACAGGACTGAGGTTACAGGCATGCATAGCCATGCTTGCCTGCTTGTGGGTGTGCTGTGGAGTGTGGAATCAGGGTGAATCAGGCCCTTTGAGTCCCTCGTGCATGAGCAGCACGTGCTCTTAACCACTGAACAGTCTTCCTAGCCCACGATACCAGATTTATAATCCTTATATGTTAGAGATGCATACTATAATATTTACAAGCATAAAGATACAGTGTCAGGCTGGAGTGATGGCTTACCAGTTAAGGCCCGAGACTTCGCCCACATACTGGATCACTGTCACGCCATGCTGCCGACAGTCATCCCAGAAGCGAGAGGCAGAGAACTTGGGGGCCAGGACGCAGGTGGCTCCTGGGAGGGAGAGGAAGAGGGGTCACGCTCCAGGCTGCTGTGAGAAGCTACTTGGTTATAAGGTCGTGGCACTTAGCCAGGCGTGGTGGTGCACGCCTTTAATCCCAGCATTTGGGAGGCTGAGGTAGGAGGATCGCTGTGAGTTTCAGGCTACCCTGAGACTACAGAGTGAAATACAGGCCAGTTTGGGTTAGAGCAAGACCATACATCGGGGTGGGGGGGGGGGTGGGATGGCACTTCAGACAGAACAATGCCAAATTTACTTATCTCTGTTCAACAGTGAGGTATTACAGGAGTGGCTCAGCAGTAGAGTGCCTGCATAGAATCATGAGTGGAGGTTTGGTGGAATGGTTCAGTGGTAGAGCACTTGCCTAGCAGAAGCCTCTGGGTTCCATCCCCAGTGCTGCCAAATAAATAAATGCTAATAGAAACTGAACCTAAAAAGCCTAGAGTCTAGCCTGGTGTGGCACATGTCTTTAGTCCCAACACTCAAGAGGCAAAGGTAGGAGGATGGCCATGAGTTTGAATTTGAGACCAGCCTGAGACTACATAGTGAATACCAGGTCAGCCTGAGCTAGAGTGAGACCCTACCTCAAAAAAACAACAACAACAACAACAACAACAAAAAAAAAAGCCTACAGTTTAGAAGGTATTTTATTTGGAGGGGCTGGAGAGATCACTTATCTGTTAAGCACATTTGCTTGCAAAACCTGAAAGTCTGACAGCCTGGGTTGGATTCCAGTGCCCACCTAAAGCACAAGAGTGCATGCATCCGGAGTTTGTTTGTACTGGCAGAAGGCCCTGGCATGCCCATACCCACTCTCTTTCTGTCTGCCTCTCTCACAAATAAATATATATACTTTTTTTATTTTTTATTTTTTTTGGTTTTCAAGGTAGGGTCTTGCTCTAGCCCAGGCTGACCTGGAATTCATTCTAGAGTCTCTGGGTGGCCTTGAACTCACGGTGATCTTCCTACCTCTGCCTCCCAAGCACTGGTATTAAAGGCATGCGCCACCTTGCCCGACTTAAATAATTTTCATTTTTAATTATTATTTATTTATTTATTTTTATTTTTTGGGTTTTCAAGGTAGGGTCTCACTCTAGTCCAGGCTGGAATTCTCTCTGTAGTCTCAGAGTGGCCTCAAACTCACAGTGATCCTCCTATCTCTGCTTCCCCAGTGCTAGGTTTAAAGGTGTGAGCCATCACGCCTGGCTATTTTTAATTTTTGATGTTTTCATAAACATATATATTTGGTTTTTCATGGTAGGGTTTCGCTCTAGCCCAGGCTGACCTGGAACTCACTGTGTCTTCTCAGGGTGGCCTCAAACTCACAGTGATCCTCCTACCTCTGCCTCCCGAGTGCTGGGATTAAAGGCGTGCACCACACGCCTGGCTGCATATATTTTTATTATGTGCATGTGTAGTATGTGAAGCGTGGGGTGTATGCAGAAGCAGGTACTCTGTATGTGAGCATGAGGAGTCCAGAGGAGAAAGTCAAGTGTACTATCCCTTATCTGCATATTTCATTGGGCTAGATAGAGTCTTTCTCTGAATTTGAGCTGCTGTTTTTCATGAGCCCCAGCAATTCTCCAGTCTCTACTCCCCACAGGACTGAGGTTACAGGCATGCATAGCCATGCTTGCCTGCTTGTGGGTGTGCTGTGGAGTGTAGAATCAGGGTGAATCAGGCCCTTTGAGTCCCTCGTGCATGAGCAGCACGTGCTCTTAACCACTGAACAGTCTTCCTAGCCCACGATACCAGATTTATAATCCTTATATGTTAGAGATGCATACTATAATATTTACAAGCATAAAGATACAGTGTCAAGCTGGAGTGATGGCTTACCAGTTAAGGCACTTGCCTGAGAAGCCTAAGGACGGAAGTTCAATTCCCCAGAACCCAGTAAAGCAGATGCACAAGGTAGCGCATACGTCTGGAGTTCATTTGCAGTGGCTAGAGGCCCTGGTGCACCCATTCTCTCCCTCCCTCTCTCTCTCTCTCTCTTTCTTTCTCTTAAATAAATGAATTAATAAAATATTTAAAAAGATAGTGTCTAGAGCCAGGCGTGGTGGCGCATGCTTTTAATCCCAGCACTTGGGAGGCAGAGGTAGGAGGATTGCCATAAATTCAAGGCCACCCTGAAACTACATAGTGAATTCCAGGTCAGTCTGAGCTAGAGTGAGACCCTACCTCAAAAAACCAGAACATAAAAAAAGATAGTGTCTTCTAGCCAGGTGTAGTGGTGCATACCTTTGATCTCAGCACTCAGGAGGCAGAGATAGGAAGATCAATGAGAGTTCAAAGCCAGCCTGGGACTACAGAGTGAGTTTCAGGTCAGACTGGGCTAGAGTGAGACCCTACCTGGAAAAAATTAAAACAACAACAACAACAACAACAAAAACCCAGAAGATGGCTGGAGAGATGACTCAGCAGTTAAGGTGTTTGCCAGCAAAGCATGCATCTGGAGTTCATTTGCAATGGCTAGAAGTCCCTGGTGTGCACATTCTGTCTGTCTGCCTCTCTGTATCTCTCTCTGCTTGCAAATAAATAAAATAACATAAACAGAAGATACAATGTCTTAAAGTAACCTTGGTGGTTTACAACTGTAATCCCAGTATTCAATATGTGGAGACAGAAGGCTCAGAAGTTTAAGGTTATCCTCAGCTACATAGTGAGTTTGAGGACAGCCTGAGCTACATGAGACCCTGTTGAGACACACCAGCTGAGGTTGCCAAATAACCTATGGGATCTAGTCATCTGGATTGTCCCACTGTAACACCCACTCTAATGACCCTGTGAATTAGAGGGGTCCTCAGGTGACTTACCAAGCTCTAAGCATCCTAGGACCCCTACAACCAGCCCCATGGTATGGTACAGAGGCAGGACATTGTAGACCACATCGTCAGCTGTGACATCAAGGAAGGCCAGCATCTTGCACATCTGAAGCACCCGCTCCTGTGTGAGGATGGCTGCCTTCGGGAGTCCTGAAAGGGGGGGGGGGGAGAGTGAGAGAGGGAGGAAGAAAAAGAAACAGCCATCGGGCTGGAGGGATGGGTTAGTGGTTAAGGCATTTGCCTGCAAAGCCAAAGGACCCAGGTTGGATTCCCCAGGACCCACGTTAGCCAGATGCACAAAGGGGCACATGCATCTGGAGTTCATTTGCAGTGGCTGGAAGCCCTGGCATGTCCATCCTCTCTCTCTCTTTCCCCCTCTTTCTCTGTCAAGTAAATAAAAAATAAAAATAAAAAATATTTAGAAAAGAAAAGAAACAGGCTGCCTGAGTTTGAGGCTCTGAGAGGTTCAAGTATCAAACCTTGCCAGGCACAAGTCTATGAGGGTCATGAGTTCAAAGAGAGCCTGAGTTACTTAGCAAGACCCTGTCTCATAAAAATACAAAAATTAGCCAGGCATGGTGGTCCAAGCCTTTAATCCCAGCACTTGGGAGGCAGAAGTAAGACAATCGCTGAGTTTGAGGCCACCCTGAGACTACAGAATGAATTCCAGGTCAGCCTGGGCTAGAGCAAGACTCTCCCTCAAAAAACCAAAGAAAGAAAAATACAAAATTTAGATGTGCTCCCAGCAGAAAGCAGCGAGAACCGAGGACAACCGAAATCTATCAACAAGGCAAGAATAGATAGCTGACTCCCTGGTAGGGGATGAACCACCCCCGGCACAGCAGCTAGGGCCCAGGTGAAACCACAGAGGAACTGGAGAGATGAACAGAGTGCTACTTCCATGGGGAGCCAGACAACCTGGTCCAGAGTAATGGAGACAGACACTGAGGCTACTCAAAACATACCTAAACAGAAATCCAGAAGCTTCTGAGAGCTCAACACTAAAGTAGACTTAAAGCACACCCATCAAGGCTCAGAGAATTTTGTTGAAGAGGGTGCAGAAAGAATAAAAGAACCACAGGATGAGAGGGAATATCCAGAAACATTGCCCCCACTTCCCGCACAATGACTGACTGCTGCCCTCACACGTATAGTCCACAACCCCATGGTAAATACCAGCAATCCCACTGAGGAGGGCCCTCAGTGGAATGGGGCCAGGGAGGAGGGAAATGATGGTACCAACACATGATTTGCCCATACAAAGTTTATACTTAATAAAAAAGTAATTAATTTACTAAAATAAACCTAAGCATGGTAGTTTGTGCCTTGAATCCAGCACTTGAATCCCAGGCTAAGGCAGGAAGATTGCCGTTAGTTCCATCTTAAATATCAACAATACCATCTTAAACAACAGAGTGGGTTCCAAGCCAGCCTGGACTAGAGTGAGACCCTGCCTCAAAAAACATGAGCTACATACACACACACACACACACACACACACACACACACACACACACACTGGGCATGGTGATGCACACCTTTAATCCCAACATTCAAGAGGCAGAGTAAGGCCCTTCCTCGAAAAACAACAACAACGAAAGAACTGATTGAGGTGATGGCTTAGCAGCCAAAGGTGCTTGTTTGTGAAGTCTGCTGTTATGGGCTCAATTCCCCAGCACCCATGTAAAGCCAAATGCACAAAGTGATGCATGTGTATGAAGTTCATCTAAAGCAGGAAGAAGCCCTGGCATGCCCATACTCTCTCGCTCTAGTAAATAAATAAAATATTTTAAAAAACCTTAAATTACTTATGTAGGGCTACATATAGCATCACCCATAAGGAGCAGGAATAAGCCCAAAAAGCTGCCCACGGCAGAAGAGCCTGCAGGCAGAGAAGCTCGTTCAGAAGAGGTTGGAACTTGAGGCAAAGGGGCTCCAGGAAGAAAAGAGTAATCAGCAGGGTCAAATTCAACGTACGAGGGGCTGCAGAGAGGGCTCAGAGGTCAAAGATAGTAGTCAGCAGGCTCAAATTCAACGTAGGAGGGCTGCAGAGATGGCTCAGAGGTCAAAGGTAGTAGTCAGCAGGGTCAAATTCAACATAGGAGGGGCTGGAGAGAAGGCTCAGAGGTCAAAGGTAGTAGTCAGCAGGGTCAAATTCAATATAGGAGGGGCTGGAGAGAAGGCTCAGAGGTCAAAGGTAGTAGTCAGCAGGGTCAAATTCAATATAGGAGGGGCTGGAGAGAAGGCTCAGAGGTCAAAGGTAGTAGTCAGCAGGGTCAAATTCAACATAGGAGGGGCTGCAGAGAGGGCTCAGAGGTCAAAGGTCCTTGCTTGCAAAGCCTGATGGCCCAAGTTCAATTTCCCAGTACCCAGGTAAAACCAGATGCACAAAGCGGCGCATGTGTCTAGAGTTCATTTGCAGTGGCAAGAGGCCCTCACTCACTTTCTCTCTGCCTCTTTTTCTCTCAAATATATATATTTTAAATATATAATATATTATATATATGTATATATTTAAATATATAAAGATATATATTAAATATATAAATATATATTTTTAAATATGTAATATATTATATATATATTTAAGTACATATATATATTTTAAAATATATATATATTTTTAATCAAACAGGCCTGAGACTACATAATGAATTCCAGGATTGCCTGGGCTAGAGTGAGATCCTACCTCAAAGAACCAAAAAAGACAGCTGAACATGGTGGTGCATGCCTTTAATCCCAGCACTCGGGAGGCAGAGGTAGGAGGATTACCATGAGTTCAAGGTCACCCTGAGACTACATAGTAAATTCTAGGTCAGGCCTGAGCTAGAGTAAAACCCTACCTTGAAAAACCAAAAAAGAAAAAAAAATTAAAAATCAAACAAAAATGTTTTCTAGAAAAAGAGGCTTTTCTTACAGGATCTAAAATGCAGTGTAAGTTTGGCAAGGAAGGTCTGTTTCTTAGGTAGCAAAAGACTCTTAAGACTGGAGGCATGACTCCAGAGGATCAGGTCAGGATGAGACAGCAGAGAATGGGGGTGGGGGGAAGGCTGTGGGCACCCTCACCAGTGGTCCCTGAGGTGTAGATGAACAGGGCAGGGCTTCGCCTCCAGATCCGAGCGCGCAGGTCAGCAGGCACGGGGTCAGAGGGCGCAGCATCGAGAGCAGCCCCCAGAGCCTCCACACCGGGCGTGGGGGAGGTGTGTCCGAGGTAAAAGCAGCGGATGTTCCCGGCTTGCAGTTTGGGAAGGATGTCTTCCAGGCTCTCCCGGAGGTCTACGGGGATCATCAGAGGAGACACTGAGGCTAAGCTTACCTTCGAGGTCAAGAGGGAGGACTGGACAGTGAACCTGTAGAGCAGCTACAGAGAATGGTGATGCACACCTTTAGTCCCAGCACCAGGGAGGCAGAGGTAGGAGGATTACCATGAGTTCAAGGCCACCCTGAGACTCCATAGTGAATTCCAGGTCAGCCTGGGCTAGAGTAGGACCTCTCTATGTCACAGCACCATTCCTGTCACCCAGCGCTAAGGGGACTGAAGTAGTGGATCACCAAGAGTTTGAGGTTCATCCAGGTGACAGTGAGTTCCAGGTCAGCTTGGGCTAAAGTGAGACATCTGACTTAAATAATAAATAAAACAGGGAGATGGATCAGCAGTTTGAAACACTTGCTTGCAAAGTTTGCTGGCCTAGGTTCAACTCCTCAGCCACCTACATAAAGCCAGAAAGGGCATTCGTTTGCAGTAATAAGAGACCCTAAGGGGCACACGCGCATAAATAAATAATGAATAAGAATGAAAATGTAGAGCCGGTCGTGGTGGCGCACGCCTTTAATCCCAGCACTCGGGAGGCAGAGGTAGGAGGATCGCCGTGAGTTCGAGGCCACCCTGAGACTCCATAGTGAATTCCAGGTCAGCCTGGGCTAGAGTGAAACCCTACCTCAAAAAACCAAAAAAAAAAAAAAAAAAAAAAGAATGAAAATGTGTGGTTTCCTTTCTTATTTTTTTAATTTTTTGTTATTTTTATTTATTTATTTGAGAGTGACAGACAGACAGACAGAAAGAGAAAGAGGCAAATACAGAGAGAATGGATGTGCCAGGGCCTCCAGCCACTGCAAAGGAACTCCAGATGCATGTGCCACCTTGTGCATCTGGCTTATGTGGGTCCTGGGGAATCGAGCCTCAAACCAGAGTCCTTAGTCTTCACGGTCAAGCGCTTAACTGCTAAGCCATCTCTCCAGCCCTCCTTTCTTATTTTTTTAGTGGGGAGGGGGGGTGGGATTTTTTTTTTTCACTGAGACAAGGTCTCACTCTGTAGTTTGGGCCGGCCTGAAACTCAGTAACTAGCTCAAGACCCTTCTGCCTGTCCCTCTGCCTCCTGAACACCAGGACTGCGGGTGTGTACCTCAGTACCACCTTGTCCCACTGTGTTTGGCTTTTGAGAATGGGGGTAATAGATCAAAATAAAACGAGAAGTCCAAAGATCAGCTAGACCAAAGATCAGCAAAGGTGCTGTTTACCCGGCAGAAGGCAAGATTCTAGCCATGATGGCCCCAAACCACACTTAGGATCAGAATTAAGGTCAGTGGTCCTGATCAAATGGTAGGATAGGTGTCAGAAGACAGACTGAGCTGGGCCTGGCATCGGCATCACACGCCTTTAATCCCAGCAGAGGCAGAGATAGGAGAATTGCTGTGAGTTCGAGACCAGCCTGAGACTACATAGTGAATTCCAGGTCAGCCTGGGCTAGAGTGAAACCCTACTACAAACACACACACACACACACACACACACACACACACACACACACGGCACCATCCTCAGGCCATGAATGGTGTAAGAGAAAATCAGTTTGTCTATTTGGGCCAGGCGTGGTGGCACACGCCTTTAATCCCAGCTGAACTCAGGTGGCAGAGGTAGGAGGATCACTGTGAGTTGGAGGCCAGCCTGAGACTACATAGTGAATTCCAGGTCAGCCTGAGCTGGAGTGAGACCCACCTCGAAAAACCAAAGGTGTGTGTGGGGGAACCAGACTGGAGGCATGACTCCAGAGGATCAGGTCAGGATGAGACAGCAGAGAATGGGGGTGGGGAGAAGGGCTGTGGGCACCCTCACCAGTGGTCCCTGAGGTGTAGATGAACAGGGCAGGGCTTCGCCTCCAGATCCGAGCGCGCAGGTCAGCAGGCACGGGGTCAGAGGGCGCAGCATCGAGAGCAGCCCCCAGAGCCTCCACACCGGGCGTGGGGGAGGTGTGTCCGAGGTAAAAGCAGCGGATGTTCCCGGCTTGCAGTTTGGGAAGGATGTCTTCCAGGCTCTCCCGGAGGTCTACGGGGATCATCAGAGGAGACACTGAGGCTAAGCTTACCTTCGAGGTCAAGAGGGAGGACTGGACAGTGAACCTGTAGAGCAGCTACAGAGAATGGTGATGCACACCTTTAGTCCCAGCACCAGGGAGGCAGAGGTAGGAGGATTGCCACGAGTTCGAGGTCACCCTGAGACTACACAGTGAATTCCGGGTCAGCCTGAGGTAGAGCGAGACCCTACCTCAGAAAACAAAACAAAACAAAATTATCAAATAGGATAAAAATAGCCAGTTGGGAAAAAAAAATAGTTGGGAAAGAAAACTTTAAACTGGTAACCTTAGAGTTACTTTCTAGTTAAGCAGCATTTTGATCCTAATTGCCTGTGATAGAAGTAGATTGGAACAAAAGGTTCTACCTAACCCCTACCAGGACTTTTGTTTATTTATTTTATGTTTTTCAAGGTAGGATCTCACTCCAGCCCAGGCTGACCTGGAACTCACTCTGTAGCTCCAAGCTAGCCTGCAACTCATGGTGACCCTTCTACCTCAGCCTCCTGACTGCTGGAATTAAAGGTGTGTGCCACTGTACCTGGCAACTTTTTTTTTTTTTTCTTTTTGAAGTCCTACCAGGACTGCTGACTCCCCTTCTGTCCCCTTCCTCTCTCTCTACTGGCTTTGGAGCCCTCACCTGGGTCCACCACCAGCACCCGGGCCCCAGAGCTCAGCACAGAATGCACCAGGGGCATTCCCCTGCCGTGAGGGTTGATCCAGGCCACCGGGCAGCCCAGCTTGGCCAGCCCCAGAAACAAACTCAGAGCAGTAATGGCCTTGGAGGGTAAAATCAAGAGAGCAGTGGACTCTCTGGTTTCTAGACTTGCAGGACCGCCCAGCTTGTCCTTCAGCACCCACGCTGCCTGACAGGCCCGGGCATCCAGTTCACCATTGGTGATTGAACAGGGCTTGGGCCCTGTGCACACCAAAGCCACCTTGTCAGGTTGGGCTCGGGCTCGTCGCTCAAAGGAATCCAAAAATGTGTCAGGAGGCCGCTGGCTCAAGCGTTTTCTGACGCTTAGGCCCACTTGCAAGATCTTAATCAAGAAGGCCAAGTCTTTGCGTAGCCACCTTAGTCCTGGAGGTGGCTGTGAGGGTAACAGGATGAATGTGAGGGCGGCAGCAGCTCCCAGGCTCAGCCAGTGGGGCATCCATGAACTGATCCAGGGCCATGACAGCGACACCAGGCCAAGCAACATGAAGCATGCAGGGTCTCCCAGGAGCCAACGCAGGGCCAGAACCACAGGAGCTGGCCACCAGGGCTGTCCCAGGCCCACCAGCAGAAGCAGCAACGGTAGCAAGATCAGCTGCCGCCTGATACCCATGGCACCAGCTTCCTCTGAAGTGGCTGAGATTGTGCAGTCTCAACCCTGCCTCAAAGCTCTGGAACCCTGTCTTCCTGCCCCTGCGGGAAACCCGTCCACCCCACCTCCTAAACTTGGGGAGGTGTTGTCAGCCTTTGCCACTCCTAACCTTGGACTCTGCTCTGCTTCTGTTGCTTGGCTGGGAGTTCCTCATGTAGCTCCAATCCCACAGCAGATTGACCAGGCCTGCCCCCCTCTCCGGGCGTTGCCTCTGGATCCCCTGGTCCCTCCTCCTTTGGACTACCACCACCAATCTCCTTCCTCCTTCCTACTTGTCCATTTACCCCCTCCAGGGCTGGCAACTGCCTTCCTCCATTCTCCCTCCTGTGTCTGCTATGGGCCTGTGCTTCACCTCCGACGTCTATGTGGACTGAGGTTTTGTGCGTTTGTCTCGAGGTAGGGTCTCACTCTAGCCCAGACTGACCTGGAATTAGTCTCAGGATCCACAGCGATCCTCCTACCTCTGCCTCCCAAGTGCTAGGATTAAAGGCGTGCGTCACTACATGGGGTTGGATTGAGTTTTGGGGCCCAGGAATCTGAGTTCTGCCTGTGTCACAGAGCTCTGGGGGCCCAAAAGCCAAGCAGGTAGGGTTGGGGCCTGACCTTCCAGGCTGGAGTCTACCCCCCCCCCCCGACACACACACATACTGGCCCAAGATCCTTACAGTGGGACACCCAGTGCATTGCTTAGTGGGGGAAGATGACGCATGAACCCTTGCCTGGGTTGACACTAGTCACCTCTGGAGTTGCCTACATCATCCACCCAAGGGACAGCCCTTAGACCCGCCGTTCCTGCTTCCCACCCTGGCCCCCTCCAGATGGTTGCCCAATTTACTCTGGGATCTCTAGTATTTGGCACTCAGCAGCCAAATGAGGTATTCTGGGGCTCATATGGCCACACAGCGGCCTAGCCCTAAGAAACTCCCGAGCTCCTCATAAGGAGTTCAACCACCATTCTCATTAGAATGAGGGAAGGAGAAGGCCTTTAATCGCAACACTCGGGAGGCAGAGAGGTAAGAGGATTGCCGTGAGGTCAAGGCCACCCTGAGACTACGTAGTGAATTGCAGGTCAGCCTGGGCTAGAGTGAAACTACCTCGAGAAAAAAAAAGGGGGGGGGGGGAGCCTGAAGTCTGAAAGGCTTCTGACTAGAAGGGAGGAGGGCTCGGTTTGTAGGGACTGCAGCAGCTGGTAGGGTGACAGGGGCTGTGCTGTGGTCCTCCTCCCCACAGTGCCGACCACTCCAGGAAAAGTGGACATCAATTACACATGCAACCTACCTGGCAGTCCCCAAATAGTTCAGGACAGCAGACTGTTCCTGCCTTCACAGGAAGTGGGGAAGAGCGAAGCGCCACCCAGGAACGTGTGCACCAAGCCCCAATTCCCACAACTCAGAAAGCATGAGGCATACATTCGCCCAACGTCCTTTATTAGAATGGGTCCCAAAGTCAGACCCATTCCATGAGGAATCCACCTGAGCCTCCACAGGCGCCTGATGAGGGAGGACCTGGGGTAGGGGAAAAAGTATTCGCCCAGCCCCCCACTGGGGCAGAAGACAACCCCAGGAGCAACAACACCCTTGCGGGGTTGCGGGGGCCGGGGGGAGGGTTGCTCGTGAACGGGAGACATTAATCCCTGTAGTTAGTGCAGTTAAATGGTCCAGCTCCCAGAGGTGGCAGGGCCCATGACCATCCTCTACCCAGTCCTGCCCCACAGGGAAGATCCAAGTAAGCCTAGGAAAGAAAAGAGGGGACTGAGCCCCCATGTCCACGTGGGGAAAGGGGTTGGAGTGGGGAAGGGTGGGTCCCCGCGGGCTGGAGGAGGGAACTGGGTCAAGGAGCCGCAGCTGGGCGCTGGATGCACGGGAGGTCGGCGCTCAGGGCGCAGGGTGCGCAGCCAGGTGGCGCTCCAGCAGCGCGCGGTGCGAGAACACCTTGCCGCAGGCCGGGCAGGGCGCGCGCTCGGGCCGGTGCGTGCGCATGTGCACATTGAGCGAGCTCTTCTGCGTGAAGCGCTTGGCGCAGACGGCGCACTGGAAAGCGCGGACGCCGGTGTGCGTCACCATGTGCTTGAGCAGGTAGTCGCGCAGCGAGAAGGATCGCCAGCAGACTGCGCACTGATGTGGCTTCTCCCCTGCGGACAACAGGGTGGGCCACACGTGCATGTCAGACCAGCCTGTCCTCCCAGGAGCTTGTCCCTGGTAGGGTTTCCTGTCTCCGCCCTCTTCTCAACTCCGGGACCCTTTTTCTTGTTAGGGAAACCACTCTGAAATTCTACTTTGCAGCGAGTTCCCGCCCCCGGACCCATACCCTCATTTCATGATGCCACTGCATGGCAGGGGCCCCCAAATCTAACAGGTACCCAAGAAAGCAATCCTACCGGATGTGGTGTCACACACCTTTAATCCCAACACCCAGGAGGCTGAGGTAGGAGGATCGCTGTGAGTTCGAGGCCAGCCTGGGCTAGAGTGAGACCCTACCTTGAGAGGGGAAAAAAAGCAACCCTACCTGTCTGAAACAACATCCACTGCTTTCAGGATCCCACTCATTTCTCCCCCAGCCTACACTTGGCCTGACACAGGGAGACACTGGGACCCAGACTTTTGCCTCCAAACTCCGTACGTCCAGATTGCTATCTTCCATTCTGGGGTTAGAGCAAGGACCAGCACCTTACACAAGGAAAGGCCCGGACACAGTTGCTCTCCGGCAGAAGCCCCAGCCGCCCAGATTCCTTTATGTTGGTGACAGTGAGCTGGATTGGGAGAGGCAGGCTGTGCATGAGCCTAGACTCAACTGATAAAACGCCTGTCTCAGGCGCAGAAGTGCCTGTTGGGGTCGGAGCAGGGGGATGTCCCCAAAGACCAACAGGCCACCCAGCTCCCTTTATTCCTGAGCTTAGCCAAGACACATGTGTCCTGTCGGTCACACCCCAGCTCAGAATGCTGATGGCTTCCCCATTTTGGCCACTCAAACCCCAAGTTCCTGCCTGAATAACCCCCCCGCACACACACACACACACAAAACCCCACCAGTTCAGGCTCAGAGCCTTCCAGTCAAGTTTTCAGTTTTCTTGAAAATGGCTACTTCTGCCTGCTCACAGGCATCTAGCTTTCTGTAACCCTGTCCCCACTCCAGCCCCCAGGAAATACTCTGCACCCAAGGCATTCACACCACCACCTCAGGACACATCTCCCAGTGTCACCCTCCCACTCTTACTTCTCCCGAACCCTGCACAAATTTCCCTGGCAAGGCCAAAAGCAGAGGGAAGGAATGCATTCCCTATACCATGTTTTCCTCCTCCCATCCTTGTCTCAGGCCCTCAACAAGCCACCTGTGCTGGCTTTCCACGCCTTCCGTGGGCCAGCGAACCCACCTTTCCTTCCCCCCCAGCCCCTCTCATCCCCACGCCCACCACAGCCTCCCATCAAGGTTCCATCCCTTCGGCCCACCCCAGGCCGGGACCAACCTTCTAGAGACCCTGGGCAGGCTCTTACTCCCCAACCCCTTTACAGGTGGGGCAAATTTCCAGGCTTCCTGGTACCAAAGAGCAACAAAACTTCACCAGTGCCCCACTCCCCTTAGAAAGTTAATTTCCAATGACCAAGGGGCTCAGAGGGAGTACAGGTGGTTTCCTCCCATCTCCCATCCCCGGCTCACCGGAGTGGATGAACATGTGCTTCGTGTAGTTTTTCCGAGAGCTGAATGTCTTGCGGCAGTGGCTACACTCATAGGCGGGTTGCTCGGTACCGGTACCGGCACCGGCACGGGGGGTGCGCACAGTTGTGCCTGAGGGGGCAGTGGTAGGAGGGGCGGGTGGGGCCGGGTTTTCTCCCAGCTGACCACTGGGCGCCACATCAGGCTGGAGCGTGGGGTAGAAGGCCGGTGGGGGTGCAGGTGCTGGTCCCGATGGAGCAGGAGGGGTTGGCGCGGGTGGCCCCGGGGCACCAAGGTGAAAGGGGAAGAGGGCCACAGGCGGCCCCTGGGTCTTCATGCCAGATGGACGAGGCCCGGCCAGGGCGCAGTCGGGAGGGGGAGGAGGAGGGGCAGGGGTCTCTGTGGGACAACTTTCCGGGGCAGCGCTATCTTCCTCATGCCAAGCGGACACATAGCTATCTGGGAATACATCCTCGGCCACTGCAGTCCCTCGAAGGAAGTCTCTGCTGGCACCACCATAGTCAGCGAGGCCAGTGGACACAGGGGTTTCCTCGCGCACGCTGTTGGCAGCCGTGGTGAGGAAGCCAGCTGCACAGTCGGGGAAAGAGGGCGCCTGGCCCTCACCCGGGCCTCCACCTTCGCCATCCTCAGCGTCGGTCTCTTCCTCGGTCTCCTCGTCGTCGTCTTCATCACCTCGGTCTTCAGGGGCCGTGGGCAGCGCTGGCTCAGCATCGGGCCCCTCGGCTTTGATCGGTGCTGGGGGCGCCGGCAGCTGCAGGCGCGCAGGCTGGCGCTGCTTGCGGCTGTGCACGGCGCTTGGGTGACCCGGGGGACGCGCGGCCAGCAAGTGGCGCAGGCGGTGGCGTAGCTGCGCCGGTGCAAGCGGAGGAGGCACGGGCGCGGGCAGGGGTGCGGGCGCGGAGGTGCCGGGGATGCGGGCGCGCGCGATGATCTGCGTGCACTCGTCGATGACCGTCTGGATGCGAAGCACCGACGCGGCTGTGAGCACCTGCAGCGCTTCGCCCTGAGCTACCACGAGAGAGCCGCTGTAGAGGAACTCGACCAGTTGGCGCACTGTCTGCGCGGGCACCACGGGTGGCACGCGAATCTCGGAGTGACCCAGCAGTAGCTTGTCCTGGAAGAAGGGCGAGCCGGCGGCCTAGCACGCAGCGATGGGCCCGCAGCGAAGACTCACGGATGCGTACCGTCACGTCGCAAAAGTGCCCCCCCAGTCTCTGCCCGTTGAGGGTCTCTAGTAGCGAGCGAGAGAAGTTCTGCAGGTGGATATGGTGCACTGCCTCAGTTGCTGCCATCTGTGGGGGGAACGAGGAAATCAGAGCAGCGGGGTCAGCTAAGGACTCTACTCCACTCTTAGCAAGGAAGGGCGTAACATCTAGGCGTCATGGCGCACGCCTTTAATCCCAGCACTCAGGAGACAGAGGTAGGAGGATCGCCTTGAGTTAGAGACCACCCTGAGACTACATAGTGAATTCCAGGTCAGCCTGGGCTAGTGAGACCCTACCTTGAAAAAACAAACAAAAAAGGAAGGGCGTAACATATACCCAGACCTGCCAATCCTATCCTTCCCCAGCAGCCCCTCTCAGACCCTATCCCCAGTACAAAACATGTGACCCCCCCCCCCACTCCAGAGGTACCACTCCCACAAGCCCAGCACACATTTTAGCTCTGCTCCCAGCTTCAAGGATCCAGGGCCTAGAACCCTTCTCTGGCACGCCCCAGCCTCCCCTCTGGGATGCCTATCCAACTGCTCACGCACAGGCCTGCCTCCTGTCAGAATGATTAGGGTGGCTGGAAGGCTGGGCATTAGTGTGGCCTGTAGTAAACGGAGGACGTGGGAAGGCCCTACAGCCCTCTTTTTTAGCATCTCCTGAGGCCTGAGAGGCTCTTTGGTGTGGGTGTGGCATAAATACCCAGGGTATTTTTTTTTCAAAAAAAATTGTGTTTATTTTTATTTATTTGAGAGCGATAGAGAGAGAAAGAAGCAGAGAGAGAGAGAGAGGAGAGGAGAGGAGAGTGGGCACGCCAGGGCTTCTAGCCACTGCAAACGAACTCCAGACGCATGCACCCCCTTGTGCATCTTAAATACCCAGGGTATTTGACACTGACCAAGTCAGGTGAAGGAGCGGCAGACTCCTTCCAACGTGGCAGAGCAATTCCCTTCTCGTGAATGTGAAACAGCACTGCCCACCTTCACACATTGGAAGGGCTAGGTATCCTGCAAGAGACTTGGAATCTGAGATATGCCATTTCACCAAACAAGTAGGTGACTCCAGCTTTGTAGACCTACTTCCCTTATACTCTGCTCAGACTGCACACACTTCTGGTCTAAGGGAAAACATTAAGAAACAAAGTATACCCTGATACCTGTCCACCAGACTGTGTTATCCAGGGCGCCATCACCAGCAAGTGGAGCCCCACTAAATCCTGTCCCTACACCCACAAGATTCAACACGTCAGGCTCCTTAGGCAAAAATTTCCTTACTTTTCCTGAAGCTAATCCCTTCCCTTTCTCCCAGTTTATCTTACAGATGCTGCCAGTTACCACTGGCCCAGACTGGTGAAATCACCTTATTCCCTCCACATCTCCGCCACAGGCCTTTCCCCACACGGCAGCCAGAGGGAACATGCTTAGAACTAGCAGATCGGCCCCTCTACTGCGATGAATTAATTCCTCAAACAAAACGAGCCAAGCTCTCTGCACCAGCTTCTGCCAGACGTACCCTTCTCCAACCTGTGTACCATTCCACGGGGCTTGAACTCCTCATTCAAATCAACCCCCCCCTCCTCCCTACAGGGCTCCATTCCTCGCCCAGTGCAGCAGGGCCTTCTTAGACGCCCTCAGAACAAAGGCATCTCCCACATCTAGGGCAACACATTCGTTGCCAAACCTTCCCCCACATCATGCACTTTGTTCCGAGCACCTTGCTTCTTATCCTACACCATGGCTCGCTCTCTACCCTTGAGCCCGGAGCCCACCCTCTGGCCCCGTACGACAGCACCCCGTGCAGCCACCAGAAACCCAGGCTTTTCCCGCCTCCGCGCACTGCCCCGATCCTGCAGCGCCCCCTCGCGTCTGCAACGAGCGCTCACGCGGGCGCCCCACCTCTGGCACGTCCCGACCTCCCCTCTGGCTCTACGGCAGGGGGAGGCCTAGCCGACCCCCACCTCCGACTCGTCTTCAGGTACCAGGCCCTGCAGTGGCCGCCTCCTGCTCCTCGCCCAACTTGAAGGCCGCACTTCCGGGCCGCGACGCACGCGGAACCGAAGGCCGACGTCCACCACCACGCCGGCCGAACCACAATCCGAGAGCACGCTTCCGGTGATTCTAGTGCGGGGTGGGAGGGGGAAACAGGGCCGCCGTGGGACCACATTTTCGGTTTTTATCAGAATGGGAACCAAAGTCTCAAACTGTAGTGTGGCGGGGGCGCCAGGAATCTTTGGGCGTGAGCACACTTCCGGAGTCGCCCTGGTAACCGAAGGGGCGGAACGTGAGCTGTCAATCAATCTGTGGGCCACGCCCCCGGCGTGCAGCAGGGCAGGAGAGGGCGTTCAGACTAGGTCCCTGCGGCCTCCTACTGCCAACCCCGGGGAGAGAGAAAGAGAGGCTCATTCGTCGCCGTACCGGAGGAGGGCGCTTGCAGTTCCCCCCCAGACTTGCAGCTTCGTCTGACAAGCCCGGCTGGCCCCACGTGAGGAAGCAGCCTGACTCCTAGCTCCCTACGCAGCCCGCCCGGCGCTTTCCCGTTGTGTAAAACTAATACCTCTACCCGGCCTAACCTTAGGAAAAAAGAAGAAAAGAGCCGGGTGTGGTGGCACACACCTTTAATCCCAGCACTCGGGAGGCAGAGGTAGCTGGATCGCCCAAGTTCGAGGCCACACTGAGACTAGAGTGAATTCCACATCAGCCCGAGCTAGAGTGAGACCCTACCTCGGAAAAAAAAGCCAAAAAAGAAAAAAAAAAAAAAAAAAAAAGTGTAAGGCGTGAGGTGGGGGTAGGGAGTGTCACAGACAAAATATCAGAAGTCACCAGAAAGGAGTTGTGGAAGGGGATGCACAGCCAGTGAAAACAGTCTTGGTCCGAAAAGGGCCCTGAAGTGTGGATGGTCATCCTAGGTGAGCCAAACTCAAGTGAGGGGCTGGCCTGGCCTGATGCTCAACTTTTGGGGCAACCCCTCAGCCAGGTATCACTTTGTGAGGGCTAAAAAGAGAAGCCAGGGCCAGGCATGGTGGCTCACCTCTTTAATCCCAGCACTTGGGAGGCAGAGGTAGGAGGAACACTGTGAGTTCGAGGCCACCCTGAGACTACATAGTGAATTACAGGTCAGCCTAGACCAGAGCCTGGCCCTGCCTCTAAAAACAAAACAAAACAAAACAAAAAAAATAAGAGATAGAAGGGCTGGGCTTCAGTGCACCCAGTACTGTGGGGTCTAGAGTTGGGTGGTACTTCAGTGGGAAGACATGGTCCAGGATGCTTGTTCTCCATCTTGGACTGATGCTGGATAGCGGTGTTGTAAATAAGCTTTTATTTATTTATTTATTTATTTTTCTGCAGGCTTAGGGAAGGGAACGTTGTGCTAGGCGGGAAAGCTGATTAGAATCCAGTTCTAGCGAATGGACCTATAGCCCAGCTAATAGAGTGCTTTCCTAGCATGCAGAAACCCTGGTTCCCTACCCCAACACTTCATAAACTGAGCTTGTGGTGGAGCACACCTGAAGTCCCAGCATTCAGAAAGTAGAGCCAGGAGGATCATAAGTTCAAGGACTGGGCTAGAGAGATGGCTTAGCCTTTAAGGTGCTTGCCTGCGAAGCCTAAGTTAGACCCATGTTCCACTCTCGCGATCCAAGATCAGCCAGACGCACAAAGGTGAGGCAAGCGCAAAGTTGCACATGCCCAGGAGGTGGCGCTAGCGTCTGGCATTCGGTTGCAATGGCTGAGGCCCTGGCAATTCATTCATTCTCTCTCTCACTCTAAAAAAATAGAAAAAAAAAAAAGAAAGAAAAACGGTTCAAGATCATCCTAGGCTATATGAGACCCAAATAAGGCACCTAAGGGGCTAGAGGAAATGAGGTTAAAGGTGCTTTTTTTGCTGTTCGTTTGTTTTGAGGAAGGGTCTTGCTCTAGCCCAGTAGTCTCAGGGTGGCCTTGAACTCATGGCAATCCTTCTACCTCTGCATCCCAAGTGCTGGGATTAAAGGCGTATGCCACCATGCCTGGCTAAAGATGCTTTCTTGAAAAGCCAGCTGATCCAGGTTCAATTCCCCAGCCACCCATGTACAGTCAGATGGGCATTCATTTTTTTGTTTTTTTTGTTTTTTTCAGGTAGGGTCTCACTGTAGCCCAGGCTGACCTGGAATTCACTATGGAGTCTCAGGGTGGCCTTGAACTCACGGCGATCCTCCTACCTCTGCTTCCCAAGTGCTGGGATTAAAGGCATGCGCCACCACGCCCGGCTCTCATTTAAAAAAAATTTTTTTTTTATTAACAACTTCCATGATTGGAAACAATGTTCCATGATAATGCCCTCCCTCTCCCCACTTTCCCCTTTGAAACTCCATTCTCCAACACATCCCCTGCCCATCTCAATCAGTCTCTCTTTTAATTTTGATGTCATGATCTTTTCCTCCTCTTATGATGGTCTTGTGTAGGTAATGTCAGGCACTGTGAGGTCATGGATATCCAGGCCATTTTGTGTCTGGAGGAGTACGTTGTAAGGAGTCCTACCCTTCCTTTTTTTTTTTTTTTTTTTTTTTTGTTTATTTTATTTATTTATTTGAGAGCGACAGACAGAGAGAGAAAGAGGCAGAGAGAGAGAGAGAGAGAGAGAGAATGGGCACACCAGGGCTTCCAGCCACTGCAAAGGAACTCCAGACGCGTGTGCCCCCTTGTGCATCTGGCTAACGTGGGTCCTGGGGAATCGAGCCTCGAACTGGGGTTCTTAGGCTTCACAGGCAAGCGCTTAACCGCTAAGCCATCTCTCCAGCCCCCCTACCCTTCCTTTGGTTCTTACATTCTTTCCACCACCTCTTCCACAATAGACCCTGAGCCTTGGCAGGTGTGATCGAGATGTTATTCAGTACTCCTGTCACTTCTTTCCAGCACCATGATGCCTTCTGAGTCATCCCAAGGTCACTGCCATCTGAAAAGAGAAGGCTCTCTACCAAAAGTGAGAGTAGCATTAATATATGGGTATGAACATTAAGAGAAGTGCTTACTGGGCAGTTCGATGAGCACAATATATGCATTTAGCCAGACAGCAGCAGATGTTACACCCCTAGGGCTCATGACTACCCCCTATTGTATGTTTTCAGTTTCAGGGATGTATTCCCTCCAATGGAGCGGGCCTCCAGTCCAATTAGGGGGCAGTTGGTTTCCACCATGACAGACGTGCCACTATGCACCCATTGGCTCATTTGGCCTGGTTGGCCAAGTATAAGGCTTATAGTGTCCACTGTTGAGTATCTTCACTGGTGATTTAGTTCCCGTTGAACTGCATGCAGCATGGCTTCTTCCAGCTTTCTGTCAGCTGGTCTACATGGAGGAGGTTATCAGCTCAGTTCCAGCAGGATTTCTCAGTGACCTTGCAGCCCAAGTATGTGGAGTCTTCAGCAATAGGGTCTTACCATCTTCCTGGTGGGAAACCAAGGGCCTCAGCAATGGCCTGTAATGTTTTGGGGGCATCAGGGAGCTCCCTAGCCTACAACTCACTGGAAGGTATCTAGATAGGCATTTATTTTTATTGGCAAAAGATCCTGGTGTAAGTCGGGCATGGTGGTACATGCCTTTAATCCCAGCACTCAGGAAGCAGAGGTAGGAGGACCGCCATGAGTTCAAGGTCATCCTTAGACTACAGAGTGAATTCCAGGTCAGCTTGAGCTAGAGTGAGACCCTACCTCAAAAAAACAAAAAAAAAAAAACAACAGCCAAATATACTGGTGTAGCCTGGTGTGGTACATGCCTTTAATCCCAGCATTTGGGAGGCAGAGGTAGGAGGATCGCCCTGAATTTGAGGCCACCCTGAGACCATATAGTGAATTGCAGGTCAGCCTGGACTAGAGACCCTATCTCAAAAAAAAAAAAAAAAAAAGGAAGGCAAAGATAGGAGCATCACTGTGAGTTCGAGGCTACCCTGATACTATACAGTGAATTCCAGGTCAGCCTGGGCTACAGTGAGACCCTACCTTGAAAACAACAACAACAACAACAACAAAAAGAAATTAGCTGGGCATGATGGTACGCTTTAATCCCAACACTAAAGAGGCAGAGGTAGGAGGATCACTGTGAGTTTGAGGCCAGCCTGAGACTCCATAGTGAATTCTAGCTCAGCTTGGGTTGGAGCAAGACCCTACCTTGAACTAAAAAAAAAAAAAAAATAAGGAGATTATTTGGGTAGTTTCAAGGTAAGCTAAATGCCTTTAAAGGCAGAGATGCTTGGGGAGCATTCCACAAGATGAAACCATGTGACAGGTGAGGGGGTGGGAATCTGAGAAGAGCCCTGGACATCAGCCAGCAGCAAAACAGCGATCTCTGGCATACAGCTGCTGAAACTGGATTCTGCCCACAGCCTGAAAGAGCTGGATGATAGATTCTTTCCCAGAGTCTATCTGGCCCATACCTTGAATTCTGACTTGTGAGCAGAGAGCCTTCCTGAGGAAGGTGAGCTGAAAGTGATGTTACTTTAAGCCACTGCGTTCACTGTCATTTGTTACAGTAAAGATGGAAAACAAATGCAGCTGGGGACAGATGTGGCGCAGTTGGTAGAGTCTTTGTCTGTCATGTGTGAGGCCCTAAGTTAGAGCCTCAGCACTGCCTAAATGAGATGTGGCGGCACGTGCCTGCAGTCCCAGCACTCAAGAGGTATAGTGAGAGGCAGAGGTAAGAGGATCGCCATGAGTTCAAGGCAAGCCTGATACTACATAGTGAATTCCAGGTCAGCCTGGAGTAGAGTGAGGCCTACCTTGCAAAAAGTGTTGGAGCCAGGCATGGTTGCACACACCTTTAGTGGCTGGCTGTGGTTGCCTTTAATCTCAGCCCTTGGGAGGCAGAGTTAGGAGGATCACCTTGAGTTCAAGGCCAGCCTGGGACTATATAGTGAGATTCAAGTCAGTCTGAGCTAGAGTGATACCTACTGGATAAAACTAAATTAAAAAAAAAAAAAAAAACTTTAAAAAAGGGGGGGCCGCTGGAGAGATGGATTAGCGGTTAAAGCGTTTGCCTGCAATGCCAAAGGATCGTGGTTCGACTCTCCAGGACTGACATAAACCAGCTGCACAAGGGGGTGCGTGTGTCTGGAGTTCATTTGCAGTGGCTGGAGGCCCTGGCGTGCCTATTCTCTCTCTCTCTCTTTCTCTCTCTATAAATAAAATTCTATTAAAAAAAAAAAGAGAGAGAGTGAGAGAACCAGGCATGGTGGTGCATGCCTTTAATCCCAGCACTTGGGAAGCTAAGGCAGGAGGATTGCTGTGAGTTCAAAGCCACCTACTACATAGTGAGTTCCAGGTCAGCCTGGGCTAAAGTAAGAGTGAGACCCTACCTTGAAAAACAAAAACAAAGAGCCGGGCATGGTGGCGCACGCCTTTAATCCCAGCACTCGGGAGGCAGAGGTAGGAGGATCGCCGTGAGTTCAAGGCCACCCTGAGACTACATAGTGAATTCCAGGTCAGCCTGGGCTGGAGTGAGACCCTACCTCGAAAAAACAAACAAACAAAAAAAAGGTATAGTCAGAAGTTCAAGGTCACCCTCAGCTACTTAGCAAGTTGTAGGTAAGCCTGGACTGTTTGTCAGGGGGCGTCAGGTTGCACTATTAGGTGGTTTCGTGTGACTGTGCCATACACAAAAGTAAAAGGCCTTAAATCTGCCCTTACGATCTCTAGTTTACTAGAGATCAAAGAGGGATTTCTCCTCGCCTATTTTTTTTTTTAAGAGACAGATAGAAAGAGGGAGAGAAGAGACATGCCAGGGCCTCCAGCCACTGCAAACAAACTCCAGATGCATGTGCCACCTTGTGCACCTGACTTACGTGGGTCTTGGGGAATCAAACCTGGGTCCTTAAGCTTTGCTAGCAAGTGCCTTAGCGGATAAACCACCTCTCCAGCCCTTTTATTTATCTATTTATTCTTGAGGTAGGGTCTTCCTGTAGCCTAGGCTGACCTGGAATTCACTATGTAATCTCAGGCTGGCCTTGAATTCACAGCAATCCTCCTACCTCTGCCTCCTGAGTGCTGGGATTAAAGGCATGCACCACCACGCCCTTGCTAAACCTGTTTTTGGTTTGTTTTTTGTTTATTTGAGGGAGAGTCTTGCTCTACCTCAGTCTGACCAGGAATTCACTATGTAGTCTCAGGGTGGCCTTGAACTCATGGCTATACTCCTACCTCTGCCTCCCAAATGCTGGGATTATAAAATTTGCGCCGGCCTGGAGGGATGGTTTAGCGGTTAAGGTGTTTGCCTGCAAAGCCAAAGGACCCAGGTGCACGCATCTGGAGTTCATTTGCAGTGGCTGAAGGCACTGGCACACCCTTTCTCTGTTAAATAAATAAATACTAAAGGCTTGCGCCACCACGCCCAGCTTAACCCTGTTTTCCTTAAACAGCTTTAGCCCCCTCTGAGAGGGAGTTCTCCTCTCCCAGAATTTAAATCTGATCCTGCATTGTGGCTGGTTAAACTCAGCCCCAAAATTTGGCTTCTTGTCTGGCCTCTTCTTGAGCCAGCTAGCCCAGACCAATCAGCCCTCACTTTGGCTCACCAGAGCCTAAAAGTAAGGCTTTCCACAATCAGGTTACATGCAGTTGCTTACCCGGTGGACAGGCCTCTTCTGAACTTTCAGGTCCTGGTAAACCGCCCCTATTCCCACACGCGTCTCTACCCCCTCCTGCCCTCCATATGGCAGGAGCTCTGTGTACTTCCTTCCCTTTCCGTCTCTTAATCTAATAAAGTCTCTCTAACCCTTACCTATGGTCAATGGATTTTAATTCTTTAAATTTATTTATTTATTTATTTATTTATTTATTTATTTTGACAGTGACAGACAGAAAGAGAAAGAGGCAGAGAGAGAAGAGGGGGAGAGAGAATGGGCGCGCCAGGGCCTCTAGCCACTGCAAATGAACTCCAGACACGTGTGCCCCTTGTGCATCTGGCTAACGTGGGTCCTGGGGAATCGAGCCTCGAACCGGGGTCCTTAGGCTTCACAGGCAAGTGCTTAACCACTAAGCCATCTCTCCAGCCCTTTAATTCTTTAAATTTATAAGACAAAAATCCAGGGTACCTTAAATTTATTAGTGTATTGACAAGGAACTCCAAAATTCCCTTTTCATATGACACCCTGTCTCAAGAGAGAAATAATCATATCTGGGTGTGGTGGTTCACAACTGTAATCTTGGCACTTTGAAGGCTAGGGGCAGGAGAATCAAGAGCTCAAGGGCAGTCTGGATTACATAGTGAGTTTCAGGGTAGCCTGCACTGCATAAGACCCCGTCTCAAGGGGGGAAAAAGTCAAAGGAAAAACAAAACCAAATCAAATTAAAAAAAGGCCACATCAAAAATCAAATAGAGTGTCTGGAGAGATGGCTTAGCGGTTAAGGCACTTGCCTGCAAAGCCAAAGGACTTAGGTTCGATTCCCCAGGACCCACATAATCCAGATGCACAAGGTGGCACATGCATCTGGAGTTCATTTGCAGTAGCTAGAAGCCCTGGTCTGCCCATTCTCTCTCTATCTGCATTTCTCTCTCTCTCTAACTCTCTCAAATAATAAATAAATAAAAATTTTAAAAATCTTTAAAAAAAATCAAGTAGAAGCCGGGCATAGTGGCACGCGCCTTTAATCCCAGCACTCAGGAGGCAGAAGTAGGAGGATCACCATGAGTTCGAGGCCTCCCTGAGACTCCATAGTGAATTCCAGGTCAGCCTGAACTAGAGTGATACCCTACCTTGAAAAACCAAAATAAATAAATAAATAAGACAAATGGAAGTCGGGCATGGTGGCACACACATTTAATCCCAGCACTTGGGAGGCCAAGGTAAGAGGATTTGAGAGTTCAAGGCCACCTTGGGACCACAGAGTCAGCCTGGGCAAGACCCTACCTCAAAAACAACAACAACAACAAAAAAGTCAGGGTGAGACCGAGGGGCCAGTGACAAGACAAGACATCCTGGGTGTACCTTGGGTAAATTTACTGAGATGGCAGAAGCAATGGGTGGGTCTTGCCAAGGGTACCTTCAGGATTTCCTTGTCCTAAAGGCATGCAGAGATTAAGGGCCAACCAAGGGAAGGGAGGACGGGAATGTGTGCTGTAGAGAAAAGGTTTACCAAGCTTTCATATGTAAAAGAGCACCTAGGCATGGTGCAGAGGTTCGTCCGGCTCTGGATGACCTGGGGCAGGGATTCTCCGCCCACTGTAGATAAAGGTCCTGCATCTGCACCCTCCTTCTCAGTCCCTAGAGCTTCCTATTCATCCCACCACTCTGTCATTCCTAGTAGATTTGCCCCTCAGTATAACCACCCTGCAATTTTAGGTGTTTTCCTCCAGGTAAGGTGTTCCTCCTCTCTTGTATGTTCTTCAGACCATGATTTCCCAACCCTTACTCCTTAAAAAAAAAAAAAAAAAAAAAAAAGTGGAGCATGGTAGCCCACGCCTTTTGTCTCAACACTCAGTAGGCAGAGGTAGGAGGATCACTGTGAGTTCGGGGCCACCCTGAGACTACATAGTGAATCCCAGGTGAGCCTGGGCTAGAGTGAAACCCTACTTCAAAAAACAAAAACCAAGCCGGGCGTGGTAGCGCACACCTTTAATCCCAGCACTCGAGAGGCAGAGGTAGGAGGATCGCCGTGAGTTCGAGGCCACCCTGAGACTCCATAGTGAATTCCAGGTCAGCCTGGGCTAGAGTGAGACCCTACCTCGAAAAACCAAAAAAATAAAATAAAATAAAATAAAACCAAAAAAAGGTAGGAAGATCATTGTGAATTGGAAGCCAACATGGGAATGCAAAGTGAATTTCCAAGTGAGCCTACCTCAAAAAAAAAAAAAAAAAGTATTTGCAAACAAAGAGAAAACTGAATGGTACGCCAGAGCCTCTTGCTATTACGAGTCAACTCAAGCTACATGTGTGCATCTACCTTTACATGGGCATGGAGAATTGAACTCAGGCCAGCAGGCTCTGCAAGCAAGAACCTTTAACCACTGAGCCACATCCCCAGCCCTCCCCAACCCTTTTTATTTTCTGAGATAGGGTCTCACTCTAGCCCAGGCTATCTTGGAATTCACTATGTAGTCTCAGGCTGACCTTGAAAGGCATGCACCACCACGGTCTTTTTTTTTTTTTTTTTGAGACTGGGTCTCATGTAGTCCAAGTTGGCCTCAAACTCACTATTTAGCTAAAAATTACTTTAATCTTCTCAATTCCTGATCTTCCTGCCTGTGCCACCCAGATGAATACTGGGATTATAGGCATGCACCCCCACACCTGGCTTCAGATATGATTTTAAAAAATATATATATTTAGAGCAGGGCATGGTGGCGCACGCCTTTAATCCCAGCACTTGGGAGGCAGAGGTAGGAGGATCGCCATGAGTTCGAGGCCACCCTGAGACTACATAGTGAATTCCAGGTCAGCCTGAGCTGGAGTGAGACACTACCTCAGGGGGAAAAAAAATTAGGGTGGAGAGATGGTTTAGCCGTTAAGGCTCTTGCCTGCGAAGCCTAAGGACCCTGATTCCATTTTCCAGTACTCACGTAAGCAGATGCACAAGGTGGCACATGTGTCTGGAGTACGTTTGGAGCGACTAGAGGCCATAGCACACCCAATCTCTCTATCTATTTCTCTCTCAAATAAATATTTTTGGGGCTGGAGGGATGGCTTAGTGGTTAAGGCATTTGCCTGCAAAGCCAAAGGACCCAGGTTCGATTCCCCAGGACCCATGTTAGCCAGATGCACATGCGTCTGGAGTTCATTTGCAGTGGCTGGAGTCTCTCTCTCTTCTTCCCTCTTTCTTTCTGTCAAACAAATTTAAAAAAATTCTTTTAAGTAATATTTTTTAAAAGAAGTCAGTTGTGGTGGTGCATGCCTTTAATCCCAGCCCTTGGGAAGCAGAGGTAAGAGGTTCGCTGTGAGTTCAAGGCCAGCCTGAGATGACATAGTGCCACATCAGCCTGGGCTAGAGTGAGACTCTGCCTCGAAAAACAAAAACAAAACAAACAAAGAATTAGATGTTTTTTCAGCCAGACGTACGTGTGTGTATGGGCGCACCATGGTCTCTTGCTGCTGCAACTGAATGCCTGTCCAGCTTTATGTGGGTGACTGGGGAATTGAACCCTGCCAGGCAGGCTTTGTAAGTAAGTGCCTTTAACCACTGGGACATCTCCCTACACCCCCAGATGTGAATTTCTTCTTTCGGTTTTTCGAGGTAGGATCTCGCTCTAGCCCAGGCTGACCTGGAATTAACTATGTAGTCTCATGGTGGCCTGGAACTCAGAAGTGATCCTCCCACCTCTGCCTCCCAAGATCTGGGATTAACAATGTGCGCCACCACACCCGCAGATGTGAATTTTGAATGGTCATTTTGTTCAGTGTTTCTCTTCAGGAGCATCTGGTCTGAGAAATGCCTCCCTGCCAAGATGGGCCAGTGAGTCTGGCTTTCCTGGCAGTCTTCCCACTGAGGCCCAGCTGCATCCATGAAATAGGGGTGGGGGTTGCTCAACCAGACCTGCCACACCTTGACTTCATCCCCTCCCTCTGGACAAGGGCTGCTCCTTTGTGTGGAAAGCATTCATTATCTGTTCTCTTTTAACCCAGGAAGAGCCTTTTACAAACAAGAATGGGTTTAGTAATCTTTTACAAGTTAGGCCTGATGGCACAGACCTAGAATCTTGACCCTGGGGAGCCATTAACAGAAGCATCACTTGAGTTCCAGGGCACCAGAGTGAGACTCTAATTCAAAACGAAAGGGAAGCCAAGTGTGGTGGCGCATGCAGGCCTTTAATCCCAGCACTCGGGAGGCAGAGGTAGGAGGATCGCTGTGAGTTCGAAGCCACCCCGAGACTACATAGTGAATTACAGGTCAGCCTGGGCAAGAATGAAACCCTACTGTGAAAAACAAAAAAGAGAAACAAAAAAGAGAGAGAGAGAGAGAGAGAGAGAGAGAGAGAGAAAGAAAGAAAGAAAGAAAGAAAGAAAGAAAGAAAGAAAGAGGAGCTGGAGGTAGGCTGGGAAGATGGCTCAGCAGTTAAAGGTGCTTGCTTGAAAAGCCTGCTGGCCCAAGGTTCAATTCCCAAGCCATCCATGTAAGTGAGACAAAAAAAGTGGTGAAAGCCGGTGCTGAGAAGAAGTGACAGGAGTGCTCAGCACTGCAATATCTCTATCACACCTCCCAAGGCTCAGGGCCCATTGCAGAAGAGGTGGCGGAAAGAATGTAAGAACCAAAGGAAGGGTAGGACTCCTACAACGTGCTCCTCCAGACACAAAATGATTTGGATATCCATGGCCTCACTGTGCCTGACACTACCTACACAAGACCATCATAATAGGAGGAAAAGATGATGACATCAAAATAAAAGAGACTCTAACTTTTTTTTTCAAGGTAGGGTCTCACTGTAACCCAGGCTGACCTGGCATTCACTATGTAGTCTCAGGGTGGCCCCCAACTCACAGCGATTCTCCTACCTCTGCCTCGTAAGTGCTGGGATGAAAGGTGTGGGCCACCACGCATGGCTTCTGGAACATTTTTAATCTCCCCAAACAGAAATAATTCATTCTTCAGCCATGACCTCATTCTACCACCCTGTGGTAGTTTAAATAGATGGCCCCCAATATATTCAGTGTTTTATTAGTTTGTAGTTTGGATCTGCAGCCACCTCTCTTCTTGATCTCTTTCTGCTTGAAAATAAATAAATAAAAATATTTCAAGGGACTGGAGAGATTGCTTAGCTGTTAATGCACTTGCCTGAGAAGCCTAAGGACCCAGGTTCAATTCCCCAGAACCCATGTAAGCCAGATGCACAAGGTGGCATGTGCATCTGGAGTTCGTTTGCAGTGGCTGGAGGCCCTGGTGCGCCCACTCTCTATCTATTTGCCTTTTTCTCTCTCTGTCTGTCACTCTCAAATAAATAAATAAAAATAAAAATAAATAAAAAAAAATGTGACACATGCATCTGGAGTGTGTTTACAGTTACAGGAGGCCCTGGTGTGATCATTCTTTTCCTCCCCCTTTCTTTCTCTCTCCTTGCAAATTAATAAATAAAATAATGAAAAAAGAAAGGGCTGGAAAGATGTCACAGTGGTTAAGGTGTTTACCAGCAAAGCCAAAGGACCCAGGTTTGATTTTCCCAGGACCCACATACATCAGATGCATAAAGTGGCACATATGAAATTACAAGTGTATACCATGGTCCCAGCACCTTAAGTGGTTTTGTAAAAAATATTTTATTATATGAGAGAGAGGGAAAAAAGGTAGACAAGGAGAGAGTATGGCCACACCAGGGCCACTTGCCACTACAAATGAACTCCAGACACAAGTACCATTGTGCATCTGGCTTTACATGGGCACTGGGGAATGAAACCCAGGCCATCAGGCTTTGCAAGCAAGTGCCTTTAACCACTGGGATAGCTCTCCAGCCCTTATGTGTTTTTATTTTATTTTATTTTTTTTAGCAAATTCATATTGATGATGTGATAGTCACTACCACACTCCAGTTTTAGGGTGAGCATTGCCTTCCACTTTGAAATTCCCTTTTGTAGTCGTGTCTTTTTGTTGTTGTTGTTGGTGGTGGTTTGTTTGTTTTATTTTTTGAGGAACAGTCTCGCTCTGGCTCAGGCTGACCTGGAATTCACTATGTAGTCTCTGGGTGGCCTTGAATTCACGGTGATCCTCCTGACTGCTGGGATTAAAGGCATGCACCACCATGCTTGGGGCTGTGTCCATTTCTGCTCCATTCACATCCCCAAAGTCCACTTTAGGCTATAGACATTCATATCCCCCTCTGTAAGGACCAATGGAGGACAATGGGCCCTGGCTTCTTCAGGAATCACCTGACAGAAAACTTTGGAAAAACAAACAAACAAACAAAAATGGCAATATGGTGACGCATGCCTAGAATCCCAGCACTTGGGAAGTAGAGGTAGGAGGATCAGGAGGTAAATTATCCTCATTTAGTTCTTAGTTCTTGGCCAGTTTAGGATACATGAGACCCTGTCTCAAAAAACAATAGCCAGGTGATGGGATACCTTCCAGTGAGTTGTTGGCCCTGATGCCTCCCAAAATATTACCGGTCATTGCCAAGGTTCTTGGTTTCCCACCAGGAATAGCTGATAAGACCCTATTGCTGAAGACTCCACATGGTTGGGCTACAAGGTCATTGAGAAATCTTGCTGGAAGCCGGGCGTGGTGGTGCACGCCTTTAATCCCAGCACTTGGGAGGCAGAGGTAGGAGGATCACCGTGAGTTCGAGGCCACCCTGAGACTACATAGTTAATTCCAGGTCAGTCTGGACTAGAGTGAAACCCTACCTTGAAAAACCAAAACCAAAAACAAAAAACAAAAACAAACAAACAAACAAACAGAAATCTTGCTGGAGCTGAGCTGAAAACCTCCTCCCTGTAGACCAGCTGACAGAAAGCTGGGAAAAGCTATGCTGCTGGGCTGGAGTTATGGTTTAATGGTTAAGGTGCTTGCCTGGGAATCCTAAGGACCCAGGTTTGATTCCCCAGTACCTACATAAGCCATATGTATAAGGTGGCACATGTGTCTGGAGTTCATTTGCAGTGGCTAGAGGCCCTTGTGTGTCCAGTCTCCCTCTTTTTCTTTCTTTCTTCCTTTATTTTTTATTTTTTTTTTTTTTTTGAGGTAGGGTCTCACTTTAGCCCAGGCTGAACTGGAATTCACTATGTAGTCTCAGGGTCTCAAACTCACTGCAGTCCTCCCACCCCTGTTTCCTGAGTGCCGGGAGTAAAGGTGTGCGCCACCACACATGCACAGCTTCGCCTTGCCTTAAAAAAAAAAGTGGGCGTGGTGGTGCACGCCTTTAATCCTAGCCCTCAAGAAGCAGAGGTAGAGGTTTGCCGTGAGTTCAAGGCCACCCTGAGACTACATAGTGAATTCCAGGTCATCCTGGACCAGAGTGAGACCCAACCTTGAAAAAAAAATTGTGCTACATGCAGCTCGATGGGAGAGAGAGAAGTCATCAATGGAGATAAACAACAGCGGACACTGCATGCCTTAATTGGCCAGTCAGACCAAATGAGCCAACAGGTATAATTGTGGCATGACTCTTATGGGGGAAACCAACGCTCTCTAATTGGACTGGAGGCCCACTCCAAGGGAGGGAATATATGCCTGGTACTGAAAACCTTGACAGGGGAGGTCATGAGCCCTAGGGGTGTAACGCTTGCTGGTGTCTGGCTAAATGCAGATACTATTCTCATCAAACTGCCTGGTAAGCGCTTCTTTTAATGTTCATACCAATATATTAATATTAATATTAACCTTTTGGTTAGAGAAGCTTCTCTTTTCAGATGGTGGTGACCTCTGGGATGACTCAGAAGGCACCATAGTGCTGAGAAGAAGTGACAGAGGAGTGCTCAGCACTGAAACAACTCTATCACACCTTCCAAGGCTCAGGGTCCATTGCGGAAGAGGTGGTGGAAAGAATGTAAGAGCCAAAGGAAGGGTAGAATTGCTTACACTGCAATCTTCCAGACACAAAATGGCCTGGATATCCATGGCCTTGCAGTGCTTAACACTGCCTACACAAGACCTCAAAATAAGAGGAAAAGATGCTGACATCAAAATAAAAGAGAGATTAGGGCTGGAGAGATGGCTTAGTGGTTAAGGCATTTGCCTTCAAAGACTAAGGACCCTCTGCCTCCCGAGTAGAGAGAGAGAGAGAATTGGCATGCCAGGGCTACTGAAATCGAATGCCAGACGCTTGTGCCACCTAGTGGGCATGGACAACCTTGTGCTTACTTTACCTTTATACGTCTGGCTTACTTGGGATCTGGAGAGTTGAACATGAGTCCTTAGTCTTCACAGGCAAGTGCCTTAACAACTAAGCCATCTCTCCAGCCCATCTATCTGTCTCTTTCTCTTTCTCTCTTTTTCTCCTCAAATAAATAAATAAAGAATTCAGGGCTGGAGAGATGGCTTAGTAATTAAGGAGCTTACTTGTTGATTTCAAGCCTCACAGCTCAGGTTCAAATCCCTAGTACCTACATAAAGCAAATGCACAAAGTGGCACATGCATCTGTAGTTTCTTTACACAGGCAAGAGGCACACTCATCCTCATTTTCTCTCTCTCTTTGCAAATTAAAAAAAAAATTTAAATAAGACTTAGCCAGGCATGGTGGTGCAATCACATCTTTAATCCCAGCACTCTGGAGGCAGAAGTAGGAGGATTGTTGTGAATTTGAGGCCGCCCTGAGACTACATAGGGAATTCCAGGTCAGCCTGGGATAGAGTGAGACCTTACCTCAAAAGACAAAAAAAACAACAATAACAAAAAAGACTTGCTAGGTTGGGCTTTGTTGGCTGGGAACCCTCACTGGAAGTGTTGGCTGAAATCTATTGCATCCTGGTCTGCTCAGGGATTTCCTTTTGGATTGGGAAATGATATTTTCCCTTTTTTTTTTTTTTTTTCTTTTTTTTTCGAGGTAGGTTTTCACTCTAGTCCAGGCTGACCTGGAATTCATTATGTAGTCTCAGGGTTGCCTGGAACTCATGGTGATCTTCCTACCTCTGCCTCCCGATTGCTGTGATTAAAGACGTGCATCACCACACCTGGCATTTTTCACATATTAGCATCTAATTATTAGTGAGCATTTGGTAAGCAAGAAATCTTGAGATACTGTTCCCTAGGGGAAGGCAACATTGATGGCAAGTTCTCAGAGTGATGGTTGTTCCAAGGTGGCATTATGTTAACAGAAGGGTATTTTTTTTTTCTGTTTATTTATTTATATTTTTTTCAAAAAATACAGGCTGGACAGATGACTTAGCGGTTAAGCGCTTGCCTGTGAAGCCTAAGAACCTCGGTTCAAGGCTCGATTCCCCAGGACTCAAGCTAGCCAGATGCTCAAGGGGGCGCATGCATCAGGAGTTCGTTTGCAGTGGCTGGAGGCCCTGGTGCTCCCATTTTCTCTCTCTCCCTCTCTCTCTGCCTCTTTCTCTCTCTCGCTCTCTCAAATAAATACATAAAAATAAAGTTAAAAAAAAGTAAAAAAACAAAAACAAAAAAACTTTCTTTGAGCTGGGTGTGGTGGCACACATCTTTACTTGAATACCAACACCCAGGAGGCAGAGGTAGGAGAATTGCCATGAGTTTGAGGCCACCCTGGACTACATAGTGAATTTCAGGTCAGCCTGAGCTAGAGTGAGACCCTACTTCGAAAACAAAAGAAAACAAAACAAAACAAAAAATCTTTATTTGGACTGGAGAAATAGCCTGGCAGTTAAGGCCTGTGAAGCCTAAGGACTCATGTTTGACTCTTCAGGTCCCACATAATCCAGACACACAGTGACACAAGCTTGCAAGGTCACACATGCACATAGGGGGCCCACTCATCTGGAGTTAGATTCCAGTGGCTGGAGGCCCCTGGAGCCAATTTTTTTTTCTCTCTCTCTCTCACTCTCGCATAAAAAAGGCAGTCTGGGTAAAGACATTATGCAATGTTTCTTTTCAGTCACCCCTTGTGTATTCTAAAAATGAAATTTTAGGGCTGGAGAGATAGCTTAGTGGTTAAGCGCTTGCTTATGAAGCCTAAGGACCCTGGTTCGAGGCTTGATTCCCCAGGACCCACGTTGGCCAGATGCACAAGGGGGCACATGCATCTGGAGTTTGTTTGCAGTAGCTGGAGGCCCTGGTGCACCCATTCTCTCTCTCTCTTTCTCTATCTGCCCTTTCTCTTTCTGTCTGTTGCTCTCAAATAAATAAATAAAAATAAAAATAAAAGTTTAAAAGTATAAGTCCTTATGGTGTTGCCTGATAGATAGAAGTGCCTGAAATAGATTTGTGTTGATTTTTTTTTCAAATTGTTTTTATTAACAACTTCCATGATTATAAAAAATATCCCATGGTAATACCCTCCCTCCCCCCACTTTCCCCTTTGAAACTCCAATCTCCATCATATCTCCTCCCCCTCGCAATCAGTCTCTCTTTTATTTTATTTTATTTATTTATTTTTATATTTATTTTTATTTTTTTGGTTTTTCGAGGTAGGGTTTCACTCTAGTTCAGGCTGACCTGGAATTCACTATGTCGTCTCAGGGTGGCCTTGAACTCATGGCAATCCTCCTACCTCTGCCTCCCAAGTGCTGGGATTAAAGGTGTGTGCCACCACGCCCGGCTTTCTTTTATTTTGATGTCATCTTTTCCTCCTATTTTGATGGTCTTGTGTAGGTAGTGTCAGGCACTGTGAGGTCATGGATATCCAGGCCATTTTGTGTCTGGAGGAGCACATCGTAAGGAGTCCTACCCTTCCTTTGGCTCTTATATTCTTTCTGCCACCTCTTCCGCATTAGACCCTGAGCCTCGGAAGGTGTGATAGAGATATTACAGTACTGAGCACTCCGGTCACTTCTTTCCAGCACCATGATGCCTTGTGAGTCATCCCAAGGTCACTTCCATCTGAAAAGAGAAGATTCTCTACCAAAAGTGAGAGTAGGATTAATATAAGGGTATGAACATTAACAGAAGTGCTTTATTGCTGAAGACTCCACATACTTGGGTGGCAAGGCCACTGAGAAATCCTGCTGGAACTGAGCTGATAACCTCCTCCATGTAGACCAGCTGACAGAAAGCTGGAAGAAGCCATTCTACATGCAGTTCAATGGGAGAAAGAGATACCACCAGTGAAGATACTCAACAGTGGACACTGCAAGCCTTATAATTGGCCAGCCAGGCCAAATGAGCCAATGGGTGCAATAGTGGCACGTCTATCATGGTGAAAACCAACTGCCCTCTAATTGGACTGGAGGCCCGCTCCATGGGAGGGAATACATCCCTGAAACTGAAAACTTAAAACAGGGGTAGCCATGAGCCCTAGGGGGTGTAATGTCTGCTGATGTCTGGATAAATGTATATACTATGCTTATCAGACTGCCCAGTAAGCACTTCTCTTAATATTCATACCCTCATATTAATGCTACTCTCAGTTTTGGTAGAGAATCTTCTCTTTTCAGATGGCAGTGACCTTGGGATGACTCAGAAGGTATCATGGTGTTGGAAAGAAGTGACTGGAGTACTGAATAATATCTCGACCACACCTTCCAAGGCTCAGGGTCTAATGTGGAAGAGGTGGCGGAAAGAATGTAAGAGCCAAAGGAAGGGTAGGACTCCTTACAACATGCTCCCTCCAGACACAAAATGGCCTGGATATCCATGACCTCACAGTGCCTGACACTACCTACACAAGACATAAGAGGAGGAAAAGATCATGACATCCAAATAAAAGAGAGACTGATTGAGATGGGGAGGGGATATGACGGAGAATGGAATTTCAAAGGGGAAAGTGGGGGCAGGGAGGGTATTACCATGGAATATTTTTTTTATAATCATGGAAGATATTAATAAAAATTGAAAAAAAAGCCAGGCGTGGTGGCGCTATTAATCCCAGCACTCAGGAGATAGAGGCAAGAAGATCGCTGTGAGTTTGAGGCCACCCTGAAACTACATAGTTAATTCCAGGTCAGGCTGGACCAGAGAGAGACCCTACCTTGAAAAACAAAACAAAACAAAAATTTAAAAAAAAAGAGAGAAGTGCTTGCTGGGCAGTTTGATAAGCATAGTATATACATGTAGCCAGACAGAAGCAGACATTACACCCTAGGGCTCATGACTACCCCTGTTTTAAGTTTTCAGTATCAGGGATGTATTTCCTCCCATGGAGCGGGCCTCCAGTCCAATTAGAGGACAGTTGGTTTCCAACATGACAGACTTGCCACTGTTGCACCCGTTGGCTCATTTGGCCTGGCTGGCCAAATATGAGGCTTGCGGTGTCCACTGTTGAACAACTTCACTGGTGATTTCTCTTTCTCCTATTGAACTGCATGCAGAGTGGCTTCTTCCAGCTTTCTGTCAGCTGGTCTATATGGATGAGGTTATCAGCTCAGTTCCAGCAGGATTTCTCAGTGGCCTTTCAGCCCAAGTATGTGGAGTCTTCAGCAATAGAGTCTTACCATCTCTTCCTGGTGTGAAGCCAAGGGCCTCTGCAATGGCCTATAGTGTTTTAGGGGCATGTATTTACAACTCACTGTAAGGTATCCCATCCCTGGCACTGAAATTTTTCTAGCAACAATCTATGGCTCCTGAGTATACCATTGTCCAAAAAAGTGGATTTCCATACAGTTTATTTATATCCTCTTAGATTTTGATTAGCCCTCCTTCTACCTTTCCTTTACTCAATCTCTTCCCCTGACCTCACTTTGGGCCTTTTCATCCCTATTAATCTATTCTTCTACTTATATATACAATAACATCCTATTAAGTACCCCCCTCCCTTCCTTTCTCTTCCCTTTATATCTCTATTCTAGCTTACTGGCCTTTGCTACTGACTTTTCTTCCTACTCACACAGAAGTCCAATCATCTGTAGCTAGGATCCACGTATGAGAGAGAACATGTGATGCTTGGCTTTCTGGGCCTGGTTTAGCTCACTTCGTATAATCCTTTCCAGATCCATCCATTTTCCTGCAAATTTCATAACTTCATTTTTAATTACCGCTGAGTAGAACTCCATTGTATAAATGTGTCATATCTTCATTACCCACTCATCAGTTGAGGGACATCTAGGCTGGTTCCATTTCACAGCTATTGTGAATTGAGCAGCAACAAACATGGTTGAGCAAGTATCTCTAAGGTCACGAGACGAGTCCTTAGGATATATGCCTAGGAGTGCTACAGCTGGGTCATATGGTAGATCAATTTTTAGCTGTTTTAGGAACCTCCACACTGATTTCCACAATGACTGGACCAGATTGCATTCCCACCAACAGTGTAGAAGGGTTCCTCTTTTTCCACATCATCACCAGCATTTATTTTCATGATGGTAGCCAATCTGACAGGAGTGAGATAGAATCTCAAAGTAGTTTTAATCTGCATTTCCCTGATGACTAGGGATGTATGACATTTTTTAGATGCTTATTTGTGTTGATTTTTAAGTTCATGTGTATTCTTTTTCTTTTCTGCTTTTTTGGTTTTTCAAGGTAGGGTCTTGCTCTAGCCCAGGTTGACCTGGAATTCACTATGTAGTAATGTAGTCTCAGGGTGACCTTGAACTCACGGTGATCCTCCTACCTCTGCCTCCTGAGTGCTGGGATCAAAGGCATGCACCACCATGGCTGGCTTGATATGTGTTTTCTATGGTTTAAAAAAAAAAGGAAGTCAAGCCGGGCGTGGTGACGCATGCCTTTAATCCCAGCACTTGGGAGGCAGAGGTAGGAGGATCCCCGTGAGTTCAAGGCCACCCTGAGAATACATAGTTAATTCCAGGTCAGCCTGAGTCAGAGTGAGACCCTACCTCAAAAAACCGAAAAAAAAAAAAAAAAAAAAAAAGGAAGTCTGTTGGGCTTGCCTCAAAAAATACTTTATTTATTATTTATTTGCAAGCAGAAAGATATCTCTCCAGCCTGGTTTATTCTTTTTTTAATTTTTTTTCAAGGTAGGGTCTCACTCTAGCCCAGGCTGACCTGGAATTCACTATGGAGTCTCAGGGTGGCCTTGAACTCACGGTGATCCTCCTACCTCTGCCTCCCGAGTGCTGGGATTAAAGGCGTGCACCACCATGCCCGGCTAGCCTGGTTTATTCTTGTGTGTGAGTGTGTGATGCTAGGAATCAAACTCTGGAACTCTACTTTCTTTTTTTCATTTTTTCCTCCAAGGTAGACCCTAGCCCAGGCTGACCTGGAATTTACAGAATGGGCGGCCAGGGCCTTCAACCAGTGCAAAGGAACTCCAGATGCATGCGTCACCTTGTGCATCTGGATACCTGGGTCCTGGGGAATTGAACCTGGGTTCTTTGGCTTTGTAGGCAAGTGCCTTAATCACTAAGCCATTTCTTTCTTTCTTTTTTTTTTTTTTTTTTTTGGGTTTTCGAGGTAGGGTTTTGCTCTAGCCCAGGCTGACCTGGAATTCACTATGGAGTCTCAGGGTGGCCTCGAACTCATGGCGATCCTCCTACCTCTGCCTCCCGAGTGCTGGGATTAAAGGCCTGTACCACCACGCCCAGCTTCACTAAGCCATTTCTTCAGCCCTACTGAGAAACATAGAAAAGAGACAGAGAGAATGGCGCAACAGGGCCTCTAGCCACTGCAAATGAACTCCAGAAGCATGTGCCACTTTGTGCATCTGAATTTACATGGGTATGAGGAATTGAACCAGGGTCATGAAGCTTTGCAATCAAGCACCTTTAACCACTGAGCCATCTTCCCAGCCTGAACTTTTGTTTTCGATGTAGGATTTCACTCTGACCTAGGCTGACCTGGAATTCACTAAGTAGTCTCAGGCTGGCCTTGAACTCACGGAGATCCTCCTACCTCTGCCTCCCATGTGCTGGAATTAAAGACATGCACCACCACGCCCAGCAATTTATTTTATGTTTTTCTTTTTCGTTTTGTTTTTTTGAGGTGGGGTTTCACTCTAGCTAAATAGCTACATAGTGACCTGGGATTCACTATGTAGTCTCAGGGTGGCCTTGAATTCACAGTAATCCTCCTACCTCTGCTTCCCAAGTGCTGGGATTAAAGTCGTGCGCCACCATGCTTGACCTCGGGTATTGTGTGTGTGTGTGTTTGTGTGTGTGTGAGATCCACTGAGATGGGAATCTCTTTGTTAAATTAGGTTTGTTTGCATGAGCATGGGGATTATTTGGTGGACTATGGGCAATTTACCGGTGGCTACAGCACTAAGGAGCCATGAGCCCTACCCACTTCCATGATGATATGTTGGTGGGCTCATGCTTGTTCAGGAAACCACAGCTGTTGTGAGTTCTCCAGTGTAATGGCCATGCTGTCTTCTGAGAATGGGTGTTCCAGGTCCTCTAGCCACTGCAGACGAACTCCAGATGCTTGTGCCACCATGTGCATCTGGCTTACTTGGGTACTGGGGAATCTAACCTGGCTCCTTAGGCTTCACAGGCACGTGCCTTAACAGCAATTCTCGTACCTCTGCCTCCGGAAGAGTGCTGGAATTAAAGGTGTGAGCCACCACAGCCCGCCTTTTTTTTTTTTTTTTTTTTTTTGAGATAAACTCTCTAGCACAGGTTTAACCTGAACTCTGTGGTCCTAGGCTGGCCTGGAACTCACAGGAATCCTCCTACCCCTGCTCCAGAGTGCTGGAATTAAAGGCGTGCACCGTCACACTCAGGCTTTTGCACTTGTTTCTGCTTGAACTGTTCTTCTGTTGTTTGTCTTCCAGGTAGGGTTTAGTCTAGTCCAGATTTACCTGGAACTCACTCCGTAATCCCTGGCTGGCCTCAAACTCACAGTGATCCTATCTCTGCCTCTCAAGTGCTGGAATTAAAGGCGTGCGCCACCACGCTGGGCTCACCCCGTTTTTTTTTTTCTTAATTTTTATTAACATTTTCCATGATTACAAAAAATATCCCATGGTGCTGCCCTCCCTCCCCTGCTTTCTTTCCCCTTTGAAGTTCCATTCTCCATCATATACCCTCCCCATCTCAGTCTCTCTTCCATTTTGATGTCATGATCTTTTCCTCCTCTTATGATGGTCTTGTGTAGGTAGTGTCAGGCACTATGAGGTCATGGATATCCAGGCCATTTTATGTCTGGAGGGAGCACGTTGTAAGGAGTCCTACCCTTCCTTTGGCTCTTACATTCTTTCTGCCACCTCTTCCGCATTAGCTCACTCCGTTTTTTATGTAGCGCTGGACTTCATGCATGCTGGGTAGGCACTCTACCCACTGAGCCACCTTACGTCCCCAGTCCCTTATCCTACTTACTTGACCTTGAGTCCCTGGTACCTACAAGTATCCTCCAGGAGTCTAGGTAGGGTTAGTTTACATACTGGTTTGGATGACCAGTACTGGGAATAGCAATGCAAAGTAAGTGCTCAGCAAACATTTCTCCAGGACACTTCCACCTCCCCAGGGCACTGCCAGGCACTAAATTCCATCCGGATTAGGAGTTAGGAAGTTAGGGGGTCCAGGCCAGAAATTGGTGTGGGCGTGGCCCACGGAGGAGTGGGCTCGGAGCCACTGGGGAAGGAACAAAGGCTGGGGCGGGGACAAAGCCCGGGGCCCCCAGCCCAGTAGGGAACAAAGGCCACACCCGGAGCGGCGGTGGGACACGCCTCGCCTCGCCACTGCCACATGTGGGAACCTGGACCCGCGCGAGGAGGCCTTCTCCGTGGCCTCTCCGCCTCCGGGCCGGACCGCCGCCTTGCCCGGATGAGCACCGGCGGGGGGGGGGGTGCCTCACGCCCGCCTCCCTCTGTGCAGGCACCGGATCTGGAGATCTGGAGATCTGGAGCTCCGTGGGCATTACAGTAGTGCTGAGGCCCACCCCCAGGGCGCTCAACCTCGGAGTGCCGCCGCACTGGGGGGGGGGTCCCACCAGGGAGTTGCCTTCCCTCTCCTGATCTAGGAAGACCAGATTCCTCTTCCACCAGATCCTGTTTCCCCGTGACACAGGGCCAGACTTCGCTTCTTCCACCCTGCTCAGACTGGATTCACCTCCCAGATCTAGCTTCGCTTCCCACTGGGGTATTCAACCCGACCCCCCTCTTGCAAACGCAACAACATTTGGACAGCAGATGGCTAAAGTGTGGGAGTTGGTTTTCTGGGGAGGGCTGGGCACGATTTTAATAGAATGGCTTCTTGTGACCTAACGTTTGATTGAAGGCTGACTGCTGTTCCTCAAGTTTGAACAAAGTTAAAAAAAAAAAAAAAGTGCCTCCGCGCTCAAACACGAACTTCCTCCCTGCAGGAGACCCCTTGCTTGGCCCCTCCACCTGGGCTGAGTCTGGCCCAGGGCTCGGCCCCGCCCTTCCCCGCTGGCCCCGCCCCCAGGAACCAGAGGCGACGCAGCGTCTGGCCTGCCGGAGGGGCGGGGCTCGCGGTGCGGGCTGCGCTTCCTGTTCGCGCGCGCACGGCCGGGCTCTGCCTCGGCGCTCTGCGTGCCGGCCATCATCTCCACCCCGTGCCCCGCTGGGTGAAGTCTGCACGGGCGGCGGGGTTCCGAGGCCCTCCTCGGTGCAAACCGAGCTTAGCTGGGTGCGGGTGGGTGGCGGGCGCCGGCGCGTGCGTACTCGCAGCCTCACCGCCCCGTCCGCGGCCACTAGCCTGGGCTCCGCCCCTCCGTGCGGCCGTGCTCAGCGCGCGTGCGCGGCGGCGGCAGGCGCCAGTTATTTCTGTCCCGCCCCCAGGCCGGGGCTCTTTCTGCAAGCGGGCGCGCGGTGGAACGGTGGTTAGCAAATCTTGTGCTTGTCTCCTAGTGCTCGCGGAGGAGGAGGAGGAGGAGGAGGAGGGAGAGAGGAGGTGCGGGCGGCGCCCTCCGGAGGCCGGCGAGACTGCAGCTGGCCTTATCTCGGCAGCGCCCGGGGTGCGGCGGGCGGTGGTCCAGGAGACGCGTGGCGGCGGCGGCGGCGGCGGCGGCAGCATCGGCGGCGGCCCAGCCGTTGGCGGCGAGCGCATCTGCGCCTGCGCACGCGGGCTCGGCGCCCCCTCCTCCCTCCCTCCCTCCCCCACCGTGGGCGCCCCCTCCTCCCCCTCCCGGCGGCGGCGGCGGCGGCGTGTGAATGGCGGCCTCGGCGGCGGCGGCGGCGGCGGCCTCGGCCTCGGCGGCCTCTGGCAGCCCGGGCTCCGGCGAAGGCTCGGCGGGCGGCGACAAGCGCGCCAGCGCCTCGGCCACGGCGGCCTCGGCCACGGCGACCTCGGCTTCGGCCTCGTCGCCCGCGGGGGGCGGCGGCGAGGCGCTTGAGCTGCTGGAGCACTGCGGCGTGTGTCGCGAGCGCCTGCGGCCCGAGCGGGAGCCGCGCCTGCTCCCCTGCCTGCACTCGGCCTGTAGTGCGTGCCTGGGGCCCGCCGCTCCGGCCGCGTCCAACAGTTCGGGGGATGGCGGCGGCCCGGCGGGCGACGGCGCTGGTGAGTCCGGGTGGCCGCGCGCCCCTCCCCCTCCCTCCCTTCTCCCCCCCTCCCTCCCGGCCTCGGCGCGCCCGAGCCTCGGGACTGCGCCTGTGCGAGAGTATGGGGGGTGGGCGGCGGGGGCCCTGCCGGGGGTTCGGCCTGGCGGTGGTGGACGGCGAGTGGCTTTCTTCTGCTTCTCCCAGCTCCACGCTTAATGCGTTGATGACAGTCGCCTGCACCGGGCACAGCAATGGGGTTGTCTTGGTTGGAGGAAATGATGGTCTTGGGCTAGGAGAGAAGGCGTTGGGTACGAGCCCACTGGCCTCATGCATCCTTGTCTCGCAGTGGTGGACTGTCCCGTGTGCAAACAGCAGTGTTTCTCCAAAGACATCGTGGAGAATTATTTCATGCGAGATTGTGGCAACAAGGCCTCCTCCGATTCCCAGGATGCTAATCAGGTGTGTCCTGCTTAGGATCCTGTCGTGGTGGTTGTTGGGGGTCATCTGCCTTAGGAGGAGTCTGGCACTGGTTTCAGGTGTTAGTTTCAACAGCCCAGGGTGGGCTGCCTAGATCTGAGGGAATTAGGGTTAGTCCTAGGTTGTATTTCCTGGGAGCTAAATGGAGGTGAATTAGGTATCCTGCCTCTTCTGACCCTGCATCTTCTTCAATAGTGCTGCACTAGCTGTGAGGATAACGCTCCAGCCACCAGCTACTGTGTGGAGTGCTCCGAGCCTCTGTGTGAGACATGCGTGGAGGCCCACCAGCGGGTGAAATACACCAAGGACCACACTGTGCGCTCTACCGGTATGTGAAAGTGAAGGCTGTTGGAGGCGCCCTCCTGTGTGTTCCTTTAACTGGTTGAAATACAAGTTTGCATTTGGCGGATGGAATTGTGCGGTTTTCCAGGGACTTTTGAAGGGCCTGAGAGCAGAGTGGGCTCTGGTGTGCCGTGTCTTACAGGTCTAGATGGGGTGGGACACTTGGAAAGGCCGTGGGCAGGTGATGGATGCTGTAGTTTGAAAGGATGTTGCAGAGGGGATACAGAAAAAAGGCTCACCTTGGAGATGAACAGGTCAGCAAGTTAGATTAGGATTTCCCTAGAACCTGGGAACATTTGAAAATTCTGGATCCAGGTCTCCAGTGGTACTTAGTTTGCTTTAGATAGCCCACACTTGCTAAGCAGTGGGGAGGAAAAAGACTGACTTGGCGTCTCTCTCTTCTTTTCTGAGATAAGGGTCTTGTTATAGCCCAAGCTGACCTGGAATTCACTGTGTAGGTTCAGGGTGGCCTTGAACTCATGATGATCTTCCTGCCTCTTCCTCCTGAGTGCTGGGATTAAAGGTGTGCACCTCCACGCTTGGCTTCTTTATTTTTAATGGTGAAACAAGGTCTACTTATAGTCCAGACTGGCAATGTGCTCTTGATCCTCCTTCCACATTTTTGCACATGTGACCTCATGCCTGGCCTCATTTCTTGGAAGACATGGTCTCACTATATGAGGTTTCAGCTCTGTATTGCCTCTACCTCCTTAGTGGTGGGATTATAGGCATGAGCTATCATGTCTGGCTTCAGTTTTCTTTTCAACACAGGATTTCACCATATAGCAAAAGCTGGCCTTGAACTCCCTAGATAGATCAGATCAGGCTGACTTTGAACATAGGCCCTCCTTTCTCAGCCCCTTGAGTGTGATTAACTTTATTTATAATGGGAGAACGGCTTTGGGAGGCACCTTTGTATTGGCTGTCTTGTTGAATACACTCCAACCCCCAGAACCTTGTCTGTTGGGAAGTAGTTTGTAGCCAGGCAGAATTCTTACAGGAACAGCAAGGAAGGGATTTTTTTCCCCCCCTGAGGTAGGGTCTCACTCTAGCTCAAGTTGACCTGGAATTCACTCTAGTCTCGGGTGGCCTTGAACTTTTGGAGATCCTCCTACCTCTGCCTTTCCATCCAAGTGATAGGATTAGTGTGTCCACGCCCAGCCCTCAAGGAAGGGATTCTTACCTGACACTTCACAGGCAGGGTCTCACAGGTCCAAGCTGACCTGGAGCTCCCTCTAGCCTTATACCATCAAACTCATTGTTATCCTCCTCCCTCTGCATCCACCACGCCCACCATACCCTGTAGAATGTCTTTATTCTTTACAGTATTCCTTATTGTAAACCTACCTGAAGTTTTTTTTTTTTTTTTTTTCCCTTAAGGAGGTTCTGGGAGGTGTCATAGACAATGGTTCTCTAGGTTTTCCTAACATGGGCTAAAATTGGAGAAACATGAAATGGGGTCTTCACTGCTTGAAGTGTGACTTGGATGCATGGTTCCAATTCCTCAGGGCCAGCCAAGACTCGAGATGGTGAGCGCACTGTCTACTGCAATGTGCACAAGCATGAACCCCTTGTGCTGTTCTGTGAGAGCTGTGATACCCTCACCTGCCGGGACTGCCAGCTCAATGCCCACAAGGACCACCAGTGAGTCCTGATGACCAATGGGTAGGTGATGTCACCAATTTCTGGGCTTAGCATGCAGACAAACCCACTTCTGTCTGCTCTCAGGTATCAGTTCCTGGAGGATGCCGTGAGGAACCAACGTAAGCTGCTGGCCTCGCTGGTGAAACGCCTTGGGGACAAACATGCCACACTGCAGAAGAATACCAAGGAGGTTCGCAGCTCGTAAGTTTGGGTACCAGGGCTGTGTGTGGGGGTCCTAGGACAAGAGTTCTTGGCCTTTGTTTCTTGTGGTAGAGGTCTCACTAGTTCAGGCTGACCTGAAACTCAAGTTTCAGAGTGATCCTACCTGTCTCCCAAGTGCTGGGATTAAAAGACATGCACCATTTCCAGCTGGCCTGGTTTTAACACACACACACTCTCTCTCTCTCTCTCTCTCTCTTTTGGTTTTTCGAGGTTGGGTCTCATTCACTATGGAGTCTCAGGATGGCCTTGAACTCATGGCGATCCTCCTACCTCTGCCTCCTGAGTGCTGGGATTAAAGGCGTGCACCATCACACCCTGCTTGTTTTTGTTTTTAAATACTATTTTTTGGTTTTTCAAGGTAGGGTTTGGCTCTCGCTCAGGCTGACCTGGAATTGACTATGTAATCTCAGGGTGGCCTCGAACTCATGGTGATCCTCCTACCTCTGCCGCCCAAGTGCTGGGATTAAAGGCGTACGCTACCACACCCGGCTCTGTTTTTGGGTTTTTTTTTGAGGTAGGGTCTCGCTCTAGCTCAGGCTGACCTGGAATTCACTAGAATTTGAGGGTGGCCTCAAACTCATGGACGCATGGCAGTTCTCCTACCTCTGCCTCCTGAAGGCTGGGGTTAAAGGCATGTGCCACCATGCCTGGCTTAAAAAAATATTTGAGAGTGAGAGAAAGGCCGATAGAGAATGGATATGCTGTGTCCTTCAGCCACTGCAAATAAACTCCAGACGCATGCACCAGCTAATGCACCTGGCTTTATGTGGGCATTGGGAAATTGACCTCAGTCCTTTTTTATTGTTTTTTTTCGAGGCAGAGTCTCACTCCAGCCCAGGCTGACCTGGAATTCACTATGGAGTCTCAGGGTGGCCTCAAACTGACAGCAATCCTCCTACCTTTGCCTCCCAAGTGCTGGGATTAAAGGCGTGCACCACCATGCCCGGCCCTCTTAGTCTTTTTTTAATTTTTATTTTATTTGAGTGTGTGTGTGAGAGAAAGAGGCAGAGAATGGATGCACCAGGCCCTCTAGCCACTATAACTGAACTCCAGATGCGTGTGCCATCTTGTGCATCTGGGTTATGTGGGTTTTGGGGATGAAACCCAGGTGGTTCAACTTTGCACGCAAGTGTTGTAACTGCTGAGCCATCTCTCCAGCCCAGGCTTGACCTTTTTATTTAAGAGAGTTCCTTTTGGGCTGGAGGGATGGCTTAGCAGTTAAGGAGCTTGCCTGCAAAGCTAAAGGACCCAGGTTCAATTACCCAGGACCCAGATAAGCCAGATGCACAAGGTGGCACATGTGTCTGGGGTTTGTTTTCATGTCCAGTTGTGTTTGAATTTATTGGTTAAGCAGAGAGAGAGAGAGAATATATGAATGAATGGATTGGGTGCACCAGGGCTTCCAGCCTGTGCACATAAACTCCAGACACAAGCACCACTTTGTATCTGGCTTTAAAACATGGATACTGGGGAATTGAAATCCAGTCGCTTGGCTTTGCAGGCAGGTGCCTTAACCACTGAATCATCTCTCCAGCCCTGGCTTGACTTTTGACTTTGTTCTCTAGAATCCGCCAGGTGTCTGATGTACAGAAGCGTGTTCAGGTGGATGTCAAGATGGCCATTCTGCAGATCATGAAGGAGCTGAACAAGCGGGGCCGTGTGCTGGTCAATGATGCCCAGGTAAGCCTCATTGCAGTTGGGAAGCTTCTTATTTCCCTTTGCTGGCCGCTGACAATCATCCAGGGTGGAGAGGTATCCCAGTGCTTTGTGCCTGTGTTACTCTTTGATTGTGTTCCCCTTGACCTGTAGAAAGTGACTGAGGGGCAACAGGAGCGCCTGGAGCGGCAGCACTGGACCATGACCAAGATCCAGAAGCACCAGGAACACATCTTGCGCTTTGCCTCTTGGGCTCTAGAGAGTGACAACAATACAGCCCTTCTGCTCTCTAAGAAGCTGGTGAGTGCTGCTGGGCTTTAGGCAATGGTGGCCTGAGGCCTTTTCATTGCCACTTGTGTGCATGCTCACCTTTCTGCCCTACCAGATCTATTTCCAGCTGCATCGGGCCCTTAAAATGATTGTGGATCCTGTAGAGCCACATGGTGAGATGAAGTTTCAGTGGGACCTCAATGCCTGGACCAAGAGTGCGGAGGCCTTTGGTAGGTCCCAGTCCTTGGCTTTTTTTTTTTTTTTTTTTTTTTTTTGAGGTAGGGTCTCACTCTAGCCCAGGCTGACCTGGAATTCACTATGGAGTCTCAGGGTGGCCTCGAACTCATGGCAATCCTCCTACCTCTGCCTCCCAAGTGCTAGGGTTAAAGGCGTGCGCCACCACGCCTGGCGTGGCTTTTGATCTACCTTGTTAGCACCATGGGTTTCTGCACCTACTTAGACTATGTTTTTCCTCAGGCAAGATTGTGGCTGAGCGTCCTGGCACTAATTCCACGGGCCCTACGCCCATGGCTCCTCCAAGAGCTCCTGGGCCCCTGAGCAAGCAAGGCTCTGGCAGTAGCCAGGTGAGTAGAGGTGAGAAAAAAGGAGGGACAGGCAGGGCACTGGTCTCTTGGCACCAGCCTCACTGATTTACATGTCCCCTCTCTGTCTAGCCCATGGACGTACAGGAAGGCTATGGCTTTGGGTCAGGTAAGTAGTTCTGTCTAGGGGTTGGAAGGGTCCTGTAGTGAGCTCTCTCTTATCTACCCCAACCTGCTACCCTGTTTTCTGAGCAGATGATCCCTATTCAAGTGCAGAGCCCCACGTGTCAGGCATGAAGCGGTGAGTTGTGGCAGTCCCCTGTGGTGACGGGTGGGTGAGTGGTAGGGATGGAGGTGCTCATGACAAAGTGTAACTACAGGTCCCGCTCAAGTGAAGGAGAGGTGAGTGGCCTCATGCGCAAGGTGCCACGGGTGAGCCTCGAACGCCTGGACCTGGACCTCACAGCTGATAGCCAGCCACCAGTCTTCAAGGTCTTCCCAGGCAGCACCACTGAGGACTATAACCTCATTGTTATTGAGCGTGGTGCTGGTGCTGCTGCTGCAGCTGCTGGTCAGGCTGGGACTGTGCCCCCAGGAGCCCCTGGTGCTCCACCCCTGCCTGGCATGGCCATTGTCAAGGTGAGTTTGTCCTAAGGGACCACAATTGGAGGAGGCTAATATACCTTATCCAGGTTTGAACTTTAATACTTGTAATTGGCTTGCAGGAGGAAGAGACAGAGGCTGCCATTGGAGCCCCTCCTGCTGCCACTGAAGGTCCTGAGACCAAGCCTGTGTTGATGACTCTGACTGAAGGCCCTGGTGCTGAGGGCCCCCGCCTGGCCTCACCTAGTGGAAGCACCACCTCAAGCCTGGAGGTGGTGGCTCCTGAGGTTACCTCTGCCCCAGTGGGTGGTCCAGGCACTCTGGATGACAGTGCCACCATCTGCCGTGTCTGCCAGAAGCCAGGTGACCTGGTCATGTGCAACCAGTGCGAGTTTTGCTTCCACCTGGACTGCCACTTGCCTGCCCTGCAGGATGTACCAGGGTACGTGTGAGGCTGGGTAGGGTCCAGGCAAAGTATGGAGGGCTGGCTGTCTTCTTAAATCCCTCAACTCTCTTCACCCTAGGGAGGAGTGGAGCTGCTCACTTTGCCACGTGCTTCCTGACTTGAAGGAAGAGGATGGCAGCCTTAGCCTGGATGGTGCAGACAGCACCGGTGTGGTGGCCAAGCTCTCACCAGTCAATCAGCGGGTGAGGACTGAGTGCAGATGTGGGTGGCCTCGCATCTGTCTGCAGCTCTCCTACATGCATCAGCTCTGCCATGTTTTATTGTCTAGAAATGTGAGCGTGTCCTGCTGGCACTGTTCTGCCATGAACCCTGCCGTCCCTTACATCAGCTGGCCACAGACTCTACCTTCTCCATGGTGAGTCCTACAACTGAGGGGGCAGGTGGGTGAGGGGATGCTACTGGCCTCACCTTTATGTATGTTTTTTGTGCTTGCAGGAGCAGCCAGGTGGTACCCTGGACCTGACCCTGATACGTGCCCGCCTCCAGGAGAAGCTGTCACCCCCTTACAGCTCCCCTCAGGAGTTTGCCCAGGATGTGGGCCGTATGTTCAAGCAGTTCAACAAACTGACTGAGGTGAGCCAGTGGGCATGAAGGAAAGGGGGAGGAAGAGAGGGAAACCAGGTCCGTCCCAATTATCCATTGTACTCTTGCTTGGTCCAGGACAAGGCGGATGTGCAGTCCATCATCGGCCTGCAGCGCTTCTTCGAAACACGCATGAATGATGCCTTTGGTGACACCAAGTTCTCTGCTGTGCTGGTGGAGCCGCCTCCGTTGAGCCTGCCTAGTGCTGGCTTAAGTTCTCAGGAGCTGTCTGGTCCTGGTGATGGTCCCTGAAGTTGGGGGCCTCTGGCTAGCCCAGCCAAGCTCTGATCTTTCCCCATCTCCTCTTTCCTTTGGTGGCCTGACTTCTGTTCCCTGGTGGCACCATCCCTCAGTCCCTCACAAAATGGTTTTTACTTCTGTGGATTTAATAAAAACTTCACCAGTCATTTTAGGCCTCAGATGCTTGGGGGCTGTGGTCCTGGGGCTTATATCTTTCCTTGCATCTACTCTGATTAAACACTTTGAGCCTGTAGGGTCCTTTCCCTTCGTCCATTTGAACCTGTCTGGGCGCCAAAGGGCATCTGTTAATCCTCCTCTGGTTTTGGGAAGAGGTCATGCTGGGATGATTTGCACAGTGGATTCTTGGGGAGACTGGTTATGGGATGAGGCCTGAGTTTTGTAGCAGGCAGATACTTCCTGGCCCTGGCTCTTGGAGTTAGTAATCAGATGGGGGGGGGGTGTCTGTATGTGCTAAGACTCCCAGTTTGCTGTCCCTTGGGTGCTGGTGCCAGTTTGTTATCCCAGAGGGATTCCCAAATTGGGTTGGCTGTTACCCCGTAATAAGCCACCACTAGGTCAAATTTTGGGTGTGACAGATGTTGGTCTGAACTACCAGGATGTTCCCAACCTGTTTGGGGAGCCTGCCAGTTTTGGTAGGTGGAGCAGAACCCTGAATATTCTTTGTTCCTCATAAGGGTAGTCACACAAGCTTCTGGAAATTGGGGTCTAAATTCCTTTATTACAGGGGGAACAGGAGAAAGATCCTGGTCATCCACTGCTGCTGGGCAGGGGAGCAGTCAGTCCCTTCGCAGGTTCTTGAGTCTTTCCTCCAAGTCTGCATCAGCGTCAGCCAGTGCAGAAGCTGTGGCCTCAGCTTTTTTCCCACCAGCAGCCACACTGAGTGAGCCTCCAGTGGAAGGAAGGTCTATAGAGAGGAAGGAAGAAAGGTTAGGGGGAGGGTCAGGGCCTGTGGCTGACCTAGGGGGTAAAACGAAGGTGACATTGGAACACTCACTTGATAGCTCATCTGTTAGGCTCAGTCCCAGCTCATCCAGGACTTGGGATACAACAGCATCACTAGAGAAGAGGAGGAAGTGAAGTGAGGGCTTTGCATGGGGGAGGGATAGAATCATCCCCACCTTCCCTGCGTTGCCCCACACCTTTCTTCTTCATCTTCCTCATCACCCATGGCATCATCAATGGCATCATTCATCATCTCTTCCTTCATGTCCATAATCTCTGCCTGCCGTTCAAACTCCATCATGATCTTCTGGATCTGGGGCAGTTTCAACTGGAAGTAGGAGAAGAATGAGTTTGCTTCCAGAGGGACAGTGGGGATGGCAAAATGGGGATTGGGAGAGGCACACCTGTCTGTTCATGGTACCCATGGCCTTGGTGACACCCTTCATAGCTTGTGCCATCGAGTTGTTGGATTTCAGAGTCTGTATCTTGAGGGACACAGCCTGGATGTTGGCCCGCATCAACACAAACTTGCGTACATAGCGTCGGGTGCGTACCAGATCTTTCGCCATGATGCGGACAGCATCCTGTAGAGTGAATCAATACAAATGAATTAGATGTGATATAAGGCTCTACTTCTAGCAGGGTTCTCAAAACCATCAATCACTGGTCTCTCCACAACCTCTAGTAAGTTTGTTGTTGTTGATGTTTTTGTTTTCAAGGTAGGTCTCACTTTAGCCCAGGATGATCTGGAACTCACTCTACTTTTAGGTGGCCTCAAACTCTCAGATCCTCCTACTTCGGCCTTCCCAGTGCTGGGGTTAAAGATACAAGCTACCATGCTTAGTTTGTAATCCCAGGGTAAATTTAACTTTTGTGGCTGGGTGTGGTGGCACACACCTTTAACCCCAGCTCTTGGGAGGCAGAGAGGTAGGGTTACTGTGAGTTTGAGGCCAGTCTGGGCTAGAGACCCTATTAAAAAAAAAAAAAAAAAAAAAAAAAAAAAAAAAAAGCAACAAAGGGAACATGGAGATCCGTGCTGCGAAACACTGTCTTCAGCCCGTCCCCACCTTCCTGACGAATAAAATTGATCCGGGCTTGAGAGATGGCTTAGTGGTTAAGGCGTTCACCTGCAAAGCCTAACAACTCGTTCCAATCTCTAGTTCCCACGTAGCCAGACACAGTGACACAAGCACAATGTTGTACATGGGCACAAGGGGGTGCGCGTGGCTGGAGTTTGTTTGCAGCAGCTGTAGGCCCTAGTGGGCCCATTCCCTCTCAAAATATTAAAATTTTTTTATTTGATGTATGTATGGGCACAACCAGGTTCTTTTGCTGTAAATGAATGCCCATCTGCTTTTATATAGGTGAACACCCAGGCTAGCAGGCTTTGCAAGCAAGCACCTTTACTGAGCCATCTCCCCAGACTGCCCAGGCCTTTTTTTAAAAGGTTCATCTCAATGGGAAGGCCCAGGCTTACATCTTATTTCCTTCCATGTCCGCAATCATTCTAAGGACTTAACACCTTTTTCTCAGTTTCAATTCTCAGACTAGACATCTGTGTTCACTAGTGATATAGTTGAAGAGCCTTGCCTAGCATGCACAAGGCCCTGAGTGCTGATACACAGCACTAACAAAACCTATCCAAGGCCCAGCTCTTACCCTGTGTGTTTTAGGAAATGCTACCTCTGCCTAACTTTATGCCAAGCACCCACTCACTGGCAACCTTCTCAACGTTCTTCCTACTGGTTCTGCCCATCTCCCTCTCATTGACCTTTCTGGTAATACTGACTAACCCTTATTAGCCCTTCATCTTGGCTCAGTGTTGCCCCTAATTCTGAACGGTCTGGCCCATGTCCACTCCTCAGATCACTTGTTGCTCCCACTTGGCTACAACGAACACTTGCAGTTCTGCCTGATGTACTCCCTGGCTAGATCACCTTTGAGCTCACTCAAGGCTTAGCTGTGACAGCACATTTTTGAAGGGACCCTTCTCACTCGACCCTCAAAGAGCTTGCACTGTGGTTTCCTGTTAGCAACTACAGCAGCTGAGATAGCCTCTGACCACCTGTACTTACCATCTGGCCCTGCTTGGCCATCTTTTTGATGTCTGCAATGATTTTCTTCTCCTGGGTCTCTAGCTTCTGTCGCTCCCGGTCCAGCTCCCTCATGGCTCGGTTTAGGGCCCGCTGGTTCTGTCGCAGTAGCTCCTCTGGTGTCTTCCGGCGTCCAAACAAGAGGTCCATGGTGGTAGGAGTTCCCTGGCAGGCGTGGGACAGATGGCAAGCCTAGCTGTAGGGTGGAGGATCCATGACAGTAAGAAGCAGCACGTTTATGTAGGGGGACAGGAGATAAAAGAATGAGAAGCCAAAAGGGTTTGGCCAGGGCCACAGGACGAATCCCCGGATAATAAGCGAAGACAGCCATAACTGAAAGCCATCCGCTTTTCTGGCCGAGCCACCCCCTTTCTATCACCTTGCCCCCACTAAAGACCCAGAAGCGTGGGTGTGGCTCCTGAGTAGTGTAGACTCAGAGTGAGTGGGCACACGGTTATTTGGGATTGTGAGCAGCGCGGACTGGGCACTCACTCACTTATGGGGATCCTGACGGTGGCAGGAGAGGAAGGTTCCAAGTTTTAGAACCGGGGCCACGGACCTGAGCGCTGAGGGGCAGGGGCTCTGCACAGAGGATGTGACCGGGGAGGGCGGGCGGGCCGGGCACCTGCGTACCGAGGGCAGGCGCAGTGGGGACCTCGAGGACCAGCACGGCGTCGGGGGGAGGGCGCGGCATCCGACTCCCCAGCCAAGAGAAACCCCCGTAAGTCGCCTCCCAACCCGGACCTACGGCCCAGCAGGGGCCACTCACCGGGACTGACACGCGGACCTGTTTCCGTTTCCGGGTCACGCCCCCTTTCGGATACCTGGCGCTGGCCCACCAACGAAGGCCCCTCCGTTCGGTAGCCTCTTTAGCCGCCGCTGTTTCCGGACTAAGCGACCTGACGTCACACGCCCCACCCACATTCGGAATGTCGGGAAGCGGCCAGACGCACGCGCACAGCTAGCACCTAAGCGCATGCGCAAGGAATCCTGCATCTCTGTGACTGATCTGAATCCCGCCCAACCGAGTTAGGCTTGGCTGGGGTCGTGGCTCCAGCCTATGCACTCTGGAGGTCCTACGTCCTGTTCGTCGTTAGGGCACATTCCATCCGTGGAATCTTGATTTCTGCCTAGGTCCATGGGCAGTACCAGTCACCAGCCAAATTCACAGGACCATATATAGCATAAAGGGGCAAGCAGGGAGATACTGCCTAGTTTTCCTACAGTGGTCTTAGGCTCCTATACCCAAAGCTTATTGTATCCTGCCATTTTTCTGCATCCCAGCACGCATCATCCCATTCAACCCAAGCCCGCACGCGGGCTGTAGCTGCGACCATCCATCCAATGCTACGGTGACCGAACACCTTCCACCCTCCGGATCAGAGTGGCCCAGGTGGATTTTCCTTCCCCTCCCACCCCACAGAAGGAAGAGGCAGAGGCCATGCAGTAACATTCCCCTTTAATAGCCTGGTGGGACCTCCGGTGGTGGAGGGGTGGGTTGCTCGGGCCCAACTACCCAGACCCATTGCCCACCCACACCCCATAGCCAAGAGTGGGGGGCTGGATAGCACCCAGCGGGGTGGGAGCTAGACAAGCCAATTCATTTCCCATCGCTGAGCAGGTCGGGGGAGAGGCAGCACCGACCATAATCACGTGGTGGTTAAAAAAAAATAACTAGGGACAGGTGGCAAGGAGGAGAGGCAAGGCCAAGGCAGGGGCCAAGGCAACCCCCTCATACCTCACCTGTGGCCCCCAATAAATATTTGCAGGGGATGCCTGGGTTGTTGACCCTGGCAGGGGTGGGTAAGCGTCAACCCTATTTCAGGCAGCGCTCGAAGTAGGTGGACCCGATGTAACCACCTCGCATGGAGCGCTGCACATTCTGCTCAAACAGCCGCCGGTTGTTCTGCAGGACCTCCGCGGCCTCCTTGTTCAGTGGGTCCTCGGGGTTGGGCTCCTATGGCCAGTACAAGTGGAAGTCAACAGGCCAGAGAAGCAGATGGCTAATCCCCCTCCCCAGCCCCAAATGTCCACCCTTACTCACCAAGAAGAGATACTGCAAGCCATAAATTATGGAGTTTATCGTAAGGACTGGCTTCCAGTCCTCTCTGTGGGCAGACAGTATCAGGGTCATCAGGGGTTGGTGAATGGGAGGCTGCCACAGGTTCTGCTGGTACTGAACAAGTCAGGCCCAGAGCATGGAAGAATAAGGATGTGCCCGAGAGCAGAGGGAGGATATGGAACAGGACAGGCCATGCAGAAAGCCAAGGTAGGGTTACCAGGAAGACAACTAGGAAACGAGGGCGATAGAGAAACAGAGATCCCAAAAGGGGGAGGGAGGAGCTGGGCATGGTGGTGCACACCTTTAATCCCAGCACTTGGGAGGATTGTTGTGAGTTCGAGGCCACCCTGAGATTACATAGTGAATTCCAGGTTAGCTTCTGCTAGAGACCCTACCTCGAAAAACAAAAAAACAAAACAACAACAACAAAAAAAAGGGTGGGGTGGAATGGAAGGAAGAGGGATGGAAATCCAGGAAGCTGAGGCCTGGAAGGCAGGAGGAGGAGGACAATGCCCTCACCTGAGGATGTTGAGGCAGACGTTGCCCTCGAGGTCAATGTTGGGATGATAAACCATTGTCTCACACTTCACCTTGGGGGGGTCATGTGGGTAACCCTGGCCCACCTGGCTCCAGAAAAAGAAAAAGTAGATGGCTAAGTGCCTTGCTGGGCCTCAGCTGTTGCTTTGTCCACAGAGTCACCTCTGCCAACTGGGACTTACCTTAAAACTGAACACAAACTTCCCACTCTTATAGAAGCCCTGGGAGAAGAAGGGGGAGAAGGTATTGGGGTTTTTCTCCTCTCAGGGAGGGCCTATCCCCGGGTCTGCTCCTGGGAAGCTTGCCATGTGTGCCCTTACCTCATCAGGACAGATAACCAGTTTGAAGTTGAGGAGGTCGTCCGGGTCTGAGAAGCTGATGTCACAGGTCTTGGGCAGGTTCAGTTCGTTTATGTCTGGGTTGGGCAGCAGAGAAAAGAGGAAGAACGGAAGAAGGGAGGGAGAGACAGCACAAGTGAAAGAAAGGAGGGAGGTGTCAGGAGAGCCCCCACAGCCTCCTCTTGGACTAGGGCTCTGTTGTGAGTGGGATGTGCTCCATATTTCTATTCCTTGCCCCCACCACCAGTCTCCAAGATCCAGGAGGATTCTCCAGGTCCACAATAATAAAACACTACAAACATGCGTCCTTAATTGTAACGTGGGTATCCCAACCTCCTGGGCAAGGGTGAGCCATAACTCTCTTAAATTCCCCCTAAGTTCCCCCAATCCAGCTTCCAAGAGCCCCCACTCCTATAGCCCTGGCTTCCAACAGCCTCGAACAACCCCCAAACTTCAGGTTTCCCAGTCATTACTACTCTATACAATATTTTCCTGTCTACCCCAACTCGAACCCCATAAACCCAGCTTCCACGGTCCCTCTTCTTTGGTGTTTCTCCAAACCCTAGTTCCCATGTAACCCCCCCGCCCCATTCTTAAAAGTCCCCAACCGCCCCCTTTTAACCCTCTTAACTCCGGAGATACCCAACATGACGGCCTAAATTGTCCCTCACTCCTATTTCCCCACCATCCTTCCCTCCTCCACCTGACACCCCCCAAATCCAAAACTGCTGCCTGACCCCCAGACCCGAGCCATGAGCACAATACATTAGATTGTCTTATCCCTAATCTTGCCCCCCCCACTATCTTTCTCTTAGCCCAACACCCTAAAGCAAAGTTCCCATCTGAGCTCCCCCGCCAAACTCACCCCTCCCCCCGCTTAACAGATTCTCGGTCTCTAATATTAGACGTCAGACCTCAGTATCTCAACGCCCCATACCGGGCTCCCCCATCTCTGACCCTCCCCAGTGACCGCATCACCCCTCTTTCCTCGAACCCTGACTTCCGATACCCCCATATTACCGGCGACCCCATCCTTACTCGCGGAGGCTGCATTTTCCCACTCCCGACTCCCACATTCACCCCACCCCGGCCCCTGACCTCGAACGCCCGGCCCCATCCCCACCTCCCCGAGCCCCCTTACCCTTCTGGATCCGTAGCTGCGCCGCCGACGCCTTCTTGCTGCTGCCCTTGGTGCCGCCGGCCGACTCCTCCTCCTTCTTCTGTTGCTTTAGCGAGAACAGCTTGATCATCCTGCCGCCGCCGCCGCCGCTGCCGCCGCCGCGGGGCCCGGGACCCCGGCCACCCGGTCCCCCGCCGCCTCCTCCTGCGCCGCTTCCGCTCCTCGGACCCGCTGCCGAGGCCTCCTTCCTCCGCTGCCGGTGCCGCCGCCGCTCGCCCGGCCTGCCGCGCTGCTCCGCGCCCACCGCGCGGCCCGCCTCGGCTCCCGTAGTCCGGCTCGGGCCTGGCCCAGCGCCTCGGGTCCGCTCGGGCGGACTCGGCTGTTCTCGCCCCGCCCCTCCCTCTCTCTCCGCCCCCCCCCCCCCCCCCCCCGCCTGCCGGCTTCGGCTCTGGTAGTCTGAGTCCGGGCGGCGGCGGCCCAGCTGCCTCGGCGCGCCGCTGTACCGCTGAGTCGTTCCCTCCGGAAGGAGGCTGCTCTGGGTGGAAGAAGGCAGCAGCCACGGGGGTGGCGGCGGCGGCAGTGCACGGGAGGAAGCTCGGCCTCTGCGGCAAGCCCCGGCTTCGGCGCGGTGGTCGGCAACGGCCTCGGGCGCCCCGCCGCTTCGGATATTTCCGCCGCCTGCCCACTTCGGCTCCTGCCCCTCGATCGCGTTGTGCGCCTGCGCAACCCTTAAACACCCCCCCCCCCGTTTCTTTCTTTTCTCTTTTTTTTATTTTTTATTTTGCTCCGTGAAGGAGTTTGGGGTTCGGTCTTCTTCGGCTGGACTCGGGTATTTCCGCTTGTGGAGGTGACTATTTGGTGTTCCCGGGACGCTCACCCGATGGAGCGGAGAACCTGTGCGCGCAGCCATTTTTGTGCGGAGGCCGATATCAGGACGTTCTGCTCTCGGTGGTTCTGTCCAGTGTGCTTGTTGCCGAGCCCAGGGATGGGCTAGACTAGGTTATTGCCTCCCCGAGATCTTAAAGGCAGAGCCCGGGCGATGCAAGGAGCGTTCGTCTAAAGGGTGCGGTTGCAAGTACCCTCGGTATCCCTTCCCTTCGCAAAGCCACATTCGGATAAGATGCAAACGGGCTTAAAACCTGTATTGTCCTTGGGAGGCGAGTGCATCAGGATCGCTTGAGCGCAGGCATTCAGGGCCAGCCTGTGCAGCACGGGGAGAACCTGTTCCTTAAACCATGCAAGTGTGTTGTGCCAGGGAGTGGTAAAGCACTGTGGAGAGTTTGACGGTCCAAACTGCATGGGGGACAGGGTTCAGAGCAGTCGCCGAGAGACTAGCTAAAATTGCCGTGTAGACCTCCATGGACCTGGGTAGCCAGTTCCTGTCCAATCACAGCTTAATATGTCTTAGAGGGCGGGAGGAAATGGCTCACGTCGTTAGCTACTTCTAGGAAACTGGCGAGCCAGCGCTGGGGGTGTGCGGCCTTCATGCTGCTCCCCCTGCGCTGCCCATCCAGTCACTTTGTGAAAAATGTGGCCCTGGTGGTTCTGGAGCAGGTGGTAGGGGAGGGATTAGACATTGCTCCTGCCACCCAGCCCGGCCCGCAGGCCTAAATTTTGGAGCGTGGCCTTGGTGTATCCTCACTCACTGCACCTGGCCCTCTGAGCCCATTGGTGTCTTAGCTGTCCAGCTAGCATTCTTTTATTTAGTATCCCAGTCTGACCTTGAACTTGCTATTTAGTTGAGGATCTTGAATTTATGTATCCCACCACTTGGGAGGTAGGGGTAGGAGGATCGCTGCGTGTTAGAGGCCAGCCTGAGACTACATAGTGAATTCCAGGTCAGCCTGGGTTAGAGCAAGACCCTACCTAAAAAAAAAAAAAACAGCAGCAGCATGCAACCCCCGCCCCCATGCTGGTTTATGTGGTTCTGGGAATCAAACTCAGAACTTTATTCATGCTAGGCTAGGATTCTACTTATTGAACTATATCCCCAGCCCTCCAGCATCCTTCCTTGCCTTTATCCTTGAAAGCTGAGAGAGGACTGGACCAAGGCTGAGCACTCAGCTTCAGTTTGGTGCCAACATTGCTTCCACCATCTATCTGTCCCATCATTTTCAGGCCACTTATGGCCAGGTCTGGGATATACAGGACGGTCTCCCATCCTCACTGTGCTCAGCAACCTGAGCCCTTAGGCTTTGCATACAAGCAGTTTAACCTCTAAGGCATCTCTCCAGCCCTGGCCTGGATTTTTTTTTTTTCTTCCTAGAGGTAGGGTTTCACTCTAGTCCAGGCTGACCTGGAATTCACTCTGTATTCTCAGGGTGGCCTCGAACTCATGGCGATCCTCCTCCCTCTGCCTCCCGAGTGCTGGGATTAAAGGCATGCACCACCATGCCCGGCTGGCCTGGATTTTTTATTTTATTTTACTTTTATTTATTTATTTGAGAGCAACAGACAGAGAAAGAGGCAGAGAGAGAGAGAGAGATAGGATGAATGGGCATGGCAGGGCCTCCAGCCACTGCAAATGAACTGTAGACGCGGGCGCCCCCTTGTGCATCTGGCTAATGTGGGTCCTGGAGAACTGAGCCTCGAACCGGGGTCCTTAGGCTTCACAGGCAAGCGCTTAACCGCTAAGCCATCTCTGCAGCCCCTGGCCTGGATTTTTTTTTTTTTTTTTAGATTTAAAGTACTGTATTAAATTAAAAAAAATACACTTCATTGGGGCAGTTACAAAAAATGTTCTATTTTAGAAGACATGGCATTATAAGAAAGAAAAAAATATTTAGGATCATCAATCTACAATTGTTCAATTTTGCTTTTTTCATTTTAAGAATATTGTCTTTTTCAAAGAATGGCTGGTCACACATAAATCATGTGTCCACACTTGACCAGAGGCCTCACTCATATGTTAAGTTTGAACATTTTCTCAGTTCTACTTGTAAGTCATCTCATTTATATTAGTGCTTAAGAACTACATAGTCTTGTTTTAAACTTTTTTTTTTTTTTTTTTGAGATAGTCTCACTCTAGCTCAGAATGATCTGGAACTCACTCTGCAGATCTAGGCTGGCCTCAAATTCATGCTGATCCTACCACCTCAGCCTCCTAAGCGCTGGGATTAAAGGCATATGCCACCATGCCTGGTTTGTTTTAAATATTTTAAATACCTGAAATAAACTGCAGAATTTCCTAAGAGTAGAGGTTTCTGGTTAAGGATCAAAGTGTTGTCAGGTGAAAAGCAAAATTAATAATACAAATGCAATCCACAACAAGAAAATTTCTTTTTCTCCATGAGGAGTCTAGCCATTCTGTAGAGAGGTATCAATTCCAAGTCCCAATGAAGGAATGGAGTAACTTACCAGTTTTGTTTCTACTATGTGCCCTGGCCTGGATTTTTGAGAAAGGGTCTGTTTGTAGCCCAGGCTGGCTTCAAACTCACTATATAGCCCTTGAACTCACAGTGATCCTCCTGCTCCTGAGTACTGGGATGACAAGCACATACACCATTCTCAGCTCTTCCAGATTCCTACGGTTGGGGTTGAGGACCTGGTCTGTCTAGTCCTCCAGATAGTGTAGTTTAGCATTTACCTGCTAGGGGCCCAGTAACCCCCTCTGATTCTCTATAACCTAGCCCGGCATCTTTGGTGTCTGGAAAGGACAAACAAGTGTCATTTTAGGGACCAGGATACTTCCTCACTCTTCTACATAGGATCAGTCACTAGTTCAGGCAGGCCTGTACACTTCTCCTGGGATCAGGCCTCAGTTTTAGATGTCAAGATGACTTCAAATGGCAGGACACGGTACAGCTATACCTGTGGAAGAGGTGTGTATATACAGACCTTAGGTTGCTGTTCCTGGAAATGTCCAGGCCAAAGCAAGGCTGACACCTACCCAGACAAAATCCTTAACTGGGTTTTAGGGCTCAAGCTAGACTCCTGCTGAGGATCCTTTGGCCTTTTGTTTCTCCCTCCCTTCCTTCCTTTCTTCTTTCCTTCTTTCTTTTTTGTTTTTCAAGTAGGGTCCCATTCTAGTCCAGGCTGACCTGGAATTCACTATGTAGTCTCAGGGTGGCCTTGAACTCTCTGTGATCCTCCTACCTCTGCCTTCAGAGTGCTGGGATTAAAGTCATGCGCCACCACACCCTGCTGCTCTCTTGTTTCATGCTTCTCAGGAACCCACTGGGTGTGTGGTGTGTGTGTGGGTGGGGGGGAGTTGTCAGAGGACTATCAACATCCTGGCCAATGACATGGAAGGGGAAGATGGCTAAGGCAAAAGAGCAATGGCATAGGGTCTTGAAGTCATCAGGCCTGAAGTCTCCAGTATACTGTCAAGCACTCTATAGTTTAAGCTACTGTTGCTGCATGATCTGTGATTAGCTGCTGAATACACTTTTTCTTCGAGGCTGACCTGGAACTCACTGTAGTTTCGGGCTGGCCTTGAATTCAGTGATTATCTTATCTCTGCCTCCTAAATACTGGGATTAAAGCTGTGTGCCATTACTCCTGGGTGAATACACTTAAAAACATTTGCACTTACTAGAGAGAGAGAGAGAGAGAGAGAGAGAGGGAGAGAGAGCGCATGCAAGTGAGCGAGCGCACTAGGGCCTCTTGCTGCTGCAAACAAACTCCATACGCATGTGCCACTTTTTGCATCTGGCTTTATGTGGATACTAGGGAATCGAATCCAGGCCATCAGACTTTGCAAGCAAATGCCCTAAACTGCTGAGCCATCTATTCAGCCCCTGAATACACTTAAAAATTATTTGCACATGTTCATGTTTATTTATGGGCAAACCAGGGCCTCTTGTTGCTGCAAATGAACACCAGATGCTTGTGCCACTTTTCTGGCTTATGTGGGTGGCTTGAGAATTGAACCTGGGATGGCTGGCTTTGCAAGCAAGCACCTTTACCTGCTGAGCCATCTTCCCATTCCCCCTGAATACACTTCTGATGGAGCCTTCCAAGTGTGAGGGAGCGTTCTTTGGACTATGGACAGAGGTATACTGGGGGGAGATATACTGTGGCTGGAGCAAAGGAACCAGCATCAGAGGATGCAGCAACTGGCCTGGGCTCTCTGATTGGAGGTTCCATCTGTAGGGTCTTCCACCCTCAGTGCTACTGTTGGCTGGAAGCCTATGGGTACAGGAAAATCTTTTGGAGACAGTGTCTCATGTAGTGCTGAGGATGACCTTGAACTTCTAGCTAGTCAGTAAATCGGGATCCTTTGATCTCTGTCTTTCCAGGCTTGGTATTCCAGGTACATACCACCACAACTGGCAATTTACCTTGGTACTTGGGGATCTGAGCCCAGGTCCTTATGCTTGTGTGGTAAGCACTGTATTGTGCTTTCCTGGCCCTTAACCTTGAATTTCTAATCCTTCTGCCTCCACCCCTCCAGTGCTGGAATTAGAGTTCTGCTACCACACCAGGTTTTATGCAGTGTTGGGGATTGAACCTAGAGCCTTGTGCATGCTAAGCAAAGTCTGCCCACTGAAGTACACCCCCCAGCCCAACTTTCACATTTAAAAAATAGTTCCATTTATTGTTTGTAAGCAGACAGAGAGAGAGAGAGAGAGACACAGACAGACAGAAACAGAGAGGGGGAGGGGAGAGAATGGGCATGCCAGGGCCTCCAGCTGCTGCAAATGAACTCCAGATGCATGTGCCACTTTGTTCAAGTGGCTTTATGTGGGTACCGGGGAATAGAACTCTGGTTGTTAGGCTCTGCAGGCAGGCACCTTAACCACTGAGATATCCAGCCCCCAAATTTCCCATTTTTTAAATATAGATTTTATTTATTTGAGAGAGAAAGGAGGAGGAGAGAGAGAATGGGCATGCCAGGGCCTCCAGCCACTACAAATGAACTCCAGATGCATGTGCCCCCTTGTGCATTTGGCTTACATGGGTCCTGGAGAATTGAACTGGGATCCTTTGACATTGCAGGCAAAGGCCTCAACTGCCAAGCCATCTCTCCAGCCCCAAATTTCCTATTTTTAAAAATATTTGAGAGAGAGAAGCACATAGTGAGAGAATGTGCTGGGTGTGTTGGCCCATGCCTTCAATCCCAGCACTGGGGAGGCAGAGGTAGGAGGGTCACCATGAGTTCAAGGCCACCCTAAAACTACATAGTGAATTCCAGATTAGCCTGAGCTAGAGTGAGACCCTAATGACCCTACTTCGAAAAACAAACAAAACAAAAAAACGTGAGAGAAAGGGCATGCCAGGGCCTCCAGCCACTGCAAATGAAGTCCAGGTGATGTGCCACCTTGTGCATCTGGTTTATATGGATACTGGGAAATTGAACCTGGGTCCTTAGGCTTCACAGGCAAGCATCTTAACTGCTAAGCCATCTCTCCAGACCCCAACTTCTCCATTTTTTTAACTTTAATTTTTTTGTTCATTTTTATTTATTTGAGAGTGACAGAGAGAGAAAGAGGCACATAGAATGGGCGCGTCAGGGCCTCCAGCCACTGCAAAGGAACTCCAGACGCATGTGCCCCCTTGTGCATCTGGCTAACCTGGGTCCTGGGGAATCGAGCCTCAAACCGGGGTCCTTAGGCTTCACAGGCAAGTGCTTAACCGCTAAGCCATCTCTCGAGCCCCAACTTTTCTGTTTTTGAAACTAGGAACTGGCTTCCTAGGTGTAGCAGTCTTACAAACTTACCCTCAGGCAGGATCTGGCTTAGCGGGCATGGATGTTTCTGTTGCATGGATGATCTTGGCTGGCTGGGGAGAATTGGGGTGGTTTGGATCTTCCCTTGAATGCTGGCTTTGCCCACAGCTCCAAAGACAGCCATGAAGGGAGTGTGCACATTTCGGGTATCGTGGTCCAGGCATGGTGTTATCCACAAGCCTCATGTGGGATGGGCCCTTGGTCCACAGCTGGCAGAAAGTGTGTACATCACTGTAGGGGAGTCCAAGCAGGAGTACTTCGCCAATGCTCCCTTCACTGATGGGAATAAAACTGCCTGCTTATGACTGTTTTGGGAGTGGATTGGGGTGAGATACTGACAGGACAAAAGTGAGTGGACAGTTGATCTGGAAGTGGGGAGAGGTGGTATCAGGGGAATGAGCACTGACTTGGAGCAAGACAGACAGCTTGCAAGATGGAATGTCTCTGGAGATTGAGTGCTGAGGTACAGTTTTCTGACAAGGGTTGTGCTGCCAGTTAAGCACCTACCTCTGGGCTCTACACCTATCCACTTGGGTATTGCTGCAGGGCAGGGGATGATGGCAGCACTCTCCACACCTCCCAGAACCAGGGTCCCTCTTCTCCACTGGAGATAAATGCATGGCAGCCCCTTCCTTGGAACTCCTAACCACCCTGGTAACACCCTTTACTTTTCAGCGTTGGACTTTGAGCTCCATGGATACTCCTAGAACAGAGCTCCCAGAATGATTCATGAGACCCTCCTCTTTGACTGCTTAACCCCCCCATCCCACATTAGGAGTTGAGCACATGCTAGTCAAGTGGTCTACCTCTGAGCTACATCCCCAACCCTGTTTTCACTTACTTTGAGAGTGTTTCACTAAGTTGCCCGAGCTGGCCTTCAACTCCTTTAAGCCTGGGCAGGCCGCCTGAGTAGCTGGGATTACAGACAAGTGCCACCAAACCTGCCTTTTGTGTGCTGGCTTTGAGACAGGGTCTCATTAGGTATCCCTGAAACTTGCTATGTAGACTAGGCTGACATTGAACTTGCAGCAATCCTCCTGCCTCTGCCTCCTGAATGGTGGGATTACAGGTCTGTCACTATACCAGCTTCACTGCCAAGTCTCAGTTACCACCAGCCTAGTTGGTGGTTCTGCCTCTTGACCATACACTGATGATGAGGCACAGTGTGGCAGATAACGGCTCCTCTATGGGTCTTTTGCCCGTGAATTCTCTACCCCACCTGCAGCTGGGCATCCTCTGTGCATAAGCCAGAAGTATGCACTGCACACAGTATATCCTATAAGAGAGCAAGTGCTCGTAGGAACTACTTTTGAGAGGTGTGTGTATGCTCCTTTGGCCTGTGTGTGTAGAGGGAGCACACCAGCACCAGCCTGGGAGCAGTGGATGGGGTGGACAGGGAAGGGTCGAGCAGGTAGGGAGGCACCATTTACTGTTTATTAAGCACCTATTGACAACCAGGCTTTCTTGTACCTATGCAACCCCTGCCTCACAGCAATCCTGTGAGATGGGCATTTCCATCATGCAGTGCCCACAGTCTGGAGCTACTCGGCGTTGTGAACGCGCTGGTGCTGGATGAGCTTGGTGCTCTGGTGGAAGCGGCGGCCGCAGTCCTGGCAGGCAAAGGGCTTCTCTCGCCGGTGAGTGCGCAGGTGCTGCGTGAGCGTGGGCCTCTGGCGGAAGGCCTTGCCGCACTCGGGGCAGGCGAAGGGCCGCTCGCCGGTGTGGATGCGCCGGTGCTGCGTGAGGTTGGCGTGCTGCCGGAAGCTCTGGCCGCACTCCGGGCAGGCGAAGGGCCGCTCGCCGGTGTGGATGCGCTGGTGTTCCGTGAGCCGTGACACCTGCGTGAAGCCCAGGCCGCACTCGCCACAGTGATAGGGCTTCTCGCCCGTGTGTGTCCGCTGGTGGCGCGTGAGCTTGAGTCGCTGGCTGAAGCGCTGGCCGCACTCGGGACAAGCAAAGGGCTTCTCGCCCGTGTGCACGCGCAGGTGCTGCGTGAGCGTGGGCCTCTGGCGAAAGGCCTTGCCGCACTCGGCGCACGCGAAGGGCCGCTCACCGGTGTGGATGCGCCGGTGCTGCGTGAGGTTGGAGCGCTGCCGGAAGCTCTGGCCGCACTCGCCGCAGGCGAAGGGCCGCTCGCCGCTATGCACGCGCCGGTGCTGCAGCAGCACCGACCGGCGGCCGAAGCGCTCGCCGCACTCCACGCAGCCGAAGGACTTGTCTCCGGTGTGCACCGCCTGGTGCTCCAGCAGCACCGCCCGCCGCGCGAAGCTCTCGCGGCACTCGCTGCACGGGAAGGGTCCCGGGGGCTCGGGGGCGCCGGGCAGGGCCGGGGGCGCGGGGCCGGGAGGGTCGCCGTGGATGCGCTGGTGCTGCAGCAGGTTGGAGCGCTGGCGGAAGCTCTGGCCGCACTCTGCGCAGCGGAAGGGCTGCTCGCCGGTGTGCACGCGCCGGTGCTCCTCCAGGCGCGCGCTGCGCACGAAGCCTTGGCCGCAGTCCCGGCACACGAACGGCCGCTCCTCGGTGTGCGTGAGCTGGTGGCGCAGCAGGTGCGAGCTGCGGCTGAAGCTGCGACCGCACTCGCCGCACACGAACGGTCGTTCGCCCGTGTGGATCTTCTGGTGCCGCAGCAGGTTGCTGCGCTGGCTGAACACCTTGCCGCACACGTCGCAGCGGCCGCCCCTTACGGCTCCGGCCCCCGAGCTGGGGCGACCCCGGCTGCGGCCCCGCGGGGCGCGCCAGCGGGCTGCGGCCCCGGCAGGGCCCACGCCGGGGCGGGTGTCCCCTCCGGCAGGGTCCTGCTTTCCTCCCGGGTCGCTGGGGAGCACAAGTGCATGTGTGAAGCCACCTTCGCGGGAGGGGGACCGGATTCGTCCCGAGAGGCTGGCCATGCCGAGATCCCAGGGGACGTGGAGGTGGTGGCTCACCGAATCTGGCTCTGTCAAGACGCCGTCCATCTGCAGTGTAAACCCTGCACAAACCGACCCATTACTTCAATGAGGCTGGCTTTCTGCGAGGACCCACTGACCCTCAGAAACTATAGAACCCGAACTGACCCAGTGAGGCGGGCAGGGGCAGCGCATTTGTCTGAGCAGGCTTCCCTGAGGTGACAATGAGGCAGAGGGCAGAATGCGTAAGATGCGAGTGTGTGAAAAACCTTCCTTATTATTATTTTTTGTTTTATTCAAGGTAGGGTCATGCTCTAGCCCAGGCTGACCTGGAATTTGCTATGTAGTCTCAGGGTGGTCTTAAACTCACTGTGACCCTCCTACCTGTGCTTCCCAAGTGCTGGGATTAAAGGTGTGCGCCCTGCTCAAAAAGCTTTTTTAAAAAATACTTGATTTTTAAAAAAATTTATTTGAGAGAGAGTATGCGCCAGGGTCTCCAGCCACCGTAAACAAACTCCAGACGCCTGTGCCCCTTGTGCATCTGGCTTACGTGGGTCCTGGGGAATCGAACCAAGGTTCTTTGGCTTTGCATGCAAATGCCTTAACCTCTCAGCTGTCTCTCCAGCCCTCAAAAAGGTTTTTTTTGACCTAAAAGATGGGAAAAAATTACCTTTCTGGAGGAGCTCTGGTGACAGTGGGCCCAGACTAGGTGGGCAGTGAGGGTCTCAGCAGACAGATGTGATGAAGGCCACAGGTAGCATCAACAGGAAGGGATACGGTGGAAATGTAGACTTCTAGCCACTGGTTTGGGGTTTGGTTTTGAAGGACTTGTGAGACCTGAGGCATTAATAGGAATGACGATTCTATGTGATACGTGTGTGGTGTGTGTGTGTGTGTGTGATCAACACAGGAGCTGTCTATGGAGGCAGGACGTAGACCCCAGATGTGCAGTGAGCCCTACATTAGGTGAGGGAAGAGGAGTCAGGAAAGAGAACTGAAAAGCTGTGGCTGGAGGAGTTAGCATGGCAGTTTCAAGAAGACTAGGAGTGGAATTCTGGTTCCAGGATCTCCTCCCAGGAAGAGTCTATAATTCTCTACCTTTTCCTTTCACTTTAAACAAACTCTTGCTTTGCTTTTAAAAAAAAAAAAAGGCTCTGGAGGCAGAGGTAGGAGGATCACTGAGTTCAAGGCCACCTTGAGACTACACAGTGAATTCCAGGTTAGCCTGGGCTACAGTGAGACCCTACCTTGAACAAAATCAAACAGAAAACAAAACAAAACAAAAAACAAAAGAACAAAAAACCCCAAACAACCAGCAAACACAAAACATTAAATATTACACACTGCCCTTGGAATTCCACTTTTAGGTTATTAGCAGTTGTGTTTTTTCTTGTGTGAAATAACCTACCAACAAGGCTGTTGCTTGTTCAAGGAGAAGCAACTCAAAAGAACAGCAGAAACCTGTGGACAATGGTTATGTTCAGAGCCCGGAGTGGTGCTGTGCAAAGGCCTAGGGCGACCCCTGCTGTTCAGTGAACACATGGCATCAAAAATGCCAGAACAAGGTGATTTGGCATCCCTGAATTAAAAAAAAAAAAATTAGGGCTGAAGAGATGGCTTAGTGATTTAGACACCTGCCTGCAAAGCCAAAGGATCCAGGTTAGATTCTCCAGTACCCACGTAAAGCCGGATACACAAGGTGGCGCATGTATTCGTTTGCAGTGGCTAGAGGCCCTGGTGTGCCCATTCTATCTGCCTCTTTCTCTTATAAATAAATAAATAAATAAATAATATATATATATATTTTGGCTGGGCGTGGTGGTGCATGCACTCAGGAGGTTGAGGTAGGAGGATCGCTGTGAGTTTGAGGCCAGGCTGGAGTTAGTGGCTCATGCCTGTAATCCCAACATCATGGAGGCTGAGGTAGGATCACTGTGATTTTGAGGCTACAGAGTGAGTTTCAGGGTAACCTAATCTAAAGTGAGACTCTGAATCTAAAAAACACTATTTTCTTAAAAAAATTTTTTTTTTCTTAGCCAGGTGTGGTGGTGCCCTCCTTTAATCCCAGCACTCAGGAGGCAGAGGTAGGAGGATGACTGAGTTTAAGGCCAGCCTGAGACTATATAGTGAATTCCAGGTCAGCCTGAACCACAGCAAGACCCTACCTCAGAAAAAAAAACACCAAAACTTTTTTTTTTTCTGAGTTAGGGTTTCACTCTAGCTCAGGCTGACTTGGAATTCACTATGTAGTCTCAGGGCTGGCCTTGAACCCAAAGCCATCCCCTACTTTTGCCTCCGGAGTGCTGGGATTAAAGGCATGAGTCACCATGCCTGGCTTCCCAAAAACCTTTCTTAGCCTGGAAAGATGGCTCAGCAGTTAAAGTCACTTGCTTGCAAACCCTGCCGGCTGGGGTTCTGTTCCTCAGAACCCATAGAAGGCCAGATGCACATAGTAGTACAGAAGTCTAGATTTGCTTTGCAGCAGCAAAAGTCCCTAGTACACCCATCCACTCTCTCTCTCTCTCTCTAATAAATAACATACAGGGCTGGAGAGATGGCTCAGCAGTTAGGGTGCTTGCATACAAAGATTAATGACCTGGGTTCGATTCCCCAGTACCTACATAAATCCAGAAACACAAAGTAGAGCATGCATCTGGACTTTGTTTACAGTGGCTGGAGGACCTAGTGTGCCAATTCTCTCTTTTTGTGTGTCTCTCTCCTTGCAAATAGATAAAGAAAATAAAAATAAAAACATATGAATATGAAGATTAACAAGAACTTTTCTTGGGGTTAGATGAGGTACTTCAGTGGTTAAAGGTGCCTGCTTGCAAGGCCTGCTGGCTCAGGTTCAATTCCCTAAGCACCCACAGAAAGCTGGACACACAAAAATTGGCAAAAGTGTCTGGTGTTCCATTTGCAGTGGCAAGAGACCCTGGTGCACTCACTCACAGATCCATGTGCAAATTAATAATAATAATAAAAATGCCAGGCAGAGAATAAGGTGATTAGGCATTCATGAGTTTTCTTCTTTCTCCACCCGCCCCCAAGGTAGAGTCTTACTCTAGTCCAAGCTGACCTGAAATTTCACTATGGAGTCTCAGGGTAGCCTTGAACTCATGGTGATCCTCCTACCTCTGCCTCCCGAGTGATTGGATTAAAGGTGTGTGTCACCACCCTCAGCTATAAGTTTTCTTCTTAGAAACAGTTTTGGGCTGGAGAGATGGCTTAGCGGTCAAGGCACTTGCCTGTGAAGCCTAAGGATCCAGGTTTGATTTTCCAGGCCCCACATAACGTGGCACATGCATCTGGAGTTCGTTTGCAGTGGCTAGAGCCCCTGGTGTACCTATTCTCTCTGTCTCTAACAAATAAATAAAAAATAAATCAGAAAAAAAACTTTTTTTTTTTTTTCGAGGTAGGGTTTCACTCTAGTCAGGCTGACAAAACAAAACAAAACAAAAAAACCCCATTTTTTTCCTTAGCTGGGTGGCTCATGCAGGCTGGGCTATATAGAGTGAGTTCCTGGTAAGCCTGAGCTAGAGTGGGACCTTACTTTGAAACAAACAAACAACAAAAGAAAACAAAACACCCCTCCCACCGGTGTGGTGGTGCATGCCTTTAATCCCAGCATTTGGGAGGCGATGGTAGGAGGAGAGTTCAAGGCCACTCTGAGACTACATAGTGAATTCTAGGTTAGCCTGGACTAGAGTAAGACCCTACCTCGAAAAACCAAACCAAACCAACCAACCAAACAAACAAAAAACCCAAAACACCCCTCCTGCCCTACAAAACAGGCTGGGAAGATGGTTCATCAGTTAAAGTAGCTTGCTTGTAAAACCTGCTAGCGTACTTTCAAATCCCCGACCACCCAAATAAAGCTGGATGGAACTGTAGCAGTGAGAGACCCTGGCACACCCCACATGTATGTATAAATAAAAAAAAAACAAAATGAAACACCAACAACAAAAAACAGGGCTGGAGAGGTGCTCAGCTGTTAAAGGCACTTGTTTGAAAACTTGGTGGCCTGGGTTTGAATCCCCAGTACCCATGTACAGCCAGATGCATAAAATGGTACATGCATCTGGAGTTCATTTGCAGTGGCAAGAGGCCTTGGCATTCTCATTTCTCTGCTTGCAAATAAATAATTTTTTAAAATTTAATTTATTTTTTATTTTATTTTTTGGTTTTTAAGACAGGTCTTACTAGTTCAGGCTGACCTGAAATTCACTACGGAGTCTTAGGGTGGCCTTACCTCGAACTCACAGCGATCCTCCTACCTCTGCCTCCCGAGTGCTGGGATTAAAGGCGTGTACCACCACGCCTGTCTCAAAAAAAATATATTAAAAAAATTTTCTTTATTTCAGAGAGAGAGAGAAATAGGCGGGGAGGGAGGGAGAGAGAGAATGGGTGCACCAGGGCCTCCAGCTGCTGCGAACAAACTCCAGATGCTTGCACCCCCTTGTGCATCTGGCTTACGTGGGTCCTGGGGAATCGAACCTGGGTCCTTTGGCTTTGTAGGCAAGCACCTTAACCACTAAGCCATTTCTACAGCCCTCAAAAAAAAAAAAATATATATATATATATATATATATTTTGGTTTTTTGAGGTAGGGTCTCACTCTAGCCCAGGCTGACCTGGAATTCACTATGGAGTCTCAGGGTGGCCTCGAACTCACAGCGATCCTCCTACCTCTGCCTCCTCATGTGCCACCATGCCCGGCTTTCTCAAAAATATTTTTTAAAAAGGCTTTTCATGCTGGGTATAGTGGCATATGCCTGTAATACCAGCACTCTTGGTGTCTAAGGCAGGAGAATTTACAAGTTCCAGGCTAGCATGACCTACAATAGTGAGCTCAAGGCCAGCTTGGGTACATAGTAAGACTCTGTTTCAAAAAATGTAAACAGTGCTCCCTTTGGCAGAACATACACTAAAACTGGAATGATACAGAGAAAATTAGCATGTCCCCTGCACAAGGATGACACACATTTGTGAAGCGTTCCATAGTTTTGATGAAACATTAAAATCCAGAACAGAAAAAAAAAATAAAAATAAAAACAACTCCCTGGGTGGCACACACCTTTAATCCCAGCATTCTGGGAGGCCGAGGTAGGAGGACTGCCATGAGTTTGAAGCCACCCTGACATTACCTGAAGGGTTAATAGCCTTTCCTGAAAACTAAAGGGAACTAAAGAGTTAATACCTATCCCTAAGCTCATGGGCACTAAAGAAGGCCCAGAGGAATTCGCCCTCATTAAGTTTGACCCCTTTGCTGTTTGATGTACTCTCCTTAGCCTAGCTAGCCTTGAAGGACCAGAGGCCATCTGAGTATCCTCCCTGAGACATTCCTGGCTGAAGAAACCTATTCTGAACAAGGACACAAACAGCTACAATTTTCTTATCAACTGCACCTGGTACAGTCTGTTTCTCAGGATCCTCCATATAAGTGTGAACCCCAGCCTGGCTCAGGACTTCAGTCCTCATCCTGCGGGAAGGCTGCTGCCCCTCGCTGTTTCTCTCAATAAAATGTCTGTAGAGATCAAGTCTGGTGTTTTCTTTTGCTTTTCTCTTACACTTTCCTTACACTACCTAGTGGATTCCAGGTCATCCTGGGCTACAGCGAGACCCTACCTCGAAAAATCTAAATAAATAAATAAATAAATAAATAAATGAAAACAGGGAAGTGTGCGGTGGCCCACTCTTTTAGTTCTAGACTGAGGTAGGAGGACTGCTGTGAGTTTGTGGCCAGTCTGGGCTACAGAGTGAGTTCCAAGTCAGCTTGGCCTAGAGTGAGACCCTGCCCCCAACAAAATACCCTGCCAAAACAAAGCATCCCTCTGCAAACAGCCTGGAGAGATGGCTCAGCAGGTACGAATACTTGTTGTGCAAGCATAAAGACCTGAATTTGATCCCCAGTACCCACATAAAAAGCCAGACAGGGTCTGGAGAAATAGCTTAGTGCTTAAGGCATTTGCCTGTGAAGCCTAAGGACCTGGGTTTGATTCCCCAGGACCCACGTAGACCAGACGCACAAGGGGGCACATACATCTGGGGTTTGTTTGCAGTGGCTGAAGGCCCTGGCGTGCTCATTCTTTCTTTCTCTCTGCCTCTTCCTCTCTCTCAATTAAATACATAAATAAAATATTAAAAAGAAAATCCAGACATGGTGCCTGTGACCCCAGTGCTGGGTGTGTGTGGAGAATCACTGTGGCTCACTGGCCAACTAGTCTGCCTGAAAGAAAACAAAACAAAAACAACAACAACAACAAAAAAAACTCCAGCAGTTTCAGGTTCAGTAAGAGAGGTCATCTTAAGGAAATAAAGTAGCAATGTGATAGAGGACCCTCTACAATTTTTCTCTGGCCTCCGTAAGTGTGTGCACAGGTTGTGCACATCTGCACAAACAGACACTTGTATACACCATATGCACACAGAACAAAATCCCAAAATTATTTTTTATTTTTCTGCATGCATGTGTCCCTTCCTTCCCTCCCTCCCCCTCCCTCCCTTCCTCTCTCCCTTCCCTCTCCTCTCCTTTCCCCTTCCCTTCCCTTTCCTTCCTTTTTCCTTCCTCCCTCCCCTTCCCTTCCCTTCCCTTCCTTCCTTCCTTCCCTCTCTTCCCTTCCCTTTCCCTTCCCCTTCCCTTCCCCTTCTTCCCTTCCCCTCCCCTCCCTCCCTGCCTCACAAGTGCTGGGATTAAAGGCATGTGCCATCACGCCCAGCTTGGCAATATTATTTATACATTAAAAAAATATATTTTAAGCCGGGTGTGGTGGCACATGCCTTTAATCCCAGCACTCGGGAGGTAGAGGTTGGAGGATTGCTGTGAGTTCGAGGCCACCCTGAGACTCCATAGTGAATTCCAGGTCAGCCTGGGCCAGAGTGAGACCCTACCTTGAAAAACAAAAACAAAACAAACAAACAAACAAACAAAAAATATATATATTACTTATTTATTTGAGAAAGAGAAAGAGGGAGGGAGGGAAGGAGGGAGAGAGAGAGAAAGAGAGAGAATGGGTGTACCAGGACCTCCAGCCACTGCAAACAAACTCCAGATGCATGCACCCCCTTGTGCATCTGGCTTACATGGGACCTGGAGAGTTGAATTGGGATCCTTTGGCTTTACAGGCAAATGCCTTAACTGCTAAGCCATCTCTCCAACCCTTTTTTTTTTTCTCTCTCTTTTTAAATTTTATTTATTTGAGAGAGTGAGAGAGGGAAAGAAGGAGGGAGAGAGAGAGAATGGGCGTGCAATGACCTCTAGCCACTGCAAACGAACTTGAGACACATGCACCACCTTGTACATCTGGCTTACTTGGGTCCTGGGGAATCGAACAGAGGTCCTTTGGCTTTGCAGGCAAATGCCTTAACTGCTAAGCCATCTCTTCAGTCCTTATTTATCTATTTTTTTTTAAAATATTTATTTATTTGAGAGAGAGAGAGAGAGAGAGAGAGGGAGGGGGAGGGAGAGGGAGAGGGAGAGAGGGAGAAAGAGGCAGATAGAGAGAATGGACACACCAGGGCCTCTAGCCATTGCAAACAAACTCCAGATGCATGCACCACCTTGTGCATCTGGCTTTACGTGGGTACTGGAGAACTGAACCTGGGTCCTTTGGCTTTGCCAGCAAGCACCTTAACTGCTAAGCCATCTTTCCAGCCTAGACAATCTTATTTAATCATATTAAAATCCCATTTATTTACTCTCTCTTTCTTCAGAGTATGCTTAAAAAGTTAAGATGGCTAAATGAGACCATCTCAACTCCCTCCAAAAGGTAGCTATGATGGCAATACAAAATATATTTATATGTGTCACCTGGGTGTGGTGGTGCACACCATTAATTCCAGCACTTGGAAGGCAGAGGTAGAAGGACTGCCAGAAGTTCAAGGCCACCCTGATACTCCATAGTGAATTCCAGGTCAGCCAGGGCTAGAACAAGACCTTACCTCAAAAAAATATTTATATGGGGCTGGAGGGATGGCTTAGCGGTTAAGGCACTTGCCTGCAAAGCCAAAGGACCTTGGTTCGTTTCCCCAGGACCCACATAAGCCAGATGCACAAGGGGGCACATGCATCTAGAGTTTGTTTGCAGTGGTTGGAAGCCCTGGTATGCCCATTCTCTCTCTCTTTCTGTCAAATAAATAAAGAAATAATATTAAAAAAAATTTATATGTATGTATATACAAGTACACATATGTGTACCTCTGTCAGCCTCACGCATGCTAAGCATGTAGTCTACTATTGAGCCACATCCCTGTCTTATTTTAAAATTTATTTTATTTTATTTTTGTTTTTTTGAGGTAGGGTCTCACTCTAGCCCAGGCTGACCTGGAATTCATTAGGTAGCCTTAGGGTGGCCTCGAACTCATGCCGATCCTCCTACCTCTGCCTTCACTGTGTTGGGATTAAAGGCGTGCTCCACCATGCATGGCTCTTTCTCTCTCAAGTAAACACCACTTTATGCTATGCTGGGGATCCAACCCAGTTGGGTGTGGTGGTATATACCTGTAAGCCCAGCACTAGGGAGGTAAAGGAAGGACGATCAGAAAGACATTCTAGGCTACCTACCCAGTTTGAGATCAGCTTGGGCTATATAACAAGATTCCCCCCCCCACACAAAAACAAAAATCAAGCCTAAAAAAAAAAAAAAATAGCCCCAACAAACAAAAAAAACTCTTAAGCCTTAGGCTGGAGAGACTGCTTAGTGGTTAAGGCACTTGCCTTTGAAGCCTAAGGACCCAGGTTTGATTCCTCAGTACCCACATAAGCCAGATGTACAAGGCGGCAGTGGCTGGAGGCCCTGGTGTGCCTATTTTTTTTCCTCTCTCTGAAATGACTAACTAAATAAAAAAAATTAAAAAAGATAAAAGCATAAAAAAGGATTAATTTAAAAACAAAATAAAACACAACTCCCAAGTCTTTTTTTTTTTTGAGGTAGGGTCTCACTCAAGCTGACCTGGAATTCACTCTGTAGTCTCAGGGTGGCCTCGGACTCTTGGCAATCCTCCTACCTCTGCCTCCCAAGTGCTAGGATTAAAGGCGTGTGCCACCACGCCTGCCCCAAGTCTTAATTTTGCAGCAGAGGGGCCAGAAAGCTTGTAAGAGCAACAGAGTGGAAGGGAATGTCTAGAGGCACTGCCTCCCACTATGACTGCTGCTCTCACATCTTATAACCCACAACCCCATGGTGAATACCAGGAATCCCACTGAGGAGGCCCCTAGTGGGGTGGGGGCAAGGAGGAAGGAAATGATGGTACCAACACATGATGTGTCCATACAAAATTTTCACTTCATGAAAAAACAAAACAACCACAACAAACCCAAAACTCCCAAGCCTTAAACCAAGAGCCCCTGGCAGTGCATGCAGCAGAGAGCCAGGTATATCTGGGCATGGTGTCATGGGCCTGTAGTTGTAACTACAAGGGAGATTGAAGCAGAGCAGTTTGAGAACAGGAATTTGAGGCCAGACTGGGTAACATGGTAAGACTGCGTCTAAAAATTAAAAACAAAACAATGCCAGGCGTGATGGCAGGCCTTTAATCCAAGAACTTGGAAGGCAGAGGTAGGAGGATCACTGTGAGTTCGAGGCCACCCTGAGACTACAAAGTGAATTCCAGGTCAGCCTGGCTCCTGGGCTAGAGTGAAACCCTACCTCAAAAAACAAAAACAAAACAGTCAGAAAAAAAAAAAAAAAAACCCAAAATACAAGGCTTGGTGGCACACACCTTGAATCTCAGCACTTAGGAGGCTAAGGTAGGGGGATCGTTGTGGCAAGCCTGGGACTACAGAATGAGTTCTAGGTCAGCCTGAGCTAGAGTGAGAGGCTACCTTGAAAAAACAAAAACAAACAAACAAAAAACATTCAAGGTTTGCCTGGACTGCAGAGTAAGTTCAAGGCCAGCCTGGGAAAGGCTGAGATCCTGTTTCAAGAATGTGGGACAAAAAATTAAAACAACTATGAGATTCCACCTTACCCCAGTAAGAATAGCAAACATTAAAAAAATCAAATGAGGCCGGGCATGATGGTGCATGCCTTTAATCCCAGCACTTGTGAGGCAGAGGTAGGAGGATTGCTGTGAGTTCGAGGTTACCCTGAGACTACATAGTGAATTCCAGGTCAGCCTGAGCTAGAGTGAGAACCTACCTTGAAACAAACAAACAAACAAACAAAAAAAATCAAATGAAAACAAATGTTGGTGAGGCTGTGGAGAAATAGTAACCCTCATTCACTGTTGGTGGGAATGTTAGCTGGCACAACCACTGTGGAAATCAATATGGAGACTCCTGAAAAGAATGAATATATAGTTACCAGCACACTCTGTTATTCCCTTACTGGGTATTTACCCTAAAAGTTCCACATCTCAGTTCAGAGATATTTTGCTCAACCATGTTTAGAGCTGCTCAATAATAGTTAAAAACTGGAATTAACCCAGGTGCCCATCTTTGGATAAATGGATAACCAAGATGTGGTATATATGTACACGATGGAATTCTACTCAGCAGTAAGAAAAAATGACACATTGAAATTTGTAGAAAAATGGTCTAACATGGAATAGATCATTTAAAGTGAACTCACACAATCACAGAAACACAATCGTCTCATTCATCTGCAGTTCCTATCCTGGATCAGCCCAAGTTGCTGACATAACTGAATAGCATCTTGAGGCTTGGACAATAGGGAGGGCAGGGCTTAGGGGAAGGGAAAGGGTGGTGGTGGTGGTGGGGACACAAAATCTGAACCCAAATTGAACTAGTACCATAGAATCCTATATTCTGGAAATTAGACTAAAAGGTGGAACCCTCAAGCAAACCTTAGAGGTAACACCTGAATCAAATGAACCTGGAGAGAGTAAGATGAAACCTAAACTCAAATTTTTTCTGTTTCTCTTTCTTCTCTGGATTTTGCTTGTTTTTTTGTCTCTTGGTGCTGGCTTGTAATTCCCTGTACCAGGATGTGATTTACACCCATAATGAGCTGTTGATCAGAGAGACCTACTAGATCTCCCAAAACAAATAAGACAGACTTCTGTCAGAGCACTTGATTACCCACCAGAGGTTAATGGTAAGACCCTACTGCTGAAGACACCAATTGCTGTCAGCATGGACCATGGAGAGACCTGACTGGAATCCGGAGGAGAGCCAGTCCTCAGATAATTAGCCCATCTAGTGCTGGAAGGCACTACATGAGCTACCAGGGGAAAGTGGCCAACATCTGTCCAACTCAGAAGCAAGCAACCTGACGTGATGCTCACACCAGTACAATAGTGGCACACAGCCATGATGGGTAACCAACTGCTCTTGGATTGGCTAACAGATCCACTCAGTGGAAGGGTAACCATATCCGGAACTGGGAAACAAGTCAGAATCATATCCAGATTATGATTCTGCTTTCCATTGTTAAGCTCTCACTAACCTTATACTATAAAAGTGTCTAAACCTTATAATTCTAAATTAAAAATGGCTATCCCATTTAACTGGTGCTGACTTCACTCTCCAATGGAGAATTTGATTCCCTTTTTCAGATGGGAACCGGACCTGAGGAGATAAATGACCCAGGGCACTCCACCCTGCCCACAGCTGAAACCACAGAGGAATTTGGAAAATGAGCAAAAATAAGAATGCTGCACTCTCAGTTAAGCTGATATTAGCACAAGGGTGATGGAGAAATACTGAGGACACTCAACACCTACCAAGGCAGACATCTAGATGCTCCTAAGTGCCCATCACTGAAGTAGACTTAAAATGTTCCCAGCATGGCTCAGGGAATCTTGCAGAAGAGGGGGCAGAAAGACTGTTAGAGCCACAAGTTGGGACATTCTGTACAGAGACATTACCTCTCCCCTATAATTGACTGCTGCCCCTTAATGCATGACCCACAATCCCCATGGGGTTGATCTGTATCCCCAATGAGGAAGGCCTCTTCAGAAAAGGGGCAGGGAGGAGGGAAAGGATGGTACCAACATGTGATGTTTACATACAAAATATGTCATATCTAATAATAAAAAATATAATATATAAAAAAAATAAAACCTTATTTCCTCAAAAAAATGTGGGGCAAGCACGTGGTATTTGTCTGCAGCACACATAATAAGTAAATAAATAGCTAAAGGGGAGATTATTATTTTTAAAAATATTTTATTTTATTTTATTTTTTGATTTTTCAAGGTAGGGTATCACTCTTGCTCAGGCTGACCTTGAATTCTGTGTAGTCTCAGGGTGGCCTCAAACTCATGGCGATCCTATCTCTGCCTTCTGAGTGCTGGGATTAAAGGTGTGCACCACCACACCTGGCTCAGTATTTTATTTTTGTTTATTTATTTATGAGAGAGAGAGAGAGAGAGGGAGGGAGAATATGGACAAATGAACTCCAGATGCATGTGCCACTATGTACATCTGGTTTACGTGGGTCCTGGGGAATCGAACCTGGGTCCTTAGGCATCACAGTCAAGTGCCTTAACCACTAAGCAATCTCTCTAGCCCTATTATTATTGTTGTTTTGTTTTTTCAAGGTAGGGTCTTGACCTGGCACTCATTCTGTAGTCACATGCTGTCCTGGAGCTCACCATGATCCTCCTACCTCTGCCTCCTCAGTGCTGGGATTAAAAGTGTGTGCCACCATGTTTATTTTTTTAGTCCTTAAAATTTTTTTTTTAAATTTAGTTTATTTTTATTTATTTATTTATTTGACAGAGAAAGAGGAAGAGAGAGAGAATTGGCACGCCAGGGTCTCCAGCCACTGCAAACGAACTCCAGACGCATGCGCCACCTTGTGCATCTGGCTAATATGGGTCTTGAGGAATCAAACCTGGGTCCTTTGGCTTTGCAGGCAAATGCCTTAACCGCTAAGCCATCCCTCCAGCCCTTTTTGTTTTTTTGGGCACGCTGGGGCTTTTGTTTTTCCTTTTTTTTTTTTTTTAAAATATTTTTTATTTTAGAGAGAAATAGACAGGGTGTGGGTGCCACAGCAAACAAACCCCAGATATGTGCATCTGGCTTTACATTGGGTATTGGGGAATCGAACCCAGGCCAGCAGACTTTGCAAGTAAGTGCCTTTAACCACTGAGCAATTTCCCCAGCCTGTTTTTCCTTTTTTTTTTTAAAAAAATATTTTATTTATTTGAGAAAGAGGGAGGGAGGGAGGGAGAGAGAGAGAGAGAGAGAGAGAGAGAGAATGGACACGCCAGGGCCTTCAATCCACCGTAAACAAACTCCAGATGCATATGCCACCTTGTGCATCTAGCTTACGTGGGTCCTGGGGAATTGTACTAGGATCCTTTGGCTTTGCAGGCAAATGCCTTAACCACTAAGCCATCTCTCCAGCCCATAGGGGACCCCCCCCCCCGCCTTTTTTTTTCCCCAAGATTGGGAAATCCTCCAGCTCAGGATGACCTGGAATTCACTATGCAGTCTCAGGCTGGCCTTAAACTAATAGCAATCTTCCTACCTCTGCTTCCCGAGTGCTGGGATTAAAGGCTTGCACCATCATACCTGGCTTTCTTAGCTTCTTTCTTTCTGTTTTCGTTTCTCTCTGTATGTATATATGTAGCTTTGACTTTTTGGAACTCACTATGAACACTAGTTGGTTTTAAAATTTTTATTTATTTATTTATTTATTTAAGAAAGAGAGAGAGAGAGAGAGAGAGAGAGAGAGAGAATGAATGAGAATAAATGGGCATGCCAGGGCCTCTAGCCACTGTAAACTCCAGACACATGCGCCACCTTGTGATCTGGGTTATGTGGTACTGGTACTGGGAAATTGAAACTGAGCCCTTAGGCTTTGCAGGCCTTAACCACTAAGCAATCTCCAGCCCCCACTAGTTGGTTTGGAACTTGCAGTAACCCTCCAGAGTGTTGGGGAGTGTTCAGATTATAAGTGTGCAACACCATTTCCAGCCTTTTCTTTTCCCTTTTTGGTTTTTGGTTTTTCAAGGTAGGGTCTCACTCTAGCCCAGCCTGACCTGGGATTCACTCTGTAGTCTCAGGGTGGCCTCAAACTCAAGATGACCCTCCTACCTCTGTTTCCCAAGTCAGGTCAGCCTGGGCCTTGGGCCTCAGGCCCTGGGCTAGAGTTAAACCCTACCTTGAAAAACAAAACAAAAAGACCAAAGACCAAGATTGGTGGCGTGCACCTTTAATCCTAGCATTCGGAGGCTAAGGTAGGAAGTTTGCCACCATGCCTGGCTTCAGCCTTTTTTTTTTTTTTTTTCAAGGTAGGGTTTTGCTCTAGCTCAGGCTGACCTGGAATTCACTATGTAGTCTCAGAGTGGCCTCAAACCTCAAACTCATAGTGATCCTCCTACCTCTGCCTCCCGAGTGCTGGGATTAAAGGTGTGTGCCACCATGCCTGGTTCAAGCCTTTTCTTTCTTTTTTTTTTTTTGGGGGGGGGAGAGTTTAAGGTAGGGTCTCACTATAGCCCATGCTGACCTGGAATTTACTATGTCATCTCGAGGTGGCCTTGAACTCATGGCAATCCTCCTACCTCTGCCTCCCGAGTGCTGAGATTAAAGGTGTGCACTGCCACACCTGGCTAAGCCTTTTCTTTTCTATAAAGGTTTACAGTCCACACAGAGGAAAAGAGAAGTAAACAAATAGCATTCCTTGACATTTTCTCCTCTGGAAATAAGATCAGCAAATGTTAACTCTGCAGTAGAGGAGAAGGTACACTTAAAGGAAGCAGAAATGTAGGAGACAAAAAAAGATCAATCTGATTCCAAAGCAAGTTCTCCAAGTTAAGGAGTGGGAGGGAGTACCAGATACTTCTGGCCATGAAGAGGAAGGGCTGAGGCACCCAGGTGGGGCAGGATTCTGCCCTGGGCTCTGTCTACACAGTGTTCTGAGCCAGCAGTGTGCACAGTGGTGGCTCTGATCCGCTGAGAAAGCCAGGAGGGCGAAGGAACCAGTTATGCTGCTTGTGGAGCTCTCATCTTCTCCATCCGGTGATCACAGAGCAAGATTCTAAGGGTACCCACAGCGCACCATGCCCAGCCAGACCACCCTCTGAATCCTTCAGCAGTATCCACCCACCTGCTCACTTCCCCTCCCCCATGACCCTCCCAGTCCTTAATGCCACACGGACAAGAAGCTCTTCACCCACTTGCTCAGCACTGCAAGCCAGACTGGTGTTTGCTTTGTCTTGACCATAAACCAAACCCTTGGAGGGCAAAGAGGCCATGATGGGAGAAGAAAGTTCAAAACCAGAGTTACTGGGCTGGAGAGATGGCTTAGCAATTAAGATGATTGTCTGCAAATGCTAACGATATGGGTTCAATTCCCTAGTACCCACATAATGCCAGATGCATAAAGTGGCTCATGCATCTGGAGTTTGTTTGTAGAGGTTAGAGGTCCTGGTGTACCCATTCTCTCTCCCTCTTTGCAAATAAATAAATAAACTATTTTAAAAAACAGAGTTATTGCTGTCCTCAGAGAAATAAGGAAGAGGTTGTGACTGATAGCACTGAAAAATGGAACACTTTGAGCATCAGAGACAACTTCCGGTATGGGCCCCCACTTTCCACCTTGTTGAGGCAAGGTTTCCCATTCATGGCCATGTTTGCTGGGTTAGCAAGTCCACAAGCCTCCTGGTGATTTTCTTGTCTCCACCTCCCTTCTTGCCCTAGTTCTGCTGGGATTACAGACCAAGAGCTACAGCGGCCAGCCTATGTGGGACCTGAGGATTTGAAGTCAGGTATTCATGCTTGTATGGTAAGTGCTTTATCCTCTGAGCCATCTCCCTGCTCTTTTCCTCCCCTCTACTCAGGTAGGGTCCCAGTCTAGCCCAGGCTGACCTGGAACTCTGTAGTCCCAGGCTGGCCCGGAACTCACAGCAATTTTCCTACCTCTGCCTTTCGAGTGCTGGGATTAAATGTGTGCACTACCTTGCCTGGTTTTAAAGTTATTTTTCTGAAGGATGGTCTCATTTTATAACCCACTTTATAACCTATTGCGTCAGCTTTCCAAGTATCTGGGTTTACAGGTGTGTGACACCATACCTGCTCAAAAACAAAAACAAAAACAAAAACTCCTTTCAAGGCTACTTCCTGCAAGTGAGAGATGTGAATTTCAAACTGAAAGGACTCATTAGCAGCCTTGATTTAAGTAAATGGGGCTGGGAGACGGCTCTGTCAGTCAAGTGCTTGCCATGCAGGCATGAGGACCTGAGTTTAGATCTCTAACATTCAGGCAAAAGCCAGACACAGTGGTGCATGCCTGTAATCCCAGTCTGGTGAGGTAGACACAAAGAGCTGCCAGAGGTATACTGGCTATCCAGTCTAGCTAAATTCATAATCTCCAGGTTCAGTGAGAGATTCTGTCCCAAAAACAAGGCCACGGCATATGCCTTTGATCCCAGCACTCAGGATCACAGCGAATTCCAGGTCAGCCTTGGCTAGAGTGAGACCCTACCTCAAAAAACCAAAAAGTTAAAAAAAGAAAAAAGGTGCAGTGTTGGAGAGATGGCTTAGCAGTTAAGGCACTTGCCTACGAAGCCTAAGGACCCATGTTCAACTCTCCAGATCCCATGTAAGCCAGACGCACAAAGGTGAGGAACGCGCAAGGTCACACATGCCCACTAGGTGGCCTCAAGCATCTGGAGTTCGATTACACTGGCTGAGGCCCTGGCCAATTTTCTATGTCCCTCTAAAATAAAAAAAAAAAAGAAGAAAAAAAAAAGGTGGACAGCACTTGAGGAAGACAGTAGAGGTTGACCTCTGGACTCTACATGCACATGAATGTATGTGCACTCACACACACCAACATGCACATGTGTACCACATATGCACATATACCATGCAAACATATACATGCAAAAAAAAAGTTGAAGCCAGGCATGGTGGCACACATCTCTAATCCCAGCACTTGGCAAGCAGAGGTAGGATTGCTGAGTTCGAGGTTACCCTGAGACAACATAGTTAATTCTAGGTCAGTCAGGGCTACAGTGAATCCCTACCTTGAAAACAACAACAAAAAAAACAAAAACAAAACAAACAAAAAAGTTGAGACAGGGGCTGGAGAGAGTGTGGTTTGATTCAGGTGTTCTCCATAAACTTAGGTGTTCTGAATGCTAGGTTCCCAGCTGATGGAGATTTGGGAATTAACATCTCCTGGAGGCAGTGTATTGTTGGGGGCGGGCTTATGGGTGTTATAGCCAGTTTCCCCTTGCCAGTGTTTGGCACAGTCTCCTGTTGCTACGGTCCACCTTATGTTGGCCAGGGGGTGATGTCCACCCTCTGCTCATGCCATCGTGGAGCTTCCCCTCGAGCCTGTAAGCCAAAATAAACCTCTTTTTTTCCCAGAAGCTGCTCTTGGTAGGGTGATTTCTACCAGCAATGCAAACTGGACTGCAACAGATTGCTTAGTGGCTAAGGTGCTTGGCTGCGAAACCTAAGGACCTAGATTCAATTCCTCAGTACCCACGTAAAGCCAGATGTATAAGATGGCATATGCATCTGGAGTTCGTCTGCAGTGCCTGGATTCACTGGCATGTCTATTCTCTCTCTTTATCTGCCTCTCTCCAAATAAGTACATAAATAAATAAAATATTAAAAAAAATTCAGGGACTAGGGGTGTAGTTCAGTGGTAGAGTGCCTGCCTAGAACCCACCAGTGAGGGGTTGGGGGAATGGCTCAGTGGTGGAGGGCTGGCATGGCATGAATAAAGCGCTGGATTCCATCCCCAGCCTGGAAAATAATTGTTTTTTTTTTTTTTTTTTTTTTTTTTAGTTCTTTTGAGTTCTTTTGAGGTAGGGTCTCATTTGATCTCAGGCTGACTTGGAACCCACTCTCTAGTCCCAGGCTGGCCTTGAACTCACAATGGTTCTCCTATCTTTGCCTTCCAAGAGTCCTGGGATTAAAGGCATGGGCAACCATGCCTGGCAAAATAACTTATTTCTTCTAAGAAGGGCTAGCCCAATGTATTTCTGATAGGTAACATCTCAGAATTTTACCTCCCATATGGGAATTCACAGGAAGTTCCACCAGCCCAAGGGAGTAAACCAAGGAGGAGGGGACACTGGGTGACTAGGCAGGAACTTGGTTTGTCTTTGCCAGTTACTTGGACTGTGTCAAGAGCCCCCTTCTGCCTCATTTACTAACCTACTCACCTTGGTAGGTCCTAAACCTCCTTGCCCTTGTACCTGACCAAGCGAGATGCAGCTCAGAGTCTGGAGGCCATACAGAGAGCCAGGACAGGGAGAGAATGTAGTGTGTGGAACACAGGCTCTGTTCTCAGGAGGTGGTATGATGCAGGGAGAATTTGTGAAGAGCTGCGGGGTCAGTGGCAAGTTTCTTCTCAGGACAGATGCTAGAGTGGGTTGGGTACTGCAGAAGGGCCTAGGAAACAGGAAGCTTGGGGATACTAGAGTGACAGCTGCCTGAGTGGGTCCAGGAGGAAGGCTGATGGGTGTAGTGGACCATGAGGAGGGTCCAGTCTCACCATGCGCCATTTCACTCACCTGGGGAGAAGATGCCTCCTACTTCTTCATGCCACAGGGCCACAGAATGATCCCTCCATGAGGACCCATCAGGCCCAGTCTCACTGTGAGGAGAGGCCTGGTCCAGTGCTGTCCCATAGCCCTGAAACCACAGTGGTCACCGTTAGACTGTGTTTGGCTGGGCTCAGGGAGGGACCTATCTGATCCCTACTCCTTCCCATTAGGCTCCTGGGGCAGGGAGTGGCTCTCATTTTGTGCAAGGCTCACCTGTGCCTCCTTAGGTAGGAGGGCCACTGTAGCCTCTTGGGCGGTGGGAAGGTGGTCAGACTCCAGGAGCTCTGGGGAGAAAGAATGAGGTCAAGTAGCCCAAGGGAGTTCTTAGCCCGCTGTCCTCAGTGGTATGCCAAGCGCTGGGATCCAGGCATGGGGAAGACATGGGTATAGATTAGGACTAGAGAGGGCAGGGTAGGTCAATTGAGGGCCCTGGTGGTGGGTCCAAACAGGACCCCCAGAAGACCAGGGGCAGAGCTACAGACAGATGAAATGAGGTGGGCCCAGGTTTGAGCCTCTGTACCAGTATAGGTCCTGGAGCAAGATGATCGTGTGTGTGTGTGTGTGTGGGGGGGGGAACGGGGACGTGGGGAACTGACTCAGGGCCACAGAGGCATGGCAGAGCACAGGTGACTGTCTCAGGTATTCTATCTGCTATCTGGGAGGTAATGTTTGAACAGTACGAGATATTTTCATCTATAAAAGCTTGCTTCCCTGCCACCAGTGGATACCCCTCAATGGACTTTGCTGGGGAGTGAATTCCACTTCTCTCACACAAGGAAATCCCAACAGTCTGCTCCATGCTAGGGGAGAGTTGTGGAAATGGAGCTACTATGGTCGGGGTGTGGCGTGTATGGACTGGAGGGGAGGCAGGGGCCAGCGGCACATGAGCTCTGTTAGATTTAGAAGGTCCTGGCCCAGTGGAGTTCAGACTGCTCCACCCAGCTGGTCCTCACCTGGATCCTCGGTGACTTCAGCCTCCTCCTTCACCTGAAGGCCCAGTGGCAATTCCTGCATGGCTCCAGGGGCCATCTCGGTCCCAGACTCTGGAGTTTGAGGGTTGGTGTGAGAAACAGGCTGGAAGCAGGAGGGCTCCATCTTCTCTGATAGGACCTCCTTGCCTTGCACCTGAACTGTGACCTGGGGAGATGCCCCCATTAAGCAGAGAGTGAGGCTAGGCACAGCACAGAGTCCACGGACACCCACTCTATTGCTGGACCACCTACCCAATACTTACTGACAAGATCTTCCCCACTCCCTGACCTTGAGCAGGGAGCAAAAGGACCATCTCCAAGTACAAGCTTGTGTCTGGTACCCTCCCTCTTTCCCCAGCCTTCAGTCCATGACTCTAGGAGATGCAGGGATGTGCTGGTGAGCATCTGCTGCCCTGAGCAGCCTCACAAAGGGTCTGTTGTAGGTAGCCACTTCTGTGCCACCAGAGGCCCGCCTCCCCCAGCGACACAGAGCTGAACAAGACGACCTTCCACTTGGTTTCTGACTCACCCATCTCCGAGGCTCGCCTAGCTCCCAGCGAAGCCTGTCGACCAAGGCAGCAGCCTCTTCAGAGCTTCCTGGCTGCTGTCCCCGTACATGGGCCTGGATCTCAGGGGGCAGGGCACCAAGGAACTGCTCCAGCACCAAGAGCTCCAGCATCTGCTCCTTGGAGCGCACCTCTGGCCGCAGCCACTGGTGACACAGCTCCCGTAGCTGGGCCAGGGCTTCCTGGGGACCCACTGCCTCCTCGTAGCGGAAGCATCGGAAACGTAGACGTGCAGCCTCAGGGCCTGGGTCCCACAGGGTGTCTTCCTCTTCCTCCTCAGAGTCCTCCAGCTTTACCACAATGGGTTCTTCATTTTCTGGGGGTTCAAGGCCTGGGAAGCCCAGTATGGTGGGTCTCATCAGGAGTACAAGGTCAGGCCCCCGATGTGTCTGTACCTAGGAAAGGACTAGTATGAGGCTGCTGGGATACTGGTAAACAGTGGCAGTGAATGGTTATTGAATGCTTAGTGCATGCTCTGTTGTTTGATACTCAGCTCAGCTTCATGTGGAAGGCAGATGACAGACACTAAGGCACACAGACAGGCAAATCATACCCCAGGGACCCATGAGGCTAGAATCCTTAACTGAGCCACCTGTTTTCCTGGCCTTCTCTCTAGCTGGGCCTGTGCAGTGACAATCTCCTTCCTGCAGCTACTTCTCTATCTGACGGATGGCACCCATACTGCCTACTACCCAGGTATCAGTACACACTACTTCCTCCTCCTTCCCACCCCCAATGCCAACCCCTTAATGTTTCCTTGTCTCATATTTGGCTCCTCTCAGACCCCACCATTTCTCCCCTCCCAACCTGACTTGAGGGGAGCAGACTAGCTCTACCTGAGTTCCCCGTCTCAAGCCATGCAAAGTCACACCTGTGTTCTCTGGCAGCACCCTTCTTATCCAGCCCCATCGCCCAAGTCTAGCTCATCATCACACCTTGCAATGATCTTATCTGCTCTGCTCCCTGATTTAGGAGGGGCTGGGAGATAACAGGGGGAACATCTGGGGGCTCCAATGACCCCAAGGTCTCTGGGCCAGGAGCCTGCCAGGAAGGTCCGAGATACTGATTCCACCCATTTTTAGGTCGCTATGACTCTGTGAACTGCAGTTTCTCCATCAGAGCCCACCTTTCCCCCTCTCTGGCACTCCTGCGGCTGGGGCTTGGTGAAAAGTTGGTTTATTACTTGGGGCGGCACCGCAGTCATCTTCCGTGGGTGGCATCAACTTAGAGAGGGCTGCCTGATTCCGTGGGTCAAACTTTCGCCCCTCAAGGTTCCAAGCCAATTCCAGGAGAACCTCAGCAAAGCCACCAAGCTAAGTTCCCTAAGGAGGCTTCGGAAATACATTTCCCAGAAGTCTACGCGGACACTTCCGCTCTAAGATGCCAAGTTCTGACGCCGCTATGGCAACCGGGAACGGCGCTCAAACACTGTTGCCGTGGCAATGCGCGGTGACTGACGAGCTCGCGCGACAGCACCGGCCCCACCTGCAGGGAGCGTCGGAACCCCCTGTCTCCTGCTCCTGACCTGCTTGGGCAGCCGGTATCCCCGAGTCCACGCCACTGCCCTGGTCCCTCCCGAACCTCCACGGTGAAGCCCCCGCCCTCACCTCCGCGCTTACAGGGTCCGCTCCGCGCTCGTGAGCATGCGCACTCCTAGGCTCCTTGTCCAGGTCAGACTACGTCTCCCAGACTGCTCCGCGCGTCAAGTCGCGCCCTCCAGCCCTTCCCCCCACCCGCGCCTCCGTCTTTACCGGTCTTCCCGTCCCCTGGGGGGTAGCCCTGGAAGCGAAGATCAGGACGCGCTCCTGGCGGTTTCTTCCTACATTCTCGGGCTCGAATCTGGGCGTCAGGACCCCATCGATGTGCGCAAGCCTCTCGGGGGGCAACGGAGAGCAGTACCGCCTTTCAGACCGCGCATGCCCCCCACCACATATATATGTGTGTGTGTGTATATATATATATATATATATTTTTTTTTTTTTTTTTGGGTCAATTCTCTATGGGCCTTCCCGGGATTTGCAGGCTTCTGCACCAATCACGACTCTCACTAGGATGCCGTCAGCCTCTTGTCTCCATGGCAACCCCTGGCCCGGGAGGTGGTCTCCCCTTCTGCTACCTCCTGGACCGCTGAGCGGAGAGCCTCAGCCCGATGCTTTCTGGGAAATGTAGTCCCGAGGCTCTACCCGCGCGCATCACTGACAAGGCTCTTTTGTAGTTCCTGCGCGGTGGGTGGGACTGATCTCCATGGCGACCAGGGCAGCCGACCTGGTTTTCTCCAGGGTAACGCCCCAACTAGAATGTGTTGGAAAGGCTATCTGGCATGTGGGATGAGGATGCGGGAAAGAAACTGAGACAGCGATGTCCAGCGAGAAAGGGTAGTGAGGGTAGACAGAGACAGACATACAGACTCAAGGGCAGGAAAAGCAAAGAGTGGTCCAGAGATTGGGAAAGGCAGTAGACCTAAGTCAAGTGTACAGACATGGGGATACTGGTGAGTGAAAGAGAGCTTCCACCCCTCATTAGATTCACAGGGTTAGTACCTGGGAGAGAGAGAGAGTGAGGAGAGAGCGAGCAGAAAGGGATGGGGATAAAAGGAAATATAAGATCTAGCTTAGCAGTTAAAGGGGATTGCTTCTAAAGCCTGCTAGCCCTGGTTCAAGTCCCCAGACACCCACATAAAGTCAGGCAGGCATTGGATTGCAGCGGCAAGAGACCCTGGTGCACAGAACACACAGGCAAAAAAAAAAAAAAAAAAAAAAAGTCAGTCAGGCCTGGTGGTGCACGCCTTTAATCCCAGCACTCAGGAGGCAGAGGTAGGAGGATCGCCCTGAGTTCGAGGCCAGCCTGAGACGACATAGTGAATTCCAAGTCAGCCTGGGCTAGAGTGAAACCTCGAAAAACAAAATAATAATAATAATAAATAAAAAATTAATTATTTTTTTTGTGTGTGAGAGAGAATATGTGTGCTCCAGGGCCTCCAGCCACTACTAACAAACTTCAGACATGTGCGCCACCTAGGGCATCTGGCTTTATGTGGGTACTAGGTCCTTAGGCTTTGCAGGCATGTACTTAATGGCTAAGCCATCTCTCCAGCCCCCAAATAAATAGTTTAAATTTATTTTTATTATTTATTTATTTGACAGAGAAAGAGGGAGAGAGAGAGAATGGGCATGCCAGGGCCTCCAGCCACTGCAAACGAACTCCAGACGCATGCACCACCTTGTGCATCTGGCTAACATGGGACCTGGAAAATCGAACCTGGGTCCTTGGGCTTTACAGACATATACCTTAACTGCTAAGCCACTTCTCCAGCCCCATAAATAGTTTTTAAAAAGAGGAGAGTTAGATTAAAAGACAGAGCCATCAAAACTCAAAGAATGGATGAAATGCCATCAAGGAAGAAAGGGACAAATTAGAAATACAGTAAGATGGATTGACAGGTTTAAAAGGCCAAGAGAAAGATGATAGCAAGAAGAGACAGAGAACTGAAGGAAGATGTTTTAGGAAATCTTGTGTAAAACTTGAGAAACTGGGCTGGAGAGATGGCTTAGCAGTTACCTGTGAAGCCTAAGGGCCAGGTTTGATTTCTTAGTAATCAGGGAAGCCAGATGCATGTGTATGTGTCTAGAGTTCGTTTGCAGTGTCTGGAGGCCCTAGCGCTTGCCCATTCTCTCTATCTACCTCTTTTTCTCTCTCAAAATAAATAAATAAATGACTTTAAAAAACTTGAGAAGCTGACAGATGACTGGGAACCTTTTGGATTCTGTAGCATCATCTACCAAGCCCACTTTGGGATATCTGACTCCCTAAACGCAGCAACTCTTTGTCCAAATACCCATGCCTGAAGTCCAGATGCTGCTCCATCAGAGGCTGGCTTGTAAAGGCTGAGTGGTTGCAAATATATTCTGTGCAGTACATCACCTGCTAGGTCGCCAAACAATTCTGTATCCCACCCTGAATTTTATTTCAGATTCATTCTTTCCATCGTCCTAGACCCACTCATGTCACCTTTCTGGTGCCCAGTGAGAGTTGTGTGTTTTTGTTTTGTTTGTTTTGTTTTGTTTTTGAGGTAGGGTTTCACTCTAGCCCAGGCTGACTTGAAACTCACTGTCATCCCAGTTTGGCCTGGAACTCACAGCAGTTCTCTTACCTTTGCCTCCCGAGTGCTGGTATTAAAGGCACACCCTCCCTGCCCTTTCTAAAAAGCTGCAGTGAGGGCTGGAGAGATGGCTTAGCAGTTAAGCAGTTGCCTGTGAAGCCTAAGGACCCTGGTTCAAGGCTCGATTCCCCAGATGCACAAGGGGACACACGCATCTGGAGTTCGTTTGCAATGGCTGGAGGCCCTGGCGCATCCATTCTCTCTCTCTCTCTCTGCCTCTTTCTCTGTTACTCTCAAATAAATAAATAAATAAATACATAAAATTTAAAAAGCTGCAGTGATCTAGGAGGGGACTTTGTGGCATCAGCTAGGCCAGATGTAGTGTGTGGATCTGAGGTGCTGGCCACCTTGTGTCTTCCTGTCTTCCCTCAAAAATAATACACAAGAGGGCTGGAGAGATGGCTTAGAGGTTAAGGCGCTTTCCTGCAAAGCCAAAGGACCCAGGTTCAATTCCCCAGGACCCACGTAAATCCAGAAGCACAAGGTGGCACAAGCATTTAGAGTTTGTTTGCAATGGCTAGAGTCCCTGGTGTGCCCACCTCCCCCACCCCTGCCTCTTTCTCTCTCTCTCTCTCTCTCTCTCTCTCTCTCTGTCTCTAATAAATAAATTAAAAAAAATACACAAGGGCTGGAGAGATGGCTTAGCAGTTAAGGCGCATGCCTGCGAAGCCTAAGGACCCAGGTTCGATTCTCCAGGTCCCAGTAAGCTAGATGCAGATGGTGGCACATGCTTCTGGAGTTCTAGAGGCCCTGACACACCCATTTTCACCTTATCTCTCTCTGTCTCTAATAAATATAATAAATAAATAAAAGTAAGTCTTAGCCAGGCGTGGTGGTGCACACCTCTCAGCACTGGGGAGGCAGAGGTAGGAGTATCACCTTGAGTTCAAGGCCACCCTAAGACTACATAGTGAATTCCAGGTCAGCCTGGACTAGAGTGAAACCCTACCTCAAAAAAGAAAAAAAATCTTAAAAAAAGTAATACACACGTGCTCTCCCAGGTAAAGTATACATGGAGGAGGAAATTCCAAGGCAAAGCCAGGAATGGAAAGAAATGGAGGGAGTATGACTGAGAGCTAGAGACCTGGAGAGAGAAAGCCATTTTCTCATAGAAACTGTGGCCTCGCTCAGAACGGGGTTTTCCCACTATGGGTCTTGCTTCTCCACATTCACCTTGCTCCGGTTCTGCCCAGTCTGATCCCGGGCCTGCCGGCTGTGACCCGCTCTGGTTCAGTCCTAGGTCCGCATATGGGATGTTCATCCCATATTACAGCACTGATCAAGTGCCAGGTCACGGTTGCAACTGGTGTGGGGTCTGGGGTTCCCAGGTATCCAGTCTGGGAGTCGGGGGAATGAAGCCTTCCAATTCGGACCAGGGGCTGGAGAGGTGTGAGAGTGGCCTCCCAAGAGCCTGGAAAGGGACTGAGGGATTGAATTAATTTGAGGTTGTGCCTGAGCAAGTGAGGGCATATGGGTGTGGGAGAAAGAAGGTCCAATTTAAGCTTGGCTCAGAACCTGGGGCCTCCTTTTATGTTCAGTAGTAGAGTGCTTGTCTAGGAGGCCCTGGGTTCAATCAGAACTACCAGAAAAAAGTCTGAGATGGATCTCACCAAGCCAAAGTCAAGGCATCAGCAAAGCTTTAATAAAGACCACTTTAGCCGGGCATGGTGGCGCATGCCTTTAATCCCAGCACTCAGGAGGCAGAGGTAGGAGGATCGCCGTGAGTTCGAGGCCACCTTGAGACTACATAGTTAATTTCAGGTCAGCCTGGGCCAGAGTGAGACCCTACCTTGAAAAAACCAAAACCAAACCAAACCAAACCAAACCAAAACAACAAAACACATTTTATTGACTACCTCCACATATATAGACACTATCTACATATCATAATCCCTTCCCACCATTCTTCCTTTTTCCTCCTCTCAAATCCTCCCTTCTTTTCTATTTTTAAGTTAAAAAATTTTTATTTATTCATGAAAAAGAGAAAGAGAGAGAGAGAGAGAGACAGACACAGAGAGAGAGAGAGAGAGACAGACAGACAGAGAGTCAGCTAGAAAAACAGAGAATGGGCATGCCAGGGCCTCCAGTCACTGCAAACGAACTCCAGACTCATGTGTCACCTTGGGCATCTGGCTTACATGGGTCCTGGGGAATAAGGACCCAGGCTCGATTCTCCAGTTCCCACGTAAACCACATGCACACGTTGGTGCATGTGTCTGGAGTTCATTTGCAGTGGCTGGAGGCCCTAGTACGCCCATTCTCACACACACACACTCTCTCTCTCCCTCTCTCTGTCTCAAATAAATAAATAAAATAGATAAAAAGTATTTAAAAAAAAATAAAAACCAAAAACAAGGAAAAAAATTGTAAACTTTTTTTATTGACAGCTTCCATATTTACAGGCAGTAAACCATGATAATCCCCTCCTCTCCTCCACTTTCCCCTCACAAATCCACACTCCATCATATCCCCTCCCCCTCCCCATTAAGTCTTTCTTTTATTTTGATGCCATCATCTTTTCCTTCTATTATGAGGGTCTTGTGAAGGTAGCGCTAGGCACTACGAGGTCATGTATCAAGGCCAGTTTCTTTTCTTTTTAAAAATATTTTATTTTTGGGCTGGAGAGATGGCTTAGCGGTTAAGTGCTTGCCTGTGAAGCCTAAGGACCCCAGTTCGAGGCTCCATTCCCCAGAACCCACGTTAGCCAGATGCACAAGGGGGCACACGCATCTGGATTTTGTTTGCAGTGGCTGGAAGCCCTGGCATGCCCATTCTCTCTCTCTGCCTCTTTCTCTCTCTGTCTGTTGCTCTCAAATAAAAATTTAAAAAAATATTTTATTTTTATTTATTTATTTGAGAGGGAGAATGAGGCAGAGAAAGAGAGAGAGAGAGAGAGAGAGAGAGAGAGAAGAGAGAGAGAGAGAGAGAGAGAGAGAGAGAGAGAAGAGACAAAGAGAGAGAAAGAATGAGCATGCCAGGGCCTCCAGCCACTGTAAATAAACTCCAGATGCATGTGCCACTTTGTGCATCTGGCTTATGTGGCCTGGGGAATTGAATAGAGGCCCTTTGGCTTTTCAGGCAAGCACCTTAACCACTAAATAATCTCTCCAGCCCATCAAGGCCAATTTCTGTCTGGACAGTTGCATTGTAAACAGTCCTAACCTGCCTTTGGCTCTTACATTCTTTCTGCCACCTCTTCTGCAATGGACCCTGAGCCTTGGAAGGTGTGATAGAGATGTTTCAGAATACTCTTCCATCACTTCTCAGCACTATTTTTTTTTAAGTTTTTTGAGGTAGGGTCTCACTCTATCCCAGGCTGGCCTTGAACTCACTATGTAGTCTCAGGGTGGCCTTGAACTCATGGTGATCCTCCTTTCTCTGCCTTCCAAGTGCTGGGATTAAAGGAGTGCGCCACCACGCTCAGCAGCACTATTTTTTTAAAAAAGAAATATCTTATCTATTTACTTATTTTGAGAGAGAGAGAGAGAGAGAGAGAGAGAGAGAGAGAGAGAGAGAGAGAGAATGGGTGCACCAGAACCTCCAGCCACTGCAAAGGAACTCCAGATACATGAGTTACCATGTGCACATGGCTTACATGGGTTCTGGGGAATTGAACCTGGGTCCTTAGGCTTCAGAGGCAGGCATCTTAACTGCTTATTCATCTCTATAGCCCTGTATATTTTTTTGAGGTATGGTCTCACCCTAGCCCAGCCTGATATGGAACTCACTCTGTAGTCCCAGGCTGGCCTTGAACTCATAGCAGTCCTCTTACCTCTACATTCTGAGTGTTGGGAATAAAGGTGTAGGCCATCATGCCTGGCCTCTCTTCTATTTTTTTTTTAACTGAATGAGTCAGTTTATTAAAATAATTGACTTTGGCATCTGCAACAGTGACTTCAACCTCAACTCCTGGCTCAATGCTGATGGAAGTAATCTGCTTAACAATCTCAGAGGGACTGTGTAAATCAATGAATAGCTTGTGGTTTCTCATCTGGAAGTGATTACATGTCTTGGAACCTTCGCCACAAGGTGTTTTCCTGTAGTTATTCTCAGTGTCTTGGTGGGCATGAGAACTGGTCCTTTCACTTTGAGGTTCTTGTCCTTGGCTCCTCTGATCAAGTCAGCACACACCTTCTCCAGGGACCATACGTTGTGGCTGGTGAGGGCAATCGGATTCTATGAATCACCACCTCCTGTTCTTTCCAGTATCATTTTTTCTTTTTTTTATTAATTAGTTTTGTATTCAGAGAATACAGTCAATTTGCTACCATTGCTAGGCTCATCCATGTCCTACCCCCTCCCCCTGACCCCTCCTTGTTGAAGTATATGGGTCATGCATTCTGGAGTTAGCCCACAGTTATGGGTAGGAGAAATGTCTCTGCATATCGTGACCCAACATGTGGCTCTGACATTCTTTCCACCCCCTCTTCCGCAAAATTTCCCTGAGCCATGCTGGGTTCATTTTTGGTCTGCTTCAGTGATGAGGTGTTGGGGGCCTCTGGGTCTCTGGATATCTGATTTGGTACGAGTTGATTTTTTCTCTGTGTTGATCTCCTTCACCCTTGTGCTGGTACCCAGTTCACCAAGAAAACAGCACCCTTGCTTGTTTCACCAATTGTTCTTAGTTTCAGCCGGGGCCCTTTTGAGGTATGATGGGGTGGCTCTCTCCTTAGGATCTATGTCTATCTGAAAACGAGAAGCAGATTCTCCAATGGAGAGTAAGTTAGCACCAGGACAAATGAAATAACCCTTACATTTTTACAGAGAATTTAGTAGGTGTAGGCCCTCTTGTAGCCCACGATTGGTGGTAGCCTGATAATGGAGAGTGGGCTTATGTTTGGATTTGGTTCTGACTTGTTTCCCAGCTCCAGCTATGGGTCCCATACCGCTGAGGGGATCAGCTAGCCAAATCAAGAGTAGTTGGTTTTCCACCATGGCTGTGCACCACTATTGCACTTGTGTGAGCATCACAACAGGTTATTTGCTGCTAAGTAGGTTAGACCATGAGTCGCTTGGACAGATATTGGTCATTTTCCCCCAGTCGCCCATGTAGCACCTTCTGGCACTAGATGCACTGACTGTCTGGGGACTGACTCTCTTCCAGCTTCCAGCCATGCCATTCCATTTTACGTGTCAACCGCATAAGGTGTTTTCAGCAGTAGAGTGTTATCACTAACCTTTGGTGGGTCATCAAGTACTCTGACAGAAATCTGTTTTTCTTTTAGGAAACCTTGTAGGTCTCTCTCATCAAAAGCTCATTGTGGATGATAGCCACATGCTGGTACTGGGAGTTACAGGTCAGTGCCCACTAAGAAAAGGAAGAAAAAGATAAATAATATAAAAGAGTTAGAGAGGAGAGAGAGAGAGAGACAGAGAGAGAGAGAGAGAGAGAGAAGCTGTAGAAGATTAAGGTCAGTCTTCCTCATACCCTCTCCAGTGTCTTGTGGTTCAGGTGTTCCCTCTAAGGGCCTGGTGAAGGTTCAGCCATTTGGTCTGCCTTTTAGTATGTAGAATTTTATGGTACCATTGCTGTTTGGGTCTAGATTTGTGTTTCACACCCCCTCCATTTCCCTCCCCTCCCTCCCCACCCATCCTATTATCTAGTCCACAAGCTGCTTGCTGGGTACGTAAGGCATCTTGGGTAGATTCAGGTTAGGTGCTGTAGATGAGTGAGACTATGCAGCGATTTTCTTTCTGCGATTGGGTGTTCACTGAAAAAACCTCCCCCAAAAGAAGTCTCCAGGACCAGATGGCTTCTCAGCTGAATTCTATCAAAATTCTATCATGGAAGAACTCAAACCAATCTTCCTCAAACTGTGCCACACAATTGGAGAACAGGGAAAGCTACCCAACTCCTTTTACGAAGCTAGTATCACCCTAATTCCAAAACCAGGCAGAGATGCCACAAGAAAAGAAAACTACCAGCCTATTTCCCTGATGAATTTAGATGCAAAGATCCTGAGCAAAATCCTTGCAAACCGAATCCAACAACACATCAAAAGCATTATCCACCTTGACCAAGTGGGATTCATTCCAGGAACACAGGGGTGGTTCAACATACTGAGATCTGTGAATGTAATACACCATATAAACAAGCTTAAGCACAAAAACCACATGATCATTTCGATAGATACAGAAAAGGCCTTTGACAAGATACAACATCACTTCATGATCAAAACATTCGAGAGAATTGGCATGGTTGGTTCATATTTTAGCATAATAAAGGCAATATACAAAGCTCCTAAGGCCCAAATAGTACTCAATGGAGAGAGACTGGAGGAATTCCCATTGAGATCAGGAATAAGTCAGGGTTGTCCACTCTCACCTCTGCTCTTCAATATAGTACTGGAAGTCCTAGCTCAAGCAATGACACAGGAGAAAGAAATAAAAGGGATACAATTTGGGAAGGAAGAAGTTAAGTTAGCTTTATTTGCTGATGACATGATTGTATATGTAAGAGACCCGAGAGACTCCATCCCAAAACTCCTGAAGGTGATTAACTCCTATAGCAAAGTAGCAGGATACAAAAATCAATGCACAAAAATCAGTATCCTTTCTATATGCAAATGACAAAGATATAGAGAAAGAAATAAGGGACATGGTCCCATTTTCAATAGCAACAAAAAAATACCTTGGAATAATGTTAACCAAGGAAGTGAAAGAGCTATACAATGAAAACATCAAAACACTCAAAAAAGAAATTGAGGAGGACTTGAGAAAATGGAAAGACCTCCCATGCTCCTGGATAGGCAGAATTAACATTGTGAAGATGGCAATCCTACCAAAGGCAGTATACAGATTTAATGCAATTCCAATTAAAATCCCAACAGTGTTCTTCACAGAGATAGATAAAATGATCTCAAATTTCATATGGAAAGGCAGAAGGCCTCACATATCCAAACATATCCTCAGCAAAAGAAATACCTCTGGAGGCGTCACCATACCTGATCTAAAGCTATATTACAAAGCCATAGTAATAAAAACAGCATAGTACTGGCATAAGAACAGGAGGATAGACCAATGGAATAGACTTGAGGACCCGGACTTTGGGTCAAGCAACTATAACTACTTGATATTTGACAAAGGCCCTAACCATATAGGCTGGAAAAAAGACAGCATCTTCAACAAATGGTGCTGGACAAACTGGATAACCATATGTAGGAAATTGGAACTTGATCCACACATTTCACCATGCACTACACTCAAGTCCAAATGGATCAAAGACCTCAATATAAGACCAGAAACTCGAATACTACTGGAAGAAAATATAGGAAGTACTTTCCATGATATAGGAATGGAAAAAGACTTCCTGAACAAAACCCCAGTAGCTCACGATCTTAAACAGTCACTCAGCCAATGGGATCACATGAAGCTGAAGAGTTTCTTTACAGACAAGCATAGAATAAGCAAAGCCAATAGATTACCCACAGAATGGGAGAAAATATTTGCTGGCTATCCAACTGACAGAGGCCTAATCTCTAGAATCTACAAAGAACTCAAAAACTTAAACAGTAAAAAGTCAAACACCCCAGTCACAAAATGGGGCAAAGAGCTGAACAGGCAGTTCACAGAGGAAGAAATACAAATGGCAAACACACACTTAAGAAAATGTTCATCATCCCTAATCATCAGGGAAATGCAACTTAAAACAACTATGAGATTCCACCTTACTCCAATAAGGATAGCAAACATCAAAAAATCAAGTGAAAATAAATGCTGGTGAAGATGTGGAGAATTAGGAACACTCATCCACTGTTGGTGGGAATGTAAGATGGTACAACCACTTTGGAAAGCAATATGGAGACTCCTGAAAAAGCTGACTATAGAGATACCAACAGACCCAGTTATTCCCTTACTGGGTGTGATAGTTAAGGTGTTGTCAACTTGATCTGTTTAGTAATCCATAGGTTGCTTCTAGGAAGGATCAATTAGAGGAGGAAGTCTTTCCCCAAGGTTGAGCCCTTCCCCCAGAATGGGCGGTCCCGCCCAGAGGGGGACTTGATACAAGGGAGCTCTGGGAAAAAAGAGTCCCTTCCTTCCTTCCTGCCCCCCGTCCATTTTGGCTGCCGGAGCTGCTTGCTACCTTCCAGCGTGGATTGAAGACCAGTGCGGACGAAAGACCAGCATCAACTGAAGACCCCCGTGGATTGAAGCCCAGCGGCTCCTCAGGAAGCCTCCAGGCTTTCCTGCACCATCTGCAGTGCCGGGTCGGGACTGCTGAGGCATCTGGCCACGAGGACTGAGCAACTACCAGGTTCGGTGATTCTCGGGCCTGCAACTGCTATTGGACTACTGTAAGCTGATCCAATAAATCCCCCTTTAAAATAATTCATTCTAGCAGTTCTGTTCCTCTAGAGAACCCTGACTAATACAGAATTTGGTACCAGAAGTGGTTCTAGAGAAACAGAATTGTAAGAATGGGTTTCTCTAGTGGGCTTAGTGCTATCTGGGGTTGGCTCTCCAATTTTGATGCTGCTAAAGGCCCCACTGATGATAAGGAGAGCGCTTTTCCTGGAAATAAGGGGGGCACTGATAATCCATGGTGTGCACTATTTCAAGAACTACGTGAGATAGATGTATTTGATGACCCTGAGTCATGTCTTGTGAAGAGCGAGGAATTTAGTAACTCTGTATTTAAAACATTTGAGTATTTGTGGAAAAGTAAGACCAATGATGAGGCTGGTTGGTTGCTTTTGGCATCTCTGGACAAACTAGTGAGGGAACAGCAGAAGCTCAAAAAGGAAAATTCTAAGCTTAAGACCCACATACATGATCTCAAGGTTTCTAAGGGTGCCCTGGAGGAGAGTCTCCTCTCTAGCCAGAACAGGGCTTGGATTGCAGAAAACCAAACCCAAGCTCTCATTGTGAGATTGGCTAATTTGCAACGTAAATTCAAATCCCAGCCTCACCAACTATCAGAAGTTAAAGTGAGGGCACTGATTGGAAAAGAGTGGGATCCTGTGACTTGGGATGGTGATGTGTGGGAAGACCCTGAAGAACCTGGGGACATCGAAGTGTTAGATTCTGAAGAAGATGTTTTGGATGAAAATATGGCCTGCCCTCCCTTAGCAGCAGTTGTATCCCCACCCCCACATCCTGAGGTATTATCCTCCCCACCCTTGCCTGAGGGAATTCATCCCTCTTTGTCTGGGGAATCAGCAGGAAGTGCTGGTGCTTCTCAGTTCCCACCCGTTTTTGCCTCTAGGCCTATAACCAGACGGAAGGCTAGGCAGGCCCCTAAAGGTGAGATAGAAAGTGTGACACAGGAGGAAGTGAGGTACACCCCTAAAGAACTTCAGGAGTTTTCTAACTTGTACAGGCAGAAGCATGGGGAATATGTGTGGGAATGGATCTTAAGGGTGTGGGATGATGGAGGAAGGAACATAAGATTAGATCAGGCTGAATTTACTGAAATAGGCCCATTGAGCAGAGATTTTAGATTTAACAATGCAGCTCGTGCAGTTGGAAAGGGTGCCAAGAGTTTATTTGATTGGTTGGCTGAAGTATGGATCCAAAGATGGCCTACTGTGAGTGAGCTCGAGCTGCCTGATATCCCTTGGCTTAATGTCGATGAAGGGATTAAAAAGCTCAGAGAACTTGGAATGCTGGAGTGGATTTGCCATGTAACTCATCTTTGCCCCCACAATGGGAGCGTCCAGAAGATGTGCCCTTCACTAAGACTATAAGAAACAGATTTGTGAGGGGAGCACCAGCATACTTAAAGTCTTCCATCATTGCTCTTTTATGTAAAGAAGACCTCACAGTGGGAGCTGCAGTTGCTGCATTAGGTGATTTAGATGCAATGGGCATAACTGGATCTCGGGGTAACAAGGGCCAGGTGGCAGCACTGAATCGCCAAAGGCAGGGTGAACGTGTTTTTCATAATAGACAGCGTAGGCAAAATTATGCACATAAAGGTATGACTCGTATGGACCTTTGGAATTGGCTGATTAATCATGGTGTTCCCAGAAGTCAAATAGATAAGAAGCCTACTGAATTTCTTCTTGATCTGTATAAGCAGAAAAATTCCAGAGCAAGGGAACATAAAGCCACTTTGAATTATAGCGACAGAGAATCAAGACCTCTTAATCAGTTTCCAGATTTGAGCCAGTTTACAGACCCTGAGCCCCTTGATTGAAGGGGTGGCCGGGTCCCCTTGAGGAAGGACCCTGCTGCAACTGCCAAAAGTTTCAATATTAAACTTACACCTATCCTTCCTCAGAGGGACCTGCGGCCTTTTGCTAGGGTAACTGTACGCTGGGGGAAAGGAAATAATCAGACCTTTCGGGGCCTACTGGACACTGGCTCTGAATTGACATTGATTCCAGGAGACCCCAAAAAGCACCATGGCCCTCCAGTTAAAGTAGGTGCTTATGGAGGTCAGGTGATCAATGGAGTTTTGGCAAATGTTAGACTGACAGTGGGTCCAGTGGGTCCCCGAACTCACCCTGTGGTTATTTCCCCAGTGCCAGAATGCATAATTGGGATAGATATACTTAGGAGTTGGCAGAACCCTCACATTGGTTCCCTGACTTGTGGAGTGAGGACTATTATGGTTGGAAAGGCAAAATGGAAGCCACTGAGGCTCCCACCACCAGGGAAAATAGTGAATCAGAAACAGTATCGCATCCCTGGAGGGATTTCAGAAATTAATGCCACTATAAAAGACTTGAAGGATGCAGGGGTGGTGGTTCCCACCACATCTCCCTTTAACTCTCCTATTTGGCCTGTTCAGAAGACAGATGGATCCTGGAGAATGACAGTGGATTATCGGAAACTTAATCAGGTGGTGACTCCAATTGCAGCTGCTGTACCAGATGTGGTTTCTTTACTTGAGCAGATTAACACATCTCCTGGTACCTGGTATGCGGCTATTGATCTTGCAAATGCTTTCTTCTCCATACCTGTCCATAAGGACCACCAGAAGCAATTTGCCTTCAGCTGGCAAGGTCAGCAGTACACATTTACTGTTTTACCTCAAGGTTATATTAACTCTCCAGCCCTGTGTCATAGCTTAGTTCGCAGGGACCTTGATCGCTTGTCCCTTCCACAGGGTGTCACTTTGGTCCATTATATTGATGACATAATGCTAATTGGATCAAATGAGCAGGAGGTGGCATCCACTCTGGAGTTGCTGGTACAGCATATGCGCATCAGGGGATGGGAAATAAATCCATCCAAAATTCAAGGACCTTCCACCTCAGTGAAATTTCTAGGAGTTCAGTGGTGTGGGGCATGTAGGGATATTCCTTCTAAGGTGAAGGACAAGTTGTTGCATTTGGCCCCTCCTACCACTAAGAAAGAAGCACAACGTCTAGTGGGCCTATTTGGATTTTGGAGACAGCACATTCCTCACTTGGGTGTCTTACTCCGTCCCATATACCAAGTGACTCGGAAAGCTACTAGTTTTCAGTGGGGCCCAGAACAAGAGAAGGCCCTTCAACAGGTCCAGGCTGCTGTGCAGGCTGCTCTGCCCCTTGGGCCATATGATCCAGCAGATCCGATGGTACTTGAGGTTTCAGTGGCAGACAGGGATGCTGTTTGGAGCCTTTGGCAGGCCCCCATAGGTGAATCACAGCGGAGGCCATTGGGATTTTGGAGCAAGGCCCTGCCATCGTCTGCAGACAATTATTCTCCATTTGAGAGACAGCTTTTGGCCTGCTATTGGGCCTTAGTGGAAACTGAACGTTTGACAATGGGCCATCAAGTTACTATGCGACCTGAGCTGCCCATCATGAGCTGGGTGTTATCTGACCCACCAGGCCATAAAGTTGGACGTGCACAGCAACAGTCCATCATTAAGTGGAAGTGGTATATACGTGATCGGGCTAGAGCAGGCCCTGAAGGTACGAGTAAGTTACATGAGGAAATTGCCCAAATGCCTATGGTTGCTACTCCTGTTGCAATGCCTTCTGTCCCCAAGCATGCACCTATGGCATCATGGGGTGTGCCCTATGATCAATTGACTGAGGAGGAGAGGTCTAGGGCATGGTTTACAGATGGTTCAGCACGTTATGCAGGCACCGCCCAAAAGTGGACAGCTGCAGCATTACAGCCCCTTTCTGGGACAACTCTGAAGGACTGTGGTGAAGGGAAGTCTTCACAATGGGCAGAACTTCGGGCAGTGCATATGGTTGTGCAATTTGCTTGGAAAGAAAAATGGCCAGATGTGCGCTTATACACTGATTCATGGGCTGTGGCCAATGGTTTGGCTGGATGGTCTGGGACTTGGAAGGAGCACAATTGGAAAATCGGTGAAAAGGACATTTGGGGAAGGTGTATGTGGATAGAACTCTCTGAATGGGCAAAGGATATAAAGATACTTGTGTCCCATGTTAATGCTCATCAGAAGGTGACCTCGTTGGAGGATGACTTTAATAATCAAGTAGATAAGCTGACCCGTACTGTGGATAGTGGTCAACCTTTTTCCTCAGCCACCCCTGTCATTGCCCAATGGGCCCATGAACAAAGTGGCCATGGTGGCAGAGATGCAGGCTATGCATGGGCCCAACAACATGGACTTCCACTAACTAAGGCTGACCTGGCTACGGCTACTGCTGAGTGCCAAATTTGCCAACAGCAGAGACCAACTCTGAGCCCCCGATATGGTAGTATTCCTCGGGGTGACCAGCCAGCAACCTGGTGGCAGGTTGACTACATTGGACCACTTCCATCATGGAAAGGGCAGCGTTTTGTCCTTACTGGAATAGACACTTATTCTGGGTATGCATTTGCCTTTCCTGCACGTAGTGCTTCTGCCAAGACTACCATCCGTGGGCTTACAGAATGCCTTATTCACCGTCATGGCATTCCACACAGCATTGCTTCTGACCAAGGAACTCACTTCACCACCAAGGAAGTACGGCAGTGGGCTCATGATCATGGAATTCACTGGTCTTACCATGTGCCCCACCATCCTGAAGCAGCTGGCTTGATAGAACGGTGGAATGGCCTTTTGAAGAAACAGCTACAGCGCCAACTAGGTGGCAATAGCTTGGAGGGCTGGGGGAGTGTCCTCCAGCAGGCTGTGTATGCTCTGAATCAGCGTCCTATATATGGTACTGTTTCTCCTATAGCCCGGATTCACGGGTCCAGGAATCAAGGGGTGGAAATGGGAATAGTCCCACTTACCATCACTCCAAGTGACCCATTAGCTAGATTTTTGCTTCCTGTTCCCGCAACCTTATGCTCTGCTGGACTACAAGTCTTGGTCCCAGAGGGAGGAGTGCTTTTGCCAGGAGACACAAAGAACATTCCATTGAACTGGAAGCTAAGACTTCCCCCTGGTCACTTTGGGCTCCTAATGCCCTTGAGTGAACAGGCTGAGAAAGGAGTTACAGTGATAGCAGGGGTGATTGATCCAGATTACCAGGGGGAAATTGGACTGCTTCTCCACAATGGAGGTAAGGAAGAGTATGCCTGGAGTGCAGGAGATCCTTTAGGGCGTCTGCTAGTGTTACCATGTCCTGTTGTCAAAGTCAATGGACGACTGCAACAACCCAATAGAAGTAGTGTGATAAATGGCCCAGATCCTTCAGGAATGAAGGTATGGGTTACCCCTCCAGGTAAAGAACCAAGACCTGGTGAGGTGCTTGCTGAAGGTGGAGGAAATACAGAATGGGTAGTAGAAGAAGGCAGTTACAAATACCAGCTAAGGCCACGTGACCAGTTACAGAAACGAGGACTGTGATTGCAATGTTTCTGTCCTGCCTTGATAACAGAGTGTTTGTATGTATCTACACCAATATTACGATTATATCATTAGCTAACTGTTGAATTTATATTAGACCCATTATACTAGAGACTAAGTTTTGTGTTGGGGGGAAGATTTTGCGGTTCCGGTTGTACGTGGGATAGTTATGCCATGTTAGGCGGAATTATGAGCTTGTTACTGTTTTCTTTTGAAAATTAAGTATGATGTAAGGAGACATGATTTGATGCCAAGTTGACAAGGGGTGGACTTTTGATAGTTAAGGTGTTGTCAACTTGATCTGTTTAGTAATCCATAGGTTGCTTCTAGGAAGGATCAACTAGAGGAGGAAGTCTTTCCCCAAGGTTGAGCCCTTCCCCCAGAATGGGCGGTCCCGCCCAGAGGGGGACTTGATACAAGGGAGCTCTGGGAAAAAAAGAGTCCCTTCCTTCCTGCCTGCCTCCCTTCCATTTTGGCTGCTGGAGCTGCTTGCTACCTTCCAGTGTGGATTGAAGACCAGTGCGGACGAAAGACCAGCATCAACTGAAGACCCCCGTGGATTGAAGCCCAGCGGCTCCTCAGGAAGCCTCCAGGCTTTCCTGCACCATCTGCAGTGCCGGGTCGGGACTGCTGAGGCATCTGGCCACGAGGACTGAGCAACTACCAGGTTCGGTGATTCTCGGGCCTGCAACTGCTATTGGACTACTGTAAGCTGATCCAATAAATCCCCTTTTAAAATAATTCATTCTAGCAGTTCTGTTCCTCTAGAGAACCCTGACTAATACACTGGGCATCTACCCTAAAACAGTTAAACCACAGGCCAGAGAGATTTGCTCAACCATGTTTGTAGTGGCTCAATTCATAATAGCTATGAGCTGAAATCAACCCAGATGTCCATCACTAGAAGAATGGATAACTAAGATGTGGTATATCTACACAATGGAATTCTATACAGCAGTAAGAAAAAATGACACAATGAAATTTGAGGAAAAATGGTTGAACCTGGAACAGATCATTCTCTTTCCAGTATCTTTTAAGGCCATGACTGCAGCACAGCTTCCTGACGGTCTTGTTTCTCAGCGAGAGCCAAGAGCAGAGTCAGGAGCAGGAGTGACGAAAGTTCTGCTGCACCCACAACTGCGTCTCAGAAAGGCTTTTCTGTTTTTTTTTTTTTTTTTCCCTGAGATAGGGTCCCATTCAAGCCCAGGTTGACCTGGAATTCAGTCTGTATTTTCAGGGGGGCCTCGAACTCATGGCGATCGTCCTACCTCTGCCTCCTGAGTGCTAGGATTAAAGGCGTGTACCACCACGCCTGGATTCTTATGTTTTTAATATTTTTATTGGGTGCACCAAGAAAGCAGCACTCTTGCTCATTTCTCCATGGTTTCGGCTGGGGTCCTGGTGTGATGGGCTGATTCTGCCCTCAGGTTCTGCGTCCATCTGCAAAAGAGAAGCAGATTCTCCAATGGAGAGTGAAGTCAGCTCCAGTTAAAATGGGATAACCATTGTTGGTTTAGAGAGAATTTAATAGGTGTAGACCCTCTTGCAGCCCAATATTGGTGGGAGCTTGATACAGAGGACACTCAACTCCTATCAAATCAGAGCTCCAGAGATCCAGAGGCTCCCAAGAGCCCATCACTGAAGTAGACCTAAAAGGAACCCAATAGGGCTCAGGGAAATTCGCGGAAGGGGGGCAGAAAGATTGTTAGAGCCACAAGTTGGGACATTACACACAGAGACATTGCCTCTTCCCCATAACTGATGGCTACCCACACAATGCAAGACCTACAATCCCCATGGGGATGACCAGCATCCCCAACGAGGAGGGTCCCTTCAGAGGGGGGACAGGGATGAGGGTAAGGATGGTACCAACATGTGCTGTTTACACACTATGTCCATAACTAAATATATATACATAAATATATATAATAAAAGACTTTAAAAAGTATGACTAATTATAAATACCTGTCAGTATATGTATTAAGTAAATACAAAATGATGGAAATACTGATTTATTGAGAATATGTTGTTTTCAAAGGCAACATGATGTTTTATCAAAGTAAAAATTAAAAGTACGTGAAAAGGACTCAAGTAGAGAAAAGAAAATAATGTCTATGTACAGAAATTAAAAAAAAAATGCCATCTGTGTGTGGTGGCACAGCACTCAGAAGGCTGAAGTAAGAGGATTGTTTTGAGTTCAAGGCCAGCGTGAGACTACATAGTGAACTCCAAGTCATCAGCCTGGGATAGAGCAAGACCCTACCTCAACAAAAACACCATATGTATATATATATATATATATATATATATATGGCCTCACAGTTTCCCTTTGACAAAATAAATTCTGTTCAAGGTAAAAAAGAATTATTGCTGGGTGTGGTGGCACACACCTTTAATCCCAGCACCTGGGAGGCAGAGGTAGGAGGATCTCCATGCGTTCAAGGCCACCCTGAGATTACATAGTGAATTATTCCAGGTCAGCCTGAGCTAGCGTGAGACCCTACCTCAAAAAAACAAAAAATTTTTTTAAAATTTATTTGCAAGCAGATGCGCAAGAGTGCACTCAGACACCCCCCCCCCTCCAACAGAGAATGGGCAGGCCAGGACCCCTAGCTGCTGCAAATGAACTCCAGATGCATGTGCCACACCTTGTGAATCTGGTTTATGTGGGTACTGGGGAATAGAACCTGGGTGGTTAGGCTTTGCAGTCAAGTGCCTTAACCACTGAGCAATCTCTCCAGCCCCCTCTCTTCTATTTTGATGTCATCATTTCCCCTTCCTATTATGCAGGTCTTGTGTAGGTAGTGTCAACTACTCTGAGGTCATGAATAAATACCTTGGCCACTTTGTATGTGGAATATAGTATTATTTTGGCTCTTGCATTCTTTCCACCACTTCTTAGGCAATGGTCCCTGAGCCTTGGAGGGTGTGATAGAGATGTTCTCACTTAATGCTGAATACTCCTCTGTCATTTCTTCTCAGCATTTTTTTGGTGAGTTTTGAGTCTCCCCAGTGGTCATTGTCAACTAAAAAGCCTTCTGGAGGTTTTATGCTTCATTGGTTTAGTCAGATATGATGGCACACACCTTTAGTCCCAGCACAAGAGGCTGAGGGAGGATGACTGAGAGTTCACAGACAGCTTTTGCTATGTAGCTAGACACTGCTTCAAAACACAACATAACAAACAAACCAGTAGCACAAACATCTTCCTGAGTCTCTCTCTCTCTCCCTCTTTTTTTTTTTTTTTCCCTTAGATAGGGTTTCACTCTAGCCAAGTCTGACCTGGAATTCACTTTGTAGTCTCAGAGTGGCCTTGGACTCACAGCAATCCTCCTACCTCTGCCTCCTAAATCCTAGATTAAAGAGATGTGTCATCATGCCTGGCTTTTCCTGAGTCTCTTATCAGGAACCCTGTGATTATATTTAAGGGCTATGGGAGATTTACATGAAGGAAAAAGCCAGTTGAAGGACCCCCAAAAGCCATAGCTGTGTGGGAAAAGGACACACACATCAGCCTGCCCTTGACTAGACTCCCAGAATGTGTTGTCCGTCCTTCCTTCCTTCCTTTATTCTTTTCTTTTCTTTCATTCATTCTTTCTTTCTTCCTTTCTTTTTTGGTTTTTCGAGGTAGGATCTCACTCTAGAGCAGGCTGACCTGGAATTCACTATGTAGCCTTAGGGTAGGCTTGAATTCATAGCGACTCTCTTACCTTTGCCTCCTGAGTGCTGGATTAAAGGCATGCGCCACCATGCCTGGCTCTGTGTTCTTATTCTAGCTAAGGGGAAAGTCCAAGGATGTTTCCTGGGAGCTCAGATAATTCTTAGGAAAATAGCAATACAAAACAGCTTGATTTTACCTTGGATTATAGTTCCCTTGCTCCCTGTGTGCCTAACAAGCAAAGTGACAGTTATTTCTTGATGCTGTTACATAAACTGCTAGTAGAGCCAGAGCAGACCAGACATAAGGGCTGCAGTTCCTTCTGCAACCTGCTTTGGTCACTCATCTCTAAGTTATGATTTTGCACAAATGAGAAAAGAGGCTACTTGGATAACCCAGGATAATCTACTTGGTTTGAGACTTTTTTTTTTTTTTTTTTTTTTTTTTGAGGCAGGGTCTGTCTCTTGTTCAGGCTGACCTGGAATTCACTATGTAGTCTCAGGGCGGCCTTGAACTCACGGTGATCCTCCTACCTGTGCCTCTCGAGTGCTGAGATTAAAGGCGTGTGCTACCACATCTGGCGAGATTATTATTATTTTTTATTTTATTTATTTTTATTTATTTATTTGACAGAGTGAAAGAGGGAGAGAGAGAGAGAGAGATTGAGAGAGAGAGAGAGAGAGAGAGAGAGAGAGAGAGAGAGGATGAGAATGGGCATACCAGGGAGACCTTGTTCTCTTTTCCCACTGATGGGGGATACTGGGACCTTTTGCAATCAGGGGAAAAGCATAAGTTGAGAGAGACTGACTCACTCTCCAGAACAGAGAAACAAATGAGCCACCCATCTGCACAATCACCCACAGTCACTAAATCTCAGTGTGGGAAGCTGGATAAGGGCATGGAAAGATGTCCACATCCTAATCCCAGGAACCTGTAACTTGCCTCACATAGCAAAAGGAACTTTTGCAAATTAATCATCTCAAACTAAGGCTGGAGAGATGGCTTAGCAGTTAAGGTGCTTGCCTGCCAACCCTAAGGATCCAAGTTCAATTCCCCAGGTCCCACATAAGCTAGATGAACAAGGTAGCACATGCATCTGGAGTGTATTTGCAGTGGATAGAGGCCCTGGCATGCTCTTTCTCTCTCTCTCTCTCTCTCTCTCTCTCTCTCTCTCTCTCCATATATATATAATATTTTTAAATAAAAATAAGGGGCTGGAGAGATGGCTTAGTGGTTAAGGCGCTTGCCTGCAAAGCCAAAGGACCTCAGTTCGATTTCCCAGGACCCACGTTAGCCAGATGCACAAGGGGGCGCACGCGTCTGGAGTTCGTTTGCAGTGGCCAGAGGCCCTGGCGCGCCCATTCTCTCTCTGTCTATCTGCCTCTTTCTCTCTCTCTGTCCGTCACTTTCAAATAAATAAATAAAAATAAACAAAAAAATTAAAAAAAAGAGTGAGAGCACCTTTAAAAAAGTTATTTATTTTCAAGGAGAGAGAGAGAGAGAGAGAGAGAGAGAGAGAGAGAGAGGAGAGAATGGGAATACCAGGGCCTCTTGCCACTGCCAAAGGAACAGAGAGGGAGGGAGGGAAGGAGAGGGAGAGAGAGAGAAAGAGAAAGAGATTGAGAGCAAGAATGGTAATGGGAGAATGGGCATGCTGCGGCCTCTTACCACTGCAAGATTAACTCTGTGCATCTGGCTTTGTGTGAGTACTGGGGAATCAACCACATGCCAGCAAGCTTTGTAAGTAGAGCCTTTAACTGCTGAGCAATCTTCCCAGCCCTTAAAACCAATTTTATAAGGACCAAACTGATTCTAAAAGCAAAGCCCAATTAAATGAATGTAACAATATCTAGCATCCAACAATATAAATCAATAATGTCAGAATCCAGGCCAACATTTCCAATTATGCACATGGATGTTTAGAATTATAATGTCCTCTTGGTGAACTTAATTCCCTTAATCAGTATGAAGTGACCTTCTTTATTTGTTCAGATTAATTTTTGTCTGAATGTTTTTTCAGATATTAGAATAGCCACACCTTCTTGCTTCCTAGTTCCATTTTCTTGGAATATTCTTTCCCATCTTTTCATCCTAAGGTAGTGTCTCTTTTTGACAGCAAGGTGAGTTTCCTTCTTTCTTTGTTTCTTTTTTTCTTCTTTCTTTTCCAAGATAGGTTCTCACTCTAGCCCAGGCCGACCTGGAATTCACTATGTAGTCTCAGGCTAGCCTTGAACTCACAGCAATTCTCCTACCTCCTGAGTGCTGGTGTTAAAGGTGTGCTTCACCATGCCTGTCAAGTTTCTGTCTTTTTTTTTTTTTTAGTTTAGCCATCAGTCTATATTTATTTCCCTGTTGCTCGAATATAAACCAGCGATGACCAGATGAGAAATTCTGCAGGTCCCTGCAAGCTTTATGACTGGCCAGCCAGGCCAAATGTACCAACTGGTGCATGTCTGCTATGGGGGGAGACCAACTGCTCTCTGATTAGGCTTGAGGCCCACTTCATGGGAGGGAATTCCTGCCTGGGACTGAAAGCCTAATGAAAAGCCAGGGGCTGGAGAGATGGTTTAATGGTTAAGGCGCTTGCCTGTGAAGCCTAAAGACCCAGGTTTGATTCCTTTCCCAGTGCCCACGTAAGCCAGATGCACAAGGCGGCGCATATGTCTGGGTTTGTTTGCAGTGGCTGGAAGCCCTGGCACAGCAATTTTTTTCTTTCTCTCTCAAATAAATAAATAAAACATTGAAAAAAAAAACCTAGTGAAAATGGTTTGGGAAGTCATAAGCCTTAGAGGAGAACTACTATTATTGTTTGGCTAAATGGATATATGTACCCACCAAACTGCTCTCTAAATACTTATGTTTATGCCCCTATATTAATGCTACTCTCACTTTTGGTTAGAGAAGCTTCTCTTTTCAGATGACGGTGACCACTGGGGTGTCTCAAAACTTACCAAAGTGCTAAGAAGGTATGTAACAGTGGATGACACATCTGTATCACACCCTCCAAGGCTCAGGGACTATTGAGGAAGAGGTGGTGGAAAGAATGTAAGAGGGAAAGGAAGGGGAAGAGTGTTTGGAATACTGTCTTCCAGACACAAAGTGGTCTTAATATTCGTGATCTCAGAGTGGCTGATGCTATCTATACAAGACCTGCATAATAAGAGGAAAAACTGATGACATAAAAACAGAAGAGATGTTCTCACTCTCTCTCTCTGTCCCTCTATCTGTGTCTAATAAATAAATATAAATAAATCATAAAATTGTTTTTTAAAAAACAGGAGAGACGGAGCCAGGCGTGGTGGTGCATACCTTTAATCCCAGCACTTCGGAGGCAGAGGTAGGAAGATCACCAAGAGTTTGAGGCCACCCTGAGACTACATAGTGAATTCCAGGTCAGCCTGAGCTACAGCAAGAGCCTACCTTGAAAACTAAAATTAAAAAAAAGAAGAAGAAAGAAGAGATGGGCTGGAGAGATGGTTTATCAGCTAAGGCTCTTGCCTGCAAAGACAAAGAACTCAGTTTCACTTCCCTAGAACCCATGTAAAGCCAAATACACAAGGTGGCATGTGCATCTGGAGTTTGTTTGGGTGGCTGGAGGCCCTGGCATGCCCATTCTTTTTCTCTCTATCTTCCTGTCTCTCAAATAAATAAATAAACAAATAAAATATTAAAAAAATAGAAGACAGAATAGTTGTAAAGAAGAAGGGATTCAGTAGAGGTGGGATTTGGGAGAGGGAAAGGGGAAGGGATTATGATCACAGTATATTGTTTATATTTATGAAAGTTGTTAATGAAAAGTAAAAAAATTCTGGGGGTTTATTTATTATTATTATTATTATTATTTTTATTATTATTATTATTTTTAAAGCAGGGTTTCACTCTAGCCCAGGCTGACCTGGAATTCACTATGTAGTCTCAGGGTGGCCTTGAACTTACAGTAATCCTCCTATCTCTGCCTCTCGAGTGCTGGGATTAAAGGCATGTGCCCATGCCAGGCTATTTCTGTTTTTCAATTTTTAATTTTTATTTATTTGTTTGAGAGAAGGAGAGAGGAAGAGAGAGAGGGAGGGAAGGAGAAAGAATGGGTGCACTAGGGCCTCCAGCCACTGCAAATGAACTCCAGACATATGTAAGCCACCTGTGCATCTGGCTTACATGGGTACTGGGGAATCAAACCTGGGTCCTTAGGCTTTGAAGACAAGTGTTTTAACCACTAAGCCATCTCTCCAGCCCTGGTGTGTTTTTTTTTGAGATCGGGTCTCACTCTAGCCCAGGCTTACCTGGAACTCACTCTGTAACTTCAGGCTGGCCTTGAACTCATGGTAATCCTCCTAACTCTGTTTCCTGAGTGCTGAGATTAAAGGGATGTGCCAGTACTCCTGGCTCCATGGGTTTACTTAACAAAATTAAATCCACTCTGAGGCCATCATAGTGCATCCATTGTCTATCAATATGGAGCGTTATGGAATAATGAGGTGAGTTTCTTAAGACAGAAAAAGTATGGATCCTGGTTTTTGAGGCAGCCTGTTAGTCTATGTCTTTTAAAAATATTTTTAGGGCTGGAGAGATGGCTTAGCAGTTAAGGCACTTGTCTGTGAAGCCTAAGGACCCAGGTTTGATTCTCCATGTCCCATGTAAGCCAGATGCACAAGGTGGTGCATGTGTCTGGAGTTCAGTTGCAGTGGCTAGAGGCCCTGGCATGCCCAATCTCTCTCTCTCCCTCTCTGTTTCAAAGAAAAAAAATAAAAAACTATTTATATATATAATTTACATAATGCAAATTTATATATATTATAATATAATATATATAATTTATTTGAGAGAGATATAAAGAGACAGAGAGAGAATGAATATGGGCACATCAGGGTTTCTTGCCACTGCAACTGAATTCCAGATGCATTACCACTTTTTGTATCTGGCTTTATGGGGGTACTAGGGAATTGAATAGTCTTCCAGTTGATCCATTCTATTGGTGAGGCTTTCTGTGGAGCTTTTTTTTTTTTTTCTTTTTTCTTTATTAGTCAGTTCTGTATTCAGCAAATACAGTCAGTTTGGTACCATTATTAGGCTCATCTATGACCTACCCCCTCCCCTTGGCCCCTCCTTGTTGAGGTATACGGGTCATGCATTGTGGAGTTAGCCCACAGTTATGGGTAAGCTAAATGTCTCTGCATATCATGACCCAACATGTGACTCTGACATTCTTTCCACCCCCTCTTCGGCAAAATTTCCCTGAGCCATGTTGGGTTCATTTTTGGTCTGCTTCAGTGATGAGGTGTTGGGGGGCTCTGAGGCTCTGGCTCTCTGATTTGGTAGGAGTTGATTTTTCTCTGTGCTGATCTCCTTCCCCCTTGTGCTGGTATCCGGTTCATCAGGAAAACAGCCCCCTTGCTTGTTTCTCCAATTTTTCTTAGTTTCAGCCGGGGCCCTTTTGAGGTATGATGGGGTGGCTCTCTCCTTAAGATCTACATCTATCTGAAAAAGAGAAGCAGATTCTCCAACGGAGAGTAAGTTAGCACCAGGAAAATAAGATAACCCTTACTTTTTTTTTTTTTAATAGAGAATTTAATACGTGTAGGCCCTCTTGTAGCCCACAATTGATGGTAGCTTGATATTGGAGAGTGGGTTTACGTTTGGATTTGGTTCTGACTTGTTTCCCAGCTCCAGCTATGGGTTCCATACCAGTGAGGGGATCAGTTAGCCAAATTGAGAGCAGTTGGTTCCCCACCATGGCTGTGTGCCACCACTGCACTTGTGTGGGCATCACAACAAGTTATTTGCTGCAAAGTAGGTTAGACCATGCGTTGCTTCGACAGATATTGGTCAATTTCCCTCAGTCGCCCATGTAGGTAGGGTCTCACTGTAGCCCAGGCTGGCCTCAAACTCACAGCCATCCTCTCCTACTGCCTCCTGAGTGCTAGGATTAAATAAAGGTGTGCTCCCCATGCCCAGATTCCATAGAGAGTTTTAAAAACTATGTTTATTTTTCGGGTTGAAGAGATTGCTTAGCAGTTAAGGCACTTGCCTGCAAAGCCTAAGGATCCAGGTTCAATTCCCTAGTACTCTCATAAGCCAGATGCACAAGGTGGCACATGCATGTGAAATTTGTTTGCTGTGGCTGGGGGCCCTCGTGTGTACATTCACTCTCGATCTGCCCCTCTCTCTCTCAAATAAATAAATAAATAAATAATAATTTAATTTAATTATTCAATTAAAATATTTTATTTATTTATTTTGTAAGGAGAGCAAGCAAGCATACCAGGGCCTCTAGTCACTGCAAACAAACTCCAGATGCATATGCCACTTTGTGCATCTGGCATCTGGCTTTACATAGGTATTGGGGAACTGAACTTGGGTTGTAGGCTTTGCAGGCAAGTGCCTTAACCACTGAGCAACCTCTCCAGCACTCTATCTATTTATTATCTATCTATCTATCTATCTATCTATCTATCTATCTATCTATCTATCATCTATTTATGAAAGAAAGAGAGAGAAAAGAGAGAGAAAATATGGATGTACCAGGGACTCCTGCCACTGTAAACCAGACACATTTGCTTCTGAGTATCTGGCTCTGCATGGATACTAGGAAATTGGACCCCAGGCTGACAGGCCTTGCAAGCAAGCACTTGTAACTGCTGAGCCATCTCTCCAGCTCATCCAAGGAGATTTTTGTTTGAAACATTGTATTTTTCATTTCTAGCTTTATTTCAGTTTGGTTTTCCTTCAGGATTTCTATTTCTGTATTCAGTTCCATTATTGTATCATGTTTAGACTTCCTCATTTCAGCTAGCTGTTTGTTTGTCCTCTTTAAACTTACTCAGGATTTCATTTGTAGTGGAAAAGAAGCTGAAAGCTGGACTGATGCACTAAGTCACCGTAAGAGTTACCTGCTGAGGAGCTGAACTTATCTCTGTCAGCAGCTGAAGGAATCCCAAAGAGACTGTCTGGTGGTGGTGGTGGTGGGGGGGGGGGCAAAGGGACGATAAGAGGGAAAGACAGTTTAGACTAAAATAGAGTAACACAGAGCACATGCTTAGGGTGACCTGACTGCATGATCCATACGCTTGTTGATTCATAGATATGTTTTGACAAATTGTTTTGAATCATATAGGCTGCACAAGCTAACTCTCATGTCCTGCTTCTGTAAACCAGCTGCCCGCTTGCTTGCTTACCTCTCCCCTTGCCTATGAACACTAAAAAATGAAAGTAAAATCTCAGTTTAACACCGAAGTCACTTTGGAGCATGATCCCAACTTCAGTCCCCAGGAAATAAAACCCTCTACTTTGACTCATGCTGGTGTTGCAGTGATCTGCCGGAGCCTGCCGGCTGAAAGGGGTTGAGCCTGATGGGGAGTGAAGATTAAAGAAAGACAGGAGAAAGAATGAAAGCAAGGACTCCAGTCCAGGACTGAAGCAAGGACTGAAGCACAGTTTATTTCACAGCATTCCTTTTTATATCTTCTTACAAACAGTTTTCCCATGGACAAAAATTCCATGAGCTTCACAAAAGTTTCTATCAAAAACTCCTTCCTGAGCCGGGCGTGGTGGCGCACGCCTTTAATCCCAGCACTCGGGAGGCAGAGGTAGGAGGATCGCTGTGAGTTTGAGGCCACCCTGAGACTCCATAGTGAATTCCAGGTCAGCCTGGGCTACAGTGAGACCCTACCTCAAAAAACCAAAAAAAAAAAAAAAAAAAAAAAAAAAAAATACAAAACAAAACAAAAAAACCAACTCCTTCCTGTTACAGAGTTTTTGCGCTTCAATCACTTCTCAGTACAAAAGACTATCAAGGCCAGCCAAATGGCTTCCGACACTGAAAATACATAATCTTGCTTACATGTAGGTGCTAAAGTCTTGCTAAAGTCTTGCTGCCAAAGGGCCCAGAGTTATGGATACAAGGCCAACCAAATGGCTCCCAACAGTGATCTTTTTCAGAAAAGTTCCACAACAGTCATGCATTTATCCATGTCTTCTTTGAGTTCTTTTAAAAAATTATTATTATTATTTTAAATCTATTTATATTTAATTATTTATTAGAGACAGAGAAAGGGATTGGAGGGGGAGAGAGAAAGAGAGAGTGAGTGAGAATGGGTGCCCCAGGGCCTCTAGCCACTGCAAACGAACTCCAGATGCATGCACCACCGTGTGTATCTGGCTTACTTGGGAACTGGAGAATTGAACCTGGTTCCTTAGGCTTCGCAGGCAAGCACCTTAACCACTAAGCCATTTCTCCAGCCCTTAAAATTATTATTATTATTTTTTCGAGGTAGGGTCTCACTGTAGCTTAAGGCTGACCTGTAATTCACTATATAGTCTCAGGGTGGCCTTGAACTCATGGCGATCCCCCTATCTCTGTCTCCCAAGTGCTGGGATTAAAGGTGTGCACCACCATGCCCGGCCCTTAAAATTATTTTTTAAAATTATTATTATTATTATTATTATTATTATTATTTTTGTTTTTCAAGGTAGGGTCTCACTCTAGCCCAGGCTGACCTGGAATTCACTATGTAGTCTCAGGGTGGCCTCGAACTCATGGCAATCCTCCTACCTCTACCTCCCTGAGTGCTGGGATTAAAGGTGTGCACCACCACGCCCTGGCTTATTTTTTTTTTTTTTAAGGTAGGGTTTTGCTCTAGCCCAGTGCGCCCTGGAATTCACTATGTAGTCTCAGGCTGTCATTGAACTCACAATGATCCTCCTACCTCTGCCTCCCAAGTGCTGGGATTAAAGGTGTGCACCACCATGCTTGGCTTTGCTTGATGTTTCTTTGTGTTCATTGTTCTTTTCTATGTTTTGTGATGCTTGAGGTTTTGTTTGGAAGGATACTTGGTACTGTGTTGTGGGTTAGGTAGGTGAAGTACCCTCAGTTTAGTTGCCAGTGAACTGAGTGAACACTTGGGTCTGTGTCCAAATGGGAGAGAATTGGTGCCTCTCATGGTGTGAAGGGGAGAGGGTTGCTGTAGGGAATGTGGATGCTGAAACTCAGCATAAATCCTAGCCTCAAAGGCCAGTAGTCTGTGCCCATGTAGTAGAGTTAGAAAGATTCCTGAGGGGCTAGAGAGATGGCTTAGTGGTTAAGGCTCTTGCCTGCAAGGCCAAAGGACTCAGGTTCAATTCCCCAGGACCCATGTAAGCCAGATGCACAAGGTGGCACATGCTTCTGGAGTTTGTTTGCAGTGGCTGGAGGCCCTGAAGTGCCCATTCTCTCTATCTTCCTCTCTCTCTCTCTCTTTTAAATAAATGAATGAATGAATGAATGAGTGAATAAATAAATAAATAAAAAAGATCTGTGAGGAGATTCTGAGAGTTAAAACTGAGTGCTGAGGGCTGGAGAGATGGCTTAGCGGTTAAGCACTTGCCTGTGAAGCCTAAGGACCCAGGTTCGAGGCTTGTTTCCCCAGAACCCATGTTAGCCAGATGCACAAGGGGGCGCATGCATCTGGAGTTCGTTTGCAGTGGCTGGAGGCCCTGGCGCACCCATTCTCTCTCTCTCTTTCTCTCTCTCTCTCTGTCTGTCTGCCTCTTTTTCTCTCTGTTGCTCTCAAATAAATAAACTAACTAACTAACAACAACAACAACAAAACAACAACAACAACAAAAAAACTGAGTGCTGAACGCAACCTGAATGCTCTGTTGTGTGCATCCTTGTGGGGTGAGTGGATGAGGATCTGTGCAGAATCTAATCAGGTCCAGATTACAGTGGAGGCTTGTATAGGTGCTGACCAGTAGCAGGGAAGAGGGAGAGGATTCACGCCTGTCCCCAGCCTGTTGGCCCCACCTTATCACACTGGCGGGTGGTGAGGGTGTGCAGCCCACTGTGTGCAGGGGTGGAGGGGAGAGGATTCATGCTCTTCCTCAACCTGCTTGTCCCATATCACAATAGCCAGTGGAGAGGGCACCTGACTTACTTTTGTTTTTTGTTGTTGTTGGAAAACAGGGTCACTCACTAAATATCCCAGGCTGACCCAGAACTCGTGGTTCTCTTGCTTCTGCCTCCTAAATGCTGGGATTACAGGCTTGTGTCACCACATCTGTCCAAAAGAAGGAATTTGATGTAAAAGTTTGATGCAATGCCTGGGCTACAAGGTCAGTGAGAAATCAAGCTGGAGCTGAGCTGAAAACCTCCTCCTTGTAGATCAGCTGACAGAAAGCTGGAAAAAGTCACACTGCATGCAGCCCTATGGGAGACAGAAGCCATCAGTGGTGAAAACAGTGGACACTGCAAGCCTTAAGTTTGGCCAGCCGGGCCAAATGAGCCAACAGGTGCAATAGTGGCATGTCTCTTATGGGGGAAACCAACTGCTCTCTAATTGGACAGGAGGCATGCTCCACAGGAGGGGACACATACCTGATATTGAAAACCTATGATGGGGGAGGTCATGAGCAGTAGGGATGCAATGTCTTCTGGTATCTGGCTAAATGCATATATTATTCTCACCAAACTGCCCAGTAAGCACTTCTCTTAATGTTCATACCCATACATTAATGCTACTCTTACTTTTGGTTAGAGAATCTTCTCTTTTCAGATGGTGGCGGCCTCTGGGATGACTCAAAAGGCACCATAGTACTGAGAAGTGACAGAGGAATGTTCACCAGTGAAACGTCTCTATCACACCTTCCAAGGCTCAGGGTCCATTGCAGAAGAGGTGGCAGAAAGAATGTAAGAGCCAAAGGAAGGGTAGGACTCCTTACAATGCACTCTTCCAGAGACAAAGTGGCACTTTCATAATAGGAAAAGATGATGACATCAAAATAAAAGAGAGATTAATTGAGAGGGAGAGGGGATATGATGGAGAGTGGAGTTGAGAAGAAGGGGAAGTGGGGGGGGGCAGGGAGGTAATTATCATGGTTTATTGTCTATAATTATGGAAGTTGTCAATTAATAAAAACAGTTGCTAGGAAGGGCTTATGAGGCCCCACTCCTCCCTGAGGATCTGTAGGCAGCTAATGGTTGCTGAAGGAGGGAGAAATGTTTTCTTTCTTTTTAAAAAATATCTTACTTTTATTTATTTATGAGAAAGAGAGAGAGAGAGAGAGAGAGAGAGAGAGAGAATAGGTGCACCAGGTCCTCTAGCCTCTGCAAATGCACCATCATGCATATATTTTTTTGTTTTTTTTTTAACAGATGTAAACTATTTATTGAATATTTGCCACCAAATATTTTAAAATACATTATCTTGCAGCATATCGCTTTCAAGTTAAAATGTCAGAAACAAACACCAATATCTACAGTTCTTTTAAGGAATGATATATAATGACACATTAAGGTGTAAATTCTTTTGGCTTATAATTCTTAAAAGAATGATAACAGCAAAAGTGATGCAAAATCTTCAGTGTGAGATTATGATGAAGCTACATTTTACAAAGCGATGGTGTAAAATGGCAATAATCCCATTCAACATCCTGGATTATATCCCTTCAGGAGGGCTGATCATTTACACAGCCGAACTTTAAAATGTACAGATAAAGGATTTTTAATCACTGCCACTGAGAAGTACAACTCTCAACATGTACAACTTTCAGGCCACAGTTTTGAAGGTCTGAAGTATCAAGTTGGTTTGGTGACTTAGTCGGTTGGCACTTATGAACACGTTTATTGCTTTGCTGTCCTTAAAATATGGTTTCAGGGTATCACTGAAACTTTTGGAGTACTTTACAAATTCTTTCTTTTGGTGTTCAAGTGCCCGGTGGTTCTGGTACTGGTATTTCTTGAAGACATTATTTACTATATCAAGTAGTTCTTTTATTGCACTAGCTATATCCTTGATTGTCTGGAGAAATCTCACTCTGTCGTTGATCTCATCAGGGATCTTACTGAGAATCTGCTTAAGGGCTTGTGCCTTTTCATTCAGGTCCTGGAATTCTGGCTCTGGTTTTACTCCTTCTACATCATCAGCTGCCATCTGGAGAAGGGACTCTGTGAAGTTAACTTCCACACTCTTTTCCTCTAAAATTTTCATGATGATGTCCTGTGTGAGACCTGGATTTTCTTTTTCAGCCTTAATGAAAGCAGCTCTCAGTGTCTGAGCTGCAGACAAATTTACTCGTTCTAGCTCATTAAACACAGGATACATGACTGCATAGAGGGGCATAGAAACATGGACGTGGTCTCAGCTTCATTCTTCATCTCTTCCATTGTCATCCTCATTCAAAAGCCAACTACAGTAGAAAAAGCAGTCTAAAATGTAGAGGAATCTTTTTTTTTCATTTTTATTTTTTATTTTATTTTATTTTTTTACAGTCAGTTTGGTACCATTATTAGGCTCATCCATGACCTACCCCCTTAGAGGAATCTTTTTAAAAAAATTATTTATTTATTTTTTATATTTAACTTTTTCTCATTTTTTAAAAAACATTTTCCATGATTATAAAAAATATCCCCTGGTAATACCCTCCCTCCCCCCTTACCCCCTTTGAAATTCCATTCTCCATCATATACCCTCCCCATCTCAACCAGTCTCTCTTTTATTTTGATGTCATGATCTTTCCCTCCTTTTATGATGGTCTTGTGTAGGTAGTGTCAGGCACTATGAGGTCATGGATATTGAGGCCATTTTATGTCTGGAGGGAGCACGTTGTAAGGAGTCCTACCCTTCCTTTGGCTCTTACATTCTTTCCGCCACCTCTTCTGCATTAGACCCTGAGCCTTGGAAGGTGTGATCGAGATGTTACTTGGTTCTCTAGTCACTTCTTTCCAGCACCATGATACCTTCTGAGTCATCCCAAGGTCACTGCCATCTGAAAAGAGAAGATTCTCTACCCAAAGTGAGAGTAGCATTAATATAAGGGTATGAATATTAAGAGAAGTGCTTACTGGGCAGTTTGGTAAGCATAGTATATACACTTATCCAGACATCAGCAGATGTTACACCCCAAGGGCTCATGACTACCCCTGTTTTAAGTTTTCGGTATCAGGGATGTATTCCCTCCCATGGAGCGGACCTCCAGTCCAATTGGAGGGCAGTTGGTTTCCACCATGATAGATATGCCACTATTGCACCTGTTGGCTCATTTGGCCTGTCTGGCCAATTATAAGGCTTGCAGTGTCCACTGTTGAGTATCTTCACTGGTGGTATCTCTTTCTCCCGTTGAACTGCATGTAGAATGGCTTCTTCCAGCTTTCTGTCAGCTGGTCTACAAGGAGGAGGTTATCAGCTCAATTCCAGCAGGATTTCTCAGTGGCCTTGCCACCCAAGTATGTGGAGTCTTCAGCAATAGGGTCTTACCATCGATTCCTGGTGGGAAACCAAGGGCCTCGACAATGGCCTATAATGTTTTGGGGGCATCAGGGACCTTCCTGGCCAACAACTCACTGGAAGGTATCCCATCCCTGGCACTGAAAATTTTCTAGCAATGATCTACGGCTCCTGAGTGTTCCATTGTCCAAAACCAGAGGATTCCATACGATTTATTTATATCTTCTTAGATTTTGATTAGCCCTCCCTCCACCTTTCCTTTACTCAATCTCCTCCCCTGACCTCACTTTGGGCCTTTTCACCCCCGTTAATCTATTCTTCTACTTACATATATACAATACCAGCCTATTAAGTACCCTCCTCCCTGCCCTTCTCTTCCCTTTGTATCTCTTTTTTAGCTTACTGGCCTCTGCTACTGAGTTTTTTCCTTCTCACATAGAAGCCCAATCATCTGTAGCTAGGATCCACATATGAGAGAGAACATGTGGTGCTTAGCTTTCTGGGCCTGGGTTACCTCACTTAGTATAATCCTTTCCAGATCTATCCATTTTTCTGCAAATTACATAAGTTCATTTTTCTTTACTGCTGAGTAGAACTCCATTGTATAAATGTGCCATATCTTCATTATCCACTCATCAGTTGAGGGACATCTAGGCTGGTTCCATTTCCCAGCTATTATGAATTGAGCAGCAATAAACATGGTTGAGCACGTACTTCTAAGGAAATGAGATGAGTCCTTAGGCTATATGCCTAGGAGTGCTATAGCTGGGTCATATGCTAGATCAATCTTTAGCTGTTTTAGGAACCTCCACACTGATTTCCACAATGGCTGGACCAGATTGGATTCCCACCAACAGTGTAGAAGGGTTCCTCTTTTTCCACATCCCTGCCAGCATTTATGACATTTGTTTTCATGATGGTAGCCAATCTGACAGGAGTGAGATGGAATCTCAATGTAGTTTTAATCTGCATTTCCCTGATGACGAGGGACGTAGAACATTTTCTTTAGATGCTTATGCACCATCTGTATTTCTTCTTTTGAGAACTCTCTATTTAGCTCCATAGCCAATTTTTTAATTGGCTTGTTTGATTTCTTATTATTTAACTTTTTGAGTTCTTTATTAATTTTATTAATCCTCTATCAGATATATAGCTGGCGAAGATTTTTTCCCATTCTGTAGGTTGCCTCTTTGCTTTATTCACAGTGTCCTTTGCAGTACAAAATCTTTGTAATTTCATGAAGTCCCAGTGGTTAATCTGTGGTTTTATTGCCTGAGCAATTAAGGGTTGTATTCAGAAAGTCTTTGTCAAGATCAATATGTTGAAGAGTTTCCCCTACTTTTTCCTCTAGCAGTTTTAGAGTTTCCGGTCTGATGTTAAGGTCTTTAATCCATTTGGACTTAATTCTTGTGCATGGAGAGAGAGAAGTATCTATTTTCATCCTTCTACAGATACATATCCAGTTTTCCCAACACCATTTGCTGAAGAGGCTGTCTTTTCTCCAATGAGTATTTTTGGCATTTTAATCGAATATCAGGTGGCTATAGCTACCTGGACTTACATCTGGGTCCTCTATTCTGTTCCATTGATCTACATATCTGCTTTTGTGCCAGCACCATGATGTTTTTGTTACTATGGCTCTGTGGTATAGGTTAAAATCAGGTATGGTGACACCACCAGCCTTATTTTTGTTGCTCAGTATTATTTTAGATATTCGAGGTTTTTTGTGATTCCAAATGAATTTTTGGATTGTTTTTTCTATTTCCATGAAGAATGCTTTTGGAATTTTGATGGGGATTGCATTAAATATGTAGATTACTTTTGGTAAGATTGCCATTTTCACAATATTGATTCTTCCAATCCAGGAGCAAGGGATGTTTTTCCACTTCCTAGTGTCTTCTGCAATTTCTCGCTTGAGTGTTTTAAAGTTTTCATTGTAGAGATCCTTTACTTCCTTGGTTAGGTTTATTCCAAGGTACTTTATTTTCTTTGATGCAATTGTGAATGGGAGTGATTCTCTGATTTCATCCTCTGTGTGTTTGTTGTTAGCATATATGAAGGCTACTGATTTCTGTGTATTTATTTTGTATCCTGCTACATGGCTGTAGATTTTTATAGGTCTAACAGTTTGCTGGTAGAGTCTTTAGGGTCCTTTATGTATAGAATCATGTCATCTGCAAATAATGATAACTTGATCTCTTCCTTTCCAATTTGTATCCCTTTTATGTGTGTCTCTTGTCTTATTGCTATGGCTAAGACTTCCACTACTATATTAAATAAAAGTGGGGACAGTGGACACCCTTGTCTTGTTCCTGATTTTAGTGGAAAAGCTTCCAGTTTTTCCCCATTTAGTAATATGTTGGATGTAGGCTTGTCACAAATAGCCTTTATTATATTGAGATATGTTCCTTCTATTCCTAGTCTCTGTAGGACTTTTATCATGAAGGGATGTTGGATTTTGTCAAACACTTCCTCTGTGTCTAATGAGATGATCATGTGATTTTTGTCCTTCAATCCATTTATATAATTATTACATTTATCAATTTGCATATATTGAACCATCCCTGCATCTCTGGGATAAAGCCTACTTGGTCAGGGTGAATGATCTTTCTAATGTATTCTTGTATTCTGTTTGCCAATATTTTGTTGATAATTTTTGCATCTATGTTCATGAGGGAGATTGGTCTGTAATTTTCTTTTTTTGTTCTATCTTTGCCTGGTTTTGGTATCAGGGTGATGCTGGCTTCATAGAAGGAGTTTGGTAGAATTCCTTCTTTTTCTATTTTATGGAAAAGCTTCAGAAGCAATGGTGTTAGCTCTTCCCTGAAGGTCTGGTAAAATTCAGCAGTGAATCCATCTGGGCCTGGGCTTTTTTTAGTTGGGAGATTTTTGATAACTGTTCGGATCTCCATGCTTGTTATAGGTCTATTTAGGTGATTAATCTCATCTTGATTTAATTTAGGTAGGTCGTATAAATCAAGGAAATCATCCATTTCCTTCAGATTTTCATACTTTGTGGAGTATATGTTTTTACAATATGTCCCTATGATTTTTTGAATTTCTCTGGCATCTGTTGTGATGTTACCTTTTTCATCTCTAATTTTGTTAATTTGTGTCTCTTCTCTCTTTCTTTTGGTCAGATTTGCTAAGGATTTATTAATCTTGTTTATCCTTTCAAAGAACCAACTCTTTGTTTCATTGATTCTTTGGATTTTTTTTTTAGTTTCTATTTCACTAATTTCTGCCCTAATCTTTATTATTTCTTCCCGTCTGCTGGCTTTGGGTTTGCCTTGTTCTTCTTTTTCCAAGGCTTTAAGGTGAAGCATTAGGTCATTTACTTGCGGCCTTCCTAATTTCTTAATATAGGCACTAAAGCTATAAATTTACCTCTTAGGACTGCCTTCACTGTGTCCCAGAGATTTTGGTATGTTGTGTTCTCATTATCGTTTGACTCTATAATTTTTTGATTTCCCTCTTGATTTGTTCATTGACCCATTCCTCATTTAGTAATGAGTTGTTTAATTTCCATAATTTTGTGTATGCTCTATAGCCTTTCTTGCTATTGATTTGTAGTTTGATTCCATTGTGGTCAGATAGAATGCAAGGAATTATTTCAATTTTCCTACATTTGTTAAGATTTGCTTTGTGTCCTAATATATGGCCTATTTTAGAGAATGTTTCATGTGCTGTTGAAAAGAATGTATATTCTGCATCATTTGGATGAAATGTCCTGTAGATATCTGTTAGGTCCATTCCTTCTATGACCTCATTTAGTGCAGATGCCTCTCTGTTTATTTTTCCCTGGGATGACCTTTCAATTGATGAGAGTGGGGTGTTAAGTCCCCCACTACCACTGTGTTTGGTGTTACCTGTGACCTTAGTTCTAATAGTGTTTGTTTGATGAATTTGTGGGCCCCCATGTTAGGTGCATTTATGTTTAGGATTGTAATGTCCTCCTGTTGGAGGGTGCCTTTAATCAATATAAAGTGGCTGTCCTTATCTTTCTTAACTAATGTTGGACTAAAGTCTACCTTGTCAGATATTAGGATAGAACCCCTGCTTGTTTTCTAGGTCCATTTGCTTGAAACACCATTTTCCAGCCTTTCACCCTAAGATAGTGTCCATCCTTTGTAGAAAGGTGGGTTTCTTGGAGGCAACAAATTGAAGGTTCCTGCTTTTTTTTTTTTTTTTTTTTTTTTTTTTGGTTTTTCGAGGTAGGGTCTCACTCTAGTTCAGGCTGACCTGGAATTCACTATATCGTCTCAGGGTGGCCTCGAACTCATAGCAATCCTCCTACCACTGCCTCTCAGGTGCTGGGATTAAAGGCGTGTGCCACCATGCCCAGCCGGATCCTGCTTTTTAACCCAGTCTGCAAACCTATGTCTTTTGGTTGGGGCATTGAGGCTGTTGATATTAAGAGATATTATTGAAAGGTGTCCATTCATTTATGCCATTTTTTTTGTAGTTCTTCCGGTTTTACCTTTGCTCTCTTGTGTTAACTAGTATTTGAGTATTGTTTGTTTGTTCCCGGTTCCTTATATGTGTGCTTTTCTTTTTCTTCAGCATGGAGGATTCTTTCAAGTATTTTCTGTAGAGCTGGTTTTGTCTTCAAATACTCCTTTAGCCTGCTTTTGTCATGGAATGTCCTCATTTCTCTGTCTATTTGAATGGATAGCTTTTCAGGATAAAGTAACCTTGGTTGACAGTTGTTATCTTTCAGGAGTTGGAATATATCACTCCAAGCCCTTCTGGCTTTTAAAGTTTGTGTTGAGTAATCTGCTGTAATCCTGATGGGCTTGCCTTTGTAGGTAACTTGGTTTTTCTCTCTGACTGCTTTCAATATTTTTTCTTTGGTTTGTATGTTTTGTAGTTTGATTATAATATGGCAAGGAGAGGTTCTTTCCAGGTTTTGTCTGGCTGGTGTTCTAAAGGATTCCTGTATCTGCACTGGCACCTCTTTCACAATTTGGGGGAAGTTTTCTTCTATGATTAGGTTGAAGATGCCTGATATGCCTTTGGAGTGAAATTCTTCTCCTTCTACTATGCCCTGAATTCTTATGTTTGATCTTTTCATAGTGTTCTGAATATCTTGAAATTCCCACTCATACTTTTCTATTAGTTTGTCTTTCTCTTTGTTGGACTATATTAGATCTGCCACCTGGTCTTCTAGCTTAGATATTCTGTCCTCTCCTTCATCCATTCTACTGGTGAGATTTTCTACAGAGTTTTTTTATTTCGTTAATGGTGTTCTTTATTGCTAGTACTTCTAACTGGTTTTTCTTTATTATTTCTATTTCCTTATTTGTGTCTAATATTGACCTCTTTATTTTATTAAATTGGTGTTCTGTGTCTTCTTTGCTTCCTTTGATTTCTTCTTTGAGTTCTTTGAACATATTTATAATCATTCTTTTGAAATATTTCTCAGGCATTTCCTCTAACTCGTTCTCACTGGAGGTCATTTCTGATGCATTTATATTTTTTGGTGGATTCATATTGTCTTGACTTTTGGTGTTTCTTGTGTTATAATGTATGTTTTTGCATCTTGGATTATTTAATGATTGAATTTTCCAGTTAGCTGGGTATTAAGAGGTGTATCAATCAATCTGATGTTATATATCTTCAGGGTAGGAGCTTAAGGTGCTAGGTGTGGCTCTGAAGACTCTCAGAGTATCTACAAAAGTGACTCTAGGTGTTGGGTGTGCCTGCTATGAGAGTATTCAAGTAGGCTAAGTGGAACAAAATACAGGCAGATTCTAAAATTTAACTAAACAATGTACACTGTCAATGAAAAACCGCACAGAGTATTTATCCAAGAGTAGGTATTATGACAACCAGATCCTCTGTCTGTCCCTTAGGCTGTGTGGTGCCTCACCCACTCCCTTAATCCTGACAACAAGGCGTTTAAGATTTCTGCTCTGTAGAGGGTTCCACAGTCAGCTTGTGACCAGGTGAGACCCTTCCCTAATGTATAACAGAAGAATAAACAAAGCCACTATAATTCAAGAAGCTACAAATAACAAGCCCAAAATACAGCTTATTTAAGAATGGCAAATCTGATCATCCATCCAATTTAACACATAATTTGTCCTGATATGGAAGGTGCAATTAGCACTTCTGGTTCAGGCCTATATACCAGGTTTATTAGGCGGGTACTGACCTGGTGTAATCCCAGTTACCTTTTGGGATGATTTTGGTCTCAGCTGCGCTCTTAACTGGGTCCCTCTTTGGTGCTCTGTCAGTTTAAGTAGGCGTGGCTGGGTTCCTGGACCGCTGCTCTGTTCCTGAGGGCTGGGCATTGGTGGTGGGGTAGGGGGAGGGAACCGATGCTGCTCTAGTTTGCTCACTGTTCCACGTGTTCTTCTACCTTGTGATCTGCTCCTCCGTTGTTCACTGCCATTCTCCCTTCACGTTTCTTTAGTTTGCGGAAGAGGAATCTTCATTCACTGCAATCTTTCCTTTTTCTGTGCAGTTAACAAATGGAACACAAAAATACACTGACCTTTAAATACTGCGGAGAAAATAACTTCATAGAATTGGCTAAGAGCTGTTAACACCATTCCCTTATCACTGTGATTGTGCCATCTACACGGAAGCAGCAGCTCCACATCGCCCAGAAGATTTACTAAGAAATCCTGGAGGGTTATCAAAATTCAAAGCTAAATATCAGTAGTCACTCTTGACAGTATGTTGTAGGAGAGCATATTGGTAAATCCATGAAAAGGGCAAGGGTACAGATCTAGTAGCTGTTAAATGTGCTTTCGCTCTGCCAGTGTGGGGCGGCAACTGAGGGGCAAGACTTCACCTCCCACCTTTCCAGCCTTCTTCAGCTCCAGGATCAATTCACTTCCCCCCCCCCCCTTTTTTTGAAGTAGGGTCTCACTCTAGCTCAGGCTGACCTGGAATTCACTATGTAGTCTCAGTGTGGCCTTGAACTCATGGTGCACCCTCCTACCTCTGCCTCCTGAGTGCTGGGATTAAAGGTGTGCACCACCATACCTGGCTGCATATGTGGGTTCTGGGGAATTGAACCTGGTCCTTAGACTTCACATGCGAGCATCTTAACCTCTAAGCCAACTCTCCAGCCCCAACATTTTCTCTATTAATTATGTACATACTCAGTGTAAACAGCATATGTTGGTACCATCCTTACCCTCATCCCTGTCCCCCCTCCCACCAAGGAACCCTCTTTGTTGGGGATGCCAGTTATCCCTACGGGGATTGTAGGTCGTGTATTGTGGGGATAGCCATCAGTTATGGGGAAGAGGCAATGTCTCTGTGTGTAATGTCCCAACTTGTGGCTCTAACAATCTTTCCACTCCTCTTCTGTGAATTTCCTTGAGCCATGTTGGGTTCGTTTTAGGTCTACTTCAGTGATGGGCTCTTGGGAGCCTCTGTGTCTCTGGATCTCTGATTTGGTCGGCGTTGAGTGTTCTCTGTGTCTATCTCCTTCACCCTTGTGCTGATACCAGGCTCACCAAGAAAATAGCACTCTTGCTCATTTCTCCAATTACTTTATGGTTTCAACTAGATGAGCTGTCTGGGGACTGGCTCTGTTCCAGTTTCCAGCCAGGTCTCTCCATGTTCCATACTGACAGCATATGGTGTCTTTGGCAGTAGAGTCTTACCATTAACCTTTGGTGGGTAGTCAAGTGCTCTGACAGAAGTCTTTCTTCTTTTGGGAAACCTTGTAGGTCTCTCTGATCAACGCTCATTGTGGATGTTAACCATATCTGGTACTGGGAGTTAAAGGCCAGTGCCAAGGGAAAAGAAGGAAGAAAAAGGTAGGTAATATAAGAGAGAAAGAGAAGAGAAGAGAAGAGAAGAGAAGAGAAGAGAGAGAGAGAGAGAGAGAGAGAGAGAGAGACAGGAGAAAATTAAGGTTAGACTTCATCATAACCTCTCTAGGGCCCTTTGATTCAGGTGTTCCCTCTAAGGACCTGATCAAGGTTCAACCATTTAGTATGTCTTTCAGGATATAGGATTTTGTGGTACCAGTCCCATTTGGGTCCAGTTTTGTGTCCCTCACCCTTACCCTTCCCTCCAGCCCCACTCCCTATTGTCTTGTCCTCGAGATGCCTATTAGGTATGTCAGCATCTCAGGCTGACCCATGTTAGGAGCTACAGATGAGTGAGACCATGCAACGATTGTCTTTCTGTGATTGGGTGAGTTTGCTGAGTATGATCTATTCCAAGTTCCACCATTTTTCTACAAATTTCATTGTGTGATTTTTTTCTTACTGCTGTGTAGAATTCCATCATGTAGATATACCAAATCTTGGTTATCCATTTGTCTAATAATGGACATCTGGGTTGATTCCAGTTCTTAGCTATTATAAATTGAGCAGCTATAAGCATGGTTGAGCCAACCTCTCTGAACTGAGACATGGAGCATTTAGGGTTAATGCCCAGTAAAGGAATAACTGGGTCTGTTGGTAACTCTATAGTCAACCTTTTCAGGATCCTCCATATTGCTTTTCATAGTGGTTGTACCTTCTTACATTCCCACCAACAGTGAATGAGGGTTCCTATTTCTCCACATCCTTGCCAACATTTGTTTTCATTTGATTTTTTAATGTTTGCTATATATATATATATATATATATATATATATATATATATATATATTTTTTTTTTTTTTTTTGGTTTTTCGAGGTAGGGTCTCACTCTGGCTCAGGCTGACCTGGAACTCACTATGTAGTTTCAGGGTTGCCTCGAACTCTTGGCAATCCTCCCACCTCTGCCTCCCAAGTACTGGGATTAAAGGCGTGCGCCACCACGCCCGGATTAATGTTTGCTGTCTTTACTGGGGTAAGGTAGAATCTCATAGTTGTTTTAATTTGCATTTTCCTGATGGTTAGGGATGTTGAATATTTTCTTTAAAAGAATTTTTTTAGGGCCTGGAGAGATGGCTTAGTGGTTAAGCGCTTGCCTGTGAAGCATAAGGATTCCGGTTTGAGGCTTGACTTCCCAGTACCCACATAAGCCAGATGCACAAGGTAGCGCATGTGTCTGGAGTTCGTTTGCAGTGGCTGGAGGCCCTGATGCACCCATTCTTTCTCTCTTTCTGCCTTCTCTGCCTCTTTCTCTGTCTGTTGCTCTCGAATAAAAAAATAAAATAAATAAAAATAAAAATATAAAATTTTTTTGACACATCTATACTTACAGACAATAAACTATGACAATTCCCTCCCCCCACTTTCCACTTCACATCTCCAGTCTCCAACATATCCCCTCCCTCTCTCCATTAGTCTCTCTTTTATTTTGATGTCATCACCTTTTTCTCCTATTATGAGTGTCTTGTGAAGGTATTGCTAGGCACTGTGATGTCATGGATATCCAGGTCAAATTCTGTCTGGACAGTTGCATTATAAGGAGTGGTACCCTTCCTTTGGCTATTGCATTTTTTTTTTTTTGAGGTAGGTTCTCACTCTAGTCCAGGCTGACCTGGAACTCACTATGTAGTTTCAGGGTAGCCTTGAACTCATGGTGATCCACCTACCTCTGCCTCCCAAGTGCTGGGATTCAAGGTGTGTGTCACCACGCCAGGCTCGGCTATTGCATTAGTTCTGTACCACCTCTTCTGCAATGGACCCTGAGCCTTGGAGGGTGTGGTAGAGGTGTTTCCGTGCTGGACACTCCTCCGCCACCACTTCTTCTCAGCACTATGTTGCCTTTTGGGTCATCCCAGTGGTCACTGCCATCTGAAAAGAGAAGCTTCTCTAATCAAAAGTGAGAGTAGCATTAATATATGCATATGAACATTAAGTGTAGTGCTCTCAGGACAGTTTGATGAGAATAATACTGTGCATTTATCCAGACAAGATCAGGCTTTATACTCCTAAGGTTCATGACCTCCCCTGCCATAGGCTTTTGATTAGGTTTGCTAGGCAAAGTATTCCCTCCCATAGAGTGGGCCTCCAGTCCAATTAGAGAACAGTTGGTTTCCACCAGAGCAGACATGCTGCTATTGTACCCCATTTGGTCATTTGGCCTGTCTGGTCAAACTTGAGGCTTCCAGGGTCCACTGTTTTCATTGCTGATGACTTCTGTCTCCCATAGGGCTGCATGCAGTACAGCTTTTTCCAGCTTTCAGTTGGCTGGTCTACAGGGAGAAGGTTTTCAGCTCAGCACCAGCTTGACTTCTCAGTGGCCTTGCTGCTCAGGCATGTGAAGTCTTCAGCAATAGGGTCTTACCATCTGTTACTCATGGGAAACCAAGGGCCATAGCAATAGCCTGTAATGTTTTGGAGGCAACAGGGACCTCCCTGGAAAACAACTCACTGGAAGGTATCCCATCCCTGGCAATGAAAATTTTCTAGTAGCAATCTATGGCTTCTGTATGTGCCATTATCTAAAAAAGTAGGCTTTCATATGTCTTATTCAGAATATCTTGAATTTTGATTGACCTGCTCCCCACCCTTCTCTTAATCACTGTCCCTGGCCTCACTTAGGCCATTCCACTCCCTATAATCTGTTCTTCTACTTATGTATATACAATATCCTCTTCCAAAGTCCTTCTCTCTCCTCCCTCCCTTATAGCCTTTTTCTAGTCTATTGGCCTCTGCTACTGATTTTTGGTTCCAGCTCACACACAAGTCTGTACATTTGTAGCTAGGATCCACATATGATGGAGGACATGTGATGTTTGGATTTCTGGGCCCGAGTTACCTCACTTAGTATAATCCCTTCCAGATCCATCCATTTTCCTGCAGATTTCATAATTTCATTTTTCTTTACTGTTGACTAGAACTCCATTGTGTAAATGTACCACATCTTTATTATCCATTCACCTGTTGAGGGACACCTAGGCTGGTTCAATTTCCTAGCTATTGTGAATAGATCAGCAATAAACATGGTTGTGCAAGTATCTCTAAGGTAGTGAGAAGAGTTATTAGGATATATGCTTAGGAGTGCTATAGCTGGATCATATGGTCAATCTATTTTTAGCTGTCTCAAGAACCTCCACACTGATTTACACAATGGCTGTACCAGACTACATTCCAACCAACAGTGTAGAAGGGGTCCCCTTTTTTCTGCATCCTTGCCAACATTTCTTGTTATTTGTTTTCTTTTCTTTTTAAATTTTTATTTAGTTATTTATTCTATTTATATTTATTTATGAGAGAGAGAGAGAGAAAGAGGGAGAGAGAAAGAGAGAGAGAGAAAGAGAGAGAGAGAGAGAGAGAGAGAGAGAGAGAAAGAGAGAGAGAGAGAGAGAGAGAGGGAGGGAGAATGGGATTGCCAGAGCCTCTAGCCATTGCAAATGAACTCCAAATGCATGCACCCCCATGTACATCTGGCTTATGTGGGTCCTGGGGAATTGAACTGGGGTCCTTTGGCTTTGCAGACAAATGCCTTAAGTGCTAATCCATCTCTCCAGCCCATCATTTGTTTTCTTGATGGTAAATATTCTGACAGGAGTGATATGGAATCTCAAAGTAGTTTTAATTTGCATTTCCCTGATGGCTAAGGTTGTAGAACACATTTTTAGACATTTATATGCCATCTGTATCTCTTTCTTTGAGAACTCTCTATTTAGTTCCATAGCCCATGTTTTAATTGGGTTGCTTGATAGCTTATTGTTTTGTTTTTTGAGTTCTTTTATTTCTGCATATTAATCCTCTCTCAGATGTGTAGCTGGCAAAGATTTTCTCCCATTCTGAAGGTTGTCTCTTTTCTCTATTCACAGTGTCCTTTCTTGTACAAAAGCTTTGTAATTTATGAATTCCCATTGGTTTACTAGTGGTTTTATTTCCTGAGCAATTCAGGTTATATTCAGAAAGTCATTGCCTATGCCAATATGTTGAAGGGTTTCCCCTAACTTCTCCTCTAGCAGTTTCAGAGTTTCAGGTCTGATATTAAGGTCCCTGTTCCATTTGGACTTGATTCTTGTGCATGGAGAAAGACAAGGGTGTATTTTCATCCTTCTACGTATAGATATTCAATTTTCGCAGCACCGCTTGTTGAAGAGGCTGTCTTTTCTCCAATGAATATTTTTGGCATATTTGTTAAAAATCAGATGGCTATAGCTGCCTGGCTTAACATCTGCGTCCTCTATTCTGTTCCATTGATCTACATGTCTGTCTTTGTGTCAGTACCATGCTGTTTTTGTTAGTATAGCTTTATAATATAGCTTAAAATCAGATATGGTGGTATCACCAGGCTTATTTTTGTTGCTCAAAATTGTTTTGGCTAGTAGAGGTTTTGTGTGCTTCCAAATGAGTTTTAGGATTGTTTTTTTTTCTATTTCTGTAAAGAATGCCATTTGAATTTTAATGGGGATTGCAACACATGTGTAGATTGCTTTTGGTAAGATTGACATTTTCACAATATTGATTCTTTGAATCCAACAATATGGGATGTCTTCCCATTTCTCAATTTTTTTTTTTTTTTGGCAATTTCTCGCTTGAGTGTTCTCATTGTAGAGATCCTTCACTTCCTTGCTTAGGTTTATTCCAAGGTAATTTAATTTTTTTGAGGCAATTATGAATGGAACAGATTCCCTGATTCCATCCTCTGTATGTTTATTGTTAATGTATAGGAAAGCTACTGATTTCTGTGTATTTATTTTGTATCCTGCTACATTGGGAAAACAGTTTGCTGGTAGAGTCTTTAGGGTCCTTTATGTATAGAATCATATAATCTGCAAATAATGATAGTTTGGGCTGGAGAGATGGCCTAGCAGTTAAGGCACTTGCCTGTGAAGCCTAAGGACCCAGGTTCAGTTCTTGAGGTCCCACGTTAGCCAGATGCACATTGTGGCACATGCGCCTGGAGTTTGTTTGCAGTGGCTAGAGGCCCTGGTGTGCCCATTCTCTCTCTCTCTGTCTCCCTCTGTCCCTCTGTATCTAATAAATGAATAAATAAAAATGATAAAAATTAAAAAATAATAATTTGATCTCTTCCTTTCCAATCTGTATCCCTTTTATGAGTGTCTCTTGCATTATTGCTATTGCTTGGACTTCTGGTACTATACTAAATAAAAGTGGCTACAGTGGACACCCTTGTCTTGTTCATGAATTTAGTGGAAAGGCTTCAAGTTTTTCCCCATTAAGTATTATGTTGGATGTTGGTTTGTCATAAATAGCTTTTATTATGTCGAGATATGTTCATTCTATTCCTAGTTTCTGAAGGACTTTTACAATGAAGGGATGTTAGATTTTGTCAAATGCCTTTTTCTGCATCTATTGAGTTGATCATGTGATTTTTGTCCTTCAGTCCATTTATATAGTGTATTACATTTATCAACTTGAGTATGTTGAATGATCCCTGCATTTCTTGGATAAATCCTACTTGGTTGGGGTGAGTAATGTTTCTGATATATTCTTGTATGCTGTTGGCCAATATTTTGCTGTGAATTTTTGCATCTATGTTCATGAGGGGGAATTGTCTGTAATTTTAGTTTTTTTTTGTTCTGTCTTTGTTTGGTTTTAGTATCAGGGTGATGCTGGCTTCAAAAAAGGAGTTTGGTAGAATTCGTTCCTTTTCTGTTCTATGAAAAGTTTGAGAAGCAGTGGTGTTAGTTCTTTCATGAAGGTCTGGTAAAATTCACCAGTGACTCCATCTGGTCCTGGGCTTTTTTTTTAGTTGGGAGACTTTTTTTTTTTTAATACTTTTTTAAAAAAAAATTTTGTTCATTTTATTTATTTATTTATTTGATAGTGACAGAGAAAGAAAGACACACACACACACACACACACACACACACACAGAGAGAGAGAGAGAGAGAGAGAGAGAGAGAGAGAGAGAGAGAGAGAGAGAGAATGGGCACGCCAGGGCTTCCAGCCACTGCAAATGAACTCCAGAAGCGTGCACCCCCTTGTGCATCTGGCTAACATGGGTCCTGGGGAATCAAGCCTCGAACTGGGGTCCTTAGGCTTCACAGGCAAGCACTTAACCGCTAACCCATCTCTCTAGCCCTAGTTGGGAGACTTTTTATAACTGCTTGGATCTCCATAGATGTTATAGGTCTATTTAAATGGTTTATCTTATCTTGATTTAATTTTGCTAGGTCATATGAATCAAGGAAATAATTCACTTCCTTCAGATTTTCAGTTTTAGAGGCATATATATTCTTAAAGTTTATCCTGATGGCTTTTTGAAGTTCTTTGGTGTCAATTGTAATGGTGCCTTTTTCATCTCTAATTTTATTAATTCTTGTCTCTTCTCTATTTCTTCTGATAAGATTTGCTAAGGGTTTATCAATCTTATTTATCTTTTCAAAGAACAAACTCTTTGTTTCATTGATTTTTATTGGAATTTTTTTTGGTTTCTATTCATTAATTTCTGCCCTAATATCTATTATGTCTTCCTGTTTACTGATTTTTGGTTTGCCTTGTTCTTCTTTTCCCAAGGCCTTAAGGTGAAGCAATAAATTGTTTACTTGTAAACTCTTTAGTATCTTTTTTTTTTTTCGAGGTAAGGTCTCACTCTAGCTCAGGCCTGACCTGGAATTCACTATTTGTCTCAGGGTGGCCTTGAACTCATGGCAATCCTCCTACCTCTGCCTCCCAAGTGCTGGGATTAAAGATGTGCACCATCCAGCCCTTTAATTTCTTAATAGAGGCTCTTAAAATGGTATAAATTTCCTGCTTAGCACTGCCTTCATTGTGTCCCAAAGGTTTTGATATGCTGTATTCTGATCATCATTTGAGTCTATGAATTTAATGATTTCCTTTTTGATTTCTTCAATGATCCACTCATCATTCAATAGTATACTGCTTAGTCTCCATAAACTTCTGTATGCTCTGTAGTTTTAAAGAAAAATTTTTTTTTTTTTTTTTTGCGAGGTAGGGTCTCACTCTAGTTCAGGCTGACCTGGAATTCACTATGTCATCTCAGGGTGGCCTTGAACTCATGGCAATCCTCCTACCTCTGCCTCCCAAGTGCTGGGATTAAAGGCGTGCGCCACCACGCCCGGATTTTAAAGAAAATTTTATTGACAACTTCCATAATAATAAATCAAAATCCCATGGTAATTTCCTCCCTCCCCCCACTTTCCCCTTTGAAACTCCACTCTCCATCATATCCCCTCCCCCCTCAATCAGTTGCTCTTTTATTTTGATGTCATGATCTTTTCCTAATAGTATGATGGTCTTGTGTAGGTAGTGAGGTCAGACACTGTGAGGTCAATGGAGGAGCACGTTGTAAGGAGTCCTACCCTTCCTTTGGCTCTAACATTTTTTCTACCACCTCTTCCACAACAGACCATGAGACTTGGAAGGTGTGATAGAAATATTTCAGTGCTGAGCACTTCTCTGTCACTTCATCTCAGCACCATGGTCATCCCAAGCTCACTGCCATTTGAAAAGAGAAGGTTCTCTAACCAAAAGTGAGAGTAGATTAATATATGGGTATGAACATTAAGAGATGTGCTTACTGGGTGGCCACCAGCAGACTTTACACCCCTAGGGCTCATGACTACCCTGTTGTAGGTTTTCAGTATCAGTGATGTATTCCCTCCCATGGAGCGGGCCTCCAGTCAAATTACAGGGCAGTTGGTTTCCCCCATAACAGACATGCCACTATAGCACTCGTTGACTCATTTGGCCTGGCTGGCCAAATATAAATCTTGCAGTGTTCAGTGTTGAGTATCTTCTCTGGTGATTTCTCTCTCTCCCATTGAACTGCATGCAGTATGGTTTTTCCAGATTTCTGTCAGCTAGGCTAATGGAGGAGGTTTTCAGCTCAGCTCCAGAAGGATGTCTCAGTGACTTTGCAGCCCAAGTATGTGGAGTCTTCAGCAACAGGGTCTTACTATCTATTCCTAGTACGAAACAAAGGGCCTTGGCAATAGCCTGTAATATTTTTGGGGCATCAGGGACTTCCCTGGCCAACAACTCACTGGAATTGGCACTGAACATTTTTTAGTAACAATCTATGGCTCCTGAGTGTTCCATTGTCCTAAAAAATAGGCTTACATATGACTTATTTATGTCCTCTTAGATTTTGATTAGCTCTCCCTCCACCAATGTGGTCAGGGAAGATACCTCACTCAGGCCTTTTCATCCCCATTAATCTGTTCTTCTACTTGCATACATATAATACCATCCTACTAAGTCCCCCTCCCTCTCTTTCTACTCCCTTTATATCTCCTTTCTAGTTTACTGGCCTCTGCTACTGAGTTTTCTTCATACTCACATAAAAGTCCAATCATTTGTAGCTGGGATCCACATATGAGACAGAACATGTGATGTTTGAATTTCTGGGACTGGGTTATCTCACTAAGTATAATCCTTTCCAGATCCATCCATTTCCCAGAAAATTTCATAACTTTATTTTTCTTCACCGCTGAGTAGAACTCCATTGTGTAAATGTGCCACATCTTCATTATCCACTCATCAGTTGAGGGACATCTAGGCTGGTTCCATTTCCTAGCTATTATGAATACAGTGGCAATAAACATGGTTGAGCAAGTATCTCTAAGGTAGTGATGAGATGACTCCTTAGGGTATATGCCTCAGTGTGGTATAGCTGGGTCATATGGTAGATCTTCTTTTAGCTGTCTCAGGAATGTCCACACTGATTTCCACAGTGGCTGGACCAGATTGCATTCCCACCAACAGCATAGAAGTGTTCCTCTTTTTGCGCATCCTCAGCAGCATTTATGGCCATTTGTATTCATGATGGTAGCCTATCTGACAGGAGTGAGATGGAATCTCAACTAGTTTTAACCTGTATTTCCCTGATGACTAGGGATATAGAACATTTTTTTAGATGCTATATGCCATCTGTATTTCTTCTTTTGAGAACTCTCTATTTAGTTCCATAGCCCATTTTTTAATTGGTTTGTTTTATTTCTTACCATTTAATTTTTTGAGTTCTTTGTATATCCTAGATATTAATCCTCTATCAGATGTATAGCTGGCAAAGATTTTCTCCCATTCTGTAAGTTGCTTCTTTGCTATATTCACAGTGTCCTTTGTCATATAAAAGCTTTGTAATTTCATGAGGTCCCAGCAGTTGATCTGTGGTTTTATTTCCTGAGCAATTGGGGTTATATTCAGAAAGTCTTTGCCAAGACCAATATGTTGAAGGTTTTCCCCGACTTTTTCCTCTCGCAGTTTTCATAGTTTTAGGCCTGATATTAAGGTCTTTGATCCACTTGGACTTCATTCTTGTGTATGGAGAGAGATAAGGATCTATTTTCATCCTTCTACAGATACATATCCAGTTTTTCCAGCACCATTTGCTGAAGAGGCTGCCTTTTCTGAAATGAGTATTTTTGGCATTTTTGTCAAATATCAGGTGGCTATAGCTACCCAGGCTTACATTGGGGTCCTCTCTTCTGTTCCATTGCTCTACATGTCTGTTTTTGTGCCAGAACCATGTGGTTTTTGTCACTATGGCACTATAATATAGGCTAAAATCAGGCATGGTGATAGCACCAGCTTTATTTTTGTTGTTCAAAATTTGTTTTGATATTCAAGGTTTTTTGGTGCTTCCAATGAATTTTTGGATTTTTTTTTCTATCCATGAAGAATACCATTGGAATTTAATGAGAATTGCATTAAATGTGTAGGTTGCCTTTGGTAAGATTTCCATTTTCACAATATTGATTCTTCTGTTCCAAGAACAAGGGACTTTTTCCATTTCCTAGTGTCTTCTGCAATTTCTTGCTTGAGTGTTTTAAAGTTTGTGTTGTAGAGATCCTTAACTTCCTTAGTTAGGTTTATTTCTTGCTATTGATTTGTAGTTTTATACCATTGTGATCAAATAGAGTGAATGGAATTATTTCAATTTTCCTGTATTTGCAAAGATTTTCTTTGTGTCCTAATATATGGTCTATTTTAGAGAATGTTCCATGTGCTGCTGAAAATGTATATTCTATAGCATTTGGATGAAATGTCCTGTATATATCTGTTAGGTCCATTTGTTCCATGACTTCATTTAATCCAGATGCATCTCTGTTTATTTTTTGCCAGGATGACCTGTCAATTGATGAGCACGGGGTGTTGAAGTCACCCACTACAACTGTGTTTGGTGTTATCTGTGACCTTAGTTCTAATAGTGATTGTTTGATGAAGCTGAGAGCCCCCATGTTAGGTGCATATATGTTTAGGATTGTAGTGTCTTCCTGTTGGAGTGTGCCTTTAATCAATATAAAGTGACCTTCCTTATCTTTCCTAACTAATGTTGGTCTAAAATCTTCCTTGTCAGATATTAGGTAGTGACCCCTGCTTGTTTTCTAGGCCCATTTGCTTGAAACACCAGTTTCCAACCTTTCACCCTAAGATAGTGTCCATCCTTTGTAGAAAAGTGAGTTTCTTGGAAGCAACAAATTGAAGGATCCTGTTTTTTAACCCAGTCTGCAAACCTATCTTTTGGTTGGTGCATTGAGGCCATTGATATTAAGAGTTATTATTGAAAGGTGTGTATTTATTTATTTATTATTATTATTTACCATTTTTATTGTTTTGTAGTTCTTCAGGTTTTACCTTTGCTCTCTTGTATTAACTAGCATTTGAGAATGGTTTATTTTTTTCAGGTTCTTCATATGTGTGCTTTTCTTTCTCTTAAGCATGGACAATCCTGTCAAGTATTTTCTGTAGAGCTGGTTTTGTCTTCAAATACTCCTTCAGCCTGCTTTTGTTGTGGAATATCCTTATTACTCCATCTATTTGAATGGAGAGCTGCTTGGTTGACAGTTGCTATCTTACAGAACTTGGGAATACATCATTCCAAGCCCTTCTGGCTTTGAAAATTTGTGTTGTGTAATCTGGGGTGATCCTGATGGGATTACCTTTGCATGTGACTTGATTTTTCTCTTGAACTGCTTTCAATGTATTTTCTTTGGTTTGTGTGTTTGGTACTTTAATTATAATATGGCGAGGAGAGGTTCTTACCAGGTTTTGTCTGTTTGGTATTCTAAAGGCTTCATGTGTCTGCATTGGCTTCTCTTTCCCAATTTGGGGGAAGTTTCTTCTATAATTTTGTTGAAAGCTCCTACTTATGCCTTTGGAGTGAAATTCTTCTCCTTCTACTATACCCTGAGTTCTTATGTTTGATCTTTTCATAGTGTCCCAAATATCTTGAAATTCCCATTCATACTTTCCTGCTAGTTTGTCTTTGTCTTCATTGGACTGTATTAGATCTGCCACCTGCTCTTTTAGTTTAGATATTCTGTTCTCCCTTTCATCCACTGTACTGGTGAGATTTTCTACAGAGGTTTTTATTTCTCTGACTGTGTTATTCATTGCTAGTATTTCTGACTGTTTTTTTAAAAATTATTTCCATTTATTTAGTTATATCTTGTATTGACCTCCTTATTTCATTAAATTGGTTTCCTGTGTTTTCTTTGATTTCCTCTTTCAATCCTTTGATTTACTCTTTAATTTCTCTGAACATATTTATGGTCATTATTTTGAAATCTTTCTCAGGCATTTCCTCTAAGTCAGTATCACTGGAGGTCATTTCTGATGCATTAATACTTTTTGGTGGATTTATATTGTTTTGATTGTTTGCATTTCTTGTATTATAATGGGGAGATTTTTGCATCTTGGACTAAGTTAATGTTTGGATTTTCTAATTATCTGCAGTATTATTAGATGTATCAATCAATCTGATATTATATATCTCTAGGGTAGGAGCTTAAGGTGCTAGGTGTGACTCTCAGAGTAACCACAATAGTGACCCTAGGTGTTTGGTTTGCTTGCTATGAGAGTATTCAAGTAGGCTGAGTGCAACAAAATATAGGCAAATTCTAAATTTTAACTAAACAATGTACACTTTCAGTGAAAGACAGCACAGAGTATTTATACAAGGGTAGGTATTATGATAACCAGATCCTCTAACAAAGTCACAGTCTCTTAGGATATGTGTTGCCCCACACCCTTAATCCTGTCAACTGGGAGGCTAAGATTTCTGGTCTGTTGAGGGTTCCACGTCAGCTTGTGACCAAGTGAGACCCTTCCCTAACAAATGACAGAATAGGAAACAAAGGCACTATAAATCAGGAAGCAACAAATGACAAGCCCAAAATATAGCTTACTTGGGAATGGCAAATCTGACCATCCATCAGATTTAACATATAATTTACCCTGACATGGAAGGTGCAATTAGCACTTCTGATTCAATCCTATATACCAGGCTTATTTGGTGGGTACTGACCTGGTGTAATCCCAGTTACCTTTTGTGATGGTTTTGGTCTCAGTTATGCTGGGTGCCTGCTTGGGTCCCTCTTTGCTGTGCTGTGGGCCCAGGTAGGCTGGCTGGGTTGCTAGGCTGCTGCTCTGATCGCCTGTGCCGGGTGCTGTGTAGGTGAGCTCCCTTCCCCAGGTCTCTGGTGCTTGCAGGTGCTTGTGATGGCGGTGGGGGAGGGGAGACTGTGGACGGTGGTTGAAGTTCTCCCACTGGTCTTTGCGATCCTCTTCCTCCATTGGTCCCTGCCACCCTTCCTTCACATTTCTTTTGTGAGGGTGCTGGTATGAGTGGAACCCCCCTCACCTGGTTTTTCCTGTGGCTCAGTCTGAGCCTTGCCACTGTGGCCACGTGGACCTGGTGCAACTGCTGATGGAGCCACTTCTGCCTGCTTCTGTGTCTTTCCTACTTTTCTGCTACAGTTGATAATTTCTTATCCACCTCACTTTTTAGTAGAAGAGTGTATTTTGCTAGTTTTTTTTTTGGCTTCTCCCCTAGGCTGTTTTGGTGTAGTTCCTATGCTGCCATCTTAACCAGAAGTAGTGCTCTGTAGTTTTTATTGTTGCTGATTTGTTGTTTAATCCCATTAAACCAGAATACAAGGGATTATGCCAATTTTCCTGTATTTATTAAAATTTGCTTTGTGTCCTAATATATGGTTTCTTTTGTAGAATGTTCCATGTGCTGCTGAGAAAAATGTATATTCTGCAGCATTTGGATGGAATGTTCTGTAGATATCTGTCATGTCCATTTGTTTCATAACATCATTTAATCTGGATATCCCTCTGTTTATTTTTTGCTGGGACTACCTGTCAAATGATGAGAATGGGGTATTAAAATCACCCACTACTCTCTCTTTGTCTCTCTCTGCCTCCTTCTCTCTGTTGCTCTCAAATAAATAAATAAACAAAAAAAATTAAAAAAAAAAAAAACGGGCTGGAGAGATGGCTTAGCGGTTAAGCGCTTGCCTGTGAAGCCTAAGGACCCCGGTTTGAGGCTCAATTCCCCAGGACCCATGTTAGCCAGATGCACAAGGGGGCGCACGCATCTGGAGTTCATTTACAGAGGCTGGAAGCTCTGGCGCGCCCATTCTCTCTCTCTGTCTCTCTCTGCCTCCTTCTCTCTGTTGCTCTAAAATAAATAAATAAACAAAAAAACTAAAAAAAAAAAAAAAAAAAAACTCACCCACTACAATTGTGTTTGGTGTTAAGTCTAATAGTGTTTGTTTGATGAAATTGGGAGCCCCCATATTAGGTGCATATACATTTAGGATTGTAATGTCCTCCTGTAGGAGTATTCCTTTAATCAGTATAAAGTGACCTTCTTTATCTTTCTTCACTAATATTGGTTTGAAGTCTATCCTGTCAGATATTAGGATAGCAACCCCTGCTTGTTTCCTAGGCCTGTTTGCTTGAAATACCATCTTTTCACCCTAAGACAGTGTCTATCTTTTAATGAGTGACGAGTTTCCTGGAGGCAACAAAGAGCAGGATCCTGCCTTTTAATCCAGTCTGCAAGCCTTATGTCTTTTGGTTGGGACATTGAGGCCATTTTTAAAAAACTTTATTATTTATTTATTTATTTGAAAGAGAGAGAGAGAGAGAGAGAGAGAGAGAGAGAGAGAGAGAGGTAGAGAGAGGGAAAGAGAGAATGGGCGGGCCAGGGCTTCCAGCCACTGCAGACGAACTCCAGATGCATGTACCCCCTTGTGTATCTGGCTTACATGGGACCTGGGGAATCAAATAGAGGTCCTTTGGCTTTGCAGGCAAATGCCTTACTGCTAAGCCATCTCTCCAGTCATTGAGGCCATTTTTATTAAGAGTTAATATTACAAGGTATGGTTTATTCTCACTGTTCTTCTTGTTTGGTAGTGCTTCCTGTTTCCCTTTACACTCTTGTTTTAACTGTTATTTGAGTGTGGTTTATTCTTTCCTGTTTCCTCTTGTGTGTGCTTTGCTTTCTCTTCAGCATGAAGGATTCCTTCAAGAATTTTCTGTAGAGCCTAGCTTAGTTGTCATAAATTCCTTTAGCCTGTTTTTGTTGCTGAATGTCCTTATTTCTCCTTCAGTTTTGATAGATAGCTTTGCAGGATAAAGTATACATATTTTCTCAAGGTGTTCTGTTGAAGTTCTCTTGGAATTCCTTCAGGAGTTTGTTTTCTTCTTTGATTTCTTTGAGTATAGATAAAATCATTTTTTTTTGAAATCTTTGTCAGGCATTTCATCTGTAACAGTTTCATTGGGGGCCATTTCTGATGGATTTATAATTTTTGGTGGAATTGTGTTGTCTTGATTCTTTGTGTTTCTTGTATTACAATGTTGTGATTTTTAACTTTTATTTATTTATTTATTTGAGAGCGACAGACAATGAAAGAGGCAGGTAGACAGAGAGAGAGAATGGGCGCTACAGGGCCTCCAGCCACTGCAGATGAACTCCAGATGCGTGCGCCCCTTTGTGCACCTGGCTAACGTGGATCCTGGGGCATTGAGCCTCGAACTGGGGTCCTTAGGCTTCACAGGCAAGTGCTTAATCGCTAAACCATCTCTCCATCCCCAGTGTTGCGATTTTTTCATCCTGAGTTGATTTGATGCTTGGGTTTTCTTTTTCTTTTCTTTGTTTTTTGGTTTATTTTTATTTATTTATTTATTAGAGGTGGGGGGGGCAGAAGAGAGAGGGAGAGAGAGGGAGAGAGAGAGAAAGGGAGAGAATGGGCATGCCAGAGCCTCCAGCCACTGCAAGCGGACTCCAGACACATGTGCCACCTTGTGTATCTGGCTTAAGTGGAACTTGGAGAATCGAACTTGAGCTCTTAGGCTTCTCAGGCAAGCGCCTTAACCACCAAGACATCTCTCCAACCCAGATGCTTGCGGTACTTTTAGATTTGGAAGTCTAACTTTATAACCCTTCAGAGTAGGAGTTTAAGGTGCCAAGTGTAGCTCTTGTACTTCAATCCAACCTCAGAAGTAATCCTAAGTGTTGAGTTTGCTTGCTACTCAAGTATTTTAGTGGGCTGGGAGGAGCAATTTACTGGTAAATTCTAAAATTCAACTGAGCAATATTCACATTCAATAAAAACCAGCACAGAGTATGCAAGTGTGGGGATTGAAACAGATAACCTTATAAAGCCACAAACCCTAAGGGTGTGTGTTGCTCTATACCCTTAATCCTGTCATCTGGGAGGTTGAGATTTCTGTTCTGAAATGAGTTCCAGTTCAGCCTGGGTCTGAATCAGACCCTGCCTCCAATAATGACAGAAGAAAAAGACAAAGGCCCTAAGAGTCTGAAAGCATTAAAGGCAACAATAGTCAACCCCCAAATACAGCTTAGTTGAGAATGGTAAATCCAACTAACAACCCATAATCTGCTCGGACATAGAGAGATTAGCACTTCCAGTGCAGGCCTATGTATTTGTGTTTTTTTTTTTTTATTTTTTATCAGTCAGCCTTGTTACTTTTTGGGGTGGCTTCAAATCTCACCAATGCTGAGTGCCCACCTTGATCCCTCCATGTTGTGCTGTGAATCTGGTGCTCTGACCAGCTGTGCTGCCCCAGGGACCTGAATGCCTTCTCCGGAGGGTTGTGGTTCTGATGGCTGGGGGATGAGAGAGTGCAGGAAGCCTGGAGTTGTACTGGAACTGCTCAGCTCATCCTACCCGTGTCCTGCAGTCTCCCCTTCAGATTTCTTGACTTTGCAAGGAGGCTGATGAGGTTGGAACACCCCCTTGTTTGGTCTCTGCTCCCGCAGCTGGGTGGTGAGCGGCAGCGCAGGGTCCCTCCACTCACTCCACTTAGGTCTGGGTCTGGGTCTGCAAGCCCCTTGGTGGGATTCTGGCCAAGTTCCTCCTTTCTGATAGATCTTAGTGTCTCCTACTTCTCTGTGGTGGCAGATAAAAACCTATACACCCTCACTTTTCAGAGGAAGAGTGAATTTTGCTGTGGTTTTGCTCCAATCCCTCCCTAGGCTGTATTAGTGTGACTTCTATGCAGCCATTTTACCCAAAAGCCGAACACTTTCTTTCCTTTTGAAATTTTTTTTGTTTATTTTTATTTATTTATCTGAGAGCTACAGATAGAGAGAGAAAGAGGTGGGGGTGGGTGGGTGGGTGGAGAGAATGGGCACGCCAGGGCCTCCAGCCACTGCAAACGAACTCCAGATGCATGTGCCACCTTGTGCATCTGGCTAACATGGATTCTGGGGAATTGAGCCTCAAACCGGGGTCCTTAGGCTTCACAGGCAAGCGCTTAACCACTAAGCCATCTCTCAAGTCCCCTGAATATTTTCTTAAGTGTGTTTGCCATTTGCATTTCTTCCTCTGAGAACTCCCTGTTCAGTTCTCTGCCCTACTTTGTGAGTGGGTTGTTTGATTTTTTTTTATTGTTTAGGGTTTTGAGTTATTTGTAGATTCTAGAAATTGGGCCTCTGTCAGTTGTATAGCTGGCAAAAATTTTCTCCCAATCTGTGGGTAGTCTATTGGCTCTGCTTATTGTATGTTTGTCTGTGAAAAAACTTTTTAGCTTCCTGAGATCCCAATGGTTGAGTGATTCTTTAAGTTCCTGAGCTACTGGGGTTTTGTTCAGGAAGTATTTTCCTGTTCCTATATCGTGGAAAGTTCCTCCTAGTTTTTCTTCCAGTAGTAGCACAGTTTCCGGTCTTGTATTTAGGTCTTTGATCCATTTGGACTTGATTTTTGTGCATCAGCCCCAACATTTTCTTTATTGAAGTAGCCACTGGTAAGTTGCTCATACTCCTAAAATCAAGCCTAATTAAAGTCATTGGGTCTCAAAAAAAAAGACATGAAAGGAGAAAGAAGACTAGATGGGAAGAAGAAAGGGGTTAGTGGGAGGGACAGTTAGAGAAGAGAGGGTCCTGGGGGTGAATATGATCAAAATACATGTATAAAAAAGTCATAATGGGCTGCAGAGATGGCTTAGGGGTTAAGGCGCATGCCTGTGAGTCCTAAAGATCCAGGTTTGGTTCTTCAGGTCCCACATAAGCCAGATACACATGGTAGCATATGCATCTGGAGTTTATTTGCAGTGGCTAGAGGCCCTGGCATGCCCATTCTCACTCTCTCTACCTCTCTCTCCCCCCCCTGTCTCTAATAAATAAATAAATATAAATTTTTAGCCGAGTGTGGTGGAGCATGCCTTTAATCCCAGCACTTGGGAGGCAGAGGGAGGATTGCCATGAGTTCGAGGCCACCCTGAGACTACATAGTTAATTCCAGGTCAGGCTGGACCAGAGTGAGACCCTACCTCGAAAAACAAACAGAAAAATTTACATATATATATATGGTTGGTGTGGTGGTGGTGCATGCCATTAATCCCAGCACTCATGAGGCAGAGGTAGGAGGATCGCTTTGAGTAGTTCAAAGCCACTCTGTGACCACACAGTGAGTTCCAGGTCAGTCTGTACTAGAGTGAGACACTACCTCAAAAAACCAAAAAAAAAAAAAAAAAAAAAAAAGTCATAATGAAATCCATTATTATGGATAATGTATGCTAATAAAAACCTACAAAAAGGCCTTGTGTGGTGGTGCACACCCAACGCTCCCAACGCTCGGGAGGCTGAGTTAGGAGGATTGCTGTGAGTTCAAGGCTAGCCTGGGACTACACAGTGAGCTCCAGCCTGGGCTAGAGTGAGACTCTACCTCAAAAAAAAAAAAAAAAAAAAAAAAAAAAAAACAGAAAGAAAAAATCCAAATAAGAACCAAACCTCAACCTTCCCCCAACGAACAACAGAAGCCCAAAGAACAAGAACAACAAACAACCTCTCCAAACTTCATAATTCTTACTGAAACCCAGCCCCCAAAGTCGTAGTATTTGGACATAGGGCCTTTGTGAGGTAGTTAAGGCCTGATGTTGGAGACTTCATGAATGGAATTTATGCTTTATAAAGTACTGATGGAGAAGAACTATGGTGGCTAACATAGTTCAGGAGATTCTGTGGGGCTGGAACTGGAGACACCCGGACACTGGGACAGCTTGAACACCATCCTTGCTGGTCAGTTTGGCCTGGGGAAGTCTACGATGTGGAAATGAGATGACAACTGAAAATCCTCATCATGGAGTTGTTTCATGCTTTGGGAAGGATCAGTGGTGCATAGAGCGGTCCGTATTTGAATAAGGAAAACCTTTTGCACATGAGGGTTACAGCAGGGACGTTGAACTTGGGTATGGAGAACAGGTGTGGAGAAATGCCTCAAAACGTCCCCAGCCTGTTTGCCTGGGTAGACACGTGAGATCAGGGGTGTCACTCTCAGAGAAATGCACCAATGTGAGAGGCAAATGTGCAGTTGAGGAAACGTAATGAGGAGGGTGGGTTGAGGTGTTCCAGGCTGTCACACTCGTGGATGGATGTTCAGAGGAGAGACCTTGCAGGCTGGTGTGTGGGTGGAATGCCAGGCTGCAGGGGGTAGATAGAGCCTCCTACTGCTGGGAGCTTGTGATGGGGCACCCTGCGAATGACCACGAATTTACTAAGGGCCAGCCCCACTATAGGCGACTATGACCTCACTTGGGGTCATTCTCAAAGTGAACCCTTGGCTCACAAAGCACACTCCTTCCCCTGACTGTGGTGTGGACCCTCTCTGCAGCTCTAGGGAGCCCAGAAATGTTTCCCCTAGTGGCCTTGGGGCTCATCAGGCTCTTTAATTAACCAGTGGCAATTGCTGTTGGAAACTTGGCACCTGGCACCTGAGTTTTTTCTCTTCTGGTGATGTCCCAGACTCCCCTTGCAGACAGTGTCACTGTGTCTAAAGGGGACACAGTGATGGCCACCTGGGGATGAACTCTGGAGTCCAGTTGCCTTTATCAGTGACTGTTGGTGCATGCTGTGCATGTGGACTTTCACTGGCTCCCTCCCCAGCCTGTGGGCCACAGCAGTACAGGTGAGGCAGTGAGGATTCCTGGGGATCAGGCCAGGGCTAGCTGCTGTGCTAGAAACTCAGGTGTCCAGTGCCTGGAGCTGGGCTTTGTCCCTCCAGCCTTAGGCCGTGGACAGCCCTACTTGGGGCTGGTGTCCATAGGTTGCTATGGGTGATGAAGCTGCGGGAGACTGAGGGTGGGGAAAGGTTGGTGGGAATGCTGACACTCCAGCAGCTTGAGCAATCTGTGTTATATCTGCCTGGTCCTAAGGGGTATATACGAAGGGCTATTATTCCGGACGCAGGCCCTTCCTCAAGTCTCTGCATCTGTCTTTTCAATGAAAAAGAAAAAAAAGGGAAAATAGTTCTTTGGTTTTTTAGGGTATGGTCTCTCTCTAGCCCAGGTTGACCTAGGATTCATTATGTAGTCTCAGCTGGCCTTGAACTTACAGTGATCCTCCTACCTCTGTCTCTAGAGTGCTGGGATTAAAGGTACGCACCACCATGCCCAGCAGGGAAAATATTTCTTAAAAATTATATTTTTTTCTGGGCACGGTCATGCATGCCTTTAATCACAGCACAGGAAAAGCTGAGGTAGGAGTAGCACCATGAGTTCAAGGACAGCCTGGAGCTTCAGAGTGAGTTCCAGGTTAGTCTGGGCTAGAGTGAGATCTTAGTTAAAAAAACAAAAACACAACCAAAAATACTTTGAGTCAAAGCCTCAAGACAGTTCCAGACTGATCTGGAACTCTCTATGTAGCTCAGCAGGCTGTCAGCTAACTCATGATGATCCTTCTACCTCAGCATCCTGAGTGTCGTGATTATAGGTGTGAGCTACTGTGCCTGGCCTATTTATTTACTGATTATTTTGTGTGTGTGTGTGTGTCATATGCCTGTGCCCAGCAGATGCGTGTGCCCTGTGCTGCATATGTGAGGTGTGTGGATGCCAGAGGAGAACGTTGAGTGTCTTCTCTTTGCTCATCTGTCTGTTTCCTTGAGAATCTTTCACTCAACCCAGAGCTGCTGTTTTTTTTTTTCTTTTTCTTTTTTTCTTCTGTCAGTGAGTCCCAGTAATTATCTAGTCTTTGCCCTCCATACAGGGCTGGGGCTACAGATGTGTATGTTTATGCCCAAGTGTTAATGTGAGTGCTGGGGAGTTGGACTCAGGCTGTCATGTTTGTGCAGCAAGCCTCTTAACCACTGAGTCATCTCTCCCCACATGTGCTTTGTTTTTCAAAGGTGGGGTTCTCAATCTCGCCAAGACTGACCTGGAAATCACTGTAGTCTGAAGCTTGCTCAAACTCAGTGATCTTCCCACCTCTGCCATCTGAGTGCTGGGATTAAAGGCATGTGCCACCATGCCTGGCACCAAATGTACTTTTTATTTTTTTCAGAGGTAGGGTTTCACTCCAGCTCAGGCTGACCTGGAATTCACTATGTAGTCTCAGGGTGGCCTTGAACTCATGGTGATCCTCTTACCTCTACTTCCCGAGTCCTGGGATTAAAGGTATGCGCCACCATGACGAGTGACATTTTAATATTTATTTATTTATAAGGAGGGAGGAAGGGAGCAGAATATGAGAGAGCATGGATGTGTCAGGGCCTCTTGTCACTGCTCAGAAACTCCAGGCATATGTGCCATTTTGTGCATATGGCTTTTTTTGGCTACTAGAGAACTGTACCCAGGACAGCAGGCTCAAAGCAAGTGCTTTTAACCACTGAGCCATCTCCCCAGACCATGTGTCTATTTTTTTTTTTTTCAAGGTAGGGTCTCACTCTAGCCCAGGCTGACCTGGAATTCACTATGTAGTCTCAGGGCAGCCTCGAATTTACGGCAGTGCTCCTACCTCTGCCTTCCAAGTGCTGGGATTAAAGGCCTGTGCCACCATGCCTGGCTATTTTTTTTTTAATTTTATTTTTGATGCACCATTTTTTTTGTGTGATAAGTGAGATTATATTTGCATATTTTATAAGATACTTTCTTTGGGTAACAATATGTTGCAACTATCTTTCTATGATGTACTATATTCTAACAACTAAACTTAAAATTTATTATGATGAAATGCACTTGAAACTTACTATATATATATATATTCATAGAGAGTTTGAAGCTAATGTTAGATACACAATGAGACCTTGTCTCAAAAACATCAGAAAAACCGTGTGTCTATTTCTTTTCTTTTTCGAGGTAGGCTCTCACATTAGTCCAGGCTGACCTGGAATTCACAATGTAGTCTCAGGGTGGCCTTAAATTCACCATGATCCTCCTACCTCTGCTTCCTGAGTGCTGGGATTAAAGGCATGCACCACCATGACCGGCCGTGTGTCCATTTTTAAAGACAGGGTCTCATGTAGCCCAGGCAGACTCAAATTTACTATGTAGTGGAGGATGACCAGTTAGTTCTGCCTGCCTCTACCTTCTATGTGCTGGTATTACAGGCCTGTGCCATCATACCTGGCTATCCTTGTATCAACAGTAGAATAGATGAGTGTATGTGACTGGTTTGAATTGGATTCTGATGTCGACAGCTCTTTTGTGTAATCCTGTTTCCACCTGGACCATTTTCATTATGTTGAGTATTATTTATGTATTTATTTTAGAGATAAGGGTCTCACTATGTATCCCAGGCTGGACTTAAATTCATTATGCAGTTGAGATGACCTCAAACTTGTGCTCCTCCTGGCTTACTCTCCCAAGGGTTGGTAGTACAGGCAGGTACCATCATGCACAGCTAATGTTGACTGTCATGAAGGAACATTTTTTTTACTATATATGTTGTGTATGTGTGTGTGTGTCATCGTGTACATGTGGAGATCTGAAGACAATCTTGAGGTGTTTTTCCTCCCTTTCACTTCACTTTCTAAAGATATATATATTTTTATTTATTTAGAGAGAAAGAAGGAGAGAATGAGAGAGAGAGAGAGAGAGAGAGAGAGAGAGAGAGAGAGAGAGAGAGAGAGAATGGGCATGCCAGGGCCTTTAGCCTCTGCAAGCGAACTCCAGGCATATGTGCCACCTTGTGCATCTGCCTTATGTGGGTACTGGGAAATTGAACCTGGGTCCTTAGGCTTTGAAGGCAAGTGCCTTAACGGCTAAGCCATATATCCAGTCCTTCTTCTACTTTTGCTTGGGGAAATTTCTCCCTTGTTGGTTTTACTTTTGTTGTTTTGTGTGCATCAGTCTAGCTGGCCTGAAAGCTTCTGGGTTCTGGCTGTGCCTCCCGCTGCTGTAGGCACGTTGCTATCACAGATGTAGCATGCTGTGTTGTGTCTGGCTTTATGTGGGTGCAGAGGGATTTCATTGTAAGCAAGTACTTTTAGCTGCTGAGACAAACTCTGAAGGGGCAGCTTCTCAAAAAGCTGTCTGTGATGAGCTTCCAACCTGATGTGTGCTTTGAGATTGTACAGTTTCAGGATCCAATTTCTGCTTGTCTGGTTGAGGTCCTACTGCTGTTCTGGGTAACGAAAGGTTCTTTTTTTAATTTTTAAAACTTTTTACTGACAGATTCCGTAAGTATTGACAATAAACCATGGTAATTCTCTCCTTCCACTCCCATTCTCCAGCCCCTCAAATCCACTGTCCATTGAATCCCCTACCCTTTCCAATTAGTCTGTCTTTTATTTTGATGTGATCATCTTTTCCTTGGTCTTGTGTAGGTAGCATCAGGACTCAGGTTCAATTCCCCAAAACCCATGTAAGCCAGATGCACAAGGTGGCACATGCATCTGAAGTTCATTTGCAGCAGCTGGAGGCCCTGCCATGCCCATTTTCTCTCTCTCTCTCTCTCTGCCTATTTCTCTCTATCTCTTCCTCAAATAAATAAATAAAAATATAATAATCTTTAAAAAAGAAAAGAAAGGGCTGGGGAGATGGCTTAGCGGTTAGGCGCTTGCCTGTGAAGCCTAAGGACCCCGGTTCGAGGCTCAATTCCCCAGGACCCACGTTAGCCAGATGCACAAGGGGGCACATGCATCTGGAGTTCGTTTACAGAGGCTGGAAGCTCTGGCGCGCCCATTCTCTCTCTCTCTCTCTCTCTCCTTTTCTCTGTTCTCTCAAATAAATAAATAAACCAAAAAATTAAAAAAAAAGAAAAAAAAGAATTATACTATATAAAAAAAAGAAACCCAGGCATGGTGGTACACATCTGTGACTGTAGCACTTTGCAAGAGAATCAGGAGTTCAAGGTTAGCCTTAGCTACTTTGTTATTTTGAGGCCATATAAAACTCTATCTCTAAATAGAAACAAAATCAAGGGCTGGAGAGATGGCTTAGCAGTTAAGTGCTTGCCTGTGAAGCCTAAGAACCCTGGTTTGAGTCTCAATTCCCCAGGACCCACGTTAGCCAGATGCACAAGGGGATGCACGTGTCTACAGTTTGTTTGCAGTGGCTGGAGGCCCTGGTGTGCCCATTCTTTCTCTCTATCTGCCTCTTTCTCTGTCTGTCGCTCTCACATAAATAAATAAAAATGGTAAAAATAATCAAAACGAAAAAACAAGAACAAAAACAAAAACAGTAAAAAGAGGGTTGGGGTTTTAGCACAGTAGTAAAATATTGCCTAGGATGCACATGGCCCTGGTTTCTAATCTCTAGTACCCATTAGGAAAAAGGGCTTGGGGTGCAGAGATGTCTCAGTGGTTAAGGCACTTGCCTGCAAAGCCTAACAACTCAGGTTCAGTTCCCCAGGACTCACATAAAGCCAGATGCACAAAGTAGGATATACACCTGAAGTTCGTTTACAGTGGCTGGAGGCCCTGGCATACACATTCTTTCAGTTTTCTTCTCTCTATCTCTCTCTGCTTGCAAATAAATAAATAAAATATGTAAAAAGAAAAGAAAAAAGTGTTTGGGGCTGGGGAGATGGCTTGTTAAATGCCTTTGCTTGCAAAGCCTGTTGGTTTGGGTTCAATTCCCCAGCGCCAGCATAAAACCAGATGCAAAAAGTGGTGCAATCATCTAGCATTTGTTTGCAGCAGAAAGAGATCCTGCATGCATGCACACATATATGCACACAGGCATGCATGTGTGCACACACACACACAATATATATAATTTTTTTTGGAGGTACGATCTCGCTGTAGCCCAGGCTGACCTGGAATTCACTATGTAGTTTCAAGGTGGCTTCGAACTCATGGTGATCCTCCTACCTCTGCCTCCTGAGTGCTGGGGGATTAAAGGCGTGTGCCACCACACCCGGCTAAAAAACTTTTCAAAAAAATTTATTTATTTGAGCTGGGTGTGGTGGTGCATGCCTTTAATCCCCCAGCACTCAGGAGGCAGAGGTAGGAGGATCGCTGTGATTTTGAGGCCATCCTGAGACTACATAGTGAACTCTAGGTCAGCCTGAATTATAGTGAGACCCTACCTTGGAAAATAAAAAGAAAAAATTTTATTTATTTATTTTTAAGTTAATTTTTTTGTACTATTTATTCATTTTGCAAGAGATAAATAGAGAGAGACAATGGGCATGCCAGGGGATCCAGCTACTGTAAACAAACTGCAGACTCATATGCATCTGGCTTACATGGGCACTGGGGAATCAAACCTGGGTCTTTAGGCTTCGCAGGCAAATGCCTTAACCACTAATCCCTCCAGCCCTGAAAAGCTTTGTGTGTGTGTGTGTTTTGATTTTTCGAGGTAGGGTCTCACTCTAGCTCAGGCTGACCTGGAAATCACTCTGTAGTCTCAGGGTGGCCTTGAACTCATGGCAATCCTCCTACCTCTGCTTCCCGAGTGCTGGGATTAAAGGCATGCGCCACCACTCCCAGCCTAAAAAACTTTTTTTTAGAAAAGCTTGTCCCATTGCTTTTTCTCCTGTATTCTCCTTTTCATTCTCCAGCAAAGTTTAAATGTCATGAGTTCTGGACCATCTTCACATATTTCTTGGTTATTTATTTCCTCCAGAAAATTTCAATTTTCTTACCCAGATTTATGGTTATTATAATTATCTGTTGATGAGTTTCTCCCTTACAGATCAAGAATGACATCTGATCACCAATCACAGAATTTAGAATTAATTAGGAGGTTATTAAGGATGGAGAAAAAGAAAAAGACATCTTTTTAAAATATTTTATTTTTATTTATTTGATAGAGAGAGAGAGAGAGAGGTTGAGAGAGAGAATGGGCACATGTCAGGGCGTCCAGCCAGTGCAAATGAACTCCAGATGCATGCGCCCCACTTGTGCATCTGGCTAACGTGGGTCCTGGGGATTCAAGCCTGGGTCCTTTGGCTTTGCAGGCAAATGCCTTAACCACTAAGCCATCCCTCCAGCCCAGAAGAAGACATCTTGAACCTTGGTAAAGAGGGCTCAGGATAGAGGAAATATTAACTGGCTGATGAGCTTTGAGTTCCTCTATGACATGACATTCCCAGATGTCTGGAGTCACTTTCTGGTTGGTACAGATAGTGAAGTTCAAAGTTCCTTAAACTCCTGTATTCACTGGGCAGCTGTAACACAAGTGCAGCCATGTTAAATTTTTTTTGCTTGTGTGTGTGTATATAACTGGTGGTGGTGGTGGTGGTGGTGGTGGTGGTGGTGGTGTGTGTGTGTCTGTCTGTCTGTCCTTGCAGGAGTCCATGTACTCCTGTGGTGGGGTGCACCTGCCAGTGGTGCACAGAACAGGATGTTGGGGTGTCCTGCTCTTTCGCTTTTCTGCCAGCTAGTCTTTCTTCCTCACTCCCTCCCTTCCTTCCTTTCTCTCTCTTTTCTTCAAGGCATGGTCTCCTTCTAGCCCATGTTGACCTGGAACTTACTGTGTGGCCCTAGGTTGGCCTTGAACTCAGGAGATCCTCCTACCTCAGCCTCCCAAGTGCTGAGATTCAAGGCCTGTGACACCACACCTAGCTTCTTTAGCCCTTTCTTCTTTCTTTCTTTCTTTCTTTCTTTCTTTCTTTCTTTCTTTCTTTCTTTCTTTCCTTCTCCCTCTCTCCCTCCCTCTCTCTTCTTTGTTTCTTTCTTTCTCTTTCTCTCTTTCCTTTCTTTTTTGAGAGAGGCAGATAGATAAAGAGATACTGGGTGTACCAGGGCCCCCAGCCACTGCAAACAAACTCTAGATGCATGTATCCCCTTGTACATTTGGCTTAAGTTGGTTGTGGAGAATCGAACCAGGATCCTTTGGCTTTTCAGGCAAACGCCTTAACCGCTAAGCCATCCCTCCAGCCCAAGCCAGATTCTTTTATGATCCTGATGCTTGCCTTCTTGCCTTTTTTTTTTTTTTTTTTTTTTTTGGCGAGTGCTGGTGATTTGCAGGTCTCTGCTCCACTGTGAGAGTGGAGTTACAGGCACATGTGGCCACACGTGGTTGCTTAATGTGGGTAGTGGAGATTTGGACTCTGGGGAATCTCAGGCTCCCTCAGCTCCTCATATTTGGACAGAAAGAGCAATTAACTGCTGAGCCCTCTATTTAGCTCCATGTTCATATTTTTTGTCTTCTAGAACACAGCCTGGGTCTGCCCTGACCACAGACCTCCACGAACATGGTGCAAATGACTGTTGGTGACATGGCTTTGAAGGTCGCGCTCCTGCTCCAAGTGGGTGCTGGTGTTCTGGTAAACGCATACCTGCTCTTCCTCCATGGTTCTCTGTCTAGCTCAGGGCACAGACAGAAGACTGCAGATCTCGTTCTGTCCAACTTGGCCATGGCCAATTCCTTCGTTCTTCTCTCCAAGGGTACACAGCAAATCATGGAAGATTTGGGACTGACAAGTGTCCTGGAAGGTTCTGGGTGTCAGGTCTTGTATTATTTCCACAGGGTGTCTCGAGAAGTTTTGCTCTGTGTCACTTGCTTGCTGAGCTGCTTCCAGGCAGTCGTGGTCAGCCCCAGGAGTGGGCTGTGGTTGGTGCTCAGGCACAAGGTCTCTAAGCACGCTGGCGCCTCCTGTTTCCTCTGCTGGACTCACAATCTGGCCATCAACATCATTTCTCCCATTCAGATCAGGGTTGCCTGGGAAAACAGCAGTGATTTCGTCACAAGGAACAGCATTGTTTGCCAGTTCCAGGCCACCAAGTCTGGCATGTATTCAATTCCCCTGTCCTTTACGGGAGCTCTGCTGATGACACTCATGGTCGTGGCAAGCATGCACATGGTGTGTGTCCTGCTCAGACACCACCAGAAGGTCCGGCATATTCACAGTCCCAGTGTCGCCCACAGGACGTCTCCTGAAATGTGGGCCACCTACAGAAGCCTGCTCTTAGTGGCCAGCTTCATCCCCTTTTATTTTCTCAATAGCATCAACGTATTTTACGACACAAAGTCATTTAGTTCCTACTTATGGCTGCAGCACACCCTGAAGTTTCTTGCTACATGTTTTCCCACCCTCAGCCCCTTGGCGTTGGTCCTGAAGAATTCCAGAGCCCTGGGTTCCTGATTTTAGTGCCTGGGAATGTCCCACTCTGACTCCTGGTTCATGGATGGACATCTTTTCCACGTGTGTCTCCCTCCTTCTTTCACTCCATCCACACATTAAAATATTTTATTTTTATTTATTTGACAGAGAAAGAGGGAGAGGGAGAGAGAAGAAGAGAGAGAATGGGTGCACCAGGGCCTCCAGCCACTGCAGAGGAACTCCAGACGCATGAGCCCCCTTGTGCATCTGGATAACGTGGGTCCTGGAGAATGGAACCTGGGTCCTTTGGCTTTGCAGGCAAATGCCTTAATCACTAAGTCATCCCTCTGGCTCCGCCATCCACACTTTTATAGAAACCTGTGGGTTCACAGGTTAGAACTTTATTGTGGGAGACCTCACAGGCCTGTGAGAAGAAACACCATCAAACCAACACATGAGGCCAAACACGGGTGTTTTTAACTTACGATGTATGGGATAACAATAATTTACTTTACAAAAAATTATGTGTAGCCTTTTTTTTTTTTTTTTTTTTTTTTTTTTGAGGCAGTGTTTCAGTTTAGCTCAGGGTGACCTGGAATTCACTATGCAGTCTCAGGGTGGCCTTGAACTCATGGCCATCCTTTTACCTCTGCCTCCCAGGTGCTGGGATTAAAGGCATGCACCACCACGCCTGGCTTAAATGTGTAGACATTTTTTTGTTAAATTAAAAAAAATTTTAATGTATATTTTTCATTGACAACTTCTATACTTACAGACAATAAGCCATAATAATTCCCTCACCTCCCCCACTTCACCCTTCACAACTCCACTTTCTATCATATCCCCTCCCTCTCTCCATTAGTCTCTGTGTTGTTTTGATGTCATCATCTTTTCCTCCTATTATGAGGGTCTTGTGAAGGTATTGCTAGGCACTGCGAGGTCATGGATATCGAGGCCAATTTCTGTCTGGGCAGTTGTATGTAAGGAGTGGTACCCTTCCTTTGGCTCTTTCATTCTTTCTGCCACTTCTTCTGCAATGGACCCTAAGCCTTGGAGGATGTGATAGAGATGTTTCAGTGCTGGACACTCCTCCGTCACTTCTTAGCACTGTGGTGCCTTTTGGGTCATCCCATTGGTCACCGCCACTTAAAAGAGAAATTTCTCTAACCAGAAGTGAGAGTCGAATTAATATATGAATATGAACATTAAGTGTAGTGCTTACTGGGCAGTTTGGTGAGCATAATACATGCATTTACTTAGATAAGAACAGGTTTACACCCCTAAGGCTCATGACCTCCCCTGCCATAGGCTTTTGATTAGGTTTTCAGTACCAGGAATGTATTCCCTCCAACAGAGCAGACCTTCAGTATGACTAGAGAGCCCTTGGGTTCCCCCAGAACAGACATGCCGCTATTGCACCTGTTTGGTCATTTGGCCTCTCTGGCCAAACTTGAGGCTTCCAGTGTCCATTGTTTTCACTGCTGGTGACTTCTGTCTCAAATGTGTAGCCTTTAATCCCAGAACTCGGGAGGCAAAGGCAGGAAAATCGCTGTGAGTTCAAAGCCAACAGAGTAAGTTCCAGGTCAGCCTAGGCTAAAGGGAAACCCTATCTCAAAACAAACAAACAAACAGACAAACAGAAAACCAAAACCCACACCCCAAAAAACCCAAACAACAACAACAAAAAACATGTGTACTGTTACAGAACGTCAGTATGAGTGAAAGTAGAGGAGATTACTAACCCCAGGGTCCAAAGAACTGGGTTGCTCCCCAAAGAGACCTGACCCCAAGCTGAGAATTTATTTTGCTTTTATAGCGTTCATAGCGGTGGGGAGGGTACGTGGAGCAGCTGGGTTTTACAGAAGCAAAACGTGGCAAGTGGCTGAGTTAGCTTGTATAGTCTATATTATTAAAAACAAATTTTTTTTTTGTTTTGGTTTTTCAAGGTAGGGTTCCATTGTAGCCCAGGCTGACCTAGAATTCACTATGGAGTCTCAGGGTAGCCTTGAACTCACAGAGATCCTCCTACCTCTGTGTCCCAAGTGCTGGGATTAAAGGCGTGCACCACCACGCCTGGCTTTAAAAAAAAGCTTTGTAAACATGCATATCAATCATTCTTGCACTTAGGTTACCCTAACCATGAGCTCTATCTTACTTTATTTTAGCCTAAATTGTCCTTTCTTCTCACCCCTCCAGGCCCTTTCTACACAGTTCTCTCTTTGGGATTTTTCTTTTTCTTTTTTTCTTTTTCTTTTCAAAGGTATGGTCTTGCTCTAGCCCAGGTTGACCTATGTAGTCTCAGGGTGGCCTCAAACTCATGGTGATCCTCCTACCTCTGCCTTCCCAGTGCTGGGATTAAAGGCATGTGCCACCAGAGCCCAGCTCTTTGGGATTTTTCCATCTGCTGACAAAGATAAATTCAGATCCTCAGCAATGAACTCTTTGCAGTAGTTCAGCGAATCAGTTCAACTTTCAGTTTCTTTTCTACCACAGAATGTGTGCGCATGTATGTATGTATGTGTGGATGTGTCTAATTAATTAATTATTATTTTTTTTTTTTTTGGTTTTTCGAGGTAGGGTCTCACTCTAGCCCAGGCTGACCTAGAATTCACTATGGAGTCTCAGGGTGGCCTCGAACTCACGGCGATCCTCCTACCTCTGCCTCCCGAGTGCTGGGATTAAAGGCGTGCGCCACCAAGCCCGGCTTAATTTATTTTTTATTGACAAGTTCCATGATTGTAAACAATCTCCCATGGTAATTCCCTCCCTCCCCCCACTTTCCCCTTTCAAACTCCATTCTCCATCATAGTCCCTCCCCCTCTCAATCAGTCTCTCTTTTATTTTGATGTCATGATGTTTTCCTACTATTATGTCTTGTGTAGGTAGTGTCAGGCACTGTGAGGTCATGGATATCCAGGACATTTTGTGTCTGGAGGAGCACGTTGTAAGGAGTCCTACCCTTCCTTTGGCTCTTACATTCTTTCTGTCACCTCTTCTGCAATAGACCCTGAGCCTTGGAAGGTGTGATAGAGATATTTCAGTGCTGAACACTCCTCTGTCACTTCTTCTCAGCACCATGGTGCCTTCACCTTCTGAGTCATCCCAAGGTCACTGCCATCTGAAAAGAGAAGGTTTTTTAACCAAAAGTGAGAGTAGCATTAATATATGGGTATGAACATTAAGAGAAGTGCTTACTGGGCAGTTTGATGAGCGTAGTATATACAATTAGCCAGACAGCAGAAGACGTCACATCCCTAGGGCTCATGACTACCCCTGTTGTAGGTATTCAGTATCAGGGATGTATTCCCTCCATGGAGTGGGCCTCCAGTCAAATTAGAGGGCAGCTGGTTTCCCCCATAACAGACATGTCACTATTACACCCGTTGGCTCATTTGGCCTGGCTGACCAAATCTAAGGCTTGCAGTGTCCACTGTCGAGTATCTTCACTGGTGGTGATTTTTCTCTCTTCCATTGAACTGCATGCAGCATGGCTTTTCCTAGCTTTCTGTCAGCTGCTCTACATAGAGGAGATTTTCAGCTCAGTTCCAGCAGGATTTCTCAGTGACCTTGTAGCCCAAGTATGTGGAGTCTTCAGCAACAGGGTCTTATCATCTATTCCTGGTGGGAAACCAAGGGCCTCAGCAATGGCCTGTAATGCTTTGGGGGCACTAGGGAACTCCCTGGCCAACAACTCACTGGAAGGTATCCCTTCCCCAGCACTGAAAATTTTTCTAGTAACAATCTATGGCTCTTGAATGTTCCATTGTCCAAAAAAGTAGGTTTCCATATGATTTATTTATATCCTCCTAGATTTTGATTAGCCCTCCCTCCACCTTTCCTTTACTTAATCTCTTCCTCTGACCTCACTTAGGCCTTTTCACCCCCATTAATCTGTTCTTCTACTTACATATATATAATACCATCCTATTAAGTCCCCCTCTCCCTTCCTTTCTATTACCTTTATATCTCCTTTCTAGCTTACTGGCCTCTGCTACTGAGTTTTCTTCCAACTAATGAGTGGAAGGTAGAGCTTCCAAAGTTTTCTGGCTCTGTCTCGCATTGCTGTAGGCACATTGGGGTTACAGACACATGAGCCACTTTGTGTTCAGCTTTATGTGGATGCTGGGAAATTGAACTTGTGCCAGTAGGCTTGCAAGCAATCACCTTTAACCATTCAGCTATCTTCTCACGCCCCCCCCTTTTTTTGGTTTTTCTAGGTAGGGTCTTACTCTAGCGAAGGCTGACTTGGAATTCACTATGCAGTCTCCGGGTGGCCTCGAACTCATGGTTATCCTCCTACCCCTGCCTCCTGAGTGCTGGGATTAAAGGTGTATGCCATCACACCTGGCTCTGTTTTTTTTTTTTTTTGTGATTATTTTAGAAACTATTTTATTGACAAATTCCATAAATATGAACAATGTAACATGGTCATAATCCTCTCCCACCATCTCCCCCCATCCTCCCACCACTAAATCCTTTTCTTCTTTTCAACTACCCTCTCTTCTATTTTGATGCCATTCATTTTTTCCCCCTATTATGTGGGGCTTGTGTAGGTGGTGTCAATCACTGTGAGAACATGAATATCTCTGCCACCTTGTGTCTGGAAGACAGAAAACATTGTAATCAGTCCTACCCTTCCTTTGGTTCTTGCATTCTTACTCCAATCTCTAAGACTTGGGATCCCTGAGCCTTGGAGGGTATGATAGAGATATCTCATTTAGTGATGAACAATCCACTGTCACTTCTCATCACTTTAGTGAGTTTTTTTTTTTTTTTTCCCCGAGGTAGGGTCTCACTCTAGCCCAGGCTGACCTGGAATTCACTATGTAGTCTCAGGGTGGCCTCAAAGTTACAGTGATCCACCTACCTCTGCCTCCCAAATAAGGGTGTGTACCACCATGCTTGGCTCTTTAGTGAGTTTTGAATCACACCATCTGAAAAGAGAAGCTTCTCTAACCAAAAGTGAGAGTAGCATTATTATATGGGTATATATATAAATACTTAGAGTCAGTTTTGCGGGTATAATATATCCAGTTAGCAAAACAACAGTAGTAGTTTCCCCCCTAGGGCTTATGACCTTCCAAACCATAGGCTTTTCATTAGGTTTTCAGTACCAGGCAAAAATTCTCCCCCATGGAGTGGGCCTCAAGTCCATTTAGAGAGCAGGTGGTTTTCCCCATGACAGACATGCCAACTCCTGTTGTTTTTTGAGACAGGGTCTCTTGAAGCCAGGCAGGAATCAAATGCCAACTTTGAACTCCTGATCCTCTTGCCTCCACTCCCCTGTGCTGGGATTACAGGTGTGCACCACCACACGTAGCTTCCCACTTTTTCTTCTCTTCTCTTCTCTTCTCTTCTCTTCTCTTCTCTTCTCTTCTCTTCTTCTTCTTCTCTTCCTTCCTTCCTTCCTTCCTTCCTTCCTTCTCTGTCTTCCTTTTTCCTTCCTTCCTTTCTTTTTTTCTCTCTCTCTTCCTTTCTCTCTCTTTCTTTCTTTCTTCCCTCCTCCCTCCCTCCCTCTCTCCCCCTCTCCCCCCCTCTTTCTTTCTTGGTTTTTCGAGGTAGGGTCTCACTGTAGTCCAGGCTGACCTGGAATTCACTATGTAGTCTCAGAGTGGCCTCCAACTCACAGCCATCCTCCTACCTCTGCCTCACCAGTGCTGGGATTAAAGGCGTGCACTACCACACCCGGCCTAATTAATTTATTTTTTTCGAGGTACGGTCTCACTCTAGTCCAGATTGACCTGGAATTCACTGTGTAGCCTCTGGATGGCCTCAAACTCACGTGATCCTCCTGCCTCTGCTCGATTGAGGGTGTGTGCTTCCATGTACGGCTCCATCTCATTTATTGAGATGAGGTCTTCCCCTAGGCCCAGAGCTCACCAACCTGGCTGTTCCAGCTAGCTAGCCCTGGGAATCCACCTGTTTCTGCCTCCTGAGTGAGCACCTCCATTCCTGGATTTACACGGTCGCTGGGGATCTGAGCTCAGGTCCTCACACTGTGTGGCAAGTGCTTCACTGACTGAGCCATCTCCCAACATTCCCTCTTTTCAGATAAGGTCTCAATATGTAGCCAAAGCTGACCTTGAACTCACTTTGTATAGTTTGGCCTTGAACTTGTAATCCTCCTGGCTCAGTTTCCCCAGTGCTCTGATCACAAGCATTCACCACCACTCTTGGCTTATTATTATGTTTGACCAATGAATTTATGTCCATGTGTAACAAGGAGGAAACTAAATGTACCTTGGAAAAAATGCTTGTAGGATTTCATGCTAATCAGATTTCCATCTGTCACTATAACAAATGACTTGAGATAATCATCTCATAAAGAGAAAAGTTCAGTGTGGCTCATAGTTTTGGAACTTTCAGTCTGTCATTGCTCTCATTGCTTTTGGGCTTGTGATGAGCAACATATGGTGGGAAGGTGTGATTGAGCAAAACTGCTTACTTTATGGTTGTAACAAAAGCAAAACCTTTCCTCCTAAAACAAGCCAATAGGAGAAACCTGGAAGCAACCAGAGTCCACTACACCTTCAGACACATCTCCAATGATGTAATAATTCCCACTAAACTCTACCTCTCAAAGTTTCAGCTCCTTCCCAATAGCACCAGATGGGAATCAAGCCCATTGTATATATTCAGTATCCAATTTTAATTTTATTCATGCATTTAAAAATATATTTATTTATTTGAGAGGGGCGAGAGAAAGGGGAAATGAAGAGAGAGAGAGAGAGAGAGAGAGAGAGAGATATGGATGGAGGGAGGGAAGGAGGGAGGGAGAGAGAGAATGGGTACACCAGGACCTCTTGCTGCTGTTAATGAACTCCAGGCACATGTGCCACTTTGTGCATCTGGCTTTATGTGGGTACTGGGGAATCAAACGAGGCCAGCAAGCTTTAAAAGCAAACACCTTTAACTGCTGAGCCATCTCCTTAGCCCTCATTATTCAATTTTAATAATACTTTTGTGGGAATAAGAAACTGAATAAGCCGGGTATGGTGGTGCACGCCTTTAGTCCCAGCACTCAGGAGGCAGAGGTAAGAGGATCGCTGTGAGTTTGAGGCCACCCTGAGACTCCATAGTGAATTCCAGGTTAGCCTGGGTTAGAGTGAGACCCTACATTGAAAAACCAAAAAAAAAAAAAAAAAAAAAAAAAGCACTTACATTTTTATTTTATCATACCATTTCAAGACTCTGTGATTTTAGAAAAACTAACTTTTTTTTCTTTTGGCTTTTCTAGGTAGGGTCTCACTCTAGCCCAGGCTGACCTGGAATTCACTATGTAGTCTCAGGCTGGCCTTGAACTCACAGTGATCCTCCTACCTCTGCCTCCCAAGTGCTGGGATTAAAGGCATGCACTGTCATGCCTGGTTTGGACCCATTCTTTAAAAAAAATATTTATTTATTTATTTGAGACACAAAGAGAAGAGAGAGGAAGAGAGAGAGAGAGAGAGAGAGAGAGAGAGAGAGAGAGTGTATGGGCCCACTAGGGCTTCTCAACACTGTAAATGAACTTTAGGTGCATGTGCCACTTTGTGTACCTGGCTTTAAGTGGGTACTGGGGTACTGAACCCAGCCCATCAGGCTTTGCAAGCAAGCACCTTTAATTCCTGAGCAATCTCTCCAGTTCTAAATATTCAATTTTAATAAATATTTCTGTTGAAACAAGAAACTGAGTGAACTAAATGAAAACATAACCTTTGCATTTATTTCTCAGTATCATACCATGTCAGAACTGTGTGATTTAAAAAAAAAAACAATTTCAGTATTCTTTTATGTCATAGGATTGCAGTAAGAATAAATTTATCAGTGTATTAAAATTTTTATGTATGTTACAGTATCTAATATCAATATATTTTTGGTTATTATTATTAGAAGATATTAACAGAATTAGTAACAGGTAAGATGACATTCATGAAAATCCAAAAGCATTGTAGCCACACCACATTTTATCTGAAGGTGATACTAATTTTATTACTTTAGCAAACCAAATCAACTATATTTCATTTAACATACATTCTAAGTAAGAGACTCTACAGTGCTTATCATTAGCATACCTCCCTGGCACACATGAAATAATATTGCCATGTTTATTATATTATTTTCTATGTTTGTTTTGTATATCATCTCCTAATTAGTCTAAGGAGATCACACAGCGGGTAACTGAAGGGAATCGTCTCAAAACAGAAACACATGGGCTGGGGAGATGGCTCAGTGGAGGAAGCCCTGCTGCTCAGGCCAGAGCAGCTGAGTTCAGTGCTGAGGACACAGCTCAGCGGTGGAGTGCTGGCCTAGCAAATGCAAGGCCCTGGCTTCTATACCCAGAACTGCAAAAGCCACCAACCAACAGAGTATCCAAGTTCAATTTCCCAGACCCCACATAAAAAGCTGGAAGCTGGGGCTAGAGAGATGGTTCAGCTGTTAAAGCCACTTTCTTGGACTGGAGAGATGGTTTAGTGGTTAAGGTGTTTGCCTACAAAGCCTAAGGACCCAGGTTTGACTCCCCAGTACCCACATAAGTTAGATGCACAAGTTGGCACATACATCTGTAGTTTGTTTTCAGTGGCTGGATGCCCATTCTTTCTCTCTATCTTCCTTCCTTCCTTCCCTCCCTCCCTTTCCTTTCCTTTTCATTAAGAAAGAAAATAGCCAGGGCTGGGTGTGGTGGTGCAAGCCTTTAATCCCAATACTTGGGAGGCAGAGGTAGGAGGATCACAGTGAGTTTGAACCCACCCTGAGACTACATAGTGAATTCCAGGTCAGCCAGGGCAAGAGCAAGACCCTAACTTGAAACACACACACACACACACACACACACACACACACACACAAATCCAAACAAAAAACAGGTGCTTTCTTATAAAGCTTGACAGCCTGGGTTTGATTTCCCAATACTAACATAAAGGCAGATACACAAAATAGCGCATGTGTGTTTGGAGTTTATGTGCAGTGGCAGAAGGCCCTAGTATGCCCATTTTCTCCCTTACTATCTGCCTCTTTATCTCTCTCTATCTCAAATAAGAAAATGAAATGAAAAACTCTGGGGGGCTAGAGAGATGGCTCAGTGGTTAAGGCACTTGCCTGCAAAGCCTACTGATCCATGTTTGATTCCCCAGTATCTATGTAAAACAGATGCACAAAGTAGTGCATGCATCTGGAGTTCATTTGCAGCAGCTAGAGCCCTGGTCCTCATTCTTTTTGCAAATAAATAAAATATTTTTAAAATGTAAGAGCCAGAGGTGCATGAGCCGAGGCTGCAGCGGGAATTATTTTTCCACATTCCTTATTTGTGTGCTTTTCTTTCTCTTTGGCATGGAGGATTCTTTCAAGTATCTTCTGTAGAGCTGGTTTTGTCTTCAAATACTCCTTTAGCCTGGTTTTGTTGTGTAATGTCCTTATTTATCCATCTATTTGAATGGATAGCTTTGCAGGATAAAGTAACCTTGGTTGACAGTTGTTATCTTTCAGAACTTGGAATACATCACTCCAAGCCCTTCTGGCTTTTAAAGTTTGTGTTGAGTAATCTGCTGTAATCCTGATGGGCTTGCCTTTGTAGGTAACTTGATTTTTCTCTCTGACTGCTTTCAATATTTTTTCTTTGGTTTGTATGTTTGGTAGTTTGATTATAATATGGCAAGGAGAGGTTCTTTCCAGGTTTTGTCTGGCTGGGGTTGTAAAGGATTCCTGTATCTGCATTGGCATCTCTTTCACAATTTGGGGGAAGTTTTCTTCTATGATTAGGTTGAAGATGCCTGATATGCCTTTGGAGTGAAATTCTTCTCCTTCTACTATGCCCTGAATTCTAATGTTTGATCTTTTCATAGTGTCCTGAATATCTTGAAATTCCCATTCATACTTTCCTATTAGTTTGTCTTTCTCTTTGTTGGACTGTATTAGATCTGCCACCTGGTCTTCTAGCTTAGATATTCTGTCCTCTCCTTCATCCATTCTACTGGTGAGATTTCCTACAGAGTTTTTTATTTCATTAACTATGTTCTTCATTGCTAGTAATTCTGACTGGTTTCTCTTTATTATTTCTATTTCCTTATTTATGTCTTGTATTGAATTCCTTATTTCATTAAATTGATGTCCGTGTCTTCTTTGATTCCTTTGACTTCCTCTTTGATTCCTTTGATTTCTTCTTTTACTTCTTTGAACATATTTACAATCATTCTTTTGAAATCTTTCTCAGGCATTTCCACTAACTTGTTTTCACTGGAGGTCATTTCTGATGCATTAATACTTTTTGGTGGATTTATATTGTCTTGACTTTTAGTGTTTCTTGTGTTATAATGTATATATATTTTTGCATCTTGGATCAAGTTAATGCTTGGATTTTCTAGTTAGCTGGGTATTCTTAGCGGTATCAATTGATCTGATGTTATATATCTTCAGGGTAGGAGCTTCAGGTGTTAGGTGTGGCTCTTAAGACTCTCAGAGTATCTACAAAGGTGTTCCTAGGGGTTGGGTTTGCCTGCTATGGGAGTATTCAAGTAGGCTGAGTGGAACAAAATACAGATAGATTCTAAAATGTAACTAAACAATGTACACATTCAATGAAAAACAGCACTGAGTATTTATGCAAGAGTAGGTATTATAACAACCAGGTCCTCTATCAACAAAGAGGTTAAGATTTCTGGTCTGTTGAGGGTTCCAAGTCAGCTTGTGACCAAGTGAGACCCTTCCCTGGTGCAATCCCAGTTACCTTTTTGGATGATTTTGGTCTGTTATGCTACACTCTGCTTGAATCCCTCTTTGGTGCCCTGTGGGTTCAAGTAGGCTGGCTGGATCGCTGGACCGCTGTTCTGTTTTCTGGAGCTGGGCACTGGCTTTTCCTGTGGGGCAAGCCAAGCCTGGCAGCTGTGGCCCCACAGACCTGGCACCGCTGCTGCTGGAGCTGCGGCTGCTGTAGCCGCTGTCGCTGCTGCTGCCGCTGCTGGATCTGCCACTGCCGGAGCCACTGCTGCTGCTGCCGGAGCCGGCGCTGCCAATGCCAGAGCCGGATCCGGAGCCGCTGCTGGCGGAGCCTCTTAGGCCTGCCTGTGTGGGCTCTGGATGCTCTGGATCTCTCCTACTTCTCTGCTGCCATTTTAATTTCTTACACACCTCACTTTTTAGTAAAAGTGTGTATTTTGCTGGGTATTCTTTGGCTTTTTCTCCCCTAGGCTGCTTTGGTGTGTTTCCTAAGCTGCCATCTTAACCGGAAGTCCGGGAATTATTTGTTAAAGAGAATCATGAATTAAGAATAGCAGGAGGAGCTGTGAGGGACTTACTCAATGGGGTCAAGCCTCAGGATGTGGATTTTGCCACCATGGCCACACCAGCCCAGATGAAGGAGATGTTCCAGTCGGCTGGTATCCGCATGATCAACAACAAAGGAGAGAAGCATGGGACAATTACTGCCAGGCTTCATGAAGAAAATTTTGAAATTACTACACTCTGGGTTGATGTTACCACTGATGGGAGACATGCAGAGGTAGAATTCACAACTGACTGGCAGAAAGATGCCGAACGTAGAGACCTCACGATCAATTCCATGTTTCTAGGTTTTGATGGTACTTTGTTTGAGTACTTTAACGGCTACATAGATTTAAAAAATAAGAAAGTTAGATTTGCAAAGGATTCAAGAAGATTATCTTCGAATTTTAAGGTATTTCAGGTTTTATGGTAGAATTGTAGACAAACCTGGTGACCATGACCCTGAGACTCTGGAAGCAATTGCAGAGAATGCCAAAGGATTGGCTGGAATATCAAGAGAGAGAATTTGGGTAGAACTGAAGAAAATTCTCACTGGTGACCATGTGCATCACTTGATCCACCTGATCTATGATCTTGATGTGGTGCCACACATAGGTTTACCTGCTAATGCAAATTTAGAAGAATTTAACAAAGTTAATAAAAATGTTGAAGGCCTTTCACCAAAGCCAATGACTCTTTTGGCCTCATTATTCAGAGTACAAGATGATGTCACAAGACTGGATTTGAGATTGAAGATTTCAAAGGAAGAGAAAAACCTAGGTTTATTTATTGTTAAAAACAGGAAAGACTTGATTAAAGCAACAGATAGTTCAGAACCATTAAGATCCTACCAAGACTTCATTACAGATTCTAGGGAACCTGACATAGCCGTCCACGTGTGTGAACTGCTGAAGTACCAAGGAGAGCATGGCCTTCTCAAGGAGATGCAGCAGTGGTCCATCCCACCCTTTCCTGTGAGTGGACATGACATCAGGAGAGTGGGCATTTCTTCAGGGAAGGAAATTGGGGCTCTGTTACAGCAGTTGCATGAACAGTGGAAAAAAAGTGGTTACCAAATGGAAAAAGATGAACTTCTAAGTTACATAAAAAAGACAACATGAACTACATACCATTTTTTTTTTTTTTTTGCGAAAGATTTATTCGGTCTGAAGAGAAACCAGAGTATATACCATACCAAAAAATTTTAACTTCTGGGTAAGATAAAAGTATTTCTTAATAAGAGTGAAAAAACTACAGCAAAATTAAACCTAGAATAGGAGATCTCTAGAAAACTGACCTTACTCTGCAAATGTTTTCACTAAGTTGCAGTCTGCATCTTGCACTCTGGGAATGTGTCTGCTGAAGACTGGTTGACCTCTGCCTATCCTCTTAGACTGTAAATACTATTTTGCATGATATATCTTAAAAGAATGGTAACTGACCTTTGAAATGTTTATAATATGTGCATTAATTAGTGTGAGCATACATAGAAGGTTTTACTGTCATAATTTTTTCTTTGTGCACAGAAATTCTAGAAAACTTAAGGGATGAATGTGATGATTAGATCTCAGACTATTTGCCTTTGGTTTGTGTCTGGTGTTTCTTTAAAGAAACTTTTGTAAAGCCTAATATTTCTTTTAACCCAAAGAAGTTTAGTGGGTCAGTGATGAACTCCTGAAATTGTATGTGCATAGGAAGTAAGCAGCTGTAGCTCCCTGAAAGCTGGCTCTGTTGTGTAAGATCCTCTACACAGTATTCTCTGCAGGTATGGGTAAACAGTATAGTTGAGACGATGCCTGCAGGAGGCAAAGGCCCCTCAGTGCGCCTGCTTCATTTGTCGGCAGAGATGTGCTGTGATCTGAATGCAAGAGTGTGGAGCTAAAAAAAAGACATCAGTATATCCTGTTCTTGAGTTGCTTTTTATTTACTGTACTTACATAAAGTTTATACGTGAAAACATTCTATTTTCAGCCTTCATATTACAGTTTGATTATATAATCTATGTGATTACTTTGAAATATATAAAGCAGACAAGGGTTCTAAAACCAAGGATAAAGTAGGTAGCCAAAAGATCTGTCACAGTTATTTGCTTATAAATAGGTGTAAGTTTTGATTATTTCACTACTTAAAGATGTCCTCCAATTGCTTTTACTTTCTGCAGGGCACAGCTCCAGAATCTATATTATTTACATATACTTGCAGATAAAAGTTTTCTAAGGCAAAACATGCATATAATACTATTTCAAGTTAGGAGTCTTACACATGACATCATCTCTGGACTGTGTGTGACAGAGTAACTAAGTTTATAATTCAAATAAATAAATAAATACATAAATAAATAGTGCAAATACACACACACACACACACAAAATGTAAGAGCCAGAATGATGATCCATCAAGAAAAATAGGAAAAAGGGGGGCTGGAGAGATGGCTCACTGGTTAAAGGTGCTTGCTTGCAAAGCCTGATGGACTGTGTTCTATTCTCCAGTACCCACGTAAATATAGATGCACAAAGTGGCACATGTATCTGGAGTTCATTTGCAGTGGGGGCAAGATACTCTACGCACACCCATTCTCTCTTTCTTACTCTCTCTCTTCCTTGCTAATAAATACATTAAAATTAAAGAAAAAGAAGCCGGATGTGGTGGCGCACACCTTTAATCCCAGCATTCGGGAGGCAGAGGTAGGAGGAGCGCTGTGAGTTCGAGGCCACCCTGAGACTACATAGTTAATTCCAGGTCATCCTGAGCCCGAGTGAGACCCTACCTCAAAAAAGAAACAAAAACAAAAACAAAAACAAAACAAACAAACAAACAAAAGGTAAGAAAATGGGGAAAGAGGGTTGAAGGGTTGAATCTGCTCCACCAAGATGTCAGCAGGCAGACTTGCACTCCCACGCCACAGCCAAGAGCTGCTTCTGCCACCATGCCTTCCCTTGTCATGACAGACTGAACCCCCAAACCATAACAGCAAAAGCTTTTTACTTTTTTGTGTAATAATCCTGCCTGAAACAGAACAGGCGACTGGGTTAGTGGCCATTTCTCACTATGTTATCCAAGTCTTGGATACAGTTGTTCCACATGGCAGTGGTAAAAATTATTCATGTCATCACTGTAGAGTATTGTTGGATAAAATTCATAGGGGAATGTCTAGAACAAAGCAGCAAGTGTAGTGCATCTGATCAGCTTACTGCATCTTGCCTTTTTCCTTGGGTTTGGGACACATTCATTCTACTCTCTGAAAGCTACATTCCAGATACAGTTATCTTGTGGAAGGAGGGCTTATCCTTGTATCCTTGTAACCCACTGACATTTCTTCTTCTTTTTTTTTTTTTTGAGGTAGAGTCCTGCTGTGTGTGTGTGTGTGTGTGTGTGTGAGAGAGAGAGAGAGAGAGAGAGAGGTATGCGCATGCCCAGTGAAAATGAACTCTAGACGCATGTGCCACTTTGTGCATTTGGCTTTACATGGGTCCTGGGGAATCAAACACAGGCCAATAGGCTTTAAAAGTAAGCACCTTTAATTAGTCAGCCATCTCTCCAGTACCCCCTTTTCCTGTTTTTCTTGATGGATCATCACTCTGGCTCTTACATTACATGAAACACTTCTCATATATCTGTCCCTAGTTAATTCCATAACAATATTTATTAACTGATTTAAAGTTAAATACTAGCTGGGTGCAGTGGCTCACACCTTTAATGTCAGCAATCAGGAGGCTGAGGTAGGAGGATCACCATGAATCTGAAGGCAGCCTGGGTTATGGAGGAAGTTCCAGATCAGCCTGGTCTAGAGTGAGACCCTACCTCAGGAAAACAAAATTAAATACTGAGCTGGGTGATGGTGCTTGCTTGTAATCCTAGAATTTGGGAGGCCAAGGCAGGAGGATTGTTGTAAGTCGGAGGTTGGTCTGGGTTATATAATCAGTTCACACAGCCTGGTATACACAGCAAAACCCTATTTCAGGATAATTAAAAAACTCATATAATTTTTGCATTGTTTCCTAATTATTAGCAGTCCTGTTTAAAAACTTTATTTTTATTTATTTATTTTGAGAGCAACAGACAGACAGAGAGAGAGAGAGAGAATGGGCGCAACAGGGCCTCCAGCCACTGTGAATGAACTCCAGATGCATGCACCATCTTGTGCATCTGGCTTATGTGGGTACTGGGGAATCAAGCCTTGAACCGGGGTCCTTAGGCTTCACAAGCAAGCTCTTAACCGCTAAGCCATCTCTCCAGCCCCCTGTTTAAAAACTTTAAAGCTAACCACCTCAGGGGCTAGGGAGATGGTTCAGTGGATAAAGAGTGCCGTACATGTGTGAGGACCAGAGTTCAGCTGTCTGGCATCCACAGGAATGCCATTAGTGGGTGGCAGCCTCCTTATAGTCCTATTGCTTGAGCTCAAAGATCGAGGACCCTCAGGGCAAGCTGGCTGGCCAGACTAGCCAAACTGATGAGCTCTGGGTTCAGGCGACAGACCTTGCCTCAGTCAATAAAGTAGAGAGTGATCCGGGAAGGCACTTGACGTCAACCTTTGACTTCCATCTGCATGAGCACACATGTGCATGCACACCTGCATATAAATTTGTCAACATGCATACAAACACACAAGCACACTGCACACACACAAGCACAAAACCACAGAATTTCTCCATTAGAATATTGGAAAACATGAAGATTATAAAAACCTTTGGGGGCTGGAGAGATGGTTTAGTGGTTGAGACACTTGTCTGAAAAGCCTAAGGACCCAGGTTTGATTCCCCAGTACACTCATAAAAGCAGATGCATAAGGTGGCACGTGTATCTGGAGTTTGTTTGCAGTGGCAAGAGGCTCTGACATGTTCATACTCTCCCTCCTTCTGTCCATCTCCCTTAAATAAATAAATAAAAATAAAAAATATAAAACATAAAGAACTCAAGCTAGGCATGGTGGTGTACATCTTTAATCCCAGCACTCCGGAGGCAGAGGTAGGAGGCTCACTGTGAGTTCGAGGCCACCCTGAGACTACACAGTGAATTCCAGGTCAGCCTGGGCTACAGCAAGACCCTACGTCGAAAAAAAAACAAACAAACAAACAAACAAAAGCCAACTTAGAGTTACTTGAACAATTTAGGAAGCTATTCTCTTTACAGCATAGCAGAGCCTGGATAGTCTGGGGTCACGCTTCATGAGAATAAAGGGGCTGACTGTGGGAAAACAAGCTGTGATTAGTGCAGAAGCGTTGGTCAGCAACCAACCTGAATCTCGAGAAAGAGCAAAAATCAGTGAAAAGATGAAGGAGAGGGTGTAGAATGCTACAAAGGCACTCACTAGCATGAGGATGCTTCGGGTGACTCTGGACTCGGGGGAGGGTGTGGGAGAAACAGCTGCACGAAGGTGCTGCACCTGATGCTTGTGCCTGTGCAGGATGAAAACCATGAAGCCACTGGCCCAGACGGTGAGTCCCAAACACAAAATATCATAGGAGGCGAGCAGGGCTGTAAGTAGGAATCCTGTAATCCTGTTACTACTTTCTGCAGAGCAGTATCCGTAATTCCTTTTGTTGGTACTGTTTCTGCCGCTCCACTTGCCAACTTCTACAGGAACGATGCTGTTTACCAGAATGTTCAGGATCCAGCACAGGATGTTGGATGGTCCAAGGTACTTGGAAGCTTGTACTTTGAGATCCGCCCACCTGCTGCTCCTGGGGCAGATGGTGATGGCCTGGAAGGTACTCAGTAGGCAGGTGATTCCCATGCACACACCTCTTCCCACTCGGTGAGCGTAGAAGACAAGTTTACATCCAGCATCCCCGAGGAAATGTTTCAACCCCAAAGCAGACATTGTTTGTGGGACTCCTTTAGAGAGTATGACCAATAAGTTGGCCAAAGTCAAGTGCTTGAGGATCAAATCTGTGGACCTTATGGTATATCTGGTGAAATAAAGGAAATTATAATGGCAGAGAAGAAATAAATTCCCTAGGAAGCCAGCCATCATTTGCCACAGGAAGATCATTCCCATCACCAAATCACCAGAGGTCATGCGTCACTCTCCAGTGAGCGATAATCCATCGAGAGCGACAGGATCCTGAGTAAAAAATGGGGCATGTTTCAGGTGTGCAACTCAAATCCATTATTTTCCACTTACCATTGTTTCCAACCAATGATCTCTCTCTCCTCTCTCTCTCTCCCTCCCTCCCTCCCTCCCTCCCTCCCTCCCTCTCTCTCTCTCTCTGTTCACGTGTATTCACACCAGCGTGTGTGGAGGTCAGAGGATAGCCTGGGCTGTCTGTCTTTGCCTTCCACCTTGTTGGAGGCAGGTCTCCAGTTCTTATTGTTCTCTGTTGCATTCGCCAGGCTGCAAGATTCTGGAAATTCTCCTGTCTCCACATTCCTCTTCACCACTGATTGTAGATGCCTACCACAGCACCTGGCTTTTACACGAGTTCTCACAATCTGAACTCAGGTCCTTGTGCTCGGGGAGCAAGCGATTTATCCGCTGAGCCATTTCCCAAACCCTCTAGCCAATGATTTCTTACTAAATATCACCTTCTTTTCTCTAAGTGTTTTTAAATGAAAGTGAGTATTATATTATAGTATTTCATGATAAAGTTTAGTGTTAAAAAGTTTAGTGTTATATCATAAATATAACTTATAGAACAATTTCATGAAAAAAACATTGTATTATGCTTGATATATGAGGAGATATTTGGCACAAGAAAACTAAATGATCTTTCTAGTGGCCTCCTCCTTTTAAGAGGTAGAGGCAGCAGGTGACAATCTACTGAACTCAGCATTATTTATTTATTTAGAGAGAGGGAGAGAAAGAGAGTGCCAGATAGATAGATAGAGACAGAAAGAGAGAGAGAGAGAGAGAGAGAGAGAGAGAGAGAGAGAGAGAGAGAGAATGAGTGCAGCAGGGTCTCTAGCCACTACAAATGAACTTCAGACACATGCACTACCTTGTGATCTGGTTTACATGGGCACTGGGGAATCGAACCTGAGTCCTTTGGTTTTGCAGGCAAGCAAGCGCCTTAACCACTAACTAAGCCATCTCTCCAGCCCAATATGTCACTTTTTTTTTTTTTTGAGGTAGGGTCTCACGCTAGCTCAGGCTGACCTGGAATTCACTATGTAGTCTCAGGGTGGCCTCGAACTCACGGTGATCCTCCTACCTCTGCCTCCTGAGTGCTGGGATTAAAGGCGTGTGCCACCATGCCTGGCTCAATGTCATTTTTAAAGGCAGGTCTTACTGTAGCCCAGGTTGCTAGGCTGGTGTCAAACTCATGGTGATCCTCCTATTTTAGCCTCTTGAGTGCTGGGATTATTGGCATGAACCACCCCACCCAGTGTACTGTCAGTGTTTAATGACATAGCTAGGAATTTAAATTATTGGCAACTTCTCATTTAAGTTTACTAGCTTAATTAATTAATTAATTAAACAAATGTCACCTATAATGTTTTAGGAATGCAAACAGAAAATAAATTTTATGATTTTATAACCTTAAGGGAATGCCCATATTAGATGAAACTGATTTAATTGAATGTGCAAATCATTTCATGTGGAATTCAAAGAGGAGAATCTTTTTCACTCAAGTTCTTCTAGAACACAGTGTAATCAGTGTGTGCTCAACAAGGCTACGTAAAACTAGAGTCAGAGGTACATTATTGTGTAAGTGAAAACGAATCACCATTAATTCCCAAGGAAGTTAACATTTGTTTGCAAATTGAAAAATGTCAAAAATTATTTTAATTAAATTATTATTTTTGAAGTTGACTTATAGTAAAGCTTTATTAAAGTGGTAAAGCTAAGAAACAGTTCATTATTACCTTTTCCTCAGCATACTAATAGTAATGTCTGTCATTATCATTTAGCTTGTTTTTATTTATTCATTTATTTTGAAATTTTTTGTTTATTTTTATTTATTTATTTGAGAGGGTCAGAGAGAAGGAGGCAGAGCGAGAGAGAGACAGAGAGAGAGAGAGAGAGAATGGGCTTCCAGCCACTGCAAACGAACTCCAGACGCGTGCGCCCCTTGTGCATCTGGTTAATGTGGGTCCTGGGGAATCGAGCCTCGAACCGGGGTCCTCAGGCTTCACAGGCAAGCGCTTAACCGCTAAGCCATTTCTCCAGCCCTTATTTATTTTTTGAGATAAGGTCTCACTCTAGTTCAGGCTTACCTGGGTCTCACTCTATAGACTCAGGCCGGCCTTGAACTCACAGTGATCCTTCTACCTCTGCCTTCCAAGTGCTGGGATTAAAGGTGTGCACCATCATACCCAGCTAGTCTGTTTTTTTCCTCTCTCTTTTTAAAATTATTTTATTTATTTATGAGAGAGAGAGAGAATGGGCCCGCTAGGACCTCTAGCCACTGCAAATGAATTCCAGACACATGTGCCTCCTTGTGCATCTGGCTTATGTGGGTACTGGGGAATTGAACCTGGGTCCTTAGGCTTTGCAGGCAAGTGCCTTAACCAAGAAGCCATATCTCCAGCCCTTTCTTTTTGGTTTTCAAGGTAGGGTCTCACTGTAGCTCAGGCTGACCTGGGATTCACTATATAGTCTCAGGTTGGCCTCAAACTCATAGCAATCCTCCTACCTCAGCCTCCTGAGTGCTGAGATTAAAGGTGTGCACCACCCTACCAGTATTAGCCCATTTTTTTTTGAATGGAAGAATTTATCATTGAATTGGAGAATCTAATTTGTATTTTGAACTTACGTCGTTTTTGTTTGATAGAAGTCTAATATATTAATATATTAAAGTTCTTTTTTTTTTTTGGTTTTTCGAGGTAGGGTCTCATTCTAGCCCAGGCTGACCTGGAATTCACTATGGAGTCTCAGGGTGGCCTCGAACTCACAGCGATCCTCCTACCTCTGCCTCCCCAGTGCTAGGGTTAAAGGCATGCGCCACCATGCCTGGCTTATATTAAGGTTCTTAATAAAAGATTGAACTGTATGATGCCTATGAGAGGCTTATTTTATATTTAAGAATACATGTAGAGTGAAAATAAAGGGCTGGAAAAAGATAAACTATCAAGTGACAAACAAAAGAAAGTAGGAGTTCCTTTACTAATTTAATTAATTTTTATTATTTATTTATTTATTTATTTGAGAGTGACAGAGAAAGAGGGAAGGAGGGAGGGAGGGAGGGAGGGAGGGAGAGAGAGAGAGAGAGAGAAAGAAAGAAAATGGTCACACCAGGACCTCCAGCCACTGTAAAGGAACTCCAGATGCATGTGCCACCTGGTGCACCTGTCTTATGTGGGTACTGGGGAATTGAGCCTTGAACTGGGATCCTTAGGCTTCATAGGCAAGTGTTTAACCACTAAGCCATCTCTCCAGCCCTAATTTACTTATTTTTAAACATATAAAAATACAACTACACTATGCAAAAAGAGAACCAGAAAGGAGAATGTTCCTTATATTAATTTAAATACTGTAAAGATTGATATGGAATCTGTAAACAGCATTAGAATATTTTTGAAACCAATATTACAAATAATGCAAACATAAAAACTAAGTATTGTTTCTCTTTTCTTTCTTTCTTTCTTTCTTTCTTTCTTTCTTTCTTTCTTTTTCTTTTCTTCTCTTTTTTAACAACAGAAAGAACCAAGGTCTTCAAATTACCTTTCCCTGAACATTTCTGCCCTGACTTCAAGAATGTGAACTGTAGAAAAGTAATCCACAGGTAGTAGATGTTTCCTTACTAAACACCATTGTTTTTTTCTACTAAGCATAGAGCATGCCCACTATTTTCTGTTCCTCAACAGAAGTAACTTGATTAGCCACATCTATACATTATCACAGTTATGGAGTTATTGCAGAAATACTTCTACTAATCTTGTAATTGTTTTTATTTACTGGGAAGACAGAATAGCTAGCAGATTAATTTCTGAGTTATATTACATAAATCTTAACGGATCTATGCTTTATAATTAAAAATACAACAAAGAACAGTAAGAATTGAATAAAATTGATAGGAACCACAAGGGTTTGGTTTAGGATCTTGGTCCACTATGCTTTGACAACAAGTTCACCTCATGACTCAGTAATTATTTTCCCTTTTCTGTATAGCTTTGCCACTTCTCCATTTGTAGCCCCCAAGGAATCTCCTTTTCAGACAAGAACATTTTTTCCCCCAGGTAGGATTTTGTTCTAGGCCAGGCTGACCTAGAATTTACTATGTAGTCTTAAGGCGGCCTTTACTCACAACGATTCCTCTTACCTCAGTCTCCCAAGTGGTGGGATTAAGGGTGTGTGTCAGCATGCTCGGCTTCAGACAAGAATTCTTATTCTAACCCCTAACACACCCGTTCCCTTTGTGGACTATACTTCACAGACTAAAATAAAAAAGACTCACTTCTCCCTGCTGCCAGGATGATATTGACTCAGGGTGATGCTAAGGACAGCCTGTGAGTGTGTAGGAGAAAGTCAGGTCTGTGATGAAGCTTTGCAACCTTGTGAGCTCAATTCCCCACACAACTGCAATATATCATTTCACTGGAACAACAATGCTGGTGCACACTGGGGAAGCTTAAACTTAATTTTGAAAATTTTGTCTCAGTTACTAATTACCAGAAAACAATTACAACATGCTAGTGAACTCCAGAGTTATTAAAGTGTTTGTGATGTGCTTTTCTTATCAAACATCTCAGGAGACACTTATGTGGAGAGATCAGGAAATGTTGAGTTTTGAGCAAGTGGGGCACGGAACGGGAAGCATATGTGTCCTGCCTGATTCTGAACTTCAAGATTTCGCTGCGTTGAAACTCTAAAGCTACATTAATCTCCAGGTTTAGAAGATGAACCACCATTTAATCTCCACTATCTCAAAATTCCCAAGTGAATCACTTTGGGCTAAGGCTGTTGTCTTTCATGGGGAGAACTTTTTTTTTTTGGCCATCATGAAACACCACTTTCAGTTTCCTTAAATTTAGTCTCAAGAAACACGTTACAAATTTTTTTTTTGGTGTGTCTGTGTGTAACGTGGTGTGTATGTGTGTGTGGTATACTGTGCACACATATATGTGCCCTTGAGACGACTATGAGCTCACTTGTGGTGGGGTGTGCTTGTCTGAGGTGGCTGGAGTAGAGAGTTGGGTGCCCTGCTCCATCACTCTCCCACCCATTCTTCTTTCAGCTGGAGTTTTACTGATCCCAAAGCCTGCTGTTTTTCTCACTAGCCCAGGCTGACCTGGATTCACTATGTAGTTCCAGGGTGCTCTTGAACTCACAGTGATAATTCTATCTCTGCTTCCTGAGTGCTGGGATTAAAGGCCTGAGTCACCATGCCTGGCCTAAAGTCTAGTTTTTAAAATGATCAATGACTGCAGAGAAGACAATTAAAATGATTGAAGTCATAAAGTCACTTCATGACCTGGACAAGAAAGTCAGCCACATTCATGAGAAACAAATTGAGGTTTTATTTATTTATTTACAAGGGGGAGAGAGAGAGAGAGAGAGAGAGAAAGAGAGAGAGAGGTTGAGAGATACAATGGGCATACCAGAGCATAGTGCCACTGCAAATGAACTCCAGAAGTATGTGCCACTTTGTCTGGCTTTACATGGGTATTGAGGAATTGAACCTGGGCCACTAAGCTTTGTAGGCAAACACACTAACCATCTCTTCAGCCCCAAATTGAGTTTTTTTTTTTTTTTTTTAAGGTAGGGCTTCACTCTAGCTCAGGCTGACCTGGAATTCACTATGTAGTCTCAGGGTGGCCTCAAACTCATGGTGATCCTCCTACCTCTGCCTTCCAAGTTCTGGGAATAAAGGTGTGTACCACCATGCCTGGCCAAGGTTTTGAAAAGATATAAAACAGAAATATTTGAAAGATCAATTAATAAAAACTATGGTGGACTGGGAGATGGCTTGGTTGTTAAAAGTACTTTTGGGCTTGCAAAATCTGCAAGCCTGGGCTCGATTGCCAGTACCCATGTATAGACAGATGCACACGTGCATGCATCTGGAGGTTATTTGCAGTGGCAAGAGGCCCAGGAATGCTCATACTCTTTCTCAACTAAATCAATAAAAATATAAATCAACATAGAAACAAAGACTTTCAAAGACAAGCAAAAACTAAAGAAATTTATGATCACTAAGCCTTTATTTCAGAAGATGGACAGACAAAGCTGACACCCGGCCTGTGTTGAGAGATCAGTTAGTTAAATGCTTGTCTTGCAAGCATGCAGACTTGAATTCAATCCCCAGTACCCACACAAAATGCCAGGTATGCTGGTATGCACCTGTAATTCTAGTGTTGGGAAGATCACTGGGGATCTCTGACCAACTAATCTAGCAAAATTATTGAGCTCCAGGTTAATGAGGGGCCCTGTGTCAAAGTAGTAAACTCTGAAAGCCAGAAGAGTCTGGAATGGAACACTTCAAAGTCTAAAAAATTTATGGCTTCCAACACAAACTACTGTACCCAGCGAAAGTATCCCTCATAACAGATGGTGAAAGGAAAACTGCATGATAAAAACCAGCTCTATGATTATATGAACACAAAGCCAAACCTACAGAGAATACCTCAGGAAATGCTCCACACAGAAGAGTCAAACCACCAAACTCTAGAGCCTATAAGAGGAAGATCACAATCACCAAGATGAGAGCAGGCTTGAAAACACACAAAGCCCAAGAAAGCACCAAACTCCATAGAGCTGGCAGGGATTAAATAGAACCTCACAGTTAAAACCTTAAATATTAAAGGTTTAATTCACCTATCAAAAGACACAAGTTAACAGGGTGGATTAGAAAAATGGACCCTTCTATATACTGTCTTCGAGAAACCCACCTCACCACTAAAGACAGGCACTTCCTCAGGGTGGAAGGATGGAAAATGATTTTCCATAAGAAACAAATGGGTGCAGCTATACTAATATCTGATAAAAGAGATTTTGAAAGTATTCAAAAAGGACAAAGATGGCCACTTTTAACTTTTAACTTATCAAAGGAATGATCCAACAAGATGACATTACAATCATAAATTTATATGCACCAAACAAGGTGCACCACAGTTTATAAAAAAAAACTTAATTGACAACAAAACAGAAATAAATCTCAACACCATCATAGTAGAGAATGTCAATACCCCACTATTACCAATACTCAGATCATCCAAACAGAAAATCAACAAGGAAGTAAGAGAGCTCAACAACACCAGAGATCAATTAGACCTAGAGGACATCTACAGAATTTTCCACCCCAATTCTACAGAATACACATTCTTCTCAGCAGCCCATGGAACCTTCTCCAAAATAGATCATGTATTAGGGCATAAAGCATGCCTCCATATTCAGAAAAATTAATGTAACTTCCTGCATTATATCAGATCACAATGCTTTAAAGCTAGAAGTTAACAACAAGGGACACAACAGAAATTTCACCAGCTCCTTGAGACTGAACAACGCATTTTATTTTATTTTTAATGTTTTATTTTGGGCTAGAGCAATGGCTTAGTGGTTAAGGCACTTGCCTGTGAAGCTTAAGGACCCATGTTCGACTCTCCAGATCCCACATGAGCCAGACGCACAAAGGTGAGGCAAGCACAAGGTCGCACATGCCCACTAGGTGTTGCAAGCATCTGGAGTTTGATTCCAGTGGCTGAGGCCTTGGTGTGCCAATTCTCTCTCTGTCTCTCTCTCTCTGTCTCTCTCTCAAATAAATAAAAGTAAGAGAGAGAGAGAGAGAGAGAGAGAGAGAGAGAGAGAGAGAGAGAAGAGAAAGAATGGGTGCATGAGGGCCTCTAGCTGCTGCAAACAAACTCCAGACACATGCACTACCTTCTGCATCTGGCCTATGTGGATCCTGGGGAATTGACCCTGGGTCTTTTGGCTTTGCAAGCAAGCACCTTAATTGCTAAGCAATCTCTCCAGCCCAACAACACACTTTTAGATAATGAATGGGTTGTGGAAGAAATAAAAAAGGAAATTGTAAAATTTCTAGAACTGAATAATAAAGAAAACACAACATACCAAAACTTATGGGAAACAATGAAGGCAGTCCTAAGGGGAAAATTCATAGCACTAAATGCCTTCATAACAAAGACAGATAGATCTCAAATTAATAACCTAACCATTCACCTAAAGGCATTGGAAAAACATGAACACTCCAACCCTAAGAGCTCCAGATGGAAAGAAATAATTAAGGTCAGAACAGAAATTAATGAATTGGAAACTTAGAAAACAATTAAGAAAATTGATGAAACAAAGAGCAGGTTATTTGAAAAAAATAAAACAAGATTGATAAACCCCTGGCCAATTTTATCAAATGAAAAAAAATAGAGCAGTCTCAAATTAACAAAATCAGAAATGAAAAGGGAGAGATCACAACAGACATCAACGAAATTGGAAGAATCATCAGGACTTATTTCCAAAATCTCTACTCCACAAAACTGAATAATCTGGAAGAGATAAATGAATTCCTCGACACATACCACCTATCAAATTAAATTCAGATAAGATAAATCTTCTAAACAAACTTATTACATCTGTGAAGATTGAACAAGTAATAAAAAACCTCCCCCAAAAGAAAAGTCCAGGACTGGATGGCTTCTCAGCTGAATCCTATCAAACCTTCATTGAAGAACTGAAACCAATTTTCCTCAAACTGTTTCACATACTCAGAGAACAGGGAATGCTCCCCAACTCTTTTATGGAGTTAGCATCACCCTAATACCAAAACCTGACAGAGATACAAGAATATAGGCCTATATCCCTGGTGAACTTAGATGCAAAGATTCTGAACAAAATCATTGCAAACCAAATTTAACAACGCATCAAAAGTACTATCTGGGTTGGAGAGATGGCTTAGTGGTTAAGGTGTTTGCCTGCAAAACCAAAGGACCTCAATTCAATTCCCCAGGACCCACTTAAGCCAGATGCACAAGGTGGCACATGCATCTTGGAGTTCGTTTGCAGTGGCCGGAAGCCCTGGCATGCCCATTCTCTCTCTCTCTTATTCCGCCTCTCTTCCTCTCTCAAATAAATAAATAAAAATTAAATATTAAAAAAAGTACTATCCACCTCCATCACGCAGGTTGTTGGCATTTTTATTTTATTGACAGAGAGAGAGAGAGAGAGAGAGAGAGTGAGATAATTGGTGCATCAGGGCTTCAGCCACTGCAATTGTACTCCACATGCTTGCACCACCTAGTGGGCATGTGTGACCTTGCACTTTGCCTTGCCTTTGTGCGTCTGGCTAATGCGGGATCTGGGGAGTCCAACATGGGTCCTTAGGCTTTGCAGGCAAGTGCCTTAACAGCTAAGCCATCTCTCCAGCCCCATTGATGGCATTTTTGAGGATGACACCTGAGGTTGTCTTCTAGCTCCACACACACCTGCAAGAGTGTGCGCAAACACACATACACACACACACATACACACACAGGAAGCTGACACACAGAGAAGGAAAGACAGTCATAAACACAAGAGCCTAGGAAAAAATAAATTTAGTGGATGCTGGATAAATAAATTCAACTAGAAGAGAGAAAGGAAAAAACAAACACTATTATAACTAATCAGGAAAAATAAACCTCACAAAGTTATAGGAATCAGCATTTGCTGCTAAATAATTACCCTAAATGTGAATGGAAATAACTCCAGTTCAGAGAATCAGACTAGCGGATTAAAGATCAAGAGCCATATCAAAATGACAAGGAAAGACTACTGACTCCCTGTGATGAGCTGAGCCACTTCTATCGGAGGGAGCGGAGAGAAGCGCGGAGCTGCTCTCGCAGTGAGCCTGACAACCTGCGCCAGGGAGACGGCGAGGGACACCGACGACACTCAGAATGTATCAAAGCAGAAATCTGGAAGTTGCTGAAAGCTTAACACTAAAGCAGACTTAAAACACACTCGCGAAGGCTCAGCGAACATTGTGGAAGAGGGGGTGGAAAGATGGTGAGAGCCACACGGTGGGAAGGAGTACCCAGAAGCATTGCCCCCCAACAATGACTGACTGCTGCTCTCGCAACTCGTAACCCATAACCCCACGTGGAGTGCCAGAAACCCCACTGAGGAGGGCCCTCAGTGGAATGCGGGCAGGGAGGAGGGGAATGGTACCAACACATGATTTGTCCATACAAACTTTGTACTTAATAAAAAAAAAAAAGAATCTAGACCCCGATATTTGCTGTAAGAGACACGACTGGGGAGACATACACAGACTGAATGTGAAAGGCTAGAAAATGTCATACTAGCCAGGCATGGTGGTGCTCATCTTTAATCTCGGCACTGGCAAGGGCGAGGGGCCTGAGGTAGGAGGATCGCTGTGCTTTGGAGGCCAGCCGGCGATTACATAGTGAATTCCAGGTCAACATGGACTCCAGTGAGGCCCTACCTCAAAAAACCAAAAACCAAACAACAACAACTACAAAAGTCATACTACGCCAGTGGAGGCTGAAAGGAAAGAAAGCAGAACAACTATACATACTCTTATCTGACGTAGTAGACTTTTAAGTCAAAATTATTCAAAAGCGTTGAAGTATGTCCTCATTTGACAAAAGAGGGAACAATATTTCAAAAATATGCAATGATTGTAAAGACATATGCACTGAACTTTGGTGTACCCAAATTCATCAGAGGATATAAACTGATCTTCTATTAGTTACTTCCTCATCACTATGACAAAATTCTTACTAGCAGCTTAAACAAAGACAGGCTTTATTTTTATTTTATTTTTTATTTATTTTGTTTTGTTTTGTTTTTCAAGGTAGGGTCTCACTCTAGTCCAGGCTAATCTGGAATTCACTATGTAGTCTCAGGGTGGCCTTGAACTCACAGTGATCCTCCTACCTCTGCCTCCCGAGTGCTGGGATTAAAGGCGTGCGCCACCACGCCCAGCCTTTAATAAATTATTTTTTTTCGGTGTGTATGAGCAGTTATGTGCCATAGTATTCATGTGGAGGTCAGAGCACAGTTTTCAGGTTGGTTTTTCCACTCCATTGAAGGCAGGGTCTCTCTTATTTTATTTATATGTATATTTAAAACATTTATTTATTTAGCAAAGAGAGATAGAGATTGGCGGATAGAGAGAGAATGGGCATGCCAGAGCCTCTAGTCACTGCAAATGAACTGCAGATGCATGTGCCACCTTCTACATCTGGCTTTATGTGGGTCCTGGGGAATCAAATTTGGGTCCTTTGGCTTTGCAGGCAAGTGCCTTACCACCAAGCCATCCCTCCAACTCTTATTGTTTATTTTTCTTGTTTAATTATTATTATTATTTTTTGATTTTTTGAGGTAGGGTTTTGCTTTAGCCCAGTCTGAAATTCACTATGTACTCTCAGGCTGGCCTCAAACTCAATGCAGTCCTCCTACTTTGGCCTCCCACTGGGATTAAAGACATGAGCCACCACACCTAGCAGCTCTCTTATTTTTGCTACAGTTGTTGTTGACTGCTGCACTTACTGCCGGCTTCAGAGCTTCTAGGAAATTTTCAAGTCTCCACCTTTCATCTCTCTGTCAGCATGCTGGACTTATAGAAGCTACCACAGCTCCTGGTTTTAATTTAATTTAATTTAACTTAATCTATTTAACAGAGAGATAAAGGAGAGAGAGAGAATTGAGAGAGAGAGAGAGAGAGAGAGAGAGAGAATGGACATATGGCACTACATGGGTACTGGGATATCAAACCCAGGTCTGCAGCCTTTGCAAGCAAGTTCCTTTCACCGCTGAGCCATCTTTCCAGCTCCAGCTTCTGTTTTTTTTTTTTTTTTTGGAGGTATGGGGTTTGAATGTGGGTTCTTAGGCTTCAACAGCAAGTGCCTTATCCACTAAGCCATGTCTCCATCCCTCAAACATATCACTTTAATCCATAAGATTGTACCTTTGCCTCTATACACGCATGACCATCTTACAATATAAAATGCAATCAGTCCAACCTCAAAGTCTCCATAATCTTTAACAGTCCCAACGTGGGTAAAAAAGTCAAAATTCTCAAGTTTCTTCTATGGATCGTATATGGTTAATGTTTATTACCAACTTGATTGGATTTAGAATCACTGTGGAAACACATCTCTGAATGTGTCCATGAAGCTGTTTCCAGGAAGGCTTTACTGAACCCACCCTGATGGCACCATTACAGATAGGTGGAATTATAGATGTCACCGTTCCATAGGTTGGATCCTAGGACTGAATAAAAAGGAGCAAGTGAGGGCTGAAGAGATGACTTAGCAGTTAAGGAACTTGCTTGGTAAGCCTAAGTACCTGGGAAGCTTAAGGACCCATGTTCGTCTCCCCAGGTCCCACGTAAGCCAGATGCATAAGGTGATGCAAAGTGCAGAAAGTTGCACATGCACACAAGGGGGCACAGGCATCTGAAGTTCAATTGCAGTGGCTGGAGGGCCAGTTTTCTCTCTTTTTCCTCACTCTGTCATCAAAAAAAGAAAAAAAAAAATCCAGGTGTGGTGGCTCATGCCTTTAATCCCAGCACTTGGGAGGCAGAGGTAGGAGGATTGCTATGAGTTCAAGGCCAGACTGGGACTACAAAGTGAATTCTAGGTCAGCCTGGGCTAGAGTGAGACCCTACCTAAAAAAAAAAAAAAAAAAAAAAAAAAAAAAAAAAAAAAAAAAAAAAAAAAAAGCAGGTGAGCCGATGTCAGTATTTCTCTCTCTGCTTCCTGGCTGCAGCCGCCATGTGACCAGCTGCTTCACACGCCTGCTGCCATGATTTCCTCCACATGACTGACTGTTCCCTCAGACTGTCATTCAAAATAATACGCCCTTCCTCTTCCTCCCTTGAGTTGCTTCATTAGATAATTAATTAGTTAATCTAGAGAGAGAGAGAGGGGGGCGGGAATGCACGTACCAGGGCCTCTAGTCACTGCAAACAAACTCTATACACATGCACCACTTTGTGCCTCCGGCTTTATGTGGGTACCAGGGAATTGAACTCTGGTCTTTAGGCTTTGCAGACAAGCACCTTAACCACTGAGCTGGCTCTCCAGCCCCTTCATTAGATATTTTGAGAAAAGAAACTAATTTAAGTATCTCTATCACTATGATAGTACATGTTGATCAAATAACTATCTATATAGAAATATATCAGTTAAACTTGTGTGTTAATTCCTTTCCTTCCCTCTCTTCTCCTCCCTCCCTCCTTCCTTCATTTCTTCCTTCCTTCCTTCCTGATAGTTTTCTTTTGAGGCAATGTTTCACTCTAGCCCTGTTTGACCTGGAACTTACTCTGTGGTCCAAGCTGGCCTTGAACTCATGACAATCCTACCTCAGTCTCCTGAGTGCTGGGATTAAAGGTGTGTGCAACCACATAGTTTGTTTGTTTAATTTTTGAGGTAGGATCTCATTCTAGCTCAGGCTGACCTGTAATTCACTATGTATTTTTAGGGTGGCCTTGACCTTGTGGCGATCCTCCTACCTCTGCCTCCCAAGTGCTGGATTACAGGTGTGTGCCACAATGCCTGGCTTTGCAAAGCATATTTGACTTTTAAGTTCTCTCTTGCCATCTAAGCTTTTGAGCTATCCTTTTCTTTTATTCTTTTAAAATCTTTATTAGTTAGAAGCTTTGTTATATGAACAAATCATGTGTTGGTCCCATTCCCCTTGTATTATCCTATTATATCCCCTCCTCTTCACCCCCATTCCACTGAGGACCCTCCTCAGTAGGGTTACCGCCATTCACCAAGGGGTTAAGGGTTATGAATGCAGTGGTCAGTCACTGTGGGGGGTGGCATACCTCTGGATACTCCTTCTCATCCTATGGCTCTTAACACTCTTTCTGGCCACTCTCTGAATGTTCCCTGAGCCTTGGCAGGTGTGTTGTCTGTAAAGTATCCTTTTCAAGTTCTTCGTATGATTTCACTTCTCTGTCCAGAATTAAATGATGGTCTGCTCAGGAGTTTAGAGAGATGAACAGAGATTTAGAGATCTCAGCAGAAAGTACATCTCAGGAACATCCAGAACCCTGTGACAGTGGTGGGCTTCATGCAGACTTTAAAAAAAATTTTTTTTTGTTTATTTTTTACTTATTTGAGAGCAACAGACAGAGAGAGAGAGAGGGAGGGAGGAAGAGAGAGAGAGAGAGAGAGAAGAGAGAGAGAGAGAGAGAGAGAGAGAGAGAGAGAGAGAGATGCGCCAGGACCTCCACAGCCACTGCAAACCAACTCCAGATGCATGCGCCCCTGTGTGCATCTGGCTAACCTGGGTCCTGGGGAATTGAGCCTTGAACCAGGGTCCTTAGGCTTCACAGGCAAGCGCTTAATCACTAAGCCATCTCTCCAGCCCTTCATGCAGACTTCTGCTCTGCATGTGAGTGCTGTCTGCCTCCAGGGATCATGGGAAAGGACAGCCTCTCTCAAACACCTTTTCATGTGCCTGGCAGAACTCACTAGAAATTTGCGATTGCTTTTGGAGACTGGTAAACTGGGAAAAATTTTTCAGGAGTGACTTTAACTCCCTAAGTGTACCCTGTTATGGTGATTACAGGGGAAATGATGATTACAGTTCTATGGGGAGGTGAGGTCACAGGCTCACCAGCTCATATCCCAGACCTGACTGCCTCCTTCCACAATCCATTGTCTGTCTTGTGCATTAGCCAAACCCAATGTCCATTCAGAGCATCCTAAGGTCCACTGCCCTGACAGCAGGAAGCAGCAAGTGAGCGTTTATATTTTGATCTGTTAGGTAGAGTTTGCAAGGAAGGAAGTGGATGGGGGTGGGAGGAAGTAGAGCAAGTGACTCTAGTCAGAATAAAGAGATTCTTTTGGGATAGAAACTGAGCAGTGGCAAAGTCACACAGGAAATTAATACCATGGTCATAGTCTAATCTCTAAGTGCTGCTAATTAGTTCTAATTAATTCTCACTGTTCTCCAGTGTGGAAGTTGATGCATGAAGCCATGAAAAGTGGTATTTTCAAGCCAGGTGAGGTGGCACATGCCTTTAATCTCAGCACCCAGGACACCCTGAGACTACATAGCGAATATTCCAGGTCAGCCTGGGCTAGAGCGAGACTCTACCTCAAAAAAGAGGTATATTTAGATTCTCTAATATATATATATATATATATATATATATATATATATATATATATATATAAAGTTTAGAGAGAAGACAAGAGAGGGTAAAGCCCACCTATAGATCCTAATTGGGGACATTTATAGGTTCTGAATGGGGGCTAAGCTAACCAGCCATGATGCCAAGTTTTGGAGGCTGAGCTTAACCAACCAGGATGTCTAATATACTTTAAAATTTGTTTTTATTTATGAGAGAGAGAGAGAGAGAGAGAGAGAGAGAGAGAGAAAGACATACAGTGCACCAAATAGTTTAGCCACTGCAAACGAACTCCAGATACATACACCACCTTGTGCATCTGGCTTTACATGGGTACCGGGGCCTTGAACCCAGGTCCTTAGGCTTTGCAGGCAAGTGCCTTAACTGCTGATCCATCTCTCCAGCCCTAGTATACTTTAGAAATAAATTTGCTGTTCTATTTTCCATACAAAATTCAGGAACATAGCCAAGATTAGTAAGCATCTCTACAACCCTTCCATACCTATGTGAGTGGATGAGATGTACTATCCTGATTCTCTACAACCCTTCCATACCTATGTCAGTGGATGAGATGTACTATCCTGGTTCATTTATCATGTTTAGAATGCTTTTCATCTGTTTCGAGGCAGAATCAATACTTGGTAGAAGTAGTGCATGTGCAGTGACAGCAACACCTGTGACTGAGAATCATGTTTAGACTATTTTCTTTGAAACAGAGGCTCATTGTAGCCCAGGCAAACCTAGCACTCACTTTGTAGCGTAGGCTGGTCTCAAACACATGGCAATTCATCTATGCCAGCCTCCTAAGTGCTGGGATTATAGGTATGAGCCACTGTGCTCAGCTTCTACTTTCCTTCTTGAAGTCAGGGAAGAAGCATTTAAAGAAAGGTAGACTAATTACCTCATAGATTTTCTTTTTCGAGGTAGGATTTATCACTAGCTCAGGCTAACCTGGACTTCATAATGTAGTCTCAGGCTGGCCTCAAACTCATGGTGACCTTTCTACCTTTGCCTCTGGAATGTTGGCATTAAAGGTTTGTGCTACCATGCCAGGATCCTTACAGATTAAAAAATAATAATTTTAGGGGATTGGAGAGATGGTTTAGCGGTTAAGATGTTTGCTTGCAAAGCCAAAGGATCCCGGTTCAACTCTCCAGGAGCCACGTAAGCCAGATGCACAAGGGGGTGCATGATCTGGAGTTTGTTTGCAGTGGCCCTGGAATGCCCATTCTCTCTCTCTCTGCCTCTTTCTCTTAAATAAATAAATAAATAAAATACATTAAAATATTTTTACTTGTTTATTTTCAAGGAGGGAGAGAGAAGGGGTGAGAGAAGAGAGAGAGACAGATAGAATGGGTGTACCAGGGGTTTCCAGCTGCTGCAAATGAACTCCAGACACATGCACCACTTTTTGTATCTGCCTGTACATGGGGACTAGGGAATCAAACCTGGATCATTAGGTTTTGCAGGCAGGCACCTTAAAGGACAAGACATCTCTCTAGACCCCAATTTAAAAATATTTTATTTTTATTTGAGAGAGAGCGAGTGGCACACACACACACACACACACACACACACACACACACACACAGAGAGAGAGAGAGAGAGAGAGAGAGAGAGAGAGAGAATGGGTGCACCAGGGTCTCCAGCCACTGCAAATGAATTCAGATGCATGTGTCACTTTGTGCAGCTGACCTGTATGTGGGTACTGGGGAATCAAACCCTGGTCGTTCAGTTTTGCAGGCAAGTGCCTTAATCACTAAGCCATCTCTCCAGTCTGTTTTTTTTTTTTTTGTATTAGGAAAAAGTCATGGACTTTAGAAGTTTTCATGATTGTATTATTTGGCTATATTTCCTATGTTTCAAAAAATATTCTAGTGCTATCCACAGACTTGATATTTATCTCAGTACTATTGAAATTTGTTGAAAAAACAAGTTTCCTTTTGCCCAATGTAGTTTGTCTTTAAGTATTTAACACATCTGAAGTTGAAATACCTTCACTTGATATTTGTGCACTCACCAAAGCTACTAATTTTCTCTATAATTATGGTAGGTTATTTTTCCTGTGCAGTACTTTATCTCTCAGTATATGGTTTATGTACCTTGGCTTGGCACATGGTCATTCCACTGTGTACTCTGTCTTGGTCTAGATACAAAAGACTCTTATTTCTATATATTTAGTTTTTTTTTTTGAGGTAGGGTCTCACTTTAGCCCAGGTTATCCTGGAACTCACTTTGTAGTCCCATGCTGGCCTTGAACTCACAGAGATCCTCATACCTCTGCCTCCTGAGTGCTGGGATTATTAAAGGTGTGCTCTGCAATGCCTGGCAAGACTCTCTTTTAATACCAGCATGGAATCATTTGTGCATTCAATTAGTTTTTCTTAATGTTTAATTTTTAATTTTTTTTTAGAGGGACAGAGACAGAGGGAGAGAGAGAATTGGTATGCCAGGGCCTCAGCCACTGAAATTGAACTCCAGATCTTGTGCCACCTAGAGGGCACATGTGACCTTGTGCTTGCCTCACCTTTGTGCATCTGGCTTATGTGGGATCTGGAGAGTAGAACATGGGTCCTTAGGCTTCACAGGCAAGCGTCTTAACTGCTAAGCCATCTCTCCAGCTCAGTCTTTCTTTCTTTCTTTTTCCTTCCTTCCTTCCTTTCTCTCTCTCCTTTCTTCTTTCTTTCTTTCTTTCTTTCTTTCTTTCTTTCTTTCTTTCTTTCTTTCTTTCTTTCTTTTTAATTTAAGAGGTAGAGCAAGAGAGAGAGAAAGAGAAAGAGAGAATGGGCACACCAGAGCTTCCAGCCACTGCAAACAAACTCCAGACGCATGTGCCACATTGTGCATCTGGCTTACATGGGTCCTGGGGAATTGAACCGAGGTCCTTTAGCTTTGCAGGCAAGAACCTTAATCTCTAAGCCATCTCTCCAGCCCCCAATTTTTCTTAATCATTTTTTTTTGAGGTAAGGTCTCACTCTAGCTGAGGCTGACCTGGAATTTGTAGTCTTAGGGTGGCCTTGAACTCATGGTGATCCTTCTACCTCTGCCTCCCGAGTACTGGGATATTTTTTTTTTTTTTTTGGTTTTTCGAGGTAGGGTCTCACTCACGCCCAGGCTGACCTGGAACTCACTATGGAGTCTCAGGGTGGCCTTGAACTTACGGCGATCCTCCTACCTCTGCCTCCCAAATGCTGGGATTAAAGGCGTGCGCCACCACGCCCGGCTTGAGTACCGGGATTAAAGGCATGCACCACCATGCCCAGCCAATTTTTCTTAGTCTTAATTATTTCCTTAGTGTTAATACTAAATACATGGACTCTAAGTTCTTCTTGGATTTAAAAAATCATTTTAGGTGATATAATGATTTGTCTATAAATTAACCATAGATTTAAATTGAGAATTTACCAAATAATGTTTTTTAATGCAATCATTATTTAAAAAACTGACAATATATATTATTGGAGTTTTAGCAAATCAAATATGTTCAAGGTCAAGACCCATAGTGATTAATCATATTGTTACCTCCTAACTTTGCTTCTGATAAGTAAGTGACTTTCAACTTCTCTGTACCTAAGATCTTTTCACTTGTAAAATGGGAGTAAAGTGTTGAATTCATAGCATTGTCTTAAAATTTACACTTGAAACAGTAATATATTGTTACATATCATTGCCTTATAAGTTAATATTACTATATCACTCATATGTTTTCCTTTTCATGTCTAAACTCCCAGGGAAAGAAAAATTGGATGTAATAACAAATGCATGGCTGGGCTGGAGAGATGGGTCAGTGGTAAAAGGCACTTCCTTGAAAAGCCTGACAGCCCAGGTGTGATTCTCCAGCCAGATGCGCAACATGGCAAATGCACCTGGAGTTTGTTTGCAGTGGCAGGAGGCCCTGGAGTGCCTGCTCTCTCTCTCAACAATAAATTCACATCAATATATACATACATAAATATATATTTTTATTTTTTAATGTTTTATTTTTATTTATTTGGCAGAGAAAGAGGGAGAGGGAGGAAGGGAGGGAGAGAGAGAGAGAGAGAGAGAGAGAGAAAGAACGGGTACATCAGGGCCTTCAGACACTGCAAACGAACTCCAGATGCATGTGCCCTCTTGTGCATCTGGCTAACGTGGGTTCTGGGGAATCGAACCTGGGTCCTTTGGCTTTGCAGGCAAATGCTTTAACCACTAAGCCATCCCTCCAGCCTCATAAAAATTTTTAAAAAAGCAGTGCATAGGTTGGCCACATTGGTAAGTGGGTAGTAGTGGATTTCAGTGCTCACATCAAATAGACTGCATTTTCATGCAGGGTCCTCTCACTCTAAATGGGACTGGCAATCACTCCAGTGATTTTGCAGTAGGAATGATCTTATATCAGACTGTATTTGGATTCCTGGGGAATTGCCTTCTTTTCTATTACAGTTTCCTTGTTTTCACCAGAGGCACACTAATGTCCACAGATTTGATTATCACACACCTGACTGTGGCCAACTTCTTCTAAAGGAGTCCCACAGACAATGGCTGCTTTCGGGATGAAGCATTTCCTCCGTGCTACAGGATGCAAGCTTGTTTTCTATGTCCACACAGTGGGCAGGGCTGTGTGCATAGGTACCATCTGTGTCTTGAGTGCCATCCAGGCCTTCACCATCAGCCCCACGACCTCCAGGTGGAAAGAAGTGAAATTACAAGTTCTCAAACACATCAGGACTTCCAACATCCTGATCGTGTGCTGGATGCTGAACATGCTGGTGTACATTATTGTTCCCATACGTGTCACTGGCAGGCAGAACAACACAAAGAAAAATAGATTTAGGATACTGTGGCGTACAAAACCACAAAATTGCCTCTCTGTTGCATGTGACATTATGGTCATCCTATGATATTTTGTGTTTGGGACTCATGATCTCATCTAGGGGCCCCATAGTTTTCATCTTGAATAGGCACCTGCGGCGTGTTCAGCACGTTGACAGCACCAATCTTGTCCCTAAATCCTCCCCTAAGTCCAGAGCAACTCAAAGCATCATTCTCCTAGTGAGTACCTTTGTATCATCTTACACCCTCTCCTCCATCTTTTCCCTAATTCTGGCTCTTTTCCATGGTCCCAGTTTGTGGCTGGTGAACACTTCTGCCCTAACTGCTGCTTGTTTTCCTACAGTCAGCACCGTTGTTCTCACAGTCAGCAACGCTAGGATATCCAAGATCATCTATGTCTGCCGTGGAAAGTATACATACTTCTCTAAGTTGGTTAGATTGTCCTAAATTTCATGTGCTTAAAAAAAACCTTGTTTGAGCCGGGTGTGGTGGCGCACGCCTTTAATCCCAGCACTGGGGAGGCAGAGGTAGGAGTATCGCCAAGAGTTCGAGGCCACCCTGAGACTACATAGTGAATTCCAGGTCAGCCTGAGCCAGAGTGAGACCCTACCTCAAAAAAACAAAAACAAAAACAAAAAAACCTTGTTTGATAAACAAAAGAAAGAAATGAAATCTATTTGCCATCTGATCCAACTTTTCAGCTCTGTAATCTTGTTAAGTATATACCTTAGTTATGAGAAATTTTTAAATTTATATTTGATGTGCAGCTCTTCATTCCTTCTTTAGTATTATTTAATTATTTACGTGTGTGTGTGTGTGTGTGTGTGTGTGTGTGCGCACGCATGCGCACTGGGTCTTTGCAAATAAGTGCTAAGTGCTTCATCACTTTTTGTGTCTGTTTCTACATGGCTGAATGGGGAACTGAACCCAGGCAGGCGAGTTTCTTAACCACAGAGCCATCTTCACAGCTCCAGATTCCTTTCTTACAGATATTTTCAACCACAAGGAATAGTTTACATAGCAGGATGAGGCTTTTATATAAGATACTCAAAAGCAGCCTTTAGAATGATTTATGTTGGGGCTAGGGAGATTGATTAGTGGTTAAGGTGCTTGCCTGCAAAGCCTAAGGACCCAGGCTTGATTCTCCAGGACCCATGTAAGCCAGATGCACAGGGTGGTGCATACAGGTAGAGTGAGTCTGCAGTGGATGGAGGCCCTGGTGTACCCACTCTCTGTCACTCTTTCTGTTTCTCAAATAAATAAAAATAAAATGTTAAAAAATGATTTGTTTTTTTTTTTATTAGTTATGTATATCGTGTGTATACAGCCATTATGGTACCATCGTTAGCCTTCTCCCTGTCGTCCCCTCCTGTGGATATGGGTGTTGCATTGTGGGGGTGGCCTTCAGTTATGGGGGAGAGGCAATGTCTCTGTGCATAATGACTCAACTTAGGGATATAACACTCTTTCCATCCCTCTTCCACGAATTTCCCTGAGCCATGTTGGATTAATTTTAGGCCTATTTCAGTGATGGGAGGTCTTGGGAGTCTCTGTGTCTCTGGATATCTGGTTTGGTAGGAATTGAGTGTTCTCTGTGTCTATCTCCTTCACTCCTGTGCTGGTACCAGGTTCACCGAGAAAGCATCTCTTGCTCATTACCCCATTAACTCTATGGCTTCAGCTGGTGCCCACATGGGATGCAATGGGCTGGTTGTCTCCTCAGGTTCTGTGTCCTGAAAAAGAGAAGCAAATTCTCCAGTGGAGAGTGAGGTCAGTGCAAGATACATGGATACCCATTATTATTTTAGAGAGAATTTAATAGGTATAGGCTCTCTTGTAGCCTACTATTTGTGGGAGCTTGATATTGGAGAGTGGGCTCATTTTGGATACAGTTCTGACTTGTTTCTCGTTCCAGGTATGGGTTCTGTTCCACTTAGATGATCTGTTAGCCAAATCAAGAGCAGTTGGTAACCCACCATGGCTGTGTACCACTATTACACTTGTGTGAGCATCAAGTCAGGTTGATTGCTGTTGAGTAGCTTAGACGACCAGTTGCTTAGACAGATGTTGGTCATTTTCCCCCAGTCGCTCATGTAACACCTTATGGCACTAGACAAGCTAACTGTCTGGGGATTGACTCTCTTCCAGTTTCCAGCCAGGTCGCATCATGTTCTGTCCCAACAACATATGGTGTCTTTGGCAGTAGGGTCTTACCATTAACCTTTGGTGGGTGTGGTGGTTTGATTCAGGTGTCTCCCACAAACTTAGGTGTTCTGAATACTAGGTTCCCAGCTAATGGAGATTTGGGAATTAATGCTTCCTGGAGGGAGTGTATTGTTGGGGCGGGCTTATGGGTGTTATAGCCAGCTTCCCCATGCCAGTGTGTGGCACACTCTCCTGTTGCTGTTGTCCACCTTATGTTGGCCAGGGGGTGATGTCCACCCTCTGCTCATGCCATCGTTTTCTCCTGCCATCATGGAGCTTCCTCTCGAGCCTGTAGGCCAAAATAAACCTATTTTTCCCACAAGCTACCAGCAATACGAACCTGACTGCAACAGTGGGTCATCAGATACTCTGACAGAATTCTGTCTTCTTTTGGGAAACCTTGTAGGTCTCTGATCAACAGCTCATTGTGGATGTTACCCACATGCTAGTACTGGGAGTTACATGTCAGTACCAAGGGAGAATAAGGAAGAAAAATATAGGTAATATAAAAGAGAAAGAGGAGAGAGAGAGAGAGAGAGAGAGAGAGAGAGAGAGAGAAACAGGAGAAGATTGAGGATAGTCTTTATCATACCCTCTGCAGGGCCCTGTGAATCAGGTATTCTCTCTAAGCACCTGATGAAGGTTCAAATTTTAGTATGTCTTTCAGGGTGTAGGATTTTATGGTACCAATTCCATTTGGGTTCAGTTTTTTGTCCCCCCCTTTACCCTCCCCTCCCATCCCACCATCCCTATTATCCAGTCTTTGAGATGTTTATTAGGTATGTTAGCATCACGGGCAGATTCAGGTTAGGAGCCACAGATGAGTGAGACGATGTGACGATTATTTTTCTGTGATTGGGTGAGTTCAATGAGAATGATCTGTTCCAAGTTTGATCATTTTTCTTCAAATTTCATTGTTCATTTTTCCTTACTGCTGTATAGAATTCCATCATGTAGATATACCACATCTTAGTTATCCATTTGTCTAATGATGGGCATCTGGGTTGATTCTAGCTCTTAGCTAGTATGAATTGAGCAGCTATAAACATGGTTGAGCAAATATCTCTGAGCGGAGGTTTGGACCTTTTAGGGTAAATGCCTGATGAGGGAATAACTGGGTCTGTTGGTACCTCTATAGTCATCCTTTTTAGGAGTCTCTATATTTCTTTCCATAGTGGTTGTACCAGCTAGCATCCCCACCAACACTGAATGAGGGTTCCTATTTCTCCACAACCTCGCCAGCATTTGTTGTCATTAGATTTTTAATGTTTGCTATCCTTACTGGGGTAAGGTGAAATCTCATAGTTGTTTTAATTTGCATTTCCCTGATGATTAGAGATGTTGAACATTTTCTTAAGTGTGTGTTTGCCATTTGTATTTCTTCCTCTGAGAACTACCTGTGCAGTTCTTTGCCCCATTTTGTGAGTGGGTTGTTTGACTTTTTATAATTTAGGTTTTTGAGTTCTTTGTAGATTCTAGAAATTAGGCCTCTGCCGGCAAAGATTTTCTCCCATTCTGTGGGAAATCTATTGGCTCTGCTTATTGTTTATCTGTGAAAAAGCTTTTCAGCTTCCTGAGATCTCAATGGTTGAGTGATTGTTTAATTTCCTGAGGTACTGGGGTTTTGTTCAGGAAGTCTTTTGCCCCACTCCTATATCATGGAAATTTCCTTCTACTTTTGGTTCCAGTGGTAGCAGAATTTTTGGTCTTATGTTGAGGTTTCTGATCCATTTAGACTTGATTTTTGTGCATCGTGAAATGTGTGGATCGAGTTTCATCTTTCTGCATATGGTTATCCAGTTTGTCCAGCACCATTTGTTGAAGATGCTGTCTTTTTTTCCAATCTACATTTTTAGGGCCTTTGTCAAATATCAGGCAGCTGTAGTTACTTGATCCAAAGTGCAGGTCCTCGATTCTGTTCCACTGGTCTATGTTCCTGTTTTTATGCCAGTACTATGTTGTTTTTATTACTACAGCTTTGTAGTATAGCTTTAGATCAGGTATCGTGATGCCCCCAGAGGTGTTTCTTTTGCTGAGGATGTGCTTGGATATCCAAGGCCTTCTGCCATTCCATATGAATTTTGAGATCATTTTTTCTATTTCTGTGAAGAAGGATGTTGGGATTTTTATTGGTATTGCATTAAATCTATATATTGCTTTTGGTAAGATTGCCATTTTCACAATGTTGATTTTGCCTATTCAGGAGCATGGGAGGTCTTTCCATTTTCTCAAGTCCTCCTCAATTTCTTTCTTGAGTGTTTTTATGTTTTCATTGTAAAGGTCTTTAACCTCCTTGGTTAATGTTATTCTGAGGTATTTTATTTTATTTTTTGATGCTATTGAAAATGGGACAATGTCACTTATTTCTTTCTCTGCATTTTTGTCTTTTGCATATAGAAAGACTACTGATTTTTGTGCATTGATTTTGTATCCTGCTACTTTACTGAAGGAGTTTATCACTTCTAAGAGTTTTGAGATGGAGGTTTTCAGGTCACTTATGTATAGAATCATGTCATCTGCAAATAGGCTAACTTAACTTGTTCATTTCAAATTTGTATCCCTTTTATTTCTTTCTCCTGTCTTATTGATCCAGGTGGATAATGCTTTTGATGTGCTGTTGACTTCGGTTTGTGAGGATTTTGTTCAGGATCTTTGCATCTAAGTTAGTCAGGGGAATAGGCCTGTAGTTTTCTTTTCTTGTGGCATCTCTGCCTGGTTTTGGTATTAGGGTGAGAATAGCGTCATAGAAGGAGTTGGGGATCTTTCCCTGTTCTCTGATTGTGTGGCACAACTTGAGAAAAACTGGTTTCAGTTCTTCCATGAAGGATTGATAGAATTCAGCTGAGAGGCCATCTGGTCCTGGACTCTTCTTCTTAGGGAGGTTTTTGATTACCCTTCCAACTTGGTGTTTGTGATAGGTTTGTTTAGGAGATTAATCTGCTTTGAGTTTAGCTTTGGTAGGTGGTATGCATCCAGGAATTATTCATTTTATCCACATTTCCCAATTTTGTGGAGTAGATGTTTTTGAAGTAAGTCCTGATGATTCTCCCGATTTCACTTATGTCCGTTGTGATCTCTCCTTTTTCATTTATAATTTTGTTAATTTGAAGCATTTCTTTTCTTTTCTTTTCTTTTTTTTTTTCTGAGGTAGGGTCTTACTCTAGCTCAGGCTGACCTGGAATTCACTATGTAGTCTCAGGGTAGTCTCAAACTTCTCCCTCTGCCTCCCAAGTGCTAGGATTAAAGGCATGCGCCACCACACCTGGCTTGCATTTCTTGTTTTGCTGATCAAATTGGCCAGGGGTTTATCAATCTTGTTTATTTTTTCAAGGAACCAGCTCTTTGTTTCATCAGTTTTCTTAATTGTTTTCTTAGTTTCTAATTCATTAATTTCTGCTCTGATCTTAATTATTTCTTTCTGTCTGGAGCTTTTTGGGTTTGATACTTCTTGTTTTCTCAATGCCTTTAGGTGGATGGTTAGGTTATTGATTTGGGATCTCTCTGTCTCTGTTATGAAGGCATTTAGTACAATGAATTGCCCCCTGAGGACCGCCTTCATTGTGTCCCATAATATTTGGTACATTGTGTTCTCATTGTCATTCATTTCTTTCTTTCTTTCTTTTTTTTTTTGAGGTAGGGTCTCACTCTAGCCCAGGCTGACCTGGAATTCACTATGGAGTCTCAGGGTGGCCTCGAACTCACGGCGATCCTCCTACCTCTGCCTCCCGAGTTCTGGGATTAAAGGCGTGCGCCACCATGCCCGGCTTCATTGTCATTCATTTCTATAAATTTTGCAATTTAATTTTTTATTTCATCCACTACCCACTTACTGTTCAAGAGTGTGTTGTTCACCTGGGCGAGGTGGTACCCACCTTTAATACCAGCACTCAGGAGGCAGAGGTAGGAAGGAGGGTTGCTGTGAGTTTGAGGCCACCCCAAGACAACATAGTAAATTCCAGGTCAGCCTGAGCTAGAGTGAGACCCTACCTTGAAAAACCAAAAAGAAAAGAAAAAAAAAAAAAGAGTGTATTGTCCAGTTTTCAGGAGTTGATTGGGTTCCTGGTGCATCTTTTGTTGTTAATTTCTAACCATACAGCATTGTGATCTAATACCAAGCAGGAAATTATGTTGATCCTCCTAAATATATGGAGGCAGGCTTTATGACCCAGTATATGATGTATTTTAGAGAAGGTTCCATGGGCTGCTGAGAAGAATGTGTAATCTGTGGGTTTTGGGTAAAATGTTCCATAGATGTCCATTAGGTCTAATTGATCTAGAGTTTTGTTGACCTCTCTCACTTCCCTGTTAATTTTCTGTTTGGATGATCTATCTATTGCTGATAGTGGAATATTGAAGTGCCCAACTATAGCCTTTTTCTAACTTATGGGCCTGTGCTGCTGAGTTTTGATTCCAGATCACATACAAGTCTATACATTTGTAGCTAGGATCCATATATGAGAGAGAGCATGTGACGTTTGGCTTTCTAGGCCTGGGTTATCTCACTTAGTATAATCTTTTCCAGATCCATCCATTTCCCTGCAAATTTCATAATTTCATTTTTCTTTACCACTGAATAGAACTCCATTGTGTAGATGTACCACATCTTTATTATCCATTTATCTGTGGATGGACATCTAGGCTGGTTCCATTTCTTAGCTATTGTGAATAGAGCAGCAATAAACATGATTGTGCAAGTATCTCCAAGTTAGTGAGAAGAGTCATTAGGATATATGCCTAGGAGTGCTATAGCTGGATCATATGGTAAATCTATTTTTAGCTATCTCAAGAACCTCCACACCGATTTCGGATTTCAGCTGTCTCTCCATGCTCTGTGTCAGCAGCATATGGTGTGTTTAGTAATAAGGTCTTACCTTTTGCCTCAGGTGGGTAAATAAGTGCTTTTGAAGAAACCTGTCTTGTTTTGGGGACCTCATAATGTGCTAGAAAAGAAGCTAAAAGTTGAACTGATTCACTGAGTTTCTGTAAGAGTTAATTGTTGAAGAGGTAAAACTTATCTTTGTCAGCAGATGGAAAAATCCCAAAGAAGGAACTGTTCAGAGAGGGTCCAAAGGGATGATTAAAAAAGAAGAAAAATACAGTTTAGGCTAAAACAAAGTAAAATGGAGTTCATTGTCAGGGTGGCCTGGCTACAGAAATAATTGCTATGCAAATTGTCACAACTTATTTGTTCGCTTACCCCTCTCCTCAGCTATGAAAACTACAAAATGGAAATAAAAATCTCTGCTCAGGGCCAAAACTTCTTTGGAGGGCCAACTCAAGCTTTTTGGTCCCAGGTAATAAAGTCCTCTACTTTTACTCATTCTGGCATTGGAGTGATCTTTCCAGAGAATTTTTACAACAATAGGTTTCTCTGATCAACAGCTCATTGTGTGTAGTCAATGATTTCTGGTACTAGGAGTTACAGGCCAGATACAAAAAAAAATTTTTTTTAAGGTTAGGCTTCATCCCACTCTCTCCATGGCCCTTCTTTTCAGATGCTCTCCCCTTACAAATTGAATCATTTTTGACCATAGGGGCCTTTTGATATTATTATGAAATGAAGCACATGAAAAATATTGAGGATTCAAATATTTGAACATTACAATAAGCAAGCATTACCTAGCAGGAATATGTTGAACTTGGGGATTTTATTATTGTTTTTGAGCACAAATGGAAACACTTGAAGTTATTTTAATTAAACAGATTAGCTTTTCTGTCCATTGAGTAATAATATTTTTGAGTCATTTCATTAAATTTATTTATTGAGTTTATTTCTTAATTTATTTTAGGTTTTTCAAGATAGGGTTTCACTGTAGCTCTAGCTGGCCTGACACTCACTCTGTATTCCCAGGCTGGCCTTGAACTCATCGCTATCCTCCTACCTCTGCCTCCCTAGTGTTGGGATTAAAGGTGTGCACCAACACGCCTGGCTTTTTTTTTTTTTTTTTTTGTCCTAAAGGAATTTAAAATGCTTTTATAAATTAGCCATCAGAGTGTTTTTTGTGACTAGTTATAATTTCATAGGATAAAACTGAAAAATGTTCTATATCAAACTTTTGCACCATATATGACTTAAAAATAAAGGAATTACAAGAGCTGCAGATTTCTGGAACATGGATGTAACTGAAGATTATATGTTTTATTTTTTTTTTTCAAGGTAGGGTCTCACTCTAGCCCAGGCTGACCTAGAATTCACTATGGAGTCTCAGGGTGGCCTCGAACTCACGGCGATCCTCCTACCTCTGCCTCCCGAGTGCTGGGATTAAAGGCCCAGCGATTATATGTATTTTTTAATGTTTGGTTTTTCAAGGTGAGGTCTCCCTCTAGCTCAGGCTGGCTTGGAATTCATTATGTAGACTAAGGCTGGCCTTGAACTCATTGCAATCCTTTTACGTCTGCCTCCTGAGTGCTGGGATTAAAGGCATGCACCACCACACCCAGCTGGAGATTACAATATTAAGTCAATTAAGTAAGTCTCAGAAGACAAATCTCACATTTTTCTCCTTTGTGAACCCTAGATTTTATGTAGCTGCATTAAGTATGTATACATGTATGTATAACATGAAAGCAGAAATGAGACTTCAGAGGAATGAAAGGGACAGGAGGGAGGAGAAAAGGGAGGATAAGGGGTATGAGGAGAAATATGCTCAATGGACATTATATACTTGTATAAAGTTTCATGATTTGGCTGGAAAGATGGCTCAGCAGTTAAGGCATTTGCCTGAAAAGCCTAATGACTTGGGCTTGGTTCCCCAGTACCTACGTAAAGCCAGATGCACAAAGTGGCGTATACAACTGGAGTTCGTTTGCAATGGCTTGAGGCCCTGGTGTGCCCATTCTATCTGTCTCTGCCTGCAAATAAATAAAAATAAATAAATATCCTTATGAAGACTAGTATTATGCACAATCAATATACAATAAGTTTATCAATTTATATTTGAGCAAGAGATACCTGACAATAAAAGTATGCCGAATGTCAAACCCTGTAATTTATTTGTGAGCGAGTGTGTGTGTGTGTACACACACCCACATGTATATGTGTGCCACAGCCACAGCACATGTGTGGAGGTCAGAGAACAACCATGGAATGTTGGTTCTCTCCTTTCACTGTGTTTGAGACAGGCTGTCTCTTGTTTGCTGCTGGGGAGGTCCGTGAGATTCAGGATTCTCCTAACTCTGTTTCTCAAAGTTGCAGGTTTGTTGGGATTACAGAACTGTGCATCACTTTGTGTCTGCCTTTTTGCAGGTCCTGGGCATCTTAACTCTGGTTGGCAGGCTTGTGGAGCACTTATCTTTAACCACTGAATCATCCAGCCCTAGAAACCCTGTAACATCTTAAAAACTAACCATAAGTTAAATGCCAGCAATGTACAATAAAAAGTATAATGTAGTCTGGGCTAGAGTGAGATCCTACCTCAAAACAACAAAAAAGTATAATGTAAGTTAGAGTAAGTATAAAAATTAAATAAAAGTTACTAATACTAAAATAAAATGAATGAAATGTTGAGAAAAGATGGAAAGATGCATTCAAATGATATGAAGAATAAATAACATCTAAAAGTGCTGATTTTTTAAAATAAGTTTTTGTTTCTTTAATGAATTAATTTGGACAGAGAGAGAGAAAGAGGGACACACACACACACACACACTGAGAGAGAGAGAGAGAGAGAGAAAGCGAGAGAGAGAGAGAGAGAGAGCGAGTGAGCAAGCATGGTCACCAGGACTTCCTGCCATTGCAGCTCCAGATGCATGTGACACTTTGTGCATCTGCCTTACGTGCTTATTGAAGACTCAAACCTGGGTCCTTAGGCTTCTCAGGCAAGCACCTTAACCACTACACCATCTCTCCAGCCCCATTAACAGGTTTTTATTTATTTATTTATTTATTTATTTATTTATTTATTTATTTTTTATGTTTTGGTTTTCCGAGGTAGGGTCTCACTCTAGCCCAGGCTGACCTGGAATTCACTATGGAGTCTCAGGGTGGCCTTGAACTCACGGCGATCCTCCTACCTCTGCCTCCCAAGTGCTGGGATTAAAGGCGTGTGCCACCACGCCCGGCTTAACAGGTTTTTAAACAGTCAAATTCTTCAATTATTGAACATCTGGTAACATACAAAAAAGAGGAGTAGGAATTAACTGCAGAAAGACTTCAGGATTATAAAGAACATTTTTTTTTTTTGGTTTTGTTTTTTTGAGGTAGAGTTTTCTTCTAGCCCAAGCTGACCTGTAACTCATGCTGTAGTCCCAGGTTGGCCTTGAACTCACAACAATCCTCCTACGTCTGGCTCCCATGTGATATAATTAAAGGCATGCATCACCATGCCCAATTACAAAGAACATTTCCATCTACTATTCTATCCACACAAATAATGATCGCAAGAGCAAAACACAACATATTTAAACCAGGCAGTTTAAAAATGCTGTAACATAGCACACACCAGTCAAAAGAAATGCTGAGACTTTATGTTCAAAATATTTTCTTAGGACTGGGAAGATGGGTTAATGGTTAAGGCACTTGCCCGCAAAGCCCAAAGGACCCAGGTACAATTCCTCAGGACCCATGTAAGCCAGATGCACAAGGTGGCACATGTGTCTGGAGTTTGTGTGCAGTGGTTTGAGGCCCTGGCATGCCCATTCTCTCTTACTCTTTCTATCTGCCTCTCTCTCAAATAAATTAAGAAAATTAAAAATATTTTCTTAAAATTGCTAAAGGAGCTGTAGTTTCATTATTAGCACTTCCAAACAATTCCTATTTTACTAACTTGATATTCAACCAAGATTTTGTTTTCCAGCTCTGGATACAGAGAAGGCAGTACAGAATGCATAAAACGAGGATGGAGAGGTATAACTGGTTCTTCCCTAACTGGCTCTCGTGGGAGGGAACCTAGCCCAATGCCCATAGATGGGAAGGTCATAGGGGCCCCTCACTTGCCTGGGGGGAGGTCTACCACTGTTTGACTAAATGGATACCCAGTGCCCATCAAATTTTCCTGTAAATGTTTATGTTTTTGCTAAGAGATTAGTGCCCAAACCTTTGGTGGGGGAAGTCTCCCTTTGAAGTTTGTGGTGGCTACAGGGGAGACTCAAAGCTCATCAAATTGCTGAGAACAAATTACAGTGGAGTGTTCAATACAAGAGGAGACATCTCTATCATCTCTATCATATCATATCAAAGGCTCAGGGCACACTGCCAACGAGGTGGTGAAAAGAATGGCAGAGTGGGAGGATGGGGAGGAGCACTTTGGAACACCGTCTCCTGCACAGAAGGTGAGGTGGTTGGGGCATTCATGACCTCACAATGACTGTCGTTACCACCAGAAGATGGTGATCACAGCCTTAATACGACAGATGGATTCCCCTGTGGCCATTCTCTGTCTCATCTTCAGGTTTGTAGTAACTCAAGAGTATTGATTTCCAAAACTCTCAAACAGTCCTACCATCCATGAAAGTAGTTGGCCAGGCTGGAGGCAGGCCCTGCTCTGTGAGCAGCACTGGTGGAGGTGCCCAGCCCCTGGGCTGAAGGGTTGGGAGATGGCAAAGCTCAGAAGGCTGGCTGGAGAAAACCTTCTCCCTGTAGACCAGCCAACTGAAAGCTGGAAAAAGCCGCACTGCATGCAGCCCTATGGGAGACAGAAGTCATCAGCAGTGAAAACAGTGGACACTGGAAGCTTCAAGTTTGGTCAGACAGGCCAAATGACCAAACGAGTGCAACAGTGGCATGTCTGCTCTAAAGGCCTGCTCTGTGGGAGGGACTACATGCCTGGTACTGAAAACCTAATCAAAAGCTAATGGCAGGGGAGGTCATGATCCTTAGGAGTATAAAGCCTGCTCTTGTCTGGATAAATGCATATATTACTTTCACCAAATTGCTCTGAAAGCACTACACTTAAGGTTCATATTCATATATTAATGCTACTCTCACTTCTGGTTAGAGAAGCTTCTCTTTTCAGATGGCGATGATCACTGGGATGACTTAAAAGGCAACATAGTGCTGAGAAGAAGTGATGGAGGAGTGTCCAGCACTGAAACATCTCTATCACACCCTCCAAGACTCAGGGTCCATTGCGGAAGACGTGGCAGAAAGAATGTAAGAGCCAAAGAAGGGTACCACTCCTTACATGCAACTGTCCGTACAGAAATTGGCCTCGATATACAAGACGTTGCAGCACCTAGCAATACCTACACAAGACCCTCATAATAGGAGAAAAAGATGATGACATCAAATTAAAAGAGAGACTAATGGAGAGAGGAAGGGGATATGATGGACAGCAGAGTTATGAAGGGGAAAGTGGGGAAGGGGAGGGAAATATCATGGTTTGCTGTCTGTAAGTATAGAAGTTGTCAATAAGGGCTGGAGAGATGGCTTGGTGGTTAAGCACTTGCCTGTGAAGCCTAAGGACCCCGGTTTGAGGCTCGATTCCCCAGGACCCATGTTAGCCAGATGAACAAGGGGGCTCACGTGACTGGAGTTTGTTTGCAGTGGCTGGAGGCCCTGGCTCACCCTTTCTCTCTCTCTCTGTGCCTCTTTTTCTCTCTGTCACTCTCAAATAAATAAATAAAAATAAACAAAAACAAAAAAAGTTGTCAATAAAGATATATATATATATATATATACATATATATATATATATATATATATATATATATATATATATGGATATATGGATATATGGATATACGGATATACGGATATATATAAAGAAGGGCGGCTGGGATGGGTGGGGAAACAGGAGGAGGGATGAAGTGGGTCTGTTGTAGAAATTTCCTGGAAAGATCACTCTAATGCCAGAATGAGTGAAAGTAGAGGAGTTTATTATCCAGGGGCCAAAAAGCTTGAGATAGCCCTCCAAAGAGTCTGTGGCCCCAAGTGGAAATTTTATTTTTATTTTATAGTTTTTAATAGCCAAGGGGAGGGTAAGTGAAGAAACAAGATGTGACAATTTGCATATCAATCAGTTGTATAGTCAGGCCACCCTAACAATGAACTCCATTTTACTTTGTTTTAACCTAAACTGTCTTTTTTTTTTAAAAAGAAGTCATGTCTTTGGGCCGGACATGGTGGTGCACGCCTTTAATCCCAGCGCTCGGAAGGCAGAGGTAGCAGGATCACTGTGAGTTCGAGGTCACCCTGAGACTACATAGGTTATGGATATCCAGGCCATTTTGTGTCTGGAGGAGCACATTGTAAGGAGTCCTACCCTTCCTTTGGCCCTTACATTCTTTCTGTCCCCTCTTCTGCAATGGACCCTGAGCCTTGGAAGGTATGATAGAGATATTTCTGTGCTGAGCACTCCTCTGTCACTTCTCAGCATTGTGGTGCCTTCTGAGTCATCCCAAGGTCATTGCCATCTGAAAAAAGAAGGCTCTCTTACCAAAAGTGAGAGTAGCATTAATTTATATGGGTATAAATATTAAGAGAAGTGCTTACTGGGCAGTTTGGTGAGCATAGTATATACATTTAGCCAGACAGCAGCAGACGTTACACCCCTAGGGCTCATGATTACCCCTGTTTTAGGCTTTCAGTATCAGGGATGTATTACCTCCCATGGAGTGGGCCTCCAGTCAGATTAGAGGGAAGTTGGTTTCTCCTATAACAGATGTGCCACTATTGCACCCATTGGCTCATTTGGCCTAGTTGGCCAAGTATAAAACTTGCAGTGTCCACTGTTGAGTATCTTCACTGGTGGTGATTTTTCTCTCTTCTGTCGAATGAATGCAGCATGGCTTTTCCTAGCTTTCTGTCAGCTGGCTTACATAGAGGAGGTTTTCAGCTCATCTCCAGAAAGATTTCTCAGTGGCCTTGCAGCCCAAGTATGTGGAATCTTCAGCAATAGGGTCTTATCATCTATTCCTGGTGGGAAAACAAGGGCCTCAGCAATGGCCTGCAATGTTTTGGGGGCATCACAGACCTCCCTGGCCAACAACTCACTGGAAGGTATCCCATCCCTGGCACTGAAAATTTTCTAGTAACAATCTATGGCTCCTGAGTGTTCCATTATCCAAAAAAGTAGGTTTCCATATGACTTATTTATGTCCTGTTAGATTTTGATTAGTCCTCACTCCACCTTTCCTTTGCTCAATCTCTTTCCCTGACCTCACTTAGGCCTTTTCACCCCCATTAATCTGTTATTCTAATTTCATATATAAAATACCATCTTATTATGACATTTTTATTTTTATTTTCTGAGGTAGGGTCTTGCTCTAGCCCAGGCTGACCTGAAATTCACTATGTAGTCTCAGGCTGGCCTCGAACTCACAGCGATCCTCTGACCTAAGCCTCTGAGTGCTGGGATTAAAGGTGTGCACACCATGCCTGACAAGACTGGTTCTCTTTTTAAGTGTGTATATTTTTTTTGAGGTAGGGTCTTGCTCTAGCCCAGGCTGACCTGAAGTTCACTATGTAGTCTCAGGCTGGCCTCAAACTTAATTGCGATCCTCTGACCTCAGCCTCCTGAGTGCTGGGGTTATAGCCCAGTGTATGTTGAATTCTGTATCCTGCAACTTAGTGAAGGTTTTTACTAAAACTAAGAGTTTTCTGGAAGAGTTCCTTAAGTATGAATTAGAAAATAACTAGTGGTTGACTTTTCCCCTAAGAACCTCGATTGCTCTTTGTACAGGTTCTAGCCCAAGAACTGCCAATATGTTCTGGTCTTTGTTTAGCCATTGAAGAGATCACCAGAAATCCCAGTCTTTTAACCAACATTTGTCAGGGATATAAGTTTCACAATGTAATGCAGAGTGAATGGAGAACACTGGAGTGGTCCCTTTTATTTGTTATCAAACAGGAAATGCTTCCTAATTATACCTGTAGGAAAGAAAGTCAGTACCAGTGCTTATAGGAACATTTTGGGCAACCTCTGTCCAGACTGGAACAGTGTTTGATCTTTACACATATCTACAGATGGGCACAGGTGTGACAGGGAGATTTATCCACGTTCTGCATGCTACATTTTCAGGTAAAATGAGGAGACTGAGTTTGTGCACGTGTATAATTGGAGACCTTGTGAACTGTATTTTCTCTGTCTATATCAAGGAGGAGGGAAAGGGGAAAGAAGAAAAGGGTGAGAAACAATGAGAAAGGTGGGCTAAGCAAATTTCTTCTACCCTTTTTTAGCTTTTGCTTAATATGCCCTAGGCTCTGTGACAATTGTCTCAATCACATTGTTTCTGATTATCTTTTTTTTTTTTCCTAGTTTATCTCTGAACCATTTTATTCTATTGTGATTGAAATAGGATAAAATCCTTCTCCTTATCAGATAGCTCCCAAAGATAACTTCTCTGACCCCTGGAATGGTCTCTGTGATGCTTCATTTCAGGTGGACCTGGGTGGGGCTTGTGATCTCACAAGGTCAGAAAGGCATTCAGTTTCTCAGGGACTTGAGACCAGAGATGGGCAGAAACAGAATGTGTATAGAATTTTTTTTTTTTGAGACAGTGTCTCTTTCTAGCCCAGGCTGATCTGGAACTCACTCTGTAGTTTCAGGCTGGCCTCAGGCTCACAGCAATCCTCCTATCTCTGCTTCCTCAGGGCAGGGATTCAAGGCATGTACCACCATGCTTGGCTATATATAGTGTTTTTGAAAATGACCTCAAATTCATGTGGGTCACACCTCTCAACCACACAGCCTTGGTTTACTCACTAAGGGGACTTCTCTGGCCTATATGATTATTGTTTACTTTGACATTGACAGTGCATCCAATACAATATCTCATACAGAACAACATTTAGTGAGTGAAATGGAGAATCTGGGTCACAAACTCACTGTGGTATCACATTACTGGGAGAAATTTCTTTTTCTTATTTAAAAAATACTTTTATTTATTTATTTGAGAGATAGATACAGAGAGGCAGATAGAAAGAATGGGAGTGCCAGGGCCTCTAGTCACCGCAATTGAACTCCAGATGCATGCACTACCTTGTGCATCTGGCTTATGTGGGTCCTGGGGAATTGAACCTAAGTCCTTTGACTTTGCAGGCAAGTGCCTTAACTGCTAAGTCATCTCTCCAGCCCAAAATGTCTTTTTTTTTGTGTTTTGCTAATAGCCATCACTGGACCCTTTGCAGCCAGACCAGGCAAGAGGGATACTGGGAGTGGAATAGAGTAGAGCATTGTGTTTCTACAATTCCCAATCCCCAAAAGAAGCAGTGGAACAGGGACAGGGGAGAGGGGGTGTAAGAGCATAATAACCTGTCAGAAATATGACTGATTTTTTTCCATTTACTTGAGATGGAGAGAGAGAGAGAGAGAGAGAGAGAGAGAGAGAGAGAGAGAGAGAGAAAGAAAGAAAGAGAAAGACACACAGAGAGAATGGGCATACTGGGACTTGTGCCACTGCAAACAAACTCCAGACGTACGCACCACTTTGTGCATCTGGCTTAATGCAAGTACTAGGGAATCAAAACCAGGCCATTGGGATTTACAAGCAAGCACCCTTAACTGTTGAGCAATATCTCCAGACTGGAATATAGTCAATTTGCAATAAATCCATATATTAAAGTTCTCAATAAAAATTACTAGCATAAAAATAATGAAAAAGGAAACAATTTCTTCACACAATGAATGAAAAATGAAAACAAAAATCACCAGGTAGAGACAAAACATATTAAGTTCTGTTCTGTGGCACTGTGGCTATAAAGGACAGGATACAGGGTGCAGAGAACACCAGCATATAGTCATTTATCCTCTAGATATTACCCATCCAGATAATAAAGTATACAATGGATCCATGAAAAGGGCACTTCGCTATTGAAAGAAGGTTTTCTTCCAGGATTTTCTGTAAGGCTATAGATGTAGTTATAAAAAGTGTAAGGTGGGAAAAACCCACCAATCACCACATTCCACTTTTGTACACAGTGGATTCCATTGTGTCAAAGCAGCTGGATGAAGAATAAAGACTCCCAGAAAGAGCAAGCTGCAGGAGGAGAAAGGCAGTGACCCAGAGGAACATCCTATCTTAGAAGGACCAAAACGCCCCAAATCTCGATGTCAGTGGTGCTTTTAGTGTGAGCCAAGTAGCCCAAGATATCCTGAATGTGTATGTGTGTGTTCATGTGGTTTGCTGTGGGCTCTGGCAGACCCTCTAATTCTGCCAATCCTCTGGGGGGAATCCACAGCCGTCTTTGCCCTGGGGCTTTGCACCTGATGTCTAGTGGCCAGGTTCAAAACACAAAACCTGAAAATGTTTTTGTGAATCATCTCCACCCCAGCACTGCGATCCAACAACCACTGGTGACAAGGCTCCAGGAATTGTAATCTCTTGGGAAGAGTTTATCTCACACCTGTGTCAGTAAACACACATAGGAGTACCATTTGCCTCCAATGATTCAATGTGGTGTGTGAGGTGAAGTGATTTGACATGACATGCCAGCACACGACAGCCAAGGACATTGGGCACCATGTCCCCTGAGGTTCAAGATAAGCAGGTTTAGCCCCAGACACCCATTGTTCAGAGCATCCAGAGAACATTTCCTGCATGGCCCCCGCATGGCTGCATGCTCTTCACATGTGCTGATAACTCATAGCCACACATGTTCTCTGTTGCCTTGAGAACCAAGCCTCCCACTGAATTCAGAGATTCCAAATAAGGGCCTGGGGAGATGACTCAGCAGTTGAAGGCACTTTCTTGCAAAACCTGATGGTCCTGATTCAATTTCCTAGCACCCATATAAAGCCAGATATAAAAAGTGGCACATGCATCTGCCCCTCACTATTCAGTTCCTTCCATGGGTACCACCAAGGTTTTGCATGCCAGGAGATATAGTTTCTCTCCCACTGTCTTATTCTCCATCACTTATATCCATGAAAAGGGATTATAGCTCTGCTGTCTCACACCCTCCCTTTTATTTAATTTACTTGTCAAATCAGAGGTTAACACAGAGGACACCACAGATATGACCTTTTCTAATATATGTCTTCACTTTAGCAAATTTGTAGGTCTCCAGAGATGGCTCAGCGGTTAAGATGCTTGCCTGCAAAGACTAAGGACACAGGTTTGATTCCCCAGTACCCATGTAAAGCCAGCAGCACAAGGTGGCACATGCATCTGGAGTTTATTTGCAATGGCTAAAGACCCTGGTGCCCCATTCTCTCTCTCTTCCTCTTTCTCACTGTAAAATAAATTAATAAATAAAATTCTATTGTTGGGCTGGAGTGATGGCTTTGTGGTTAAGGCTTTTTCCTGCAAAGCCAAAGAACCCAGGTTTGATTCTCCAGTACTCACGTAAGCCCGGATGTACAAGGCATGTGGAGTGTCTGCAGTGGCTAGAGGCCCTGGTGCACTCATTTTCCCTCCCCCTCTCTTTCTCTATTTCTCTGATTCTCTATTAAATAAATAATAAAAATCTATTGTCCATAAATGGACATATAGATGAGGAAAGGCAGAAGTTATATGCAAGGAAAAGAAAGAAAGAAAAAAACCTCTCCTTTTGACCATATGGATCAATAAGGGTGACCTTATCATAAGAAAAATAAACCAAACTCAGAATGCAAGTATTCCATGATGTTGCTCTAAGTTAAATCTTAAACTCACAGGGGAACAGAGTAAGATGATGGTAATGGGAACTTTGGTGTTTAGGAATATGAAGCTATACCGGTCAAAGGGTAAAAAGTTTAGCCATAGTTGGGTATGGTGGCACACATCTTTAATCTCAGCACCTGGGAGGCCAAGGTAGGAGGATTTTTGTGAGTTTGAGGCCAGCCTGAGACTACCTAGTGAAATCCAAGTCTTGCTCTAGCAAGACCCTACCTCAAAAAATTATTTTCAGCTGTAAGATGAATAACTTTTGGATATATAGCATATATTTGGTCATTGCATATAGTGATAATATCCAGTGTGGTTGAAACTTACTAACAAAATAGAACTTAACTGCTTTCAAAACAGATATATAGTATCTACAAGAGGAGAGAGATATGATGGTTCATTTAAGTGTGGCAGCCATCCCACAAACACAGTATAACACATCTTTACACCGGACATATTCACAGTTTGTATTTGTCAACTAGACTTCAATAAAACTGCAGTGCATTCAAGGAAATGAGTTGAAATAAACAGACTGAGTAGAAGATGTAGAAAGACTGAAAAATACCACATTTTATTTTTTTTGTTTGTTGTTAGTATATAGGAAAACTACTGATTTCTGTGTATTTATTTTGTATCCTGCTATGTTGCTAAAAGTGTTCATCAGCTCTAACAGTTTGCTGGTAAAGTCTTTAGGGTCCTTTATGTATAGAATCATATCATCTACAAATAATGATAATTTGATCTCTTCCTTTCGGATTTGTATCCCTTTTATGAGCATCTCTTGCCTAAGACTTCCAGTACTATATTAAATAAAAATGGGGACAATGGACACCTTTGTCTTGTTCCTGAACTTAGTGGAAAAGCTTCAAGTTTTTCCATACTTAGTATTATGTTGGCTGTAGGTTTGTCATAAATAGCTTTTGTTGTTATTGTTGTTTTGAGGTAGGGTCTCACTTTAGCCCAGGCTGACCTGGAATTCACTCTGTAGTCTCAGGGTGGCCTTGAACTCACAGCAATCCTCCTAACTCTGCCTCCCGAGTGCTGGGATTAAAGGTGTGTGCCAACATGTCCAGCTTTTTTTTTTTTTTTTTTTTGAGGTAGGGTTTCACTCTAGTCCAGGCTGACTTGGAATTCACTATGTACTCTCAGGGCGGAGTTGAACTCACAGTGATCCTCCTGCCTCTGCCTCCCAGGTGCTGGGATTAAAGGCTTGCACCACCACACCCAGCATAAATAGCTTTTATTATGTTGAGATATGTTCCATCTATTCTCAGTTTCTGTAGGACTTTTACCATGAAGGGATGTTGGTTTTTGTTGAATGGTTTTTCTGCATCTATTGAGATGATCATGTGATTTTTGTCCTTCAGTCCATTTATATAGTGTATTACATTTATCCATTTGCGTATGTTGAACCATCCCTACATCTCTGAGATAAAGCCTTCTTGGTCGGGGTGAATGATCTTTATGTTATATTCTTGCATTGTTGCCAATATTTTTTTTTGAGAATTTTTGCATGTATGTTCATGAGGGAGATCATTCTGTAATTTTCTTCTTTTGTTCTGTCTTTGTCTGGTTTTGGCATCAGGGTGATACTGGCTTCATAGAAGGAGTTTGGTAGGATTCCTTTGTTTTCTATTTTATGGAAAAGTTTAAGAAGCATTGATGTTAGTTCTTTCCTGAAGGTCTGGTAAAATTCACCAGTGAATCCATCTGGGCCTGAACATTTTTTAGTTGGGAGATTTTTGATAACTGCTTGGATCTCCATACTTGTTATAGGTCTATTTAAGTGGTTAATCTCATCTTGATTTAATTTAGGTAGGTCATACATAAATCAAGGAAATCATCCATTTCTTTCAGATTTTTAAACTTAGTGGAGTATATGTTCTTATAGTAGGTCCCTATGGTTTTTTGAATTTCCCTGGTATCTGTTGTGATGGTGCCTTTTTCATCTCTAATTTTATTAATTTGTGTCTCTTCTCTTTCTCTTTTGTTTAGATTTGCTAAGGGTTTATCAATCTTGTTTATCCTTTCAAAGAACTAACTCTTTGTTTCATTGATTCTTTGGATTTTTTTTTGGTTTGTATTTCATTAATTTCTGCGCTAATCTTTATTATTTCTTTCCATCTACTGATTTTCAGTTTGCCTTGTTCTTTTTCCAAGGCTTTAAGGTGAAGCATTAAGTCGTTTACTTGTGACCTTTGTAATTTCTCAATATAAGCACTTAAAGCTATAAATTTCCCTCTTAGTACTGCCTTCATTGTGTCCCAAATTTTGGTATGCTGTGTTCTCATTGTCATTTGACTCTGAATTTTTTGATTTCCTTCTTGATTTCTTCATTGACCCATTCATCACTTAGCAGTGTATTGTTTAGTTTCCATGATTTTGTGTATGCTCTATAGCTTTTCTTGCCATTGATGTGTAGTTTGATCCCATTGTGGTCAGATAGAATGCAAGGAATTATTTTCAATTTTCCTATATTTGTTAAGATTTGCTTTGTGTCCTAATATATGGTCTATTTTAGAGAATGTTCCAGGTGCTGCTGAAAAGAATGTGTATTCTGCAGCATTTGGATGAAAAGTCCTGTACATATATGTTAGGTCCATTTGTTGTATGACTTCATTTAATCCAGATGCCTGTTTATTTTTTGCTGGCATGACCTGTCAATTGATGAGAGTGGGGTGTTGAAGTCACCCACTACCACTGTGTTTGGTGTTATCTGTGATCTTAGTTCTAACAGTGTTTGTTTGATGAAGTTGGAAGCTCCCATGTTAGGTGCATATCTGTTTAGGATCATAATATCCTTTTGTTGGAGTGTTCCTTTAACCAATATAAAGTGACTTGCCTTATTTTTCTGAACTAATGTTGGTCTGAAGTCTACCCTGTCAGAAATTAAGATAGCAACCCCTGCTTTTTTTCTAGGCATATTTGCTTGAAACAATGTTTTCAACCTTTCACCCTAAGATAGTGTCCATCCTTTGTAGAAAGGTGAGTTTCCTGGACACAACAAATTGAAGGATTCTGCTTTTTAATCCAGTCTGCAAACCTATGTCTTTTGGTTGGGACATGGAGACCATTTATATAAAGAGTTACTATTTAAAGGTGTGTATTTATTTTTACCACTTTTCTTTTTTGTAGTATTCTGGTTTTACCTTTGCTCTCTTGTATTAACTAGTATTTGGGTATGGTTTGTTTTTTCCAGATTCCTTATATGTGTGCTTTCCTTTCTCTTGAAGGATCCTGTCCAGTATCTTCTGTAGAGCTGGTTTTGCCTTCACATATTCCTTTAGCCTGCTTTTGTTGTGGAATGCCCTTATTTCTCCATCTATTTGAATGGATAGCTTTGCAGGATAAAGTAACCTTGGTTGACAGGACTTGGAATACATCATTCCAAGACCTCTGGCTTTCAAGGTTTGTGTTGAGTAATTTGCTGTGATCCTGATGGGCTTGCCTTTGTATGTGACTTGAGTTTTCTCTCTAACTGCTTTCAATATATTTTCTTTGATTTGTATGTTTAGTAGTAAAATTATAACATGGCGAGGAGAAGATCTTTCCAGGTTTTGTCTGTTTGGTGTTCTAAAGGCTTCCTGTACCTGCATTGGCATCTCTTTCCCAATTTGGGGGAAGTTTTCTTCTATGATTTTCTTGAAAATGCCTACTATGCCTTTGGAGAGAAATTCTTCTCCTTCTACTATACGCTGAATTTTTTTTTCCATTTTTATTTTTTATTTTATTTTATTTTTTTACAGTCAGTTTGGTACCATTATTAGGCTCATCCGTGACCTACCCCCTCCCCTTGGCCCCTCCTTGTTGAGGTATATGGGTCATGCATTGTGGAGTTAGCCCACAGTTATGGGTAAGCTAAATGTCTCTGCATATCATGACCCAACATGTGGCTCTGACATTCTTTCTGCCCCCTCTTCCGCAAAATTTCCCTGAGCCATGTTGGGTCTGCTTCAGTGATGAGGTGTTGGGGGCCTCTGAGGCTCTGGGTCTCTTTTTATTAATTCGTTTTGTATTCAGCAAATACAGTCAGTTTGGTACCAGTACTAGGCTCATCCATGACCTACCCCCTCCCCTTGGCCCCTCCTTGTTGAGGTATATGGGTCATGCATTATGAAGTTAGCCCACAGTTATGGGTAGGAGAAATGTCTCTGCATATCATGACCCAACATGTGGCTCTGGCATTCTTTCCACACTCTCTTCCGCAAAATTTCCTTGAGCCATGTTGGGTTCATTGTTGGTCTTCTTCAGTGATGAGGTGTTGGGGGCCTCCGGGTCTCTGGCTCTATGATTTGGCAGGAGTTGATTTTTCAATGTGTTGATCTCCTTCACCCTTGTGCTGGTACCCGGTTCACCAGGAAAACAGCACCCTTGCTTGTTTCACCAATTTTTCTTAGTTTCAGCTGGGGCCCTTTTGAGGTATGATGGGGTGGCTTTCTCCTTAGGATCTACATCTATCTGAAAAAGAGAAGCAGATTCTCCAACAGAGAGTAAGTTAGCACCAGGACAAATGAGATAACCCTTACTTTTTTTTTTTTATAGAGAATTTAATAGGTGTAGGCCCTCTTGTAGCCCATGATTTATGGTAGCTTGATAATGGAGAGTGGGCTTATGTTTGGATATGGTTCTGACTTGTTTCCCAGCTCCAGCTATGGGTCTCATACCACTGAGGGGATCAGTTAGCTGAATCAAGAGCAGTTGGTTCCCTACCATGGCTGTGTGCCACTATTGCACTTGTGTGGGCATCACAACAGGTTATTTGCTGCTAAGTAGGTTAGACCATGAGATGCTTGGACAGATATTGGTCATTTTCCCCCAGTCGCCCATGTAGCACCTTCTGGCACTAGACGTGCTGACTGTCTGGGGACTGACTCTCTTCCAGCTTCCAGCCATGCCATTCCATTTTACGTGTCGACCACATAAGGTGTTTTCAGCAGTAGGGTCTTATCACTAACCTTTGGTGGGTCATCAAGTACTCAGGACAGAAATATGTCTTTCTTTTAGGAAACCTTGTAGGTCTCTCTGATCAAAAGCTCATTGTGGATGATAGCCACATGCTGGTACTGGGAGTTACAGGTCAGTGCCCACTAAGAAAAGGAAGAAAAAGATAATATACAAGAGTTAAAAAGAAGAGAGAGAGAGAGGGAGAGGAAGGGAGGGAAGCTGTAGAAGATTAAGGTTGGTCTTCATCATACCCTCTCCAGTGTCTTGTGGTTCAGGTGTTCCCTCTAAGGGCCTGGTGAAGGTTCAGCCATTTGGTCTGCCTTTTAGGGAGTAGAATTTTATAGTACCATTGCTGTTTGGGTCTAGATTTGTGTTTCACACCCCTCCCTTGCTCTCCCCTCCCTCCTCACCCATCCTATTGTCTAGTCCACGAGATGCTTGCTGGGTATGTAAGGCATCTTGGGTAGATTCAGGTTAGGTGCTGTAGATGAGTGAGACTATGTGGCAGTTTTTTTTCTGTGATTGGGTAAGTTCACTGAGAATGATCTGTTCCAGGTTCAACCATTTGTCCTCAAATTTCATTGTGTCATTTTTTCTTGTTGCTGTATAGAATTCCATTGTGTAGATATACCACATCTTAGTTATCCATTCTTCTAGTGATGGACATCTGGGTTGATTCCAGCTCTTAGCTATTAAAATTGAGCCGCTACAAACATGGTTGAGCAAATCTCTCTGGTCTGTGGTTTAATGGTTTTAGGGTAGATGCCCAATAAGGGAATATCTGGGTCTGTTGGTATCTCTATATTCAGCTTTTTCAGGAGTCTCCATATTGCTTTCCAAAGTGGTTGTACCATCTTACATTCCCACCAACAGTGGATGAGTGTTCCTATTCACCACATCCTCTCCAGCATTTATTTTCACTTGAGTTTTTTGATGTTTGCTATCCTTATTGGGGTAAGGTGGAATCTCATCGTTGTTTTAATTTGCATTTCTCTGATGATTAGGGATGATGAACATTTTCTTAAGTGTGTGTTTGCCATTTGTATTTCTTCCTCTATGAACTGCCTGTTCAGCTCTTTGCCTCATTTTGTGAGTGATGTGTTTGACTTTTTACTGCTTAGGTTTTTGAGTTCTTTGTAGATTCTAGAGATTAGGCCTCTGTCAGTTGGATATTCAGCAAGTATTTTCTCCCATTCTGTGGGTAATTTATTGGCTTTGCTTATTGTATGCTTGTCTGTAAAGAAACTCTTCAGCTTCATGAGATCCCATTGGTTGAGTGACTGTTTAAGTTCGTGAGCTACTGGGGTTTTGTTCAGGAAGATTTTTTCCATTCCCTTATCATGGAAGGTACTTCCTAAATTTTCTTCCAGTAGTAGTCGAGTTTCTGGTCCTATATTGAGGTCTTTGATCCATTTGGACTTGAGTGTAGTGCACTGTGAAATGTGTGGATCAAGTTTCAATTTCCTACATGTGGCTATCCAGTTTGTCCAGCACCATTTGTTGAAGATACTGTCTTTTCTCCAGCCTATATTGTTAGGGCCTTTGTCGAATATCAAGTAGCCATAGTTGCTTTACCCAAAGTCCGGGTCCTCAAGTCTATTCCATTGGTCTATACTCCTGTTTTTATGCCAGTACCATGCTGTTTTTATTACTATGGCTTTGTAATATAGCTTTAGTTCAGGTATGGTGATGCCTCCAGAGGTATTTCTTTTGCTGAGGATATGTTTGGATATGCGAGGCCTTCTGCCTTTCCATATGAAATTTGAGATAATTTTTCTATCTCTGTGAAGAACACTGTAGGGATTTTAATTGGAACTGCATTAAATCTATATATTGCCTTTGGTAGGATTGCCATCTTCACAATGTTAATTCTGCCTATCCAGGAGCATGGGAGGTCTTTCCATTTTCTCAAGTAATCCTCAATTTCTTTTTTGAGTGTTTTTATGTTTTCGTTGTATAGATCTTTCACTTCCTTGGTTAACGTTATTCCAAAGTATTTTACTTTTTTTTTGTTGCTATTGAAAATGGGACCATGTTCCTTATTTCTTTCTGTGTATCTTTATCATTTGCATATAGAAAGGCTACTGATTTTTGTGCATTTATTCTGTATCCTGCTACTTTGCTATAGGACTTAATCACCTTCAGGAGTTCTGGCATGGAGTCTCTCGGGTCTCTCACATATACAATCATGTCATCAGCAAATAGAGCTAACTTAACTTCTTCCTTTCCAAATTGTATCTCTTTTATTTCCTTCTCCTGTCTTATTGCTTGAACTAGGACTTCCACTACTATATTAAAAAGCAGAGGTGAGAGTGGACAACCCTGTCTTGTTCCTGATCTTAATGGGAATTCCTCCAGTCTCTCTCCATTAAGTATTATTTGGGCCTTAGGAGCTTTTTATATTGCCTTTATTATGTTAAGATATGAACCAATCATGCCAATTCTCTCGAATGTTTTGATCATGAAGTGATGTTGTATCTTGTCAGAGGCCTTTTCTGCATCTATCGAAATGATCATGTGGTTTTTATGTTTAACCTTGTTTATGTGGTGTATTACATTGACAGATTTCCGTATGTTGAACCACCCCTGTGTTCCTGGGCTGAATCCCACTTGGTCAAGGTGGATAATGCTTTTGATGCATTGTTGGATTTGGTTTGCGAGGATTTTGTTCAGGATCTTTGCATCTAAATTCATCAGGGAAATAGGCTGGTAGTTTTCTTTTCTTTTTCTTGTGGCATCTCTGCTTGGTTTTGGAATTAGGGTGATACTAGCTTCATAAAAGGAATTGGGTTGCTTTCCCTGTTCTCCAATTGTGTGGCACAGTTTGAGGAAGATTGGTTTGAGTTCTTCCATGAATTTTGATAGAATTCAGCTGAGAAGCCATCTGGTTCTGTACTCTTCCTTGGGGAGGGTTTTTTTTTTTATTACTTTTTCAATCTGCATGAATGTGATGGGTTCATTGAGGAGATTAATCTGCTCTGAGTCTAGCTTTGATAGATGGTATGCGTCCAGGAATTTATCCATCTCCTCTACATTTTCCAGTTTTGTGGAATAGAGGTTTTTGAAATAAGTGCTGATGATTCTCCCAATTTCAGTTACGTCTATTGTGATCACTGCTTTTTCATTTTGAATTTTGTTAATTTGAAGCTTCACTTTTTTTTTTTTTTGCTTGATCAAATTGGCCAGGGGTTTGTCAATCTTGTTTATTTTTTCAAAGAACCAGCTCTTTGTTTTGTCAGTTGTCTTAACTGTTTCCTAGTCATCAATTTCTGCTCTGATTTTAGTTATTTCTTTCCTTCTGGAGCTCTTTGGGTTGGATATTTCTTGATTTTCCAGCGCCTTTAGGTGGATGGTTAGTTTATTGATTTGGGATCTCTCTGTTTTTTTAATGAAGGCATTGAGTGGTATGAATTTCCCCCTGAGGACGGCCTTCATTGTGTCCCATAAGTTTTGGTACAATGTGTTCTCATTGCCATTCAATTCTAGAAATTTTGCAATTTCATCCACTATCCATTCATTGTTTAAAAGTGTGCTGTTCAGTTTCTAGGTGCCGATGGGATTGTTGGTGGGTCTTTTGTTTTTGATTTCTAGCAATATAGCATTGTGATCTGATATCATGGAGGGAATTATATCAATCTTCCTAAATATGTGGAGGCAATCTTTGTGACCCAGTATATGGTCTATTTTAGAGAATGTTCCATGGGCTGTTGAGAAGAATGTGTAGTCTGTGGGTTTGGGATGGAAAGTTCTGTATATATCCGTTAAGTCTAAGTGATCTATGGTTTTGTTGAGCAGTCTTTCTTCCCTGTTGAGTTTCTGTTTGGATGATCTGTCTATTACTGATAATGATATATTGAAGTCCCCAGCTATGATGGTGTTGGTAGTTATTTCTGTTTTATTGTCAAGTAGGTTTTGTATTATGAACTGTGGCGCCCCTGTGTTTGGTGCATACAGATTTATGATTGTAATAGCCTCTTGATGGATCATTTCCTTGATAAGTAGGAAGTGGCCTTCTTGTCTTTTTTGATTATTTTTGGTTTGAAGCCTATTTTATCTGATATTAATATAGCTATGCCTGCTTGTTTCTTATTCCCATTTGCTTGGAGTATTGTTTTCCACCCTTTCATCCTGAGGAGGTGTCTGTCTTTAGTGGTGAGGTGGGTTTCTTGAAGACAACAGATTGAGGGGTCTAATTTTTTATCCATCCTGTTAGCTTGAGTCTCTTGATGAGTGAATTAAGGCCATTAATATTTAGGGTAATGACTGTGAGATTTGATTCGATCCCTGCCATATTGTGATGGTATATGTGGGTTGGTGTTTTCATGGATTTTGAAGTTTTTTGTGCCTACTCTGAGTTTGGTTATTATGATCTGCTTCTTGTAGGCATTTGAGTTTGGTTATTTGTTTCTTCTCTGTGGAGAATTTCCTGAAATACTCCCTGTAGGTTTGGTTTTGTGTTCATATAATTGTAAAGCTGAGTTTTGTCATGAAAACTTTTTCTTTCACCATCTATTATGAGGGATACTTTTGCTGGGTAGAGTAGTTTGGGTTGGAAGCCATAGGTTCTTAGACTTTGCAGTGTTTCATTCCAGGCCCTTCTAGCTTTCAGGGTTTCCATTGAGAAGTCTGAAGTAATTCTGATGGGGTGACCTTTGAAAGTGGTGTGTTGTTTTTCCCTTGCTCATTTTAGGATTTTCTCTTTGGTGTCAATGTTTAGAGTCTTAATGACAATATGTCTTGTAGAGTTTCTCCTTTGGTCCAGTCCTTTTGGTGTTCTGTTGGCTTCTTGTATCTTGATGGGCCTTTCTTTTAAGAGACTTGGGAAGTTTTCTTCAATTATTTTGTTAAATAAGTTCTCCATGCCTTTGGTCTGAATTTCTTCTCCTTCTGGTATTTCAATGATCCTGATATTAGGACGTTCAAGTGTATCCCACAATTCCCTTATGTTCTGTTCACAGGAACTTTTGAACTTACTGAAATTTTTGAACTCTTGAACTGTTTCTTCCATCTTGTCTTCCAGATCAGAGTTTCTGTCCTCCACATGGCTGACTCTATTCTTGAGGCTTCTAGAGAATTTTGGACTTGTTCAATTAGGTTTGCATTTTCTACTCCTTTTCTATGTATAATTTCCATCCCTCTGTCAAGCTCCCTTTTCACATAATTTTCTGATTTTCTTGATGATTCTTGGAATTCATCCTTGCATTTCTTTGTGTTTTCATTTAGCATGGCCTGCTGATTTTTGAGGTCTTCTTTCTTTTCACTCTCCCTCAAATCTCTTAACTGTCTTTGAACTCCTTCCACTTTCTTATCTATTAGGTCTAGTTTAGTGATGGCAGCATCCACACGATTATCGGTCCTTTGTTGCTTTTCTGCAAGTTCTACCAGTAGCTTGGTCAGGGTTCCATTGCTCATAGCTTCATTTTGGTGTTCTGATCCTAATGACTCTTCTATGTTTTGATTAGAGATGTTGATTGTAGGACTGGGTGATCTAACTGGATTTTCTTGCATTTGATTTTTCATGTTATATCTTTTGCGCTGTGGTCTGCCCATCACAGTGTATGGGCACGTAGGTGGGTGGATCAGCCTGGGCTCAAGTACAATGGGAATCTGAGGCTTCCTGAGGCAGTTGCCATGCTGCCTGGGCTTTGGCTGTCACTTGTCAAAGCTGCCTGATCTACTGTCTGGCCGGGGCGCCAAAGTTGCCTGATCTCTCAAGCGGTAATGTGCCAAAGCTGCCTGCATTCGAGCTAGGAGGGCCACTGAGGCACCAAGCACTAAAGCAGCCCAAACTCTTACTGGGACCTGGAAGCTGTCTGCGCTCCCCCACCACAGGACAATGGCGGCCGGCTGGCACAGGCAGACAGGTAGGGGATGGCAGCTCAGCTGGCGCAAGTGACAGACACAGTCTGAGCTTGTGTGGCATTTGCTGAGGGCCTAGACTCGCTGAATATGTGGCGGCAGGAGCAGTAAGTGAGCGAGTGGGAAGAGCAGTCTAAGCTTCCACTCGCAGGGATTGATCGTGCCGTGGATATGGTGGCTACTTGGGGAGAGAGGTGGGCTACCTGCCTGTGAGGGAATCAGCGATTCCCTGTTTTTCTCCCCTCTGTGCCCTCCCACTGGCAATCAATTGGAGAGTTCTCTCCCCTAAAAGACCCAGTGAACCCTTAATGTCTTACCTTTCTTTCCCCAGGATCTGCAGTGCAGCTAGGCAGTCTCCATCTTGGCCGGAAGTCTGAATTTTTGTTTTTTGAGGTAGGGTCTCTCTCAAGCTCAGGCTGACCTGGAATTCAGTATGTAGTCTCAGGGTGGCCTTGAACTCATGGTGATCCTCCTACCTCTGCCTCCCAAGTGCTGGGATTAAAGGCATGCACCACCATGCCCAACCTTACCCTGAATTCTTATGTTTGATCTTTTCATAGTGTCCTGAATATCTTGAAATTCCATTCATACTTTCCTATTAGTTTGTCTTTCTCTTCATTGGACTGTATTAGATCTGCCACCTGGTCTTCTAGTTTAGATATTTTGTCCTCTCCTTCATCCATTCTACTGGTGAGATTTTCTACAGAGTTTTTAATTTCACTGACTGTGTTCTTAATTGCTAGTATTTCTGACTAGTTTTTCTTTATTATTTCTATTCCCTTATTTATGTCTTGTATTGACCTCCTTATTTCATTAAATTGGTTTCCTGTGTCTTCTTTGATTCCTTTGATTTCCTCTTTCATTCCTCTTTGATTTCTTTGAACATATTTATAATCATTCTTTTGAAATCTTTATCAGGCATTTCCTCTAAATCAGTCTCACTGGAGGTCATTTCTGATGCATTAATACTTTTTGGTGGATTTATATTGTCTTGATTTTTGGGGTTTCTTGTAGTATAATGTAGAGATTTTTGCATCTTAGATTAATTTAATGCTTGGATTTTCTAATTATCTACAGTATTATTAGATGTATCAATCAATCTGATGTTATATACCTCTAGGGTAGGAGCTTAAGGTGCTAGGTATGGCTCTTAAGATTCCCAGAGTAATCACAAAAGTGACCCTAAATGTTGGGTTTTCCTGCTATGAGAATATTCAAGTAGGCTGAGTGGAACACAATACATGCAAATTCTAAATTTTTTTTGTTGTTTTTTTGAAGGTAGGGTCTCACTCTGGCCCAGGCTGACCTGGAATTCACTGTGTAGTCTCAGGGTGGCCTCAAACTCATGGTGATCCTCCTACCTCTGCCTCCTGAGTGCTGGGATTAAAGGTGTGTGCCACCACACCCAGCTCAAATTCTAAAATTTAACTGACCAATGTACAGAGTCAGTGAACAACAGCAGAGTATTTATGCAAGAGTAAGCATTATGACAACCAGATCCTCTTACAAAGTCACAGTCTCTTAGGATGTGTGTTGCCCCACACCCTTAATCCTGTCAACAGGGAGGCTAAGATTTCTGGTCTTTTGAGGATTCCAAGTCAGCTTGTGACCAAGTGAGACCCTTCCCCAATGAAGCACAGAAGAGGAAACAAAGACACTATAAATCAGGAAGCAACAAATGACAAGCCCAAAATATATCTTATTTAAGAATGGCCAATCCGACCATCAGATTTAACATATAACTTACCCTAACATGGAAGGTGCAATTAGCACTTCCGATTCAAGCCTATAAACCAGGCTTATTTGGTGGGTACTGACCTGGTATAATCCCAGTTACCTTTTGGGATGGCTTTGGTCTCAATTATGCTGTGCTCCCACTTAGGTCCTTCTTTGCTGTGCTGTGGGCTCAGGCAGGCTGGCTGGGTTAGTGGGTCGCTGCTCTGATCACCTATAGTGGTGCTGTGTAGGTGAGCTCCCTTTTCCAGGTTGCTGGTGCTTGCGGGCACTTGCACTGGTGGTGGGGGAGGGGAAGCTGTGGATGATGGCTAAAATTCTCCAGCTGGTCCTTGTGATCCTCTTTCTCATGAGCCACTCCGTTGGTCTCTGCCGTCCTCCCTTCACATTTCTTGAGTTTACAAGGAGGCTGGTGAGAGTGAAGAATCCCCTCACTTGGCTCTTCCTGCAGCTCAGATCTAGCCTTACAGCTTGGCCACGTGGACCTGATGCTGCTGGAGCCACTTCTGTCTGCTTCTGTGGTCTCTGCACCCTCAACCTCTCCTACTCTTCTGATGCATTTGACAATTTTTTATATACTTCGCTTTTTAGTAGAAGAGTATATTTTGTTGGGGATTTTTTTTTTTTTTGGCTTTTTCACCCCAGGCTGCTTTGGTGTGGTTCCTATGCTGCCATCTTAACTGGAAGTCCTCAATAATAACTGTTAATATCAATGGCCTCAATGCCCCAATCAAAAGACACAGGCTTGAACACTGGATTAAAAGGCAGGATCCTGCTGTTTCTTGCCTCTAGGAAAGTCATCTCTCAATAAAAGACAGACACTGTCTTAGGATGAAAGGATGGAAAATGGTTTTTCAAGCAAATAGGCCTAGGAAACAAGCAGGAGTTGCTATCCTAACATCTGACAGGATAGACTTCAAACCAACATTAGTGAGGAAAGACAAAGAAGGTCACTTTATACTGATTAAAGGAACACTCCAACAGGAGAACATTACAATCCTAAACATATATGCACCTAACATATCTCAACATAATAAAGGTTACTTATGACACACCTACAGCCAACATAACACTAAATGGAGAAAAACTTGAAGCTTTTCCACTAAAATCAGGAACAAGACAAGGGTGTCCACTGTCCCCACTTTTATTTAATATAGTACTGGAGGTCTTAGACATAACAATAAGGCAAGAGACACACATAAAAGTGATACAAATTGGAAAAGAAGAGAACAAGTTATCATTATTTGCAGATGACATGATTCTATACATAAAGGATCCTAAAGACTCTACCAGCAAACTATTAGAGCTGATAAACACCTATAGCCATGTAACAGGATACAAAATAAACACACAGAAATCAGTAGCCTTCCTATATGCTAACAACAAACACACAGAGGATGAAGTCAGAGAACCACTCCCATTCACAATTGTATAAAAAAAGGTACATGGGAATAAATCTAACCAAGGAAGTGAAGGATCTCTACAATGAAAACTTTAAAACAATCAAGCAAGAAATTGCAGAAGACACCAGGAAATGGAAAGATATCCCTTGTTCTTGGATTGGAAGAATCAATATTGTGAAAATGGCAATCTTACCCAAAGCAATCTACACATGCAATCCCCATCAAAATTCCAATGGCATTCTTCACAGAAAAAGAAAAAACTAATCCAAAAATTCATTGGAAGCACAAAAGTCCTCGAATATCTAAAACAATTTTGAGCAACAAAAATAAGGCTGGTGGGGCTGGAGGGATGGCTTAGCAGTAAAGGAATTTTCCTGAAAAGCCAAAGGACCCAGGTTTGATTCCCCAGGACCCACGTTAGCCAGATGCACAAGGGGGCGCATGTGTCTGGAGTTCATTTGCAGTGGCTGGAGGCCCTGGCATGCCCATTCTCTCTCTCTCTGTGGACTGGGGAAATGGCATAGCAGTTAAGTCTAAGGACCCCAGTTTGATTCCCCAGCATCCACATAAGCCAGGTGCACAAGGGGTGCATGTGCCTGGAGTTCATTTGCAGTGGCTACAGGCCCTGGTGTGTCCATTCTCTCTTTCTCTCTACCTGCCAATCCCTATCTCTGTCTTTCTCAAATAAATAAATAAAATATTAAAAAATAATGAAAAAATTAAGGCTGGTGGTATCACCATACCTGATTTTAACCTATATTACAGGGCCATAGTAACAAAATCAGCATGGTACTGGCACAAAAACAGACATGTAGATCAATGGAACAGAATAGAGGGCCCAGATGTAAGTCTGAGTAGGCATAGCCACCTGATCTTTGACAAAAATGCTAAAAATACTCCTTGGAGAAAAGACAGCCTCTTCAGTAAATGGTGCTGTGAAAACTGGATATGTATCTGTAGAAGGATGAAAACAGAACCTTATCTCGCCCCATGCATAACAATTAAGTCCAAATGGATCAAAGACCTTAATATCAGACCTGAAACTCTGAAACTGCTAGAGGAAAATGTAGGTGAGACCCTTCAACATATAGGTATGGGCAAAGACTTTCTGAATATAACCCCAATTGCTCAGGAAATAAAACCACAGATCAAATGCTAGGAACTCATGAAATTACAAAGCTTTTGTATGGCAAAGGGCACTTTGAATAGAGCAAAGAGGTTGGCCTGAAATTCACTATTTATTCTCAGACTGGCCTTGAACTCACAGCGATCCTCTAACTCAGCCTCCTAAGTTTTGGGATTAAAGGCATGTTCCACTACACCTGGTTTCCCTTTTGTTTTGTCCCCTCTCCCTTGCCCTTATCCCCTAAGGACCCTCCTTTTTCACAGTAATCTTTCCTATGTTCTATTGTTGTGTTTGTTTATTTATTTATTTGTTTGTTTGTTTGTTTATTTATTTATTTATTTATTTTTTGGTTTTTCGAAGTAGGGTCTCACTCTAGCCCCAGGCTGACCTGGAATTCACTATGGAGTCTCAGGGTGGCCTTGAACTCACGGCAATCCTCCTACCTCTGCCTCCCGAGTGCTGGGATTAAAGGCGTGCGCCACCACGCCCGGCTTGTTTATTTATTTTGAGGTAGGGTTTCACTCTAGTCCAGGCTGACCTGGAACTCACAATGTAGTCTCAGGGTGGCCTTGAACTCACAGTGATCCTCCTACCTTTGCTGGGATTAAAAGTGTGTGCCACCACGCCTGGCCTTCTTTTCTTTTCTTCTCTTCTTTCTCTTCCTTCCTTCCTTTCTTTCTTTTTTGAGGTAGGTTCTCTCTCTAGCTCAGGCTGGCCTGGAATTCATTACGTAGTCTGAAGCTGGCCTCGAACTCACAGTGATCGTGAGTACTGGATTAAAGGCATGCACCACCACACCTTGCTGCTGTTTCTTTTGTCCTCCTTCATCCTACATGTAAAAATGTTGATGGTCTCAGAGCCTTCCTGGCCTTGTGGGGTTCAAGTTGGGAGGAGAGCACCTCAAAGTGTGCTCACACACTCTGTGGCTCTTATGTTCCTTCTGCCCCCTCTTCTGCAATGCTCTCTGAGCCTTGGAGGTCATGGTAAAAATCTCTTTTAGTGTTGAGCTCGCCACAGCTTCTGCTGCTGCTGCTGCTTCTCCTCCTCCTCCTCCTTCTTCTTTTTGGGACAGTACCATCATTTTTTACTTTAAAATTCCAGAAATAATGTCAAAAAGCATTATTTTCTTATTTTCTAGGATGAGGGAGGAGACTACATACTTGCATTTAGTTAGAAATCAAAACAACTTCAACAATAAGAAATAGGCAGTTCACATAGCTGGCCAACATTTAAGGTATCATCACTGTGAGACAACGTCCTAGTCCATTCCCACTGGTCTAGCTGGTGCTAATAAAATAGAAAGCTGGGCTGGAAAGATGGCTTAGTGGTTAAGGCGTTTGCCTGTGAAGCCTCAGGACCTAAGTTCTATTCTCCAGGTCCCACATAAGTCAGATGCATATAGTGTCACATGCATCTGAAGTTTGTTTGCAGTGGCTAGAGGCCCTGGTGCATCCATTCTCATTCTCTCTTTCTCTGTCTCTCTCCCTTTCTCTGTCTGTAATAAAAGAAAAATAAAGCTTACGGCTCTACACAGCAAATTTAAGTGGGACAAGATGACTTGAGGCCTGTATTCAGGGTCAGGGCCTTAGGATCAGGACGATTAAGCATGTGACATTAAGATGAAAAGTTCAAGAGCTCCCGATTATGCCCCTCCGTGTGCTTTGTCAGTGCAGCCTGGTCACAGCAGTCACCACAGATCCGGGAACAGCTTCCCTAGATAAGCACACTGATCCCAGCAGAGGACGTGCAGGTGTTACCACCACACACCTCACAAGCCTCGCAGTCCCTTTGCTGATCCCTATCACAGCCTGTGGGTATATACTTAGTGCACATTACTGGTTCTGACCTTGATTTTTCTTCTTCCTTGGAAAGTTTTAATCTCTGAAGAACCCAGTAGTAACAATGTCAGCAGTGGTTAAACTGAACTGTACATTTAGGAAGCAGTTTGTAAAATAACCACAAAAGGCAAGTCTCAAGACCAAAATAGTGTGAATTTGAAATTGCCCCTTTGACTGAAAATCCAGAGTACAAATGCGTCCTGAAAATATTTTATTTTTAAAAAAATTATTTATTTATTATTTATTTGAGAGAGCAAGAGAGGAAAACACACCCCACCCCCAGAGAGAGAGAGAGAGAGAGAGAGAGAGAGAGAGAGAGAGCGCGCGAATGGGTGCACCAGGGCCTCCAGCCACTGCAGGGTGGTTCATTATGGCAAATAAAAAGTGTTAGTGTGTGTGTGTGAGTGTAGGGGGAGAATTTAAAAAAAAAAGCAATAAATCTTCAAATGTTTCACAGCAGAAAACATTAAGAAGACCACTAAAATGCCTATTATCAATCACTATTTCCTCTATTCAACTTGTTTATTTGTTATAAAGCTTCACTCTGCAAGACAGCAGAAATATTTGGAATCCATTTGGGCCTCAATGGCTGCAGATGGATAGCTTTGGACTGCAAAAAATATCCAACTACATAAGAGACTTACACAGCCTTTACTACATTTAGGCACTAGTGATACAAGTTAAACGTGTAAATGGTTTCCCACTTTTCTTCACTTCATGCTTAATTTTACTGGAGTCATTAAAAGAAATATACTTGCCATTAACAAAAAAGCCAACTATTTCTGAGGCCAGTCTTGATGTTCACAATCTTCAAGGCAATGTTGATTTTAATTATGGCACATAGAAACTCCAAGCTCACTTGTCAGCAAAAGCACTGTGCAGAGCCTGGCGGAAGTCGGCCCTCAGGTCAGAAGCGCAGTAAACGCACAGTTATATTCCAACGATGCGAGCTGGCCGTGGAAGTCCGGGGAGGCGGGAGCGAGCGAGGCCGCCTCTCTCCTCAGTCACGTCTCTCCTCAGTCACGTCTCTCCTCAGTCACGTCTCTCCTCAGTCACCTCTCTCCTCAGTCACCTCTCTCCTCAGTCAGTCACGTCTCTCCTCAGTCAGTCACGTCTCTCCTCAGTCACCTCTCTCCTCAGTCAGTCACGACTCTCCTCAGTCACGTCTCTCCTCAGTCACGTCTCTCCTCAGTCACGTCTCTCCTCAGTCACGCCTCTCCTCAGTCACGCCTCTCCTCAGTCACGTCTCTCCTCAGTCACCTCTCTCCTCAGTCACGTCTCTCCTCAGTCACCTCTCTCCTCAGTCACCTCTCTCCTCAGTCACGTCTCTCCTCAGTCACGTCTCTCCTCAGTCACGTCTCTCCTCAGTCACGTCTCTCCTCAGTCACGTCTCTCCTCAGTCACGTCTCTCCTCAGTCACGTCTCTCTCCTCAGTCACGTCTCTCCTCAGTCACGTCTCTCCTCAGTCACGTCTCTCCTCAGTCACGCCTCTCCTCAGTCACGCCTCTCCTCAGTCACGTCTCTCCTCAGTCACCTCTCTCCTCAGTCACGTCTCTCCTCAGTCACCTCTCTCCTCAGTCACCTCTCTCCTCAGTCACGTCTCTCCTCAGTCACGTCTCTCCTCAGTCACGTCTCTCCTCAGTCACGTCTCTCCTCAGTCACGTCTCTCCCTCCTCAGTCACGTCTCTCCCTCCTCAGTCACGTCTCTCCCTCCTCAGTCACGTCTCTCCTCAGCCACGTCTCTCTCTCCTCAGCCACGTCTCTCTCTCCTCAGCCACGTCTCTCTCTCCTCAGTCACCTCTCTCTCTCCTCAGTCACCTCTCTCCCTCCTCAGTCACCTCTCTCCCTCCTCAGTCACCTCTCTCCCTCCTCAGTCACCTCTCTCCCTCCTCAGTCACGTCTCTCCCTCCTCAGTCACGTCTCTCCCTCCTCAGTCACGTCTCTCTCTCCTCAGTCACGTCTCTCTCTCCTCAGTCACGTCTCTCCTCAGTCACCTCTCTCCTCAGTCACCTCTCTCCTCAGTCACATCTCTCCCTCCTCAGTCACCTCTCTCCCTCCTCAGTCACCTCTCTCCCTCCTCAGTCACGTCTCTCCTCAGTCACCTCTCTCCTCAGTCACCTCTCTCCTCAGTCACATCTCTCCCTCCTCCGTCACCTCACCTCTCTCCCTCCTCAGTCACCTCTCTCCCTCCTCAGTCACGTCTCTCCTCAGTCACCTCTCTCCTCAGTCACCTCTCTCCTCAGTCACATCTCTCCCTCCTCAGTCACCTCTCTCCCTCCTCAGTCACCTCTCTCCCTCCTCAGTCACGTCTCTCCTCAGTCACCTCTCTCCCTCCTCAGTCACGTCTCTCTCTCCTCAGTCACGTCTCTCTCTCCTCAGTCACGTGTCTCTCTCCTCAGTCACGTGTCTCCTCAGTCACGTCTCTCCTCAGTCACCTCTCTCTCTCCTCAGTCACCTCTCTCTCTCCTCAGTCACCTCTCTCTCTCCTCAGTCACCTCTCTCAGTCAGTCACCTCTCTCCTCAGTCACCTTCGCAGCGACACCTCTGCGCACGACATCCGGCCTCGGCGCTGGACACCCGGCCCGGCGCGCGACACCCGGCCCGGCGCTCGACACCCGGCCTCGGCGCGCGACACCCGGCCCGGCGCGCGACACCCGGCCGGGCGCGCGACACCCGGCCTCGGCGCGCGACAGCCGGCCCTGGCGGCGCCTGCGGAGCGAGCCCACCAGTCATCTTGCTGCTCCTGCTGGGGCCAAGGCTACTGTGCACAAACTCCATACTTACTTCCTAATTGTTGCGCCAACACTGAATAATGGTCGTTTTTGGTCGCTTGTTTTCCTGATGTTAACTTGATGTCTCATATTCTTATTTAAAATTTTTTTTTAAAACATTTTTTTTTTTTGAGGGCAAGGAGCTTTATTTCCGGCTTAAGCTTGGTGTCTTGACTTCACCAACAGCAGTGGTTCCCTACAAGAGCTCGGAATAGTGGGAGGAATAGGGTGTTTATAGGGATTTGAACATAGAAGAAGGGGATGGGTACATGATTGGTTGATTTAAACAGTAACTGCACTTGTACTCTTCTGGTTGGCTTAGGATATTGGCAGGCTGGGTCTAGGGGAATTGAACTTATCAATGACTACAGGAATGTATGGCATAATCAGTTTCCAGTAACTGTTAAACCCACCCTTACCAGAAGATTAAAAAACGTAGATCTTGCCGGGAAACGGAAACTTAGGCCTACTGAGGACTCTGAAGCCTGTCATGACGTCCATCTGGTTCCTGAGTCCTTCATTCCCCCCTCTCTTTGTACCATGAGGAGCCAATCTTGGCTCCCAATTGAATTATACTGTGATCTTAAAACCATAAGCTGTACTGTATTAATGCGTTCCCTAACAAAAGCAACTATCTATTAATAATGCAAGGTCCTATTGTGATTAGCAACAAAAATAAAAGTAATGGCCCTGCTAAAGCAGACAGCAGAGTTAACCATGGGGAATGACTAAACCATGACTCAAACCATCCTCTATCAGCTTTTCTTTCTTTTCCAAATTTTCTTGTACCTTCACCATTGAGTCTCTAATTATACCTGAATGGTTGATATAAAAACAACATTCTTCCCTTAAGGCCACACATAGTCCCCCTTGCTGGAGGAATAATAAGTCCAACCCCCGTCTATTCCATAATATAACCTCAGCTAAGGAATCTACATTTTTCTCTAAGTGAGTAATGGACATTTTCAGCCTCTGAATGTCTAAGTCTATACTTGGTGTTTTCCTTGAAGGGTGAGTGCTGCAATGCCTGTTCTTGCCCCTTCCAGGCCTGCACTGGGAAATGTTGTCACCAACCGGACAGTAAATAAGGCACTGGAATCATACCCAGTAGTGTACAGTCTTATTCCCCAGGTCTTTCCATTATCCCAGGACACCTGTCCCCCTTTTTCTGTAAACTTGAGAGAAACGAAATCACAGGTCTCATTTCCTTTCAAGGGAGGGTGGTAGCATGGTCCATTTTGGTCCGTGGTCTGGTTCAGTGTCATGGTGATAAGGCCCCCTTAGTAGGTGGGTTTCAATATACCCTTCTGGTAGACACACATTGCCAGCCAGCACAGTAGAAGGCTTAAGGTCCCCCACAGCCCCCTTTGATTCTTGCTTTCCCTAAGTGCCCAGGGCATACATAGAAATAAGAAATTTCCTGATTTGCCACAGAGTCCCATGAGTCACCCACTAGTTGATGGAGGTCGAAGATCAAATCAGGAAACCAAGTTCCCCGTGGGGCAAGATGTGATTTGGAGTAAGCAATTTCCCCTGTGGCAGTGTTGGTTATTATCCAGGTCAGATTATAAATGTGGTTGGGAGTAGCTGCCGCAATACATACAGTTAGGAGCACAGTCAGGATCAGGAGCGTTTGAGTTGAAGCTTGAGCGGGGTGCTGCGTTTCCATTGTGGCAGGTAGTCCTTAGGTTCAGCCAGTGGATCTGCTGGCCGGATGTGGGTGGGTGTGATGAATCCAGGTGGCAATTCCGTCCATTTTCACAGCGGTAGGTATCGTCAGGATGAAGACGGTAGGGTCCCTTCCAGTGAGGTTCTAGTGTCTCCCGGATTATTTACATATTTTACATATTTGCATATTTTAGATTTGAAAATAACCCTTTGAACACCTCTATTTGTTTTTCGTTATTATAGAATCAAAACTATGGGGAAAAGATGTCTTAATGTTTGTTTCCCCTCTTGGGAAGCTCTTGTTACTTAATAGGCCATTTATATATGTAAGGTATTCTTTATCTTTGGTTATACATTTCTCTCTGAGCGTTTAAGACCATGCAGATAGCCACATTTAATTAAGGATTAGTTTTGGAGGTCACTAATGGTTCTCCAAAGAGACTTTAGGGACACAGGAGTAGTCCCATAGCTCACTGGTGTCTTTTGTCTGTTAGGATGAGTCAGGGCCATGCTTGCCAAGTAGTTTTCCCTTCTTTGGGAAGTCAGGAGGACTGATTGCCCCTCAATTGTGACTCTCCTGTTTCAGACTGTACACCAATTTTGTTTGGGTCTCCATATCCTCCCTGCTCAGGAAGACAGGTGACTTACCAGGGGGCCAGTGTAGAAGTGTCCCATCATCTCCAGTGGCCTCATGACCTGGGAGCACAGGCCAAAATTTTGGCACCTCTTGCTCTGATGATTCCAATTGGCTTTGGCTTCTACATAGGTAATTAACACACTTAGAAAGGAAGTTACACCAGCCTGGATGTATGTACATATAGAGCACATTTGATTACTGAAATAGACTTAGTTAAAGAATGGCACATGGGCTTCTAAAATCATTTTGTCCTATCTTTAAAAGTTTAGTTGTACTATGGCAGCATAAGCCTTATATATGAAGTATAGAAAGTAGGCACATCTCACATTTTCAATATCTGACATTTATAAATATAGGCAGAACCTACTACCAGTCTTGAAAACAGTACCAATTGATTTACAGACTAACTAATTTAACCCAGAAATTGTCAGAAAAGGCAAGTCAGACAGTATACAGTCTTAGCATCTGTGTTTGAAAAAATCTTTGATTAGTTCAGATACCTGTGTGGGTACAAACTACCCAGAGAACATTGGAAACAGAACCACAGAGCTTGAATTTTTTTAAAACCAAAACAGCTAGCTAAATTCTAATATAACCCTTGATAAATCTTTTTGAAAGAAAAAAACATTATTTGACAACCAATGATTTTGGCTTAAACTTGATAGCTATTGATTTTATGTACCACAGAAATTTTTATTAACATAAAACAATTTTATGTTCTACCCATGACTTAAATTTGATAAAGCTTAAGCAAGCTATCCCAACATATCCCAGGAAGATGAAGGTTATCATTACTGAAATTAAATCACTTAAACCTAAGTGAATAAACCTAGTTATGACCATTCAATAGAATTAGCATAAATAAGACAGAAGCTATCTTTAAAGTCACAATGTCTTTAGGTATGAATACTTCACCTTTGGAAATCAACCATTTCTATGTGAGCCTTTATTTTTAAGAATAGTTAAAACCTTGATGAAAAGAGGAACCTAATTTACTTTACTGAGAGTCTTAAAGCCAGTTTTATAACCCTTAAATCATAACAAATTAGCATCAGTGACCTGTTAATGAGTGAGGCCTTATCATAAGACTCAGTTTCTCCACTGATTAAAACCTTGGCATCAGGTAAACATTAGATTTAATGTTTCAATGAAGGGGCCCTTCCCCTGATATACACCTTAGGTAAGTTTGATGCTTGTCTTATGTAAGGAGTTTGTAACCTGATCAAATACCTTGGCTCAGTTGACCTGTTTAACATTTTGCCTAGTGAGAAATTTTATCTAACAGATGTGACTTTAGGTGTTCAAAAGAGAAGAACTAAAGAGAACCACAGTTATATGCTGTACTCCTTTTTCCTTGTCAGAGACAATTGGCCATTTTGTCTCTAGTCAGAGTCTGGGGGACACATGGCTTAAACTTGCATGGGGTCTGAGATAAAGGGAGTTCCATCCATTTTTTCAGAGTCCAGCTTTTCATGAATTTAAGTAGCATATGTTGGAAAGCAAGAGCAAAATGAAATTACAGAGCAGAGAGATAAGCATCCTGACATTCTCTTCCTATTCCGAAGTTGTTTGTTTTTACATAGCAAATTTACCCATTAGCAAAACACAAGGTGATAGACTCTTGTCTATGTTTAACCTGGTTAAACCTCCAATTACATCTGTACTTATGCATAGGCATCACCTGTGTCTAATGTAAGATGAATTTAGATTAAGACTGTGTCCCTATATAAAACTTTTAGAGTATCCTTAAGAGTTTGTAAACAGTTGAAAAATCTCTAACTTTAGGCATGGCATTTAGGTTTAGCCTGAAAATTATTTCCTACATATGCACATCTTTATCCACATGCTTTACCATTCTCATCTAAGTACCATTCAAAAAGCATTTTTAACAAGCATTCTATGTCCCAACATTGAAAAATTCCTTCCCAGTTCCTTCAGTCAATTAATCTCATCCCACCTTTGTTATAAGGCTATTATGAAAAACGACACCAAATTAATTAATCCTATTTCTCACTAAGAAGTGAGTAGTCTAAAGACAATTTTATGTCATTAATACCAATAAGACACTAAACTAAGGCAAATATTGTTGCTATCTTGAGGCAGTCTGGCCTAGAAGTCAGGTCAGTTGCCTCCTCCTTTTAAGTACTTTACAATTTTTTAAAAATACCTGACAAATTATAAATTACCACTTTAGAGAGAATTCTGTTGTTTTTAATAATCCTCTATGAAAGTTGAAGTTGACCTAGAACATAAATTCAGTAATTATATTTATGATATCATGTAACAAAGTTGACACATTTTTTACGTAAAACTTCAGTTCTTTATAGGTTGTAGTTAAACGTGACTTTTTTTTCTTTCTTACCGCTTTTTGGTGCACTGTTGTGGCTGGGCGGGGCTTGTATACACCTTAGATCAGCCTTGCCCTACTTCTGGCACTCTCCAGGGGTCTGGTCTAGTACACTTGGAGGTAGTGGCCAAGAAGACTGCTGGGAGGCCAAGAATTCTGACTACCTGAAGGGGAAAGGGGGGGGGGTCCCTTCAGGACTGCCAGGAGGCCTCTGAAGAAGGAGTGGGCCTGCTTGGGGGCCACTGGGAGGGGAGGCAGAGACATGGCACCTGCATGGGCAGAGGCGCCATTGTCTGTCTGCCACCTGACTCTGACCCAAGCTGCTTTGGAGCACTTGCAAAGCTGGCTTGTAGTTTTGCTGCTTAAAGGGAGTGAGGGGAAATTTTCTTCCTGAGCTTTTCATTTCCTAACCAAATAAGCTATGTGGGTCCACGTGGATGCCCAGAAATCCAGAAATTACCTGGAGGACTTCTTCCCAAAAGGAGCCTCCCTTCCTCTGGGAGAGCTAATTCCCTTAACTTTCAGAAGAGCTCTTATTCCATGGATCTGAGATATATATCTCTCTATATATTTTGGTGGGAAGCAATGTTACCCATGACAGAGAAAGATTAGAAATGTTAAGACCAGAGGGCAACATTCCCAAGGGCTGATTAGCACATGGGGGTTTCCCCAAAGATCCGGGTGTGAGCCTGTCCACAAGTGTAAGAGGCTGGCGACCTGCTCTACAGGCTTTTAAGAGGTCGATGTGTTACCGGTTTTTTTTTTTTTTTTTTTTTTTTTGTGTGTGTGTGTGTGTGTCAGAGAGAAATAGATAGAGGGTTTTTGCCAACACCCAATGGGCTGTCAGGGTCCAGGCAGAGGACGGCTGGCCTTCAGTCAATACCGAAGAGTGGCCTCGGCCAAGAAACTACAGTCGCCAGTTCATCCTGTCTGGTCCAGTGTAATGGCGTGAACTGAAAATAAAGGAGGAGAAAGAGAAAACTGCCAGCCCTCAAAACATGGAGGCAAGGCCACATGGGCCAATGTCTCCCAGTCCCTCTGGGAGAGCATGCACCCACCCACCCTGTCCATCTCATAAAGTCCCTGTTCAGGCACCAGCTATGGGTTTTTGGATTTTTGCTTGGGGGACCACCACGGTTCACCCCGAAGGCATCCAGGCAACCGGGTGTGGGTGAGTGTGTGAAGAAAGAAAAACACTCCTGGGAGAAAGTTGAGCAGCTCTCTCCTTACCTGCTGCCGTGTTGAAATCTCAGTCTGGTCTAGTCAAAGGGAAGAAGGTATCAATGATAGCCTGATTATTGGTGGGATTCCCATCAGTGCCTGGAACCAATTTCCGGGCTTCAGTCTGGCTTCTCTCTTTCCTCTGTAGTAAAGAGAATCTGTAGCAATTGTTGACAATCATCCCAAGTTGATTACCATCTTGGTATGGGGGCCCCATAACCTGAAGAGGGAAAACTGTGACTCCGAGGGGCCCTAATTTTAACATCCTGAAAGTGGTTCATCAGTAAAGAAAGTGGGGTAGTCTGCATCTGTCCCATCTGTCCCATCTGTCCATGCACACAAATAGTAATTCCAACAAAGAAAAGGAAAAAGACAGCAAAAAAAAGTTCAGCTTCCAGCGACTACAAAACCAAAACTGAGACAATGGCTTCTTGCATTGTCTCTACAGATAGGGGAATGAAATCCTCTCCAGGCGGGCCTGGGGCACTCAGGTCCCACTATACAACAGAGTGGCCAGCTACTACAAAACCAAATTTGAGACCATGGCATCTCGCTGTTCGGCAGTAGCGACCCGCATTGTCTCTACAGATGGGGGGGGGGGGGATGAAATCCCCTCCGGGCAGGCCTGAGGCACCCAGGACCCGCTGTCCATACAAAAGTGGCCTCCTGGGGCACGTCCACCCCAGCCACAATTTTCTAATGAACGAAAGAATGAAGGACAGGTTTTCAGGAAAGACAAAACACAGAAGCACAGAAGCACAACACAGAAGCACACTTGCCAGCCGGCGACCTGAGCTCCACATGTTGGTGGCCCTCAGCAGTCTCTGAGGAGATCTGGGACAAGCCCCAAAATGTTATGCCCAGTTCTTGGCATCCCCAGTGACCACCAAGGAGAACCAAATACGTATTCAAGGGCAAGGAGCTTTATTTCAGGCTTAAGCTTGGTCTCTTGACTTCACCAACACAGTGGATCCATACAAGAGCCTTAAAACATTTTTATTATTATTATTTTTTTATTTATTTGAGAGAGAGGAAGAGGGAGAGACAGAATGTGCCCACAAAGGCCTTCAGCCACTGTAAACAAACTCCAGATGCATGGGCAGCTTTATGCAGCTGGCTTACTTGGTTCCTGGGGAATTGAACCTGGGTCCCTTGGCTATGCAGGCAAGTGCTTTAACCACTAAGACATCTCTCCAGCCTAATGATGAGTTTTGAATCTCCTTAGTGTTTATCACCATTTACATAGAAATGGAACTCTGACTAGCACAGAGAGTAGTACTCATATTCTTTCCACAAATACCTCTGTCACTTTTTTTTTGTTTTTGAGGTAGGGTCTCACTGTAGTCTAGGCTGATCTGGATTTCACTATGTAGTGTCTGGGTGACCTCAAACTCATAGTGATCTTCATAGCTCTGCCTTCTGAGTGCAGGGATTAAAGGTGTGCACCACCATCCCTGATTTCATCTTTATTACCTATTCATTGGTTGCTGGCCATCTGGGATGATCCCATTTCCTAGCTATTGTGAATAGCAGCAAAAAATGGCTGTGTAAGTGTGTTTATAGTAAATGCAAAGTCTTTAGGGTACACGCCACGAGTGGTACAGCTGTGTCAAAAGGCCGATTTATTTTCTGATTTTTGAGGAACTTCCACACTGATTTCCAAAGTGACTATGCAAGTTTGCATATTCACCAACAGTGGATGAGGGTTCCTCTTTTCCCAAGCTCTCACCAGTATTTGTTGTTATTTGATTTTTATTTATTTATTTATTTATTTATTTGAGAGACACAGAGAGAAAGTAGAGAGGGAGGGATGGAGGGAGGGAGGGAAGAAGGGAGGAGAGAGAGAGAGAGAGAGAGAGAGAGAGAGAGAGAGAGAGAGAATGGACGCACCAGGACCTCTAGCTACTGCAAACAAACTCCAGACACATGAGCCATCTTGTGCATCTAGTTTACATGGCTAGTGAAGAATCAAACCCGGGTCCTTAGCTTTTGCAGGCAAGCACTTTAACCACTAAACCATCCCTCCAGCCCTGACATTTGACTTTTGATGTTTGATGGTACCCGCACTGATCACAATGGCATAGAATCTCAAAGGAGTGTTAATTTGCATTCCCCCAATGGCTAAAGATGTTGAACATCTTTTTGGATATTCAACATTTTTTAGAACTCATTGTTAGTTCCCTGCCCCATTTTTTTTTGAGTGGGCTGATTTTTTATTGCTAGTGTTTTGAGTTCTTTGTATATTCTAGATATTAAACCTCTGTCAGATGGGTGAATATTTTTCTCCCATTCTGTAGGTTGTCTATTGACTCTGTTGATGGTTTGCTTAGCTATTCAATAGTTTTTTAATTTCATGAGATCCCAGTGGTTCAGTGTTTGCCTAATTTCCTGGGCTACTAGGGTCTTATCAGAAACTCTTTCCCAGCCAGGCACGGTGATGCACATCTTTAATCCCAGTACTTGGGAAGCTGAGGTATAAGGATCACCATGAGTTCAAGACCAGCCTGGGACTACAGAGTGAGTTTCAAGTCAGCCTGCGCTAGAGTGAAACCCTACCTCAAAAAAAAAAAAAAAAAAAAAAAAAAAAAAAAAAAAAAAAAAAAAAAGGAGAGAGAGAGAGAGAGAGAGAAGAAAGTTTTTCCCTAACAACTATATCTTGGAATCATTTCCCTACTTTTTCTTCTAGGTGTTTTAGAGGTTCAAGTCTTATATTGAAGTCCTTGGTGCATTTGGAGTTGATTTTTAAAAATATATTTATTTATTTATTTGCAAAGAGAGACAGGAGAGAGAGAGAGAGAGAGAGAGAGAGAGAGAGAGAAGAGAAAGGGAAAGGGCATGCCAGGACTTCCAGCCATGCCAAGGAACTCTATATGTAGGTACCACCTTGTGCTTCTGTATTTATGTGGATACTGGGGACTTGAACACAGGTTACTGCAGGCAAATGCCTTAACAGCTGAGCCATCTATCCAACCCTGGAGCTGATTTTTGTTCAGCGTAAGAAGAGGGTCTGTATTCCTTCTTCCACATGTGGTTATCCAGTTTCTCCAGCACCATTTGTTGAAAATGTTCTTTTTCCAGTATGTTTTTGGCTTGTTTTTGGTGAAAGATTGGGTGGGTATCGTTACTAGAACTTATACTTGTGTCTTCTACTTTGTGTATAGGGCTGTCAGACCTAGCCACACCCCTACCCCCAAACAAAGAGTACACAGGTAGATTTGACTTTCAGAGCAGTAACCAACAAATATTTATATAAGTTTATCCTCATGAACTGGGTATGGTGGTGCACACTTATAATCCCAACAGTTGGGAGTGGAGGCAATAGAGTCAGAAGTTCAAGGGCATCCTCAGGTACACACCTAGTTCGAGACCAGCCTGGGATACACGAGACCCTGCCTCACAACCCAAATGCATGTCCTTGATGGCTGAGGATGCTGAGCACCTTCCTTACACAGATGGCTGCTTCCATGCCGCAAGAGAAGTGGGCACTAACTTTTCTGCTTTGTGCTGCGGATGTGCTCACATCTCAGCCTCCCTCCCCTGCCTGGACCCAGGCTCCCTGACCACAGAGACACACCAGCTAAGCCTTGGCTGTCTGCTGGGACTGAAGATAGGCCCTTTGCACAATGGTCAGGGTAGGAGGGCAAGGCCAGGGCCACCTGTAGCTCTGGGCACAGTCCCATTACCAGATGATGACAGGTCAAGGCCTCTGTGCCTCTTGTATCCTCCTGGGGCTTATCTGTGGATCAGGTGTCCCAGGTACCTGACACAGCTGGTCTTGGGCTTTCTGGTCTCTCAGGAGGCAGTCAGGACCCATTGTGTCCCTCCCTCTGGTCAGCAGATGGTGCCCAGAGCTGGTAACTCTGCATGCAGGAAGGTGAAGAATTCTCCAGAGAAGGAAGTGAAACTTTTAATGGTCCTGGGATTTGGTGGTCACCTAGCCCCAGCCCATGACCCTTGTTCTCCCCAAAGCCTGCAGGCCTGGAGTCCCAGTCCCAGGTCCTTCATCAGGGGCGAGCTCCAAATAAAAGCTGCTGCCACTGCTAGGCACTGCCCCACATAGGGCTGTCATGCCAGCGGTTGTCCTGTGCACCCTGCTTGGTGCTCTCATGGGCTGTGTCTCTGGGGGCCTTTCTGGACCAATAGGCTGGCGGTCGCCAGGGAAGACTCCTCTCTTTGAGCGTTCGGGGGATGTGGTGATCGGGGGCAGCTTCTCCATCTTATACTTCCACAAAGTTACCCTGTTTGATTTCACAACCCCTCCGGCTGGGCTGCCACCTTCAGGGTAAGTTCTGAGTTTGGGCAAAGAAACCCCGAAGGCCACAGCCATCTTCAGGAGGTTCCCTGAAGCACCGGGCAGAGGCTGCTTCTCTGAACGGCAGTGAGATGGCCAGCGTCACCCATGTGTCCTGTGCCTGCGGCTCCGCTGCTGTCTCTTTCATAGCCTCGCTCTGTGTGTTCTCTTTTCTGACTGTAGATGGAGGGAATATAGTTTTCTCATTCACTTCTGTGCTATGTGGACTACCCAGTCTGCCCTGGGTTTTATGTCTCTTGTCTGTCCTTTGTGTTTAGAACAGGACCTTGTAGGTTAGTTTGTTGAAGGAATAAATGTTTAATGAATCAATATCTTCATTGATTATCAGCCCTTGGTGTGCCTGTCTTTCTCTATATTCTCTTTGCCCATTTTTCTCCTGGGTTAACTGCTTGTCTTTGAACAAAGAAGTTCTTAACACTGTCCATTTGATTATGCATTTGAAAAATGTCTATTTAGCATTATTTAATAAAGTGAAAGGTTGTTGCGTGTGTGGTGAATTACTGTGATTCCAGAATTTGGGTAGCTGGGGCAGGATTGTGAATTGTAGGCCAAATTGGACTACATACTGAGTACTTGCCACTTATTTATTAATTTAATTTTAGGGAGAGTAAGCAAGCAAGTGAACGAGCGAGCGCGAGAGAGAGACAGAGAGACACAGGGAGAGAGAGAATTGCCACTGAAATCAAAGTCCAGACGCTTGCGCCACCTAGTGGGCATGTGCTGTCTTGTACTTGTCTCACCTTTGTGTGTCTGATTCACTTGGGATCTGGAGAGTTGAACATGGGTCCTCGGGCTTCACAGGCAAGTGCCTTAACTGCTAAGCCATCTGTGCAGCCCCAGTACTTGCCTTTTTAAAAGTGATATTGCAAATATTTCTTTTTCACAGTTCTCCCCCCCACTGTGTGTGTGTATGTGCGTGCGGTGCACACGTGTGTGCGGTGGGGGAGGGGCTTGCACAAAACATGGTACCTGTGTGGAGTCAAAGAACTACCTCTGTGTTACAGTCTTCTCCCTCCAGCTGCTTTGAAACAGGCTCTCTCTTGTTGCTTCTTGCCATTGGGAGGGCCAGTCTTTCCATCAAACTTTGATGTCTCAGGAAGCTGACTCCCATTGCTGTAGGCATTTTGGAACTATGCAGCATGAGCTCCTTTGCTTCTGGCTTTATGTGTGTGGTGTGATGTGGATGGAACCTGGGTTGGCAGGCTTTCTGAACAAGCACCTTTAACTGCTGAATCTCTTCCCAGCCCAAGGGCCTGTTTTAAAAAGCATAGCATGGGGCTGGTGAGATGGCTCAGTGGGGCAAGTGCTTATAGTGTAAGCAGATCAGACCCTCAGCACCTGTGTGAAAGCCCTGTGCTAGCACTCACCTGTCATCCCAGAACTGGTGAAACAGACACAGGATGCTCTCTACGGCTGGTTGGCTAGCTAGTCCCGCTGAATCAGTGAGCTGCAGCTTCAGCAACAGACCCTGTGTGGAAAACATCAGGTAAGAGTGACTGAGGAGGTCACCCAGTGTTGACCTCTGCCCTCCATCAGTACGCCCCTGCACACCTGCACACACAGACATAGGAATAAGCAGACACACACATATTTGTGCAAAGTTGTCGAAGTTCTTCTCCAAACAACTGCAACTATTTTGTATTCTTACAGAAAATACACAACACTTTCAGTTCTGCATGCTTACTGTACCATCACTGAAAATTCATGTGTGTGTGTGTGTGTGTGTGTGTGTGTTCTCGCATTTGCACACACACAATACAGGGATTGAGCCTAGAGTCTCATCTCTGTGTGCTACACAAATACTTTACAACTGAGGTATAGACTTAGCCCTGCATCTGCTCATTGTTTTTATTTATTTATTTATTTATTTATTTGAGAGCGACAGACAGAGAAAGAGGCAGATAGAGACAGACAGAGAATGGGTGCGCCAGGGCTTCCAGCCACTGCAAACGAACTCCAGATGCGTGCACCCCCTTGTGCAACTGGCTAACGTGGGTCCTGGGGAATCGAGCCTCAAACTGGGGTCCTTAGGCTTCACAGGCAAGCACTTAAACACTAAGCCATCTCTCCAGCCCATACTCATTGTTTTAGAACAGAGTGAAGAAAATTGCCCATGGCAGCCTTGAACTCATTGTGTAGCTCAGGATGACCTTGAGCTTGTGATTCTCTGACCTTATTACCCTAAGTAGCAGGCATTTCAGAACTGTGTCACCAGACCCAGATTTTTTTTCTTGTGCATGTGTTTGTGATATGCAGCAGGTGTATACATGTCTCCATGGAGCAACACATGTGTGTGTGGGTGCAGGTGCACATGTGTGTGTGGGTGTGGAAGTCAGAGGGCAACCTAGAAAGTTATTCCTCAAATCTGAAAATACCCTCCCCCCACTGCCCCTGGCTCCCCTTGGGTATTCTGAATGACGCTGCTAATCACATCGTTTGTGGGACATATTTAGTCATCCCTCTTCAGTCATTGACTGTGTTCATTCCTGCTCCATCCACCCCAAAGCAGGTGACACACGTGAGCTTCTCTTTCCTGCAGCGTTTCTCCGTGGGGATACCGGGTGGCCCAGAGTTTCGTCTTTGCCGTGGAGGAGATTAATAGGAGCCCCCAGCTGCTGCCCAACCTGACGCTGGGCTTCTCCATCCGCAACTCTGGGGACTCGGTGCATGGCGCCCTGCATGAGACCATGGGCTTTCTCACGGGGCAGGAGGAGCCCATCCCCAACTACACATGTCAGCTCGGCCCTCCTCGGGCTGCCATGGTCGGGGACACGCGGTCATCCCTGTCTGTGTCCATGGCCAGGCTTCTGGGGCTGTACAAGTTTCCCCAGGTGAGTTGTTCAGAGTCTTGTCCCTTCGTGGACAGCAATGATGATGATGAAATCGATGGCGGTGGTCAGGATACTGAGCGGCTCCACTCTGGTGCCGTGTTCCCTGTGAGCGCTCTCCACGCTCAACACGGTTCTCTTCCACATGACCAGGTTGTCAGCCCTATAGGCCTTTAGCATCTACGGGGAAACTGAGCTTTGAAGTGTCCGAGTTCCAGCTTGTAGGACTTCAGTATAAAATGCAGGCTCTACGGTGAAATTTGACTTTCAGACAAGCAATGAATTATTCATCGTGTAAGTCTGTCCTACTATTTAAACCAAAATGTTATTTGGTGGTAATAATATTGTGTGTTCTATGGGATCAACTTGTTCTAAAATATCATTGTTTATCTGAAATGAAAATTTACCTAGGTATCCTGTACTTTTATTGCAAAACCATGAAATAGTACTTGTTTGAGATTGAGTCAGCCTTATCCCTCAGTATGAACCACCCAGATGCCACATCTGGATGTAATGTTACAGAATCCTAGCCTATTTAACGACTGCCCTCTGGTGGCAGGAGAAGGGTTTGCACTGAGATAAGAGTTAGGGCCTCATCCATTCCAGACCCCTGAGACCGAGCATCTCCATTCTGCACAACAGCCGAGGGCACCAAAGGCAAACGCAGACACAGAGCCCTGATGGTCACATCCGGAAGCACTCTTCTCTGTTTTGGGCACATGGTGTAGTCTCTTCCTTGACAAACTGACACGGAAGTGAAAATTCTCTTCTGTCACACCACAAAGAGCACAGAGTGACCAGATGACAGGAGGTGGCCTGTCATCCTTGTCACCACCATGAGGAACAACCTACCAGCTCTGTGCAGACCAGAGAGTCAGACCATCCAGGCTGGGATGCAGAAACAGAAGCCAGTGTGAGGGGCAGAGGAGGGACGGTGAGAGACGAGGTAAGGTTCACGTGCAGTGTATTGGGCTTCATTCCAGACGACATGTGGGCGGTGCCTGGGATGAACCAGGGCCATGGTAATTTGATGGAACCTCCTGGATTCATGGGTATGGGTGTGCATCATCCCATCTGGCTAATCATAGATTTCTTTTTTTCAATTCCTATTATATTATTTACACAGTACAGTTTTTGCTTTGCTCAGACTCCTCTTCCTACTGCTGTGGATACAGGCACTTAGCGTGGATGTGTTAGAGTGCCACGCTTGCTCCATGATTATGCTGAAGTAGGATTTCACTCTAGTCCAGGCTGATCTGGAACTCACTCTGTAGTCACATGCTAGCCTTGAACTCAATGATTCTCCTACTTCTGTTGCCTCAGTGCTGGGATTAAAGGTGTATGCCACCACACCCAGCAAGCATAGATATTTTTAAAAGTAAGATGTTGAAACATGTAATTTGTGGCTGGAGATATTGCTTAGTGATTAAGGGGTTTGCCTGCAAAGTCAAAGTACCCAGGTTCTCTTCCCTAGGACCGAGGTAAGCCACATGCACAAGGTGGAGCATGCGTCTGGAGTTTGTTTACAGCGTCTGCAGGCCCTGGCGTGCCTATTCCCCCCCCTCTGTTTTTCCCCCCCCGTCTCTCTTTTCTCTCTCAAATGAATAAAATAAAATAAAATAAAAATGTAATCTGGATGATACTGTGGTGGGTCAGGACCTTGGTATTCAAAAATGCTGGCTGGAAATTACTACTGGCTGGGAGATGGTTAGAGGCGCAGATGCTGGGACCTGCTTCCTTTTCTATCATTTTCCATTAGTGATGGGGACTTAACCCTAACCCTGTGGTTTGTCTGGAACTTGCTGTGTTCTGGGATTACAGGCATGGGTCACCATGAACAGTACTGGGGCTGCTTTATAATCAGCTCATACCTTCCTGGGATCCTAGTGAGCATCTGAGATGCTTTGGTTTTTAGGTGCTTTGAGAGCAGCACCTCACATTTCTCAAAATATGGTCATGCCCAGCTGTGCTCCAAAGTAGAGTGGCTTGTGGTCCTGTTTGCCTAGAAGAGCCTGCGTATATGGGATGTGTGACGTGTGATTTCTTTTCTTTTCTTTTCTTTTCTTTCTTTCTTTTTTTTTTTTGAGTTAGGGTCTCACTCTAGTTCAGGCTGACCTGGAATTCACTATGTAGTCTCAGGGGGGCCTTGAACTCACAGCAATCCTCCAGTCTCTGCCTCCCAAGTGCTGTGATTAAAGGCATGTGCCACCATGCCTGGGGGATGTGTGATTTCTAACTATAAGGACACCAAGGTGACTTTGTAACCCTTGCTTCATCTTCATTTTTTGTATTTTTTATATTAGTTTTTCCATCTTTTTAATTAAAATTTTTTATTGTCAACTTCCATGATTGTAAAAAATATCCCATGGTTATTCCCCCCCCCATTCTCCTTTGAAACTCCACTCTCCATCATGCCCCTTCCCCCTCTCAATCAATCTCTCTTTTATTTTGATGCCATGATCTTTTCCTCATATTATGATGGTCTTGTGTAGGTAGTGTCAGGCACTGTGAGGTCGTGGATATCCAGGCCATTTTGTGTCTGGAGGAGCACGTTGTATAGAGTTCTGCCCTTCTTTTGGCTCTTACATTCTTTCTGCCACCTATTCCACAATGGACCCTGAGCCTTGGAAGGTGTGATAGAGATATTTGAGTGCTGAGCACTCCTATGTCACTTCTTCTCTGCACCATGGTGCCTTCTGAGTCATCCCAAGGTCACTGCCATCTGAAAAGAGAAGGTTCTCTAACCAAAAATGAGAGTAGCATTAATATATGGGTATGAACATTAAGAGAAGTGCTTACTGGGCAGTTTGTTGAGCATAGTATATACTTTTAGCCAGACAGCACCAGACATTACACCCTTAGGGCTCATGACTACCCCTGTTGTAGGTTTTCAATATCAGGGATGTATTCCCTCCCATGGAGTGGGCCTCCAGTCAAATTAGAGGGCAGTTGGTTTCTCCCATAACAGACATGTCACTGTTGCACCCGTTGGCACATTTGGCCTGGCTGGCCAAATATAAGGCTTGCAGTGTCCACTGTTGAGTATCTTCACTGGTGATTTCTCTCTCTCCCATTGAACTGCATGCAGCATGGCTTTTCCTAGCTTTCTGTCAGATGGTCTACATGGAGGAGGTTTTCAGTTCAGCTCCAGCAGGGTTTCTCAGTGACCTTGTAGCCCAAGTATGTGGAGTCTTCAGCAATAGGGTCTTACCATCTATTCCTGGTGGGAAACCAAAGGCCTCATCAATGGCCTGTAATGTTTTGGGGGCATCAGGGACCTCCCTGGCCAACAACTCACTGGAAGGTATCCCATCCCTGGCACTGAAAATTTTCTAGTATCAATCTGTGACTTCTGAGTGTTCCATTGTCCAAAAATGTAGGTTTCCATATGATTTATTTATATCCTCTTAGATTTTGATTAGTCCTCCCTCCAACTTTCCTTACGCAATTCTCCTGATCTCACTTAGGCCTTTTCACCCCCATTAATCTGTTCTTCTACTTACGTATATACAATACCATCCTATTAAGTCTCCCCTTCCTTCCCTTTCTATTCCCTTTCTATCTCCTTTCTGGCTTATTGGCCTCTGATACTGAGTTTTATTCCTACTCACATAGAAGTGCAATCATTTGTAGCAAGGATCCACATATGAGAGAGAACATGCAATGTTTGACTTTCTGGGCCTGGGTTACCTCACTAAGTATAATCCTTTCCAGATCTATCCATTTCCCGGCAAATTTCATAACTTCATTTTTCTTTACCGCTGAGTAGAACTCCATTGTGTAAATGTGCCACATCTTCATTATCCACTCATCAGTTGAGGGACATCTAGGCTGGTTCCATTTCCCAGCTATTGTGAGTTTTTCCATCTTTGGTGACAGGATCTCATATACTTCAGGTTAAGCTCACACTCCCTATATAGCTGAGAATGACCCTGGACTTCCAAGTGCTGGGATCACACATTGCACCATGAGGCATGGTTTGTGTGTTGCTGGGGGTTGAACTCAAGGCTCTCTGCGTGCTAGGTAAGCTCTCTATGAACTGAGCTGCATTGTCAGCCTCATTGCTCTATTTTCATAGTGCCCTTCTGCCCACATCTGAATTCTAACCATCGGTTTGATCCAGAATCCTGATTCTAACCCTCTCCTATTGTCTGTCTTTTTCCTTGCAGGTCAGTTACTCCTCCACGCTGCCCAGCCTCAGCGACAAAATCCAGTTCCCATCCTTCCTTCGGACCCTGGCTAGTGACCTCACGTCCTCCCATGCAGTGACCCAGCTGGTGCTGCACTTTCAGTGGTCCTGGGTGGGCATCCTGTCCCAGGATGATGACTTTGGGCAGCAGGTCAGCTCTGTGGTCACTCAGGAGCTGGCCCAGGCTGGTGCCTGCATTGAGTTTAACCTCCATGTTCCTTCCCAGGAGTCCCTGGAGAAGACTCAAGCTATTGTTCTAAAGATGCAGAGGTGCACTGCCAAGGTTGTTCTGGTCTTCCTGAGCAGCTCACATTTCCAGCTCATCCTGTACCGCTTACTGGACCTCCGTGTCGCAGGTCAGGTGTGGGTCAGCCCGGAGGCGCTGCACATGGCTCTTGCCCTGAGCATTCCGCACGTCTCCCAGGTCCTGCAAGGCTCATTCAGCCTTCTGTTTCACAGCAGCCAGGCGCTTGGGTTCCCTGAGTACCTCGCTCAACTGCGCCCCAGCCGAAACCCAGAGGACATGTTCATAGAGAGCTTCTGGGAGTCCACCTTTGGGTGCACGTGGCCCCACAGAAACAGCACAGTGACAGGGGGTGTCAAGTTCTGCTCAGGGCACGAGAGTCTGAGAGAGCGGGAGTTTCCTTTCCAGGAAGTGAGTAAAGTAGACATTGCTTACACAGCTGTCTACAGCATCGCCCATGCCCTGCAGGACCTGATCGCCTGTGAGGACGGGGACGGGGCATGCGCTGACCCTCAGCACGTCCAGCCCTGGCAGGTGAGAGAGAAATGTGTGGTGTGGGTAGGAGATTCATGGAAAGAGTAGGAAGAGGCCATTGGCTGTGTCTAAGCTACAGAGATGGAGCAGGGACTGTAATGGACTCTTCAGTGGGCCAGGTGGCATCTGAGACTGAGCACCGGTCATGGTGTCCACGTCCTAAGATGGATCACATTGTGGGGTCGGATCATTTAGCAAATGCAGAATGCATACTGAACTTCAAGTATCAGATAAACTGTAAATCGATTTTTTTTTTTTACTGTGTCTAAAATTTGAGTCCTTTCTGGTACGATGATCTCTCTCTCTCTTTCTCTGTGTATGGGTTCATGTGCGAGGTACAGCCACACACATGCTATGGCATGGGTGTTTAGGACAGAGAAGAATTTTCATGCATCAGTCCTTACTTTATGTCCCATTTGAGACATATTCTCACCTTGGTCACTGCACTGACCACCAGGATAACTGTCCTAGCAAGTTCCATTGGAGTCCCCTTCTCTTCTTCCCTTCTTACTGTAGGCATACCGGAACCCACAATAGCATTTGGTTTCTGTGGGCTATGGGGTCTGAAGTAGGTACTCTGGCAAGCACCTTATTCACTGATACTTTGCCTAGTCCTCCAAGTAGAATGTTCGTTATTTTTTAAAATTTATTTGCAAGGAGGGGAAGAGAGAGAGAGAGAAAGAGAGAGAGAGAGAGAGAGAGAGAGAGAGAGAGAGCGCACATTGGTATGCCAGGGCCTCTTGCCACTGCAAATGAACTCCAGATTCATGCTCCACTTTGTACATTTGGCTTACATAGGTACTGGGGAAGTGAAGCCAGTCAATTCTAGTCAGGTTTTGTAAGCAAGTGCCTTTAAGTACTGAATCACCTCTCCAGCCCCTCCCCATTTGAATATTAATAAACACTGAATGAATTTTAATATAGGTGTGCTAAAATCCTGAAGTTTAAATAGACAGCAATGAAATTTTTATTTATTTATTTTATTATTGTATTTTTAACATTTTTTTTTTTTTTATTTTAGAAGGAATGAGAGTGAGAGAGAGACACAGAGAGAGAATTGGCATGCCAGGGCCTCAGCCACTGAAATTGAACTCCAAATGCTTGTGCCACCTAGTGGGCATGTACAGCCTTGCACTTGCATCACCTTTGTGTGTCTGGCTTATGTGGGATCTGGACAGTAGAACATGGGTCCTTAGCTCCTCAGGCAAGAGTTTTAACTGCTAAGCCATCTCTCCAGCCCTGTTATTTTATTTTTGGCACTTTCAAACATGTATAGAATGAATAGTGTTCTCCACCCCCCTACAAATATCTCTCATGCCCCTTACCTCCCACTAAATCCCTTCTTCTTCTCATTTAATCCCATGGTACTTTCATACAATTTTATGGTCCACTGAGTAAGTTGAGGTCCCTTGCTTGATGATGGGTGGGAAATTATTTATTGAAGATGGGCACCCCAACCCTCCAGTGGCTGCACCACCAAAGGACACAACTCCTCTTTCCCAGTAATTGTCAGTTGCCATAGCTACTCTTGGAAGTTTGGGACTCATGGACCCCTCCCACATCCAGTATGAAATATCGACAGACTCAATCTTACACAGGACATCACATTGGCTGTGAGTTCCTGAGTGCAATAACCATGTCATTTCTAGAAGATAAAACTCTGCAGCTCCCCTTCCTACCCACCTGCTCTTACATTAATTTTTTTCTAATTAACTAGAAAGTTTGTTTTATGAACTAATCATGTGTTGGTCTCATCCCCCTTGTATTATCTTTTATTTAATTTGAATTATTTATTTATTTATTTATTTGAGAGCGACAGAGAGAGAGAGACAGAGACACAGAGAGAGAGAGAATGGGCGTGCCAGGGCCTCAGGCCACTGCAAACAAACTCCAGATGTGTGCGCCCCCTTGTGCATCTGGCTAACGTGGGTCCTGGGGAATCGAGCCTTGAACCGGGGTCCTTAGGCTTCACAGGCAAGCACTTAACCGCTAAGCCATCTCTCCAGCCCTAATTTGAATTTTTATTTGTTTATTTGAGAGAGAGGGAGAGAGAGGGAATGATTACGTACATCAGGGCCTCTAGCTGCTGCAAACAAACTGCAGACACATGCACCACCTTATGCTTTACGTGGGTACTGGGGAATCAAACATGAGTCCTTAGGCTTTGCAGGCAAGCACCTTAACTGTTAAGCTATCTCCCCAGCCCCTAGCTTCAGATTTTTGAGGAGCCTCTATACCAATTTGCAAATGCAAATTGGCCAATGCAGCTGTGATTCCAATGTGGCTACAGCAATGGGAGGCAGAGAGAGATGAATCTGAAGTTCTTGGTATAGCTAGTCTGTTGTGTTTGCATGCTCCACTCTGGCTGTTCATTTGCAGTAGCAAGGGACCCAGGCCCAAAGAAGGTGGAGCACAGACACTTCAAACTGTCCTCTTACCTCCACACTTGCACTATGTCATAACTGCTTATATACATGTGCACACACACACACTCACCTACAAATGAATAATAAAAATTAAAAACAAAAATGTATATTTCTCCATGAGACATATTTATATTAAAATTTATTTAACTGGGCAGTCCGTCCTTTATCCCATAGATAACCATACCCTGTGGATTTCTCATGATGAGTTTATTTGCACGATGAACTCGTGCACTAAGGCTTCTCAGATGGAAAGAACTTCTGCTTCTCTTGATTGCATCCAGCTGTGCATCCAGTTCTCCTCTGGCAGCCCCAGGATGTGAGCACTAGTGAGTCCTCTTGTCCATCTGTACCTCAGTGTCAGGGACGTGTCCTTGGAACTTCCTCCATTAGCAAACTTTGGAGTCCTCTCCTACCTCAGCTAACAACACAGAAATGCCTCCGTATACCTTAACCAAATGCCTGAAGAGACTTAAGACTTAACCTATGGGTTCTCCAATCTATCATACCCAGTGGTCACACCTCTTTCGAACTTAATAGCTTCACTCTGAGAAAGGATGACAGGCATGTCTGTTCTCTGATCATATCTACAGAGCTCAGAATTTGGTGGTGGCACATTTGTCCTGGTAAAGCCAGATGACTGGCCCATATGAGCAGCACAGGAGTCTGTATATTTCTGGATTTTTCACTTCATCATCAAGTATGTAATTTCATATTGTGACCAACACACTGCCTTCTGATGGATGGTGAGACAGCAAGGGCATCTTCCCTAGTCCACTCAGGGTGCAGGTGAATATCCAAGGCCCAGAACTGAGAGGGGGACTCTCAGAGGTTGTACTTGTGGACAGCGAGCCTTGGAGGGCTGAGGGCAACGAAGGTTGGTGCTTTTGTTAACTTCACTCAGATGACTTGGGCCTCTACTATGAGCTAGGAGAAAGTGCACGTGGTTGTGTCCAGATGAACAATAAGGACTGCTGGCTTCTTAGCAACGGAGGCAGATCAGAAATTACATGGGGCAGGGCATGATGCCATATGCCTGGCATCACAGCACTTGGGAGGCTGAGGCAGAGAGATCCTGAGTTAAAGACTGGCCTGGACGGCATAGCACTGCCCCATTCACATACAACATCCATGAGGTCTGGGACATGGCTCAGTAGGTACAGTGCTTCCCCACAAGCATAGCTGAACCCACACAAAGCCAGATCCTACAGTGTCCACTGCCTGCAATACCAGTATGACTATAGCAAGAAGGGAGGCAGAAGCTCGCAGGCCATCTTCTCTGTGGAGGAGTGGAGAGCAATGAATAAGAAAGAACCTGCCTTAGATGAGGTGCAAGGCAAGGACCTACACTCAAAAGTTGTTCTTTTGCCTCCACATGAAGAGCAGCACTTACACACATGAATATGTGATCCCCAACATCATACACCCACCACATGTAACAAGAATATGCATGACTTGGGGTCTGTACAAATTCTGGGGAGCAGATGTAGAGTGGATGACGAGGTGGGGAGTGAGTCAATGAAAACTGGAAGGTGAGGGCAGTTCTGTCTGTGAGGAGATATCTGACGTCTGAGTTCCAGCCTGGAGGATGAGAAGCAGCCAGCACAGGAAGAGAGTGATGGCCTATCAGGTGGTAAGGACAGCGTGGGAGTGCCAAGGTCCCAGCCTGGGACAAGTAAGGACAGCCATGTGGCTGGCGTGGAACAACTGTGGGAGACTTGGCTAAGGGATTCAGAGGTGTAGGTGAGTGGCACAGTTTTTGCAAGCTGCCAGGGCTTGGCCTCTGTTCAGCAGTGTGACGGGCAAGGCTGGGGATGGCAGTGCCCAAGCAAACCAGCCCCTGGAGCCAGAGCCAGCCTTGTGATATTAGTGGGTTCCTTCCTCCACTGAAAAACTAGGAAAAGTTAGGTTGGAGAGATGGCTTAGTGGTTAAGGTGCTTGCCTGCGATGTCTAAGGACCCATGTTTGACTCTCTAGATCCTCTGTAAGCCAGATGTACAAAGGTGAGGCAAGGTCAAGGTCGTACATGGCCACTAGGTGGCACAAGTGTCTGGAGTCTGATTTCAGTGGCTGAGGCCCTGGCATGCAAATTTCTCTCTCTCTGTCTCTTTCTATCTCTCTCTAATATAAAAAAAAAAATTAGGAAAAGTTTAATTATGTGGCTGCCTTCTTATTAAGATAAGCATAATGTGTATTCATTATTATGCATTCATTATTATATTCTCAAATATAAGACACTTTTGTGAATCCCTAAAAATATGACAGCCCTCTCTGCACCCCCTGTACCTTATGCTTGTTAGGCCCTGGTTGGAGCTGCCCTGGCTCATTGCAGAGATCAATGGTCAGTGGCATTTTGGATGAGTCCCAGGACTGGCCCTGGCTAGTCTGCAATGTCTCCCTTCCTTCCCCAGATTCTTCATGCCCTCAAGAAGGTGCACTTCAAGACTCCTGATGGGAACGAGGTTATGTTTGATGCCAATGGAGATTTGGTGACAAAATTTGATGTTCTCCAAGGGCAGAAGACTCCCAAGGGCCAATTCCACTTGGTGCCCATTGGCACAATTGACCCTGGAGTTTCCTTGGGAAACAGAATGATGGTTCACTTGAAGGAGGATCTCCAAGTGAGTTGTCTGCATGCATGCATGACTCCTGAGCTGTTGCATTACAGTCAGAGGGAACCTTAGAGACCAGAGGTCCTTGTCCCTATGAGATGTATGAAGTGGCTGTGACTCTAGATTGGGCCATCAACTCAGCTTTACCTAGTATGAAGCCTGTATTTGAAGGAGTCTGAGGCATTTATACAATGTCAAAAATTCAAATATCAGCTCTGGAGACATGGCTTAACAGCTAAGGTACTATTCTGCAAAAACAAAGAACACAGGTTTGATTCCCCAGGACCCATGTAAAGCCAGATGCACAAGGTGGCACATGCATCTGGAGTTCGTTTTCCATGGCTAGAGGCCCTGGCATGCCCATTCTCTCTCTGTCTCTTTCTCTGTTTCAAACAAATAAGTAACTAAAAAATATTAACAAAAAATTAAAAAAATCAAATATCAGCCTGATATGGTTGTTTCTGCCTTTAATCCCAGGACTCAGGAAGCTGAGGTAGGAGGAGTGTGGTCAGTTTAAAGTCAGTCCTGGATACAGAGTCTACCAGGTCCACCTGTGCTAGAGTGAGGCCCTGCCTAAAAAATTAAAAAAAAGTAAAAGATAATAAAAAGAACTGAAAAAAAGAAAATACTAGAGCCACAGAAGCTGAATTGGCGTGAGCATTAGATGTTTGTCTGAGAGCATTTTCCAGGCTCTATATTCAGGATCTGCTCTGAGAAGAGAGAACTAGTTTACCTGGGAAGAGAGCAGTGCACTCTGCCACAGGGAGCTTCAGGCAGGTGGGCTGAAAAGATTCCCATTGTGTTTATTGTTTTAGTTTATGTGTCACTGTGAAAATTATCTGGCAGAAACCATTTAAAGGAAGCATAGACTTATTTTGGCTCCTGATTTCAGAGTTCAAGGTCAGCTAGGTCCTCTTCTGAGGACCTGTGGTGAGGCAGAATGTCATGGTGGTGGCTTATTTGATGGGGCAAATGTCCTGCTTTGTCCAACTAGGCTTCGCTCCACTTTCCATGATTTAATAATGCCATCAACTTACGGACCCATTGAATGGCTCACCCATTGATCAGGCTAGTCCTCTCAGGATCCAGTCACTTCCCCAGCACCCGTCAGCTGATAATCCTTCCCTCAGCATATGAGACTTTGGGGGACCTCTCACATTCATACCCTGACACTTACTAACCAAATTACACTGTTTGGGGACAGTTGAGTCTATGTGTCTACTCTGGTCCACAGAAACATCTTAGCTCTCTGTCCACCATCATGGGCATGTGGACCCCATCCTATGAAACCTTGTTTTTGTTCTTGGTGATAACTCCAATAAATGTTGGCCTTGAGGTTTTCCAACTGAGAAACAGGTTCCCATTCCCCAGTTCCTTAAACTTAGGGACACAGCTAGTGTTCAGATAATTATTTTTTAAAAATATTTTTATATCTTATTTACTTTGATAGGGGAGAGAGAGAAGAGAGAGAGAAGAGAGAGAGAGAAGAGAGAAGAGAGAATGGGTGCATCAGGGTTTCTAGTCACTGCAAACAAACTTCAGATACATGTGTCACCTTGTGCATCTGGCTTACATAGGTGCTGAGGATTGAATCTGTATCCTTAGGCTTTGCAGGCAGGCAAGTGCCTTAACCACTAAGCCATCTCTCAAGCTCAGATAATTTGTTTGAAGTAACCTTCAGTGCCTTGACTTTGGAGGGCTTTCAGTTCCCTTTTGATGTGCAGGACATCCCAGCACCCCACACTTCTCTGAGTCATTCTCACCCACTACTTTCCTCCCCATAACTCTTTTTTTTTCTTTTCTCAATTTTTATTAACATTTTCGATGATTATAAAAAATATCCCATGGTAATACCCTCCCTCCCCCCTCCCCCCTTTGAAATTCCATTCTCCATCATATCCCCTCCCCATCTCAATCAGTCTGTCTTTTATTTTGATGTCATGATCTTTTCCTCCACTTATGATGGTCTTGTGTAGGTAGTGTCAGGCACTATGAGGTCATGGATATCCAGGCCATTTTATGTCTGGAGGGTGGCTCTTACATTCTTTCCGCCACCTCTTCCGCATTAGACCCTGAGCCTTGGCAGGTGTGATCGAGATGTTACTCAGTACTCCAGACACTTCTTTCCAGCACTATGATACCTTCTGAGTCATCCCAAGGTCACTGCCATCTGAAAATAGAAGATTCTCTACCTAAAGTGAGAGTAGCATTAATATAAGTGTATAAATATTAAGAAAAGTGCTTACTGGGCAGTTTGATAAGCATAGTATATACACTTATCCAGACATCAGCAGATGTTACACCCCTAGGGCTCATGACTACCCCTGTTTTAAGTTTTCAGTATCAGGGATGTATTCCCCCCCGCCATGGAGCGGGCCTCCAGTCCAATTGGAGGGCAGTTGGTTTCCACCATGACAGACGTCCTCCCTGTAACTCTTGCTTGTAGGTGGGAGCTGTTCCAGGAGAGGAAATCTCATTCCTTCACAGGTCCTCCGTGTATGAACAGACCTCTGACTGTGACATGAGGGTGTGTGTGTGTTGGGAGGTCAGTACGTACAATTCTTGACATAGGGGTCCCAAAGAGACCGAAAACACACATCAGTCCACGCTATTTTACTATGATTTTACTACACATATGCAGGTGAGCTAGGGGAACCTGTCCCAAGCATCCACTCTTCCACTAGAGAACCATCCAGTCTGGCTTCTCATGTGACAGAGATGTTTCCTGAAAGCCACTTCATCTTGTGTGTTGAAAAGGCTCCGATCAGTTCCTCCAGGTGACTGAGGTGGATGGTCAGTGATGATACCATGTTGTCACCAGGTGCCCAGCTCTGTCTGCAGCAGGAGCTGCCCTCCGGGGTTCAGCCAGATGCCCCGTCAAGGTGAACCCCAATGCTGTTTTGATTGCAGCCCCTGCCCCGAGGGACAGTTTGCAGATCAAAAAGGTAAGGACACATGAAGCAGGAGTCTGTGGGGCCACAAGATACCATGTACCTTGTGCATTCTCTGTCCACTGAGCTGTGCACAGTCTTTAGTTCCCTGGACTTTATGTAAGAACCCTGGAGGGGACACAACTCTTATCATTACTGTTGGGTAAGTGTTTTACTGACTTATGTCAAATGGACAAATGTGCGGACCATAACTGCACAGCCCAATAACTTCTCACCCAGCAAACACTCCAGGTTTCTCATCCCTGGTCAAGAAGTAGAGCAAAGGCTGTGCCCACAGTCCTCCTGGAGTCATCGTCCTGCCCCTCATAGCCCCCCTGACTTCTGCTGGCATTGATGAGTTCTGCCGGTTTGTAAGCCCCCTTTAAGTGGAGCAGCATGGTGAGTGGACTCATACCTTGCATTTTCTTAATTTCACTGACATTCATCCCAATGGTGACTGCTAACAAAGCATTCTTGACAGTTTAAGCAACAGAATTTTTTTTTTTTTGTTTTTTTCACAGTTCTGCACACTGGAAAACTGAAATCAAGATGTTCGAAGTGTTGGTTTCTTGAGGCCTCTCTCTTCTCTGTATTCTTTCATATTGACCGTGTGTGTGTGTGTGTGAAAGAGAGAAAGAAAGAGAGAGAGAGAGAGAGAGAGTGAGAGCGATAAAGCCACCACTGATACTGTATCAGGGCTTGCTCTGATGACCTCACTTAGCTTAAAGTGAGAACTTCACCTTAATTACTTGATCTCCCACTTACCTGTCTCCAAAGAGTCACATTCTGATGTACTGGTGGTTAGGGCTTTGACAATGCATTTAGGGACATGCAATTCAGCATAGGATAATTGCTAATAAGAACAGTTACTGATGAAATTTGGAAAAAAGTTATTAACAAATTCACATAAGCCAGACATGCTGGTGCATCATTTAATCCCTGTATTCAGGAAGTGGAAGCAGAGACATCAGTAGAATGGGGTCATTCTTGGCTACATAACTGAATTTTAGGCCATCTTGCACTACATGAGATCCTGTCTCAAACCAATTGCAACCACAAAACCTCACATAAAACATAGATAAACGGTATGCAAGAATTTTTCTTTGTGCCTCTGCCTCTGATGTTGCCCATTCCAGCCCTGGTAGCAAAAGAATAATTTACACTAATTAATGGAAAAGATTTGTAAGAATATTAGTGCTCGGGGAGCCTCTTTCACAGAGCTGGCTTGACTACCATATGTTGTGTGTGTGTCCCCCACAGACATGAAGAGATGTCTTCTGTGCCCTGAGGAGCAATACTCGAGCCACAGCAGAGACCGCTGCCTGCCCAGGACAGAGATCTTCCTGGCCTTTGACGAACCACTGGGACTCGCTCTGGCCTTGGTGGCGCTCTTCCTGGCTGGTCTGGCTGTGCTGGTCCTTGGGGTGTTCCTGAAGCACCGAGACACACCTGTGGTCAGGGCCAACAACCGAGCTCTCAGCTACTTGCTCCTGGCCTCTCTGGCCCTGTGCGCCCTCTGTCCCTTGCTCTTCCTTGGCCGTCCCACTGCTGTCACCTGCCTCCTGCGCCAGACCACCTTTGCTGTGGTGTTCACCGTGGCGGTCTCCTCTATTCTGGCCAAGACCCTCACAGTGGCCCTGGCTTTCAGGTTCACAAGACCAGGGGACAGTGTCCACGTATTCCTGGGACCACAGGCCTCTACTTCAGTGGTCCTCATCACTTCCTTCATGCAGGTCATTCTCTGTGGCATGTGGCTGGGCACCTCCCCTCCATTCCCAGACAAGGACATGGTCACTGAGCCCATCCACATTGTCATCCAGTGCCAGGAAGGCTCTGGCATTGCTTTCTCATGTGTGCTGGGGTACCTGGGCTTCCTGGCAGGGGGCACCTTCTCTGTGGCTTTCCTGGCCAGGGGCCTGCCAGATGCCTTCAACGAGACCAGGTACATCACCTTCAGCATGCTGCTGTTCTGCAGTGTGTGGACAGCCTTCCTGCCCCTGTACCACAGTGCCCGGGGCAAGTCCACTGTGGCTGTGGAGGTCTTCTCCATCCTGGCCTCCACCGCAGGGTTGCTGGGTGGCATCTTCATCCCCAAGTGCTACGTCATCCTGCTGAAGCCTGAGCAGAACACGTCTGCCTGGGTGAGGCAGGGACAGCGGGCTCGGCAGGAAAGACTGAGTGAGGCTCTCCAGAGAAGCCTTCCTATGTCCACGGCACAAAGCCCCAGGATGTAGTCCTCATGGAAGACATCAGGAACACAGGCTGGGCTCACTGTTACTGTGTGGATGAGAAGGATGAAGAGTGAGATGAAGCACATGGAGCAAGAGGCCAATATCAGGATGCTGGACATGTGGAAGCTCATAACTGTTTTCTTTGTATGCCTGTTTAGAGAGTTCACCATTATGAATGTTTAAAAAGGGTGATGAGGTAGTGATGATGGTGATGATGATGATAAGGACTAGAAGTCTTTCTGAGGATGTGGGAAATTGAAACCTTTACTGCTGTGGAGGTGATATGAAAAATGGACCAGCGGTTCCTAGACAGGTTAAACATGGGACCTTGGAATTCCACCATTAGATACATACCCAAGGGAAATGAAAACCTGTCCACAAAAAGGGTAAAAGAATGTCTGTAGAAACATTATTTATTACATGAAAGTGGACACCATCTAAATATCTATCAGCTGATGAATGGATAAACAAACATGGCACACATTGTTAATATGTCAATGCTTCACTGTTTGTCAGTGGAAAGGAACAGGATATTACACCCACTGCAACATGGATGAACCTGGCAAACATGTTCACAGACTGAAAGGAAGCTGGACACAGTGCACCAAATGTTGTTAAGATTCCCCTTAAGTGAAATCTCCTGAAGAGGCAAATCCACAGAGATCTACCACACACTAATGATTTTCAGGGAATGAGAGGAGATGGGAGGTCAGGGGTGAAGACTAAAGGATACAGTATTTCTTTCTGGAGTGATGAAAATCTAATGTTGATTTGTGATGGTTTTAAAATTTCATGGATAATCTAAATACCACTTAATGTGCATTGTTTTTTGAGACAGAGTCTCGTAATGTAGCCCTGGTTGAGTTGGCATGCACTATGTGGCCTTCACTAGCCTCAATCCTCTGACAATTCTTCTCCCTCAGTTTCCAGATTGGTGAGATTATACGTGTGTCACTACGCTCAGGAAATTGCTCATTCAAATAGACATCAACTGTATGATATGTGTATTATATCTAAATAAATCCAGTCTAAGTATTTTATGAATTATAGAATCCAGATTTTCTTTATATCCTAATTATTTAAAATAATAAAGCTTTTAACAGTGAGCTAATTTCAGGGTGAAATATCGGTCAATTATGGGAAGGATTTATTGCCAATTATCATATTTTTTTGAGGCAGGATCTTACTGTAGTGAAGTCTGAACTGGAACTCACTCTGTAGTCCACGTTGGCCTCAAATTCATAGCTTTCCTCCTTCCTCAGCTCCCTGAGTGCTGGTGTTAAAGGTGTGCACCATCACAACTGCCTGATTTTGAACTTTAACAATGGGATTATGGTTATTTCAGGTAAGGTACTTATCCTTTGGAATTACATATAGCACATGAAATGCAATATAGCTAGGGATTTGCGTTCACATGACATTAAATGGCAGAGTACATTGGGAGCATTCGCCATGGCTCCATGAGAACATAGAGGCTCATTAACCTTTGTTTTGCTTTTTTTGTTAAACATTCCCCATAATCTGGCGACTTCCAGTCAAGATGGCATCTGCCTAACCGCCCCACACTTCTCTGGGAAGGAAAGGCAAGACTTTAGGGTTCATTGGTCTTTTAGGGGTGAGCAGACTTTAATAGACCTCCAGTGGAAGGGCATGGAGGAGCAAGGTAGGGAATCAGCTGATTCTCACGCTCCCAGGTAGCCCATCAGTCCCCCAATGCCCTCAAGCAGCCGACCTCGCCATAATCCCAGCCACAGGTTCCTCCTGCACTAACCTCAGGCAAGGGGACCCAGGCTCCACATGCGCCTCCAAGCTTGCGAACACCCGCCCACTTGCCGCCTCCTTCACGCCCCCCCCACCCCGCCCTTGCGTGGACCCAGGCCAGCACGCTTGCGTTCCCCCAGGGGACCTCCACGTGCGAATGCTGCCACCATCCTCTCCACCTCCTTATGTGAACCCAGGTCAGCAGGCTAGCGCTCCCCCCCCCTCCACATGCCACTGCCCCTCTGTGCATGGACCCAGGCTAGCAGGCTAGGGCATCCCCTCCCTAGGCTCTCCCAACACAGGGGACCTCCACGCCCCGTCCCCCGCATGTTGCCTGACCCAAAGCAGTCCCATATCCCCGCCCTGCCCTGTCACAGGACCCTGCAGTCCCATCCAGCCCCTGCTCTAGGGTTCGAAGGGACGTGCTGTGTCCCATCACTTCACCCCTCAGCGTCTGGGAACCACTAGGCATTCCCATCCTCCCTCCTCCACAGCCCAGCCCCAACACCAGTCTGTTTTGTCCCATTCCTCCCTACCCCGTGTCCCCTCCGGCCACCTGACCACGCAGTCCCAGACCCTAAATCATGGAACAACAGCCTCTTTGTCAGGTCCCCTAGTCCCCACCAGAGCCTCAGGGGCGCCTTCCCTCTGAGCAGGCAGGCCCCATTGCTACCAGAAGCCTAGGGGAAACAAACATAAAAGGGAATAGTCACTGAAGACACTTCAAGGGTAAACTACAGCTTCCTCCTAAATTAAATACGATTCCTACACTGTGATGGGAAGACCACAGCACAAAGGAATAACATGAAATATCAAATGCAAGTAAATCCAACAAGATTGTCCAGTCCCACAATGGATGTCTCTAATCAAAACATAGAAGAGACAATAGTATTAGAACCCCAAAATAAAGATACAAGCTATGCAACCCTGTCCAAGCAAATAGCAGAACTTGCATGCTTGCGTCACTGTTGGGTCTGGTTATACGTGGGATCTGGAGGATTCAAACTGGAGGTCTTAGGCTTGTCAGGCAAGTGTCTTAGTTGCTAAATCATCTCTCCAGCCCACCTTCTGGCTTAATTTTTTTTTTACTTGATTATTTGCAAGGGGGAAGAGAGAGAAAGAAATAGAGATAAATAGATAGAAATATATATATGGAGAGAGAGAGAGAGAGAGAGAGAGAGAGAGAGAGAGAGAGAGAGAGAAAGAAAATGAGAATGAGAGAGAGAAAGAAAATAGGCATGCCAGAACCTCTTGGCACTGCAAATGAACTCCAGATACATGCACCACTTTGAGTATGCGGCTTTACATGGGTACTAGGGAATGAAACCTGGGTCATCAGTGTTTGCATGCAAGCCACTTTGAGCCATCTCCTCAGCCCCTTCTGGCTTTTTACATGAGGTCTGAGAATCAAACTCAGGTACTCCATCTTGAGCAGCAAACACTTTATCCACTGAGACATCTCCGCAGTTCTTAAACCACACACTTCTTTTTTCATTTTTTTGAGGTAGGGACTCACTCTAGCCCAGGCTGACCTGGAACTCACTCTGTAGTCCCAGGCTGGCCTCCAACTCACAGAAATCCTCCTACCTCTGCCTCCCAAGAGCTTGAATTAATGGTGGGTGCCACCACGTCTGGATTAAAAACCCTGTTCATTGACAGTCTTCATACATGTCTATAATGTATTTTGATCTTGCTTCCTTCTCTCCACTCTCTTGTTCCCCTTCCTCCACTGCTCTTTCACACTTAAACCCTTCTTTCAATAAGTCTCTCTAGCATTTTGATACCCCCCCCCCCTTTTTTGTTTTTTTGAGGTAGGGTCTCACTCTAGCCAGGCTGACCTGGAATTCACTATGGAGTCTCAGGGTGGCCTCAAACTCATGGCAATTCTCCTACCTCTGCCTCCCAAGTGCTGGGATTAAAGGCGTGTGCCACCATGCCCGGCTCACCTTTTTCTTTTTAAATTTATTCACATTCACAGGAGGAAGGGAGGGAAGGAGGGGGGAGAGAGGGAGAAAACACCAAGGCCTCCTGCCACCGCAAATGAACTCCAGATACATGTACCACTTTGTGCATCTGGCTTCTATGTGGGTACTGGGGAACTGAACCTAGGAAGTCAGGATTTCAAACAAGTATTTTGAGTCACTGAGCCTTCTCTCCAGCCCCTTGATGTGTTTTTTCTTATTTCCCTCCCTCACCATCCATGACAACATGTTCATGGGTTCAGCCCAGTGTAGGCAATGACGGCCACTATGAGGTCACGAGTGCAACAGCCCCCTGTGTCTGGAAGAAAACATTTCTATCCTCCAGATCTTACATTCTTTCTTTCCACCCTCCCTGTTGAATGTTTCCTGAGCCCTGGCAGATGTCATCAAGATGTCTCATCTAATGTCAAGCATTTAACTGCCACTTCTCAGCATTTTGATGAGTTTTTCATCACCATTGTAGTCAGTACAATCTGTTGAAAGAGGTCAAAGATGAATGCAGCACTACTGTGTGAGCACAAACTTAAGTATTTAGAGGGAAATTTAATCAGCATAACGTATCCTTTTATCCAAACAATAGTAGTAGATTCCCTCCCCCACCTAGGGCCCATAACCTTCCAAGCCATAGGGTTTAGACTAGGTTTCCTATACCATGCATGGATTCCCTCCCATGGATCAAGCCTCAAATCTAAACAGAGAGCACGTGGTTACCCCCCTAACAGTCACACCACTATTGCACCAGTGTTCACATCTTGCCTGACTGGCTGGTTGTATAGATCACAAGGTCCACTCACTACTGGTTAAGACCATTGATACTTTCCTCCCACAGCATCCTGCAAAGCACTTTCCAGCACTATGACGGTTATCCAGCACAGAGGAGGCTTCCAGCTCAGTACCAGGTTGATTTCTCAGTGTTCTGCAACAGATGCTTGCAGTGTCTTTAGCAATAAGGTCTCACCATCTACTTCTGGTGGGTAACCTAGAACACTGGTAATGGTAATAGTTTTGTGAACAATAACATTGGACTCTTCATGAAGAATTCATTGAATTTTAGAACACTGTTGGTAATACAACCATTTTCACAATATTAATTCTACCAATGCATGTCTGGTGTCTTCTTCAGTTTCATTGTTCAGTATGTTGAAGTGTTCAGTGTAGAGGTAATTCACCTCCTTGGTTACTTTTATTCTTCAGCATTGTATTGTTTTGAAGCCTTTATAAATGGGATTTTGTTTTCCTAATTTCTTTCCTGGCAAGTTCATTATTGGTTTGTTGACAAGCTACTGATTTTTCTTTGATGATTCTATCCTCCTGCTTGGCTGTGAGTATTTTCCAAATGTGAGGCTCTTGTAGTGAAATGAATACTGTCTTTTAATTACCTGATTATATTATATACAAATAGGAATACACTTCTTATTTATTTTCCTTTTATTTCTTTCTCTTGCCTTACTTTGCCAGCTAGGATTTTGAGCATTATATTGAATAAGAGCTGAGAGAGTGGGAATCATTGTCTCATTTCAGATTTTGGGGTAAATGCTCTCAGTTTGCACTCATTTAGTATGATGTTGGATATAGGTTTGTTGTATATAACCTTTATATTGAGATCTATGTTTTTCAATTTCTAGCTTTTTTTTTTTTTTTTTGAGGTAGGGTCTCACTTTAGTCCAGGCTTACCTGTAATTCACTATGTAGTCTCAGGGTGGTCTTGAACTCACAGCCATCTTCCTACCTCTGCATTCCGAGTGCTGGGATTAAAGGCATGCGCCACCATGCCTGGCTAATTTCTAGCTTCTTTAGAATTTGTTTTGTAAGTGCATATTGAACTTTGTCAAGTGCCTTTTCTACAGGTACTATGATGGTCATATATTTTCTGTTCTTGAGTCCATTTATATGTTTTGATTCATTCATTATCATTGATTCATTTACATATCTTGAACGAATGTATCATTCCAAAGATGAAAGGAACTTGGTCATAATTTGATCATAATGTATTTATATAATGTAATAATATATAATATATAATATATATAAATTATATATAAACATAATGTAATTATGTTCTTTACTGACATTTAAATTTTGACAATTTCATATATGTATACGGTATATTAGGATCAGATGTACCCCACCATTTCTTCCCCTTATCCCACTAAACTCCAAAATAATCTATTTTCTATTTTCATGTCTCTTGTGAGCCACTGCGTTAAATTAGGGTTTCTTGCATGAGCATGGATCCCCCCCACTGAAGAATGGGAAAATTATCAGTGGATATACCACTGAAGAACATGATTTTCCCCTTTCCAAAAAACCCATTTACTGCCAATAGTTTGAGAGGTGTGTGTCGGGCAGTGGTGCTTTAGAAGCCTCTACCACTTCCATGATGGAACATGTGATAGGCTCAGTGTTGTGCTAGAAACCACTGTTAATATGCATTCATGAGTGTAATAGCCATGCTATGTCCAAAAGATAGCACTCCACCTCCAAACTACTCACCCCCTGGCTCTTGCTTTCTATCCACTCCTACTTTTCTGAGTTTCTCTGAGCCTTGGAGGGGATGTTACAGTTGTCCTTTTCAGGGTTGAGCAATCAATAGTTGCATGTTCTCAACATTTTTGCAAGTGAGGCATTTCTGCACCAAGTTAATATCTACCTACTGCAAAAAGAAACTTCTGTGGTTGAGATTGAGGACATCTTAATCTCTGGGCATAAATAAAAATACTTAGGAGGTGGTTTGATAGCCTGTCCATTTACCATGACCACAGCTTTATTATGTTCTTGAATAAGGTTTGCAAGTATTTTTTTCTGAGAATTTTTGGATCTATGTTTATGAGGAAAATTGGTTTATCTGTTTCTTTCCTTGATATATCCTTATATTCTTTGCCATCAGGTTCAGACTGGCCTCATAAAATAATTTAAGAAGTGCATCTTTGTTTATTTTGCAGAAGAGTTGGAAACTCGTGTCATTTATTTCTCTAAAAATTTGGTAGAAATGAGGTATGAATAAGTACTCCTGGCCTTTTTTGTAGTGTGTCCTTATTTCTGATTTAATCTTGTGGCTTCCTGTGGTATTAGGCAAGTTGTTTTTATCTTCTTGATTTAATTTTGGTAAGCCATATGAATTTTAGTAATTTTTTCATTTCTCCTATGTTTTCTACTTTTGGCAATATAATCTTTACAAATATATCCTAGAGGTCCTCTGGATTGTACTAGATTATGTGGTGCCATGTCTTATCATCTCAAATTTAATTAATTTGGGTCTCCTCTTTCCTTCTTTTGTTTAATTTAGATAGGGGTTTGTCAATCTTGTTTATTTAAAGAAACATCATCGTTTTCCTAGATTGATTCTATATGTTGGTCTTTTAGTCTGCATTACATTAATTTCTATTCCATCTTCATTTTTTCTTTCCATCTGTTGCACTTGGACTTGGCTTGTTCTTATTTTGATTATCAGTGAGATGCTTCATTAAGTCATTCGGTTGAGCTCTATGAGTATTTCATGTAATTTAATATAAGTACATATAGTGCTACATTTTCCCCTTAGAACTATCCTGTTTGTTTCCAGTGGTTCTGACAAATTGTGGCATCACTTTCCTTTTATTTCAGGAGTTTTTAGGTTTCCTTTATGATTCCTACAAATACATGCAAAAGGATGCTGTTTAATCTCAAAGGATTCATGATGTGTCTGTGGTTTTTCTTGCTGTTGGTTACTAGATTATTTTTACTATGATCTGATGACATACACACATCTCTTTGGAGTCCTTTGTACTTGTTAAAACTTGCTTTGTCTTTTTGCTATAATATTCTGTATATAACTGTTAAATCCAATTGATCTATGGTATAGTTTTGTTTTACATTTTTTTTTGATTTTTTTGTTTGGAATACTTATGGTGTGTTATTCCTGTGCACATGTGCAGCAGGCTCTTCTCCTTCTTTCTCTTTGTATGGGGTTTCTTAAAGGCTTTCTGAAATGCTAAGTTGGTTGTCATGAATTGCTTTAGTTTGTGATTGTCTTGAGGAATTTTCATTTCTCCATCAATTTGAGACAAATATGCTGAAAAATGTCAATGTAAAATGTATGACCATCTACATCCCTAGAGTAATCTGTTTTAGCCCATGGTCTATCTCCAATATAATATCAGGAAGAAAGGGGCTTCACGAGGTTCCCATAAAGTTTGTTGAGCTGTGTAAACATCACAAACCTCCTGTCTTGTTCTAATACAAATGTTAATATGTCTGATGACATGAAGGTTTCCCATGGGTGATCATAGCTCCTCTGAGCCAAGATAGCAATGATTATGCCCAACCTGGAAGACATAACTTCACACAGTATTGCATGAATAAATGTATCAATGCAGTAATTTATAGGACGACATGGAGAGATCCACTGATGCATTTTCTTTGCAACTAAGAAAAATCTCCAAGTCTTTTCATTTCTGAACAGCTTTAATTTTATAGCATTTTTATATACACAACATTTTTGTATATCAAAAATTTTATTCATTGTTACATTAGTTATTACAATTTTTAATATATATCATAACAGCTATCATATTTAAGGAAGGCAATATATAACTTAAGATGGTTCATTTGTTGATTTGTTAAAGGAAATTCCTTATAACAGAATATATTCAGAGAAATACAATCCATACTCTCAAATGGTGTGTTAAAAATTTCAATAGATGCATTTTTATAGAGAATCATCAAAAATAAAATAATTTTATAAGACCACTGTGGAAATCAGTATGGAGACTCCTGAAAATGATATGAATATAGCCACTGACCTCCCCAGCTATTCCTGTACTGGGTATCTGCCCTAAAAGCTTCACTCTTCACTGCAGAGATATTTGCTCAACTATGTACTAGCTGCTCTATTCACAATAGCTAAGAACTGGAATCAACCCAGGTGCCCAACATTTGATGAATAGATACTGAAGATGTTGTACATGAACACAATGGAAGGCTACTCAAGAGTAAGGAAAAATGAAATAATGAAATTTGTAGGAAAATGGACAGAGTTGGATCATACTAAGCGAATTCACACAATCATAGAAAGACAAATGCTGCATGTTCTCTGTCATACATGGTTCATAATCTGGGACAGCTTGAGTTGCAGGCATACCTGACATGCAACCTGAGGGACAGATAATAGGGATGGAAGGGTTTGGGGGAAGGATAATTGGAGGGTGGGGGAGATATACACAAGACTAAAGCCCAAATAAATTGATACCATAGAAACCTTCCTCCTGGATAGCAGACTAAAAGATATAAACTACAATGGAAGTATGGTGGGGGGATTGTCTGGTAAGAAGGGCCCTAGTGAGGGTAGGATGAAGCCTAACCTTAAGTCAATTGGATCTGATTTGTAACACCAAGTACCAGAAATTGGTTAGAACCCACATTGAACTGTTGATTGGAAAGACCTAAGAGGTCCCCAAAACAAGACAGTCTTCTGTAAGAGCCCTTGATTATCCACCTGAAATAAAAGTTAAGACCCTATTGCTGAAGACACCACATGCTGCTGAAACAGAGCATGTAGAGTGTCAGCTGGAATCTGGAAGGAAGCCAGTTCCTGGATGTTTAGCCTGTGTAGTGCTGGAAAGTGCTACAGGAGCTGCTGGGGAAAAATGGCCAACAATGTTGTGGGAAAGTAGGGGACACTGCTATACGAAGGGAGCCAGCCTGACATGATGCACACACCTGTGCAATAGTGGCACCCAGCTTAGGTGGGTAAGTGATGGCTCTTGATTGTCTAAGAGATCCAGTCCATGGAAAGGAACCCATAGCTGGAACTGGGAACGAAGTCAGAATCCTACAGAGACCAGGATCATGGACTCCAACGAGAAGCACCCACTAGTCTTTTGCCAGAAGGGAGGTGATGAAGTGGGATTTGCATTGCTGGCAAAAATCACCCAACCAAGAAGGAAGCAGGCTATAACATCCTTAAGTCCATCCCAAACAATAAACTGCCTCCAGGAGGCTTTTATGGCCAAATGCCATCAGTGGGGGACCCTGCATTCAGAACACCTAAGTTTATGGTGGACACCTGAATCAAGCCACCACAGGAGGCTACACCCATCATCATCCCTCCAAACTAACTTTGCTCATTCCCTTGAACCTATGCTGATCTAACTCTCCATTGGAGAATTTGTTTTTCTTTTACAAATAGTAGTAAAAATGGAGGAAAACCATAATCTATCAACAAGAAGAGAAAAGACAGCTGATTCCCTAGGAGGAGATGATCCACCCCTTGCACATCAGCAGGGTCCAGGTGAAAACACAGAGGAATTGGTGAGATGAGCAAGAGTGCTGCTTCCACATTGCGGCTGACAACCACCATCAGGGTGATGGCAACAGACATTGGTGATACTGAAAACTTATCAAAGCAGAAATCCAGAAACTGCTGAGAGTTCAACACTAAAGTAGACTTAAAACACACCCAACAAGGGTTATGCCTTTGTGCAAGAGAGGCAGAAAGATTGTAAGAGCCACAGAGTGGAAGGGAATGTCCAGAGGTATTGGTCCACCCACCCACAATGACTGACTGCTGCTTTTACAACTCATAACTCACAACCCCATGGTGAATACCAACAATACTACTGAGGAGGATCTTCTGTGGAATGGGTATAGGGAGGAGAGAAATTATGGTACCAACACATGATGTGTCCATACGAAGGGTCTACTTAAAAAAAGGGTTTATATAATACCAATCATTTTTGCCCAAGTTATAATAATTCAAAGAGGTAGCAAATGTGAAAGTGAATAAAATGATATGCATTTTTACTCATGTAAAATTTAAAATATGAGCTTTACCAATGTATAGTATATAAAATTCAAATTCAGGCAATATCAGGTGTTCAAGTTCCCACATTTTTCTTTTCTCACTTACATCAGTATTTATACATTCCTTTGTTGTTGTTTAAGCATGGGGTAGAGATCAGCTACTGAAAGAATTTAAAATTTTTTATTTTTATTTATTTATTTATTTTATTTAAGAGAGAGAGAGAGAGAGAGAGAGAGAGTGAGAGAGAATGGGCACACCAGGGCTTCTACCCACTGCAAATGAACTCCAGATGCATGTGCCACCTTGTGCATCTGGCTTACCTGGGATCTGGAGAATCGAAGCTGGATCCATAGGCTTCGCAGGCAAGTGCCTTAACTGCTAAGCTATCTCTCCAGCTTCTGAATGCATTTTGAATACAAGTACTTCTCAGTAAAAAAAGGGATGAAGTTTTGTTTTTTGAGGAAGGGTCTCACTCTAGCCAAGGCTGACCTGAAATTCATTATGCAGTCCCAGTTTGGCCTCCAATTCATGACAATCCTCCTTCCTCTGTCTCCTGACTGCCGAGATCAAAGGCATGTGCCATCACGCCTGGCCAAAACGATTTTATTATTCCTCATGAGTATGAAAGGGCACATGGTTGGGTAGCAGGATGATAAAATTGCATTAATAGCCTCCAGTCTTGGAATTTTCTCAGGTGTATAGAATCCATAAAGGGTGACAAAGTTACTCAACCAATAAAAGAACACAAAGCAACTTACCAGCAAAAGGATGCTGTGAGTGGCTTTGGTTTCAGGAGATGCCTGGGAGGAGAGGCTCTGGCTGTGGACATGCTGGGTTCTCCTATGATGTCTGAAAAGGAGATTCACCATGTAGAGGCTGGTTGACATCATGAGGACCACAAAGAGGAGATCTCGAGTCAATATGACAATGAAAAATGGCCATGAGTCCTCATCCTTAAACTCCCTGGTTTGACAGAAAGCATGAACATAACCCTGGCCAACAAGACTGGCATTGTTCTTGGCTATTACAAGATGAATGACATGAATGTAAATGAGCATGTTGATGACCCAGGAGAAAAATAAACTAGGGAAGATCCATGAAGAGAGTTTAGGTTTCACCCATGCCCACTTAGAGTTACTTGGACTGATGGTGATGGCTTGAAATGTACTCAGGAAAGTGGTAGTACAGATGGAGAGACCCCGGGTAACTCTGTAGATATACAAGACTGCCTTACAACCAGCATCATTGAGAAAATGTCTCACTCCAAAGGATGATGCGATATCAGGTATCAACAAGAAGACAGTTGTCAAAATATTAGCCATTGTCAGGTGCATGAAAATGGAATCTATGGGTTTCTTCAGATAACGGTGATGTAAGAAGATGTACACATATGACAGGAAGAGAAATGAGTTCCCTATGACGCCGATACAGAACTCAGATGTGAGGAAAATCCCCAAGATCGTGTCACTTGGAAACATAATCAGAATGATGCCTTAGATATTATCAGGTTTGTCACAATTACATTGAAAACAAGGGAACTCTTCTAAAAGTATTTTAAAATAGTGTTTGAGGACAAATATGCTGATTTACAGTTCCCATGCAATAAGAGGTGGTGAAATATCAAATTCCTTTGTATTTCAGATGCAGAGATCACACTTCAAGGAATTGCATGTCAGGGATTCTTGAGAACTTTACTGGATACAAGTATCTGAGAAGCAGGGAGAATTCATTGTAAACACCCTGAATTTCTTATTTTAGGCAGGAGGACATGTTGGCCTATGTAAGAGAGAAGTTTTCATTTCATAAGTCATTTTCCTTAGGAATATCCAATTATACTTTTTCTTTACCTGTGTTTCAATGTTTCAATATTTCTGAGGGATATGTTCTTTTAAACAGTCAGTAATGTGTGTATTTAACTTTTTGTCTCTTATCAAGCAAATCTCGAGGCCATCAGTGATGTTCTATAGCATTTTTAGTGCTCATAACTTAGTGGAGAGCCGTAGACACACACAAATTAAGACACAGCTGCTATTGAACAGCATATCTGCACAAAAATACATTTTCCCCAACAATGGGTAGTCATATCATGATGACGAGAACCAGCTTAACAGAGATTCTATGTTTCCTATTATTATAACATGTGTAAATTCTAACTGAAGTTTTCCTGTTAAGACATTCTCTGTGGTTTTTATGTAACCAGAATTACTAGGCTTTCCAATATGCTTAGAATACAGTGGTATGAGACTCTCGAATATAGTATGTTGATATAAGATTTGTGAAATTTACAATAAAATTCATATTGTTAACTCACTGGCTTTTAAAAAATTTTACTATTGTTTCCATTAGGAGACCATCCTTTTACTGATTTGCTGTTTGTCATCTGAAATACAATCCTTAATTTTTAAATGGAAGTCTATGAATTCCAAACAAATTCTCTTTATGGAAAGTCTCCAAGGCAATCACCAGTTCCATCAAGCTGCAACAAATCTCTCCTAGTCCAAAGATATTTTCATTATATACTGTGAGGGATCAACATCTAAATTATTTATTGACAAACATCACACTGGCCTATCATTGTTCCATAATTTCCTTTATGTATTGTGTAAACTTCATTTTTTTCTCCTAAATTTACATTGCTTGAGAAATGAGACTGTGATTTTTACAATCATTCAGTATTGAACATATAATTTTTCAAAATGCATTTGTTGTAGTTACATTATTACTTCTTGGATAAACAACTGACCAGAAGCAATTTATGTGAGGAAAGGGTTTATTTCAGGCTTACAGAATTCAGAGAAGGTTTTTCTGTGGTGTAAGATGCTGCTCACTTCATCATACATCTATCCTAGAAAGTGAGAACCAACAGCTAGAGTTCAAGCTGGGTCTCAAGACACACCTTAGGGCTGGACTCGAGATCTGCTGAGGACCACTAAATAGGAAGCTTAATGAAAAAAATATGAGTTATGGGGCCATTTACATTCAAACTTTCACATCCATCTTATCTTTACCAGGCCACATGATCACTTTTCATTCATGCTCACACTTTCTGGATCCTCATATCTCATTCAATTCAGCAGATTGCCTGACTCACATCTGACTGTTCACAAGTTCTTTGTCACTCATCCCTCTTTGCTTGATTCCTCCTCTATGAAGTCCAAACCTTTCGTGATTTTATCATCCAGCTCAACGTACAAATTTCCCTTCCCTATTTGTGTGGAAAGCTAAGAGACCCTTAATGTGATATCAGGCATTCATTTCAACAGAAATGAAAATCATTTTCACTATGGCTCTCAGAGACAAATTTAAACAAGTCAGAGTAGAAGAGAAAGTCATCTGAAGCATTTACTAGGCTAGTATGCACTACTTCTGACATTTATGAAAATAAAAAGACAGTTTGACCACAGATTAATGTATCTTTAAACTGCAGGAAAGACTCAGAAACACTCATATTCTGAAATTATAGCCACAGGTTATCTAGAGGTAGAAAAAACAAGTAGGGAATTTAACATAGCAATGAAAATCAAATTTCTATCACATTCATTGAGCAAAATGCACAGGCCAGATACAGTATGGGCCAAGATCCTTCAATTTATCCAAGAACAATTCTGAAGATGTTCTTATCACAAAGAAATTTTGTGGAGCTATAAGGATGGGTACACGGTTCCTTAATGTTTTTGATTCCATGTTGTGTTTATAAATTATATAATTTCTTTGTGATATCTATATCATCTATATCTATATCTATATCTATATCTATATCTATATCTATATCTATATCTGGGTACTTACACTAGGCAGTCACACCTACAGTGATAGTCAATACCCAGAATTTATGGATAACTATAACGATAGTCAGGGAAGAAATGCTAAGAAAAAGAGTAGCCACAGATAGATGTATGATCAACAGTGCACATTTATAAATATACATTTTGTATAGGTGATTATAAGATTCTAAATATAAAGAAAATGCACATAAATCCATGTTAGTGGACATATAAAGTTTGAATCAGAGAGACTTGGGAGTTCTAATGCCTGTCACTGAGTGTGAATGTGACAATGATCAAGAGATAAAGGGCTTTTGTGACACTCTGACCTTTATGAAATCAAATGAGCTTTCCCTGATCCCAACAGGAACACAGAGAAGGATCATTAGGAGACTGTTTCTGGGCCTTGGAAAAAAGAGAGATAGTGCCAAGTCGATAAATGTAAATAAAACACAGTCTTCTTGTTTGTGAATTCTTTAGCCTTACTGCTTTTGAAAATCCCTCTTCATGAGAACAGGCCACAATGGAAAGAGTGCATGAAAGCTCAAGTAAGGAAGCAGCAGATCCCACAACCCACAAAATGGACTTTGTTAGGGGCTCATAGACAGGAGCCTGTCCCGAGTGCCAGGGTGATAGGGCGATGTCTGCCTCTTGAGGGAGGAGGAAGAAATTTGTATGTTACCCAGAAAGCAACCAGCTATTAAAATGCCATGGTAATGCTGGGCGTGATGGCACACTTCCAGCACTTGGCAGGCAGAGGTAGGAGGATCATCGTTAGTTCAAGGCCACCCTGAGACTACATATTGAATTCCAGGTCAGCCTGAGCTAAAGTGAGACCCTACCTCAAAAAAAAAAAAAAAAGTCCATGGTAATTTCTCCAATCCTACAGGATGTCCAGTTCCAATTATGAAATAGATCAGCTGTTAATGAACATTATAAGATCCTGACACATCTCTGGTGTTTGTATGTATGTGTCTGTGTGTGTTGTTTTTGTGGGTTTTGGAAACAGGATCTTCTATCCAAGGCTGTCTTCAAATTTACTATGTACTGAGGATGTCTTTACCTTCTGATAGTCCTGCCTCCACCCTCCCAAGTGCTTCTTTGTGTTTTTAAAATTTATTTTATTTTATTTTATCTTAGAGAGAGAGAGCAAGACACACACATGCAGAATTGGTGTGCCATGCCCTCAGCCACTGCAATCAAACTCCAGATGCTTGGCTACCTAGTGGACATGTGAAACCTTTCACTTGCCTCACCTTTGTGTGTCTGACTTATGTGGGATCTGGAGAGTCCAACATGGGTCCTTAGGCTTTGCAGGCAAGCACCTTAACAGCTAAGCAATCATCTGCTTTGTGTGTTTTTCAAACAATGTTTGGTAATAAAATTTAGGCTGTCCCAGAATTTTTCATTCTCCTGCCTCAGACTTCCAAGCTCTGGGTTTATAGTGCTAAGTCTCTGTGCCTGTTTATGGATATTCTCACTGCATATTAACTGTAAAAAGTAATTGATTTCTTTGCAAAAATTTAATATGTGCATATATTGTACTTTGATCATATTTACATCTTTATTACTGTCTTTATCACCTAACAGCATACTTGACTTCCATTTTCACATCCTGAATCACCCCTTTTACTTTCATGAAGATTCCATACAGGAGAGAATGGGAAAAGCTTATATCTGTGAGTTATATGTGCTAAGATAATGACTTCAAGTTAGATTCATGTTCGCATTTTCTTTTAAACAAGATGATTTTTCTTGGGGCTGGAGTGATGGCTCAGTGGAAAGACACATGCTTGGCAAGCATGAGAATCTGAGGGTACCTGAGAAGTCTGAGACCACCTGAGTTTGATCCCTTAGCATGGAGGTAAAAAAAAGTTAGAAATATCTATGCACACCTATAACTCTAGGAGTGCAGGCAGCTGAGGTCAGAGAGTTGGTGGTGTTCCCAGTCAGCTCTCGGTTGAGTGTCAGACTCCATCTCAAAAACATAGATCACCAAAAAGAGGAAGACATTCAATGTTCTCCACTGGCCTCTGAATTAATGTGCATAGGGTACACACATGTCTATGCATATGCGTTTACACCATGTACATCACATCACAGAGCATTGCACATACTATACACACAGTCACACAAAATAACTTATTTTTGCATAAAGTTCATTTCATATATTAGCCATATTTTCATCATGCATTCATTCACTCATGAAAACCTTTGCTATTCCATATCGTGTCTGTTATGAACAGTGTTTTGATAGACGTGAGAAAGCAGGTTTGCTACAGCAAACTAAACATAATCCTCTTGGATATCTATCCTGTAGTGGCATAAGCACATTGCATTGTACATCTATGTTAACTCTTTGAGGAACATCCATATTACTTTCCATAACATTAATAACTTCAAAATCCTATTATATTTGGAATGCCAGAGTCATCTGTTAGACATAGTGGAGGCTTCAACCGTGTACTGTCATGGTATGAAGCTGGCTCCCTACACTGTCTCTAGATTTTATTTCCCTTCAAGGAGAATAGCAGCACTGTGTTTTCAAGTGTCATGTGACAAATTTCACTCAGAGAACTAAAAACTGATAAAACCTTCCTCATGAAAAACAATTTAACCAGTCCCTTATCATTTTATAATGTCAGTATTTGTGGTAGTTTGATGTACCCCCATACAGCAGGTGTAATTATATTTGAGGGTACAGTTTCTGCCTCCAGCAGGCAGACTCCTGTTGGGCCGTGGGGCTTGTCACTGGGGGCAGATCTGAATTCCAGCCCAAGGTACACAGAGTGAGCTCTGGGGGTCTTGCTGCTTCAGTTTAGCCCTCATGCTTGTATGCTTGCTGTGTGGTTGGGTCTGTCTGCTTGGATGTGTGAATGGGAGACAGCTTATTTTGCCCTCAATGGAACTTCCCCTGGGTCTGTAAGCTTCAAATAAATCCTTTCCTACATAAACTATGCCTGATTTGGAAGTCCATCCCAGCAGAGTGGAGCTGACCACAGCAGTATTCATTCCTCTACTCTCTTCACTAAGGGAGCATGAATTTTCATATGCAGGGTTTTGTTACTGTTTTGGCTTTTGTATTAGATTTTTTTTTTTTTTTTTTTTTTTGGTTTTTCAAGGTAGGGTCTCATGCTGGTCCAGGCTGACCTGGAATTAACTATGGAGTCTCAGGGTGGCCTCGAACTCTCAGCGATCCTCCTACCTCTGCCTCCCGAGTGCTGGGATTAAAGGCGTGTGCCACCACACCTGGTAGTATTAGATTTTAAATGGTCCTATAGAGTAATGAGTTTCGTTATGATATTTTTGTTCACACTGTATTTATTGACCTCACTTTCCATTCCCTTCCCCTTCTCCTCAGCCCAATCCTGCTGGTTGGCATCTCCCTTTCCTCACTTCCATTCTGCTTTCATATCACATGAACTATATTATATTCTCATCATCTCACTCAATATCTCTTTTTCTCTCATGGTTAGTTCAGTTTTATACCCCTCCCCCTCACAAATTAAATTTAGATCAGAAGTTGAGTGAAAACATATTAATTTGTTTTTATTATCCTGTATAATTTTGCTATTTTAATAATTTCTACTTCTACCCAGTTTCCTACAAAAGTCATGTGTTCAAGTAAGAAAGTGCCTTTAACCACTGGTCCATCCCTCCTGCCCCGTGATTTCTCTCTATATAGTTCACATCAATCAGTAGAACTATTTCAACTTGAATATATAATACTTCATCAAAGAAAAGTTAAGGGAACAGAATTATTGAATGTAAAATACACCTTGTTCAAGAACACATAATTTAAATTTGTATGTGAAATACATGTGTCATCAGTATATCATATCAAAACATAACTAAATTTAAAGCAGGTATTATAAAACCAATCATTAAAATAGAGATTTTAACAGTCTTCCAGTAATTATCAGAGTCAAAGAACCCATAAAATAGGTAGTAGTAATCACAATGAAAACTGGCATTATGAAAGTGAACTACAGAATATGTACTATAGACACCAGTGTGAAGTATAGGTAAGAAACTTAAAAAGAAACAAAGACACTGAAAAGGAAATGTAAAATGAAATTTGAAAAGCAGAAAAATGGCATTAAAATCCCTCTCCTAAACTGTGTGTGGTGGCACATGCCTTTAATCTCAGCACTCAGGAGAGGACTGCTGTGAGTTCAAGGCCACCCTGAGAATACATAGTGAATTCTAGGTCATCCTGGGGTACAGTGAGACACTACCTTGAAAAATCCAAAAATAATCAATCAATCAATCCTCTCCTAAACCGGGCATGTTGGCTCACACCTGAAATCCCACTACTATGGATGTTGAGGCAGGAGGATTGTCATGAGTTTCAGGCCAGCCTGGAATAAAGTGAGATGGTCTAAAAAAACAAAACCAAAGCAAGCAAGCAAACAAACAAACAAATAAATAAAACCCCCCAAACAAAACAAACAAACAAACAAACAAACAAAAAACAGGTGTGGTGGAGCAAGATCAGGGACACTTGTTCAGAAGAAGAAACAAAAAGACAACAGAAGTGCTAGGGAGCTTGTTCAATGGTTAAAGCTGTTTGTTTGCAAATCCTGATAGCCTGGGTTCAATTCCCACCCAAAGCCAGGTGCACAAAATTGCATGTGCATCTGGAGTTTGTTTGCAGTGGTGGGAGGAAGCCCTAGTGTGTCCATACACTATCTCTTTCTCTCGTTCACTCTCTCTCTCATAAATAAAAATATTTTTAAAAAGAAAAAAAGCAGAAAAATGACAAAGAATGGAATGTGGGCAGGAAAACCCAAGTTAATGTCAGCTTCCAGCAAAGAATGCATTTCACTCTCCTCCATGGAACGGCACCACTGCCCAGGGGTGAAGGACAGACACAGCAATTGTAAAACAGCATGTGTTGCTGAAAACAGTATATCATGTGTACATATGCTGATAGATTTGGGTGTTTGAGAGATATGTACATATTTCTAGAAGAAATAGCATCTCATGGAATATATTACAATTGTATAAATTGTCAGTGTGCCACCCTTCCATTATAAAACTTAATTGTTGGGCTGGAGAGATGGCTTAGCGGTTAAGGCATTTGCTTGTGAAGCCTAAGGATCCAGGTTCGATTCTCCAGGTCCCACATACGCCAGATACACATGGTGGCGTATGTGTCTGGAGTTCCTTTGCAGTGGCTAGAGGCCCTGGCCCGCCCATTCTCACTCTCTCTCTCTCCACCTGTCTGTCTCTAATAAATAAATAAAAATAAAAATGTCTTAAAAAAACCCTGAATTGTTGGCTAGGGCAGATACTAAAGCACTAAAATAATGAGAAAATAGCAAAAATAGGTATGAAAATAAAGAGAAATATGTAGAATAATAAGTGGGAAATAAAGTTATATATAACAGACAAATAAGAAAAAAGAAATTTGAAAAAGTAGTCTTAGAAAGGGTGGATAGGGAAGAACAACAGTGGAAAAGTCTCCATACCTCCCTCCCTCTCGTTCTCAAGGCTGCGTGCTGCAAACCCTCACTCAGGCAGTCTGGGTCCCCAGGCCAGGTGCATCTTAGAAAGGCTGCCTAGCAGGAGCCAGGACCGAATCAGAGACAGAATGACAGGACTTTCCCTCCCAGTGGAGGAGGCCCAGCTTGTCACCTGTGATGTGGATGATCTTGTTTACTGTGCTTCGTTTTGATGTGCCCAGAGGGAAAGTGATAGCTCACTCAGCGAGAGTGCAGAGTCTCCGTTTGCGGAGTTGTGTTGTCCCAAGTTGAAGTACATTGAAAAGTTAAACGTCAGCATCTGGGAGGTCATTAAAAGTTTTCCTGCAGCTGTTGGGAATTACCACAGCCCCTGAAACAAGCTGAGCCCTGAGCAGGACTCCAGAGAACACTCCTCTGCTGGCTGAAGACAATTGCTTCCCTACCCTTACCGTACATTTTAAATTTCTTCATGTTCCATGCAGCACATGACACCAGACTGTGGGTTTAATTTTGACGCTACGTTTAAAGGATCAGCCATGTGTATAGCACACTGTTTGCTGTAGACATAAAATGACAAGAAAGAATGTATTGAAATTGTGTTGCTAAATATTTCCAAACTCATAAGAGTTATTTAGCATAGTTATTTGTATTTCCCCTACCACATGTCAAAATTGAAATGTCAATATTCAGAGATTTTTTTGGGTCATATATTTTGGTACAGAAATATTGAAATAGCCTGTGCATGTCCAACATTGTTACTAAATCCCACCCAAGGCCCAGACAACCCCCACATGAGGATAACTTGGTCACAACTGGCACTTGTACCACAGTCAAGGGATGGCTTGATAGAGTATAATTCTACTGACTGAAGCATATATGATACTCATATTGTATTATATGTTATTTAGTTATGTATTTATGCTTGTTTTGCCTTTTTATGCATATGAATGTTGATGTGTGTGTGTTCATGTTTATATGTGTGTGTGTGCATTGCTACGTCTCTTGTGTAAGACTGTGGACCCCCAAGGATAACCTTTGCTGTTACCCTAGTTAGGTCCTCCACATCTTTTTAAAAAAATTTTTTTAAATGCCACATTTTTAAGTGCTCTCAGCCTCAGGAGAAATCTCCCCAGCTTCTCCTCTGAAAAAAAATTTCAATAGATGTCTTAAAAAAAATTTTTTTTTGGACTTCTGGTTAAGGTGGCGGCATAGGAACCACACCAAAGAAGCCTAGGGGAGAAAAAGCCAAAAAAAAAAAAAAAAAAAACCCAAGAAAAATACACACTTTTACTAAAAAGTGAGGTGTATAAGAAATTAAAATGGCAGCAGAGAAGTAGGAGAGACCCAGAGGATCCAGAGCCCACATAGGCAGGCAGAAATGGTTCTAGCACCAGGTCTGCGAGGCCACAGCTTCCAGGCTCAACTTGAGCTGCCGGAAAAGCCAGGTGAGGGGATTTTCCACTCACACTGGAGCTTTTTGCAAACTCAAGAAACGTGAACAATGGAGGAGCAGATCATGAGGTAGAGGATCACGTGGACCAGCAAGAAAACTAGAGCCACCATTGACAGCCTCCCCTCCCCCACTGCCACTGCAAGTGCCAGCAAGCACTAGAGACCAGTGGAAGGGAGATCACAGCACCCAGCACCTGCAAACAGAGCAGCGATCCAGTGACCCAGCCAGCCTACTTGAACCCACAGTGTACCAAAGAGGGACCCAAGAAGGAGCGCAGCATAACTGAGAGCAAAATCATCCCAAAAGTTAACTGGGAATACACCAGGTCAGTACCCGCCTAATAAACCTCGTATGTAGCCCTGAACCGGAAGTGCTAATTGCACCTTCCATATCAGGATAAATTTTATGTTAAATATGATGGATGGTCAGATTTGCCATTCTTAAATAAGCTATATTTTGGGCTTGTTATTTGTTGCTTCTTGATTTATAGTGGCTTTGTTTCCTCTTCTATTGTACATTAGGGAAGGGTCTCACTTGGTCACAAGCTGACTTGGAATCCTCAACAGACCATAAGTCTTAACCTCCTTGTTATCAGGATTAAGGGTGTGTGTGGGGCACCACACACCCTAAGGGACAGTTAGAGGATCTGGTTGTCATAATACCTACTGTTGCATAAATACTCTGTGCTGTTTTTCATTGAAAGTGTACATTGTTTAGTTAAATTTTAGAATCTGCCTGTATTTTGTTCCACTCAGCCTACATGAATACTCTCATAGCAGGCAAACCCAACACCTAGGGTCACTTTTGTAGATACTCTGAGAGTCCTGAGAGCCACACCTAGCACCTTAAGCTTCTACCCTGAAGATATATAACATCAGATTGATTGATACAGCTAAGAATACCCAGCTAACTAGAAAATCCAAGCATTAAATTAATCCAAGATGCAAAAATATATACATTATAACACAAGAATCAAGACAATATAAATCCACCAAAAAGTATTAATGGATCAGAAATGTCCTCCAGCGAGAATAAGTTAGAGGAAATGCCTGAGAAAGGTTTCAAAAGAATGATTATAAATATGTTCAAAGAGGTCAAAGAAGAAATCAAAGGAATGAAAGAGGAAATCAGAGGAATCAAAGAAGACACAGGACACCAATTTAATGAAATAAAGAGGTCACTACAAGACATAAATAAGGAAACCAAAATAATAAAGAAAAACCAGTCAGAATTACTAGCAATGAAAAACACAGTTAATGAAATAACAAACTCTGTAGAAAATCTCACCAGTAGAATGGATGAAGGAGAGTATAGAATATCTAAGCCAGAAGACCAGGTGACAGATCTAAAACAGTCCAACAAAGAGAAAGACAAACTAATAGGAAAGTATGAATGGAAATTTCAAGATATTTGGGACACTATGAAAAGATCAAACATAAGAATTCAGGGTATGGTAGAAGGAGAAGAATTCCACTCCAAAGGCATAGTAGGCATATTCAACAAAATCATAGAAGAAAAGTTCCCCCAAATTGGGAAAGAGGTGCCAATGCAGATAGAGGAATCCTTTAGAACACCAAACAGACAAAACCTGGAAAGAACCTCTCCTCACCATATTATAATCAAACTATCAAACACACAAACCAAAGAAAAAAATATTGAAAGCAGTTAGAGAGAAAAATCAAGTTACCTACAAAGGTAAGCCCATCAGGATCACAGCAGATTGCTCAATACAAATTTTAAATGCCAGAAGGGCTTGGAGTGATGTATTCCAAGTTTTGAAAGATAACAACTGTTAGCCAAGGTTACTTTATCCTGCAAAGCTACCCATTCAAATAGATGGAGAAATAAGGACATTCCATGACAAAAGCAGGCTAAAGGTGTATTTGAAGACAAAACCAGCTCTACAGAAAATACTTGAAAGAATCCTTCATGCTGAAGGGAAAGAAAAGCACACATATAAGGAACCTGGAAATAGCAAACAACACTCAAATATTAGTTAACACAGAGAGCAAAGGTAAAACTGGAAGAACTACAAAAAAAAATGGCAAAAATAAATACACACCTTTCAATAATATCTCTTAATATCAACGGCCTCAATGCCCCAACCAAAAGACATAGGTTTGCAGACTGGGTTAAAAAGCAGTATCCTAGCAAACATAGAAGAGAAAGTGACATACCAACAAGGGTATAGTAGTGACACCATCCAGAAGAAGTTGATAGATTGCTTTTATTTTCTTAAGGGCCTCTAATGCAAGAGTTTAAAACTAGAGAGATCATTCCCTTACCTGTGGTATAAAATATGCATTGCCCAGGTATTGCTTCTTAACAAGAACTAAGTATGATATTCCTGTGTGCTGCTGCTATTCAGGCTAGCTCTAAAAACAAAACAAAACAAAACAAAACTTGGTCCTTTCAAAGCAGAGTGATTGTAGCAAAGTAAAGGGGCTACTGTTTCTGGGTCTTACTGACATTAATGAATCCAGCATCACCTCTTCACTGGAAGATAGATGCATAATGACTGAAGGTGATATATATGTGATTGATTTGAGGCAACTTAAATATTGGTGCATTAAACAGAGAATACAACTGTTCCATTAGAGCTTCTATGTCACACTCACAGAATCTTGGTATCACTGTAACCAACTAATGCCAAAAGAAATGTTTTATAATAAAATCACAGATGTATCTTGCAAACAAACAAACAAAAAAAGCAGTATCCTTCAATTTGTTGCCTCCAAGAAACCCACCTTTCTACAATGGATGGACACTATCTTAGGGTGAAAGATTGGAAAATGGTGTTTCAAGCAAATGGGCCTAGAAAACAAGCAGGGGTTGCTATCCTAATATCTGGCAAGGTAGACTGCATTCCAACATTAGTTAAGAAAGATAAGGAAAGTCACTTTATATTAATTAAAGGCACACTCCAACAGGAGGACATTAAACATATATGCACCTAACATGGGGGCCCACAAATTCTTCAAAAAAACGCTATTAGAACTAAGGTCACAGATAACCCCAAACACAGTGGTAGTGGGTGACTTCAACACCCCACTCTCATCAATTGACAGGTCATCCAGGGAAAAAATAAACAGAGAGGCATCTGGACTAAATGAGGTCATAGAAGGAATGGACCTAACAGATATATACAGAACATTTCATCCAAATGCTGCAGAATATACATTCTTTTCAACAGCACATGAAACATTCTCTAAAATAGACCATATATTAGGACACAAAGCAAATCTTAACAAATACAGGAAAATTGAAATAATTCCTTGCATTCTATCTGACCACAATGTAATCAAACTACAAATCAATAACAAGAAGGGATATAGAGCATACACAAAATCATGGAAATTAAACAACTCATTACTAAATGAGGAATGGGTCAATGAACAAACCAAGAGGGAAATCAAAAAATTTATAGAGTCAAACGATAATGAGAACACAACATACCAAAATCTCTGGGACACAATGAAGGCAGTCCTAAGAGGTAAATTTATAGCTTTAAGTGCCTATATTAAGAAATTAGGAAGGCTGCAAGTAAATGACCTAATGCTTCACCTTAAAGCCTTGGAAAAAGAAGAACAAGACAAACCAAAAATCAGTAGACAGGAAGAAATAATAAAGATTAGGGCAGAAATTAATGAAATAGAACCCCAAAAAACAATCCAAAGAATCAATGAAACAAAGAATTGGTTCTTTGAAAAGATAAACAATATTTGAACCCTTAGCAAATCTGACCAAAAGAAAGAGAGAAGAGACACAAATTAATAAAATTAAAGATGAAAAAGGCAACATTACAACAGATACCAGAGAAATTCAAAAACTCATAGGGACATACTATAAAAACATATACTTGGGCTGGAGAGATGGCTTAGTGGTTAAGCGCTTGCCTGTGAAGCCTAAGGACCCTGGTTTGAGGCTCGACTCCCCAGGACCCACGTTAGCCAGATGCACAAGGGGGCGCATGCGTCTGGAGTTTGTTTGCAGTGGCTGGAAGCCCTGGCACGCCCATTCTCTCTCTCTCTCTATCTGCCTCTTTCTCTCTCTGTCGCTCTCAAATAAAAAAAAAAATACTCCACAAAGTATGAAAATCTGAAAGAAATGGATGATTTCCTTGATTTATATGACCTACCTAAATTAAATTAAGATGAGATTAATCACTTAAATAGAGGTATAACAAGTATGGAGATCCAAGCAGTTATCAAAAATCTCCCAACTAAAAAATGTCCAGGGCCAGATGGATTTACTGCTGAATTATACCAGACCTTCAGGGAAGAACTAACACCATTGCTTCTTAAGCTTTTCCATAAAATAGAAAAAGAAGGAATCCTACCAAACTCCTTCTATGAAGCCAGCATCACCATGATACCAAAACCAGGCAAAGATAGAACAAAAAAAGAAAATTACAGACCAATCTCACTCATGACCATAGATTCAAAAATTCTCAACAAATTATTGGCAAACAGAATACAAGAATATATCAGAAAGATCATTCACCATGACCAAGCAGGCTTTATCCCAGAGATGCAGTGATGGTTCAACATATGCAAATCAATAAATGTAATACATTATATAAATAGACTGAAGGACAAAAATCACATGACCATCTCATTAGATGCAGGAAAAGCATTTGACAAAATCCAACATCCCTTCATGATGAAAGTCCTACAGAGACTGGAAATAGAAGGAACATATCTCAATATAATAAAGGCTATTTATGACAAGCCTACAGCCAACATAATACTAAATGGGGAAAAACTGGAAGCTTTTCCACTAAAATCAGGAACAAGACAAGGGTGTCCACTGTCCCCACTTTTATTTAATATAGTCCTCGAAGTCTTAGCCATAGCAATAATGCAGGAGATGCACATAAAAGGGATACAAATTGGAAAGGAAGAGATCAAGTTATCAGTATTTGCAGATGACATGATTCTATACATAAAGGAACCTAAAGACTCTACTGGAAAACTGTTAGAGCTGATAAACACCTAGAGCCACATAGCAGGATACAAAATAAATACACAGAAATCAGTAGCCTTCCTATATGCTAACAACAAACAAACAGAGGATGAAATCAGAGAATCACTCCCATTCACAATTGCATCAAAGAAAATAAAGTACCTTGGAATAAACCTAACCAAGGAAGTAAAGGATCTCTACAATGAAAACTTTAAAACACTCAAGTGAGAAATTGCAGGAGACACTAGGCAATTGAAAAATATCCCTTGTTCCTGGATCAGAAGAATTAATATTGTGAAAATGGCAATCTTACCAAAAGCAATCTACACATTTAATGCAATCCCCATCAAAATTCCAATGGAATTCTTCATGGAAATAGAAAAAACAATCCAAAAATTCATTTGGAATCACAGAAAACCTTGAATATCTAAAATAATACTGAACAACAAAAATAAGGCTGGTGGTATCACCATACCTGATTTTAACCTATACTACAGAGCCATAGTAACAAAAACAGCATGGTACTGGCCCAAAAGCAGACATGTAGATCAATGGAACAGAATAGAGGACCCAGATGTAAGTCCAGGTAGCTATAGCCAACTGATATTTGACAAAAATGCCAAAAATACTCATTGGAGAAAAGTCAGCCTCTTCAACAAGTGGTGTTGGGAAAGCTGGATATGTACCTGTGGAAGGATGAAAATAGATTCTTCTCTCTCTATGCACAAGAATTAAGTCCAAATGCATTAAAGACCTTAACATCAGACCTGAAACTCTGAAACTGCTAGAGGAAAAAGTAGGGGAAACCCTTCAACATATTGGTCTTGGGAAAGACTTTCTGAATATAACCCCAATTGCTCAGGCAATAAAACTACAGATTAACTGCTGCGACCTCATGAAATTACAAAGATTTTGTATGGCAAAGGACACTGTGAATAAAGCAAAGAGGCAACCTACAGAATGGGAAAAAATCTTTGCCAGCTATATATCTTATAGAGGATTAATATCTTAGGATATACAAAGAACTCAAAAAATTAAATAATAAGACATCAAACAAGCCAATTAAAAATGGGCTATGGAACTAAATAGAGAGTTCTCAAAAGAAGAAATACAGATGGCATATAAGCATCTAAAAAAATGTTCTACATCCCTGGTCATCAGGGAAATGCAGATTAAAACTACATTGAGATTCCATCCCACTCCTGTCAGATTGGCTACCATCATGAAAACAAATGACCATAAATGCTGGCGAGGATGTGGAAAAAGAGGAACCCTTCTACATTGTTGGTGGGAATGCAATCTGGTCTAGCCATTGTGGACATCAGTGTGGAGGTTCCTAAGACAGCTAAAAATTGATCTACCATATGACTCAGCTATAGCACTCCTAGGCATATATCCTAAGGACTCATCTCATTTCCTTAGAAGTACATGCTCTACCATGTTTATTGCTGCTCAATTCACAATAGGTGGGAAATGGAACCAGCCTAGATGTTCCTCAACTGATGAGTGGATAATGAAGATATGGCACATTTAGACAATGGAGTCTACTCAGTGGTAAAGAAAAATGAAGTTATGAAATTTACAGGAAAATGGATGGATCTGGAAAGGATTATACTAAGTGAGGTAACCCAGGCCCAGAAAGCCAAGCGCCACATGTTCTCTCTTATATGCGGATCCTAGCTACAGATGATTGGACTTCCGTGTGAGTGGGAAGAAAACTCAGTAGCAAAGGCCAGTAAACTAGAAAAGAAATATAAAGGGAAGAGATAGGAAGGGAGGGGGGTACTTAGTAGGATGGTATTGTATATATATAAGTAGAAGAATAGATTCATGGGGGTGAAAAGGCCCAAAGTGAGGTCAGGGGAAGAGATTGAGTAAAGGAAAGGTGTAAGGAGGGTTAATCAAAATCTAAGAGGATATACGTAAATCATATGGAATCCTACTTTTTTGGACAATGGAACACTCTGGAGCCATAGATTGTTGCTAGAAAATTTTCACTTCCAGGGATGGGATACATTTCAGTGAGTTATTGGCCAGGTAGGTCCCTGATGCTGCCAAAACATTATAGGCCATTGTCGAGGCCCTTGGTTCCCCACCAGGAATTGATGGTAAGACCCTATTGCTGAAGAGTCCACATACTTGGGCTGCAAGGCTACTTAGAAATCCTGCTGGAACGGAGCTGATAACCTCCTCCATGTAGACCAGCTGACAGAAACCTGGAAGAAGCCATTCTGCATGCATTTCAATGGGAGAAAGAGAAATCACCAGTGAAGATACTCAACAGTGGACACTGCAAGCCTTATATTTGGCCATCCAGGCCAAATGAGCCAATGGGTGCAATAGTGGCACGTCTGTGATGGTGGAAATCAGCTGCCCTGTAATTGGACTGGAGGCCTGCTCCATGGGAAGAAATACATCCCTGATACTGAAATCTTAAAACAGGTGTAGTCATGAGCCCTAGGGGGTGTAATGTCTGCTGCTGCCTGGTTAAATGTATATATTGTGCTTATCAAACTGCCCAGTAAGCGTTTCTGTTAATGTTCACACCCTTATATTAATGCTACTCTCACTTTTTGTAGAGAATCTTCTCTTTTCAGATGGCAGTGACCTTGGGACAACTCAGAAGTTATCATGGTGCTGGAAAGAAGTGACCAGAGTGTTCAGCACTCAAATATCTCTATCACACCTTCCAATGCTCAGGGTCTAATGCAGAAGAGGTGGCAGAAAGTATGTAAGAGCCAAAGGAAGGGTAGAACTCCTTACAATGTACTCCCTCCTGACACAAAATGGCCTGGATGTCTACAGTGCCTGACACTACCTACACAAGACCATCATAAGAGGAGGAAAAGATCATGACATGAAAATAAAAGAGAGACTCATTGAGATGGAGAGGGGATATGATGGAGAATGGAGTTTCAAAGGGGAAAGTGGGGTGAGGGAGGGTATTAACATGGGATATATATTTTTTAAATTTTTATTTTATTTATTTATTTTTTTACAGCCAGTTTGGTACCATTATTAGGCTCATCCATGACCTACCCCCTCCCCTTGGCCCCTCCTTGTTGAGATATATGGGTCATACATTGTGGAGTTAGCCCACATGGGATATTTTTTATAATCATGGAAGTTGTTATTAGAATTTGGAAAAAAATACCACATTTTATTCAGATTTTACATTGGGGTGCTGAAAGGGAAAGGCAGAGAGGTAAGGGGAAACAAGTTGGGAAGTGTTATGTCTGGGTGGGCTCCCAAATGGAGTCATCAAGGTTAGCAGAATGGTGACAGAGGCATGGGAAAGTGGATTGTCCACATTCTTCAAGAAACCACCCAGTAATTATCCTCTCCTCACCTAACAATGCCTCATGTCATGTTTCCTGCTTTTGTATCTCCTAAGTTACATGATCACTGTTATGGTGTCACACCGTAGCTATTTTAAATGGTTAATATAATGATCTCCCCTGAAGAAACTTTTCTATTCAACTTAACAAAGAATTCTTTTTCCTTCCGTACCTTCCCCCAACTGAAAAGCCCTATAAAACCCACTACTTGAAAACTCAGGTTTGCTGTGCTCTTCTCTTGTGAATCAGCCCTGGTAGCTCATGCTTTTCCTGAATAAAAACTTTCATCTTTGCCTCAGAATGGTTTTCATGGTCTGGGTCATTCCTAAACCTTACAGGGAGAGGCACATCAGGTGGAGCCCCCAAAACCATGTGGGTCACATATAGCTCAGGAGTCCATGTGACCAGAAAGGGATCCATGGAAAAAGAGCATGGAAATAAAAGAGAAAAGAAATTTCAAGGAGCGCCTGCCATCTGGGGAGGTGGAGGAGACAAAGACTCATGTGGACAGTAAGGGCTGGGGGGGGGGGCATCCTCCTGGCTGGGCCTGGGCTAGGGCCTAGGCTGAGCCCCTACCAGCTTGGCCTGGAGCAGGCCCAGCCAAGGGAAAAACTCACCCACAGCTGTAAGTTCCTCAGTTATCAGAGAGCCTGCCCTCCTGTTGCAAAGGTATTTATAACCTTAGGGTGGTGGGCTGTGTTTTGGTTAGGGCTAGGGTATGTCTCAGGAAGAGGTTATCTCTGGGGGCTGAACTTGACCAACCATATTATTTAAATCCTATGAAAGGTCTCCTTCCCAGGAGGGGTCCTGACTGTGGAAAACCAGTTCTTCGGAACTAGGCAAGAGATAAAAAAAACTTCTCTGCAGTTTTTATCTTCAGGGGTCCAGTCATCTTAACTATACCTCCCTTCATTCCCCCCTGTCATGAGAAGACACTCTAACTGTTGTTAGAGGACAAAGGAGTGATGAAGTCAGATCACTAACTATTCCCTGCTGAATGGGGCATGAAGTTGTGGCAGTTAGAGAGTCTCTCCCAGAGAGGGGAACTATTCTAAAGGACTCAAGAAGCTCATAAATGGAGTGCAGGAAGATAGTCTTGGAAGAGAATGTTGGGGAGGATGAATAAAAGTAAGGAGTTAATGCAAGTGAGCACACAGCAATTTGGTTGCCTTCAGGGTTGTCTTTTTATGGGGTTTTAGGCCTTGGGCAGCATTTAAGGGAACCAAGGTAGATGGAGTCTGATTGTCTCAAGACCATATGTGCATGAGCTGGCTCAGATTTTCTTCCAGAACTGTTCATTTAGTGGCACAGTAGTGTCTGACATGATATGAATCTGTTTCTGTATTACTTGTAAAACAGATGAGATATTAGCAGAGTTATCAGAAACATATACACAACATTTAACTTTGATACCATATTTTGTATAATAGCCTTCCAGAGTGTACCTTTTCAAATTTGTTCTGGGGGCAGCCAGAGCCAAAGGTTAGTGCCATAGAGCCATTGGGTGCCATTAAAGGCTCTACAAATAAATTTTTAGTCTCAGGACTTTTTAAAGGATGTCCTGGCACAAGTTAGAAGAGATGTAACATTGTTCCTAGTGTAAGGAAATCTTTTGAATTAAGCAACCTTTGGTCAGAGTCATCTATATATATTCCAGATTTGAAAGTAACCCTTTTGACATCTATGGCTGTTTTTCCTCATTAAAGAATTAGAGTATTAGAATTTGGGACATGTTTTAAGGCCTTGTTTGTTTCCCCTCTTGGAAAGCTCTCATTGTATTACTTAATAGGCCATTTGTATATTTGAGTTATCCCTTTATCTTTGGTTATACATTTCTCTCTCAGTGTTTAAGACCAAGCAGATAACTAAAATTTAATCAATGATTGATTTTGGAGGCCACTAATGGCTCTCCAAAGGAGACTTTAGGGACCTAGGAGTAGCCTTAGTTTACTCGTGTTTTCTGTCTGTTAGGATGAGTCAGGGCCATGCTGGCCAAGTAGTTTTTCCTTTTTTTGGGAAGCCAGGAGGACTGATTGATCCTCAATTGTGACTCTTGTGTTTCAGACTGTATGCTATTTTTTTTTTTTTTGTTTGGGTCTCTGTATCCTCCCTGGTAAGGAAGACAGGTGACTTACTAGGGGGTCAGGGTAGAAGTGGTTCCATCATCTCCAGTGGCCTCATGACCTGGTAATACAGGCCAAAATATTGGCCTTTTTAGCTCCTATGATTCCAACTGGCTTTGGCTACTGCATAGGTTATTAATACACTTAGAAAGGAAGTTACACCAACCTGGATGTATGTACATATAGAGCACATCTGACTACTGAAATAGATTTAGTTAAAGAATGGCATAAGAGCTTAAAGTGATTTTGTCCAAGCCTTTAAAATTTGGTTTTCATGTGGCATATCTGAGGCATAGAAAGTAGGTATGTAGCCTTTACATATCCAAGTTATAAATGCAGGCAGAACCTGTTATCAGTCTTGAAAACAACACAAATCTTAGCCAATTAATTTAACCTAGAAATTGTTAGAAAAGGACAAGCAAGGCAGTATAAAGTCTTAGCGCCTATGTTTGAAATACCTGTGTGGGTATCAATTACCCAGGGAACATTGGAAACAGAACCAGAGGGTTTGAAATTATTTATCTCAGATGAGGACCACTGCTTGAGCATGAGGCTGTACCCTAAGGTAGGGAATATGTCTCAAGAGTTAATTTGTTTTAATAAGCACTGGACTTGAGATGCCAGAAATGAGACAGTTACTTTACTTATAATAGAGTAGAATCTGGTCTTTGTTGAACCAAAACAGCTAAGCTCTAATACAACCCTTGACAAATCTTTTTTGTAAGAGAAAACACTGTTTGACAACCAATAGGTTTAGCTTAGTCTTGAGAGCAATTGATCTTAGGTACCATAGAAATTTTTATTAACATAAAACAATTTTATGTTTTACCCATGTCTTAAAATTGATAAAGCTTAGGCAAGCTATCCCAACATATTTTACCTAACAGAAGATGAAAGTTATCACTAGTGAAACTAAATCATTTAAACCTAAGTGATTAAACCTAGTGATGACCACTCAATAGAATTAGAATAAAACAGAGGCTACCTTTAAAGTCACAATATCTTTTAAGTATGAGTATCTCAAGTTTGGTAATTAAACACTTATACATGAACCTTAAACCATAACAAATTAACATCAGTAAGCTGTTAATGAGTGAGGCCTTAACCATAAGACTCAGTTTCTCTGATTAAAACCTTGGCATAAGGTAAACATATTTTAGATTTTATCCAATTAAATACCATTCCATGAGCAACTTTTCTTACTATTATGATATCCTGGTGAAATCTACCCCCCCTTTTTTTTTCTTGGCTTCCCAACTATGATATAACAAAAGTTGCCACCTGGAGCAACTGTTTTAAAGTTCTTATCTAGTTTGGTTACCATTGTTTTTTGCAATTTCTTACAAATATAAAATGTTGACTGAGTTAAGAATTTATAAGAAGAATTTCCTCCTCCATGGTATCTGGAGGTAATTAGTATGTTTTCTAATTGTCTCTTTGAGTCTCTGGAGAGAAGTAATGGACAATTCCTGTCTTCGTGTATTATCTAAATGAGCCCAGTTTCTCAGAAGACAGGCTAGCAGAGACTTTTGGGGTATCTTGGAAGCTGATTTTCTCATCTGAAACAAAGTGGAGGAAAGCGAAGAATCTAGAACCAGGTTATACCCAATTCTGGCTTTCATCTTGTTGAAGAAGGGGGAAACCTTCTGAACCAGATTTGGGAGAAGAAATTAGGGCTTTACAGAAGTCCTTACCCAAATTTCCATTTTGTCTCCAACAAAACAGGGACAAATAGTGCAGTCTATGTGCCCGAGAGCAAGGAAGGTCCAGGACAGGATATCTGTGCTCATTTTGCCTGGCCAGCTTTTAAGCCCAAGTACCTCCAGCATTCCCCTAGCCCTGCACACAACATATAAGCAGTACCATTGGCAAGATTGGCCCAGGTGTGAAGACTTCTGCATCTAGTCCTGTCTTGACAGCCTATATTCCCTTCTGGGGGAAGTGATTTCTTGGGACAGCTTTCCCTTCTCCGTGCTGTGGGAGCCTGGGATATGGGTCATCTGTTTGTGAATGTTTCAGAGTGGTCTAGGGACTAAAGGTCATTTTAAAGGTGGTCTTTGGTTTTATTACCTTAAATATAGGGCTAATACCCTTTGTTGATATGAGAGAGAGAGAAAGAGAGAGAGAGAGAGAGAGAGAGAGAGAGAGGAGACACAGAGTTTCTAACCACTGAAAACAAAGTTAAGACACATGTGCCATCATGTGCATCTGGTTTACTTGGGTGCTAGGAAACCAAACCTAGTCTTTAGGCTTTCCAGGCAAGAATCTTAATCATTAAGTCATCATTTACTTGATACCTTTTTAAAAAATATCTCTTTATACCCTGACATACATTTTAGGTAAGTATGATGTTTGCCTTATGTAAGGAGTTTGTAATTTGATCAAATACCTTGACTCAGTTTACCTATTTAACTTTTCTGTCTACGAGAAATTTCATCTAACAGATGTGACTTTCAGTGTTCAAAAGAGAGGAACTATAAAGAGAAAGTTACATGTCATTTGTTATTTCCTGTGAGAGACAATTGACCATTTTTTTCTCTAGACAGGGTATGGGGGACATATGGCTTAAAATTGCATGGTCTGAGATAAAGGGGGTGCCATCCCTTTTAGTCCACCTTGCCATGACTTTAAATAGCATTTACAGTAAGCAAGAGCAAAAAGGAAATGACAGAGCAGGGAGCTAAGCATCCTGGCATTTCTTGTCTTGCTCTGAAGTTATTTGTTTTTACCTAGGAAATTTTTTACCCATTTGTAATACACAATGTGATAGGATCTTGTCTATGTCTAACCTGATTAGGCCTCTAAAGAATGTGAATTAAACCTGTACTTATGACTTTGTGACCCACCTAGCATAGGGCATCACCTGTGTCTAATGTAAGCTGAATTTACCTTAAGTCTATGTCCCTGTATAACACTTTTAGAGCATCCTTAAGAGTCTGTAAACAGTTGAAAAATCTTTAATTTTAGGCATGGTGTTTAGGCTTAGCCTGAAAATTGGATTTCTGTTCCTTATAAAAGGAAATTAATTTTAGGCAAAAATTGGTCTTTTTAGATCACCTATTTTTCCTACACACACACTTTCATCCACATACTTCAACATTCTGATCTAAGTTTCATTGTAAAAGCAGTTTTAACAAGCATTCTATGTCCAACGTTGAAACATTCCTTCCCAGTTTCTTCAATCATCTTATCTCAACCTATAATTAACCATCTTTCTTATGAGACTTTTTTTTTTAGTTTTTTATTTTATTTTATTTTATTTTATTTTTTTCTCCATTTTTATTAATATTTTCCATGATAACAAAAAAAATCCCATGGTATTACCCTCCCCCCTTTCCCCTTTGAAATTCCATTCTCCATCATATCCCCTCCCCATCTCAATCTTTCTACTTACATATATACAATACCAACCTAATAAAAGCCCTCCTCCCTTTCTTTCTCTTCCCTTTCTATCTCCTTTTTTAACTTACTGGCCTCTGCTACTGAGTTTTTTCCTTCTCACACAGAAGCCCAATCATCTCTAGCTAAGATCCACATATGAGGGAGAACATGTGGCGCTTGGCTTTCTGGGCCTGGGTTACCTCACTTAGTATAATTCTTTCCAGATCCATCCACTTTTCTGCAAATTTCATAACTTCATTTCTCTTTACTGCTGAGTAAAACTCCATTGTATAAATGTGCCATATCTTCATTATCCACTCATCAGTTGAGGCAATAAAACCACAGATTAACCACTGGGACCTCATGAAAATACAGAGATTTTGCACTGCAAAGGACACGGTGAAGAAAGCAAAGAGGCAACCTACAGAATGGGAAAAAATCTTCACCAGCTATATATCTGATAGAGGATTAATATCTAAGATATACAAAGAACTCAAGAAGTTAAATAATAAGGAATCAAACAAACCAATCAAAAAATGGGAAATGGAGCTAAATAGAGAATTCTCAAAGGAAGAAATACGAATGGCATATACGCATCTAAAAAAATGTTCTACATCCCTAGTCATCAGGGAAATGCAGATTAAGACTACATTGAGATTCCATCTCACTCCTGTCAGATTGGCTACCATCATGAAAACAAATGATCATAAATGTTGGCGGGGATGTGGAAAAAGAGGAACCCTTCTACATTGTTGGTGGGAATGCAATCTGGTCCAGCCATTGTGGAAATCAGTGTGGAGGTTCCTAAAACAGCTAAAGATTGATCTACCATATGACCCAGCTATAGCTCTCCTAGGCATATATCCTAAGGACTCATCTCATTACCTTAGAGATACTTGCTCAACCATGTTTATTGCTGCTCAATTTATAATAGCTGGGAAATGGAACCAGCCTAGATTTTTTTAGTTTTTTGATATAGGGTCTCACTCTAGCTCAGGTGGACCTGGAATTCACTATGGAGTCTCAGGGTGGCCTCGAACTCACGGCGATCCTCCTACCTCTGCCTCCCGAGTGCTGTACCACCACACCCGGCTTCTTATAAGACTATTAAGAGAAACTTCACCAAATTGATTAATCTTATTACACATGGACAAAGAAGCAAGTAGCTTCAAAGAGTTAACCATCTTACTATTGGAAATTTGTAGAGAAAAAGTCTTCCTTAGTATTTATGTTACCAAAAATCTCTACTTGACAACCAGACTTCTTTTATATCTACAGATTTTATATAACCCATTGATTGAGATATCTCCTATTAATAAACTCCATGAAATACACTTTTAAGTTACTAACCTAGGAATACTGGCAAAACATGGCAACCACTTTGGGGATAATCTTTTTAAAAAATATTTTATTTATTTGAGAAAGAGAGAGAGAGAGAGAGAGAGAGAGAGAGAGAGAGAAAGAATGGGTGTGTCAGGGCCTCTAGCCACTGCAAATGACCTCCAGATACATGAGCTCCCTTGTGTTTACATGGGTCCTGGAGAATCGAACCAGCATCCTTTGGCTCTGCAGACAAACGCTTTCACTGCTAAGCCATCTCTCCAGCCCCTGGGGATAGTCTTTATCAATACCTCTAACACACTTGGAAATGGTTTTTTTATTTTTTATTTTCTTAAGAGTTCAATATTGTGTTATTATTATTATTAAAATTCATCATATTACAGAAAAATAAATAAGAGAATTATTTTAACCCCTTAGGCTTGTACAAATCTATCAAAATTATATGTTATATGTAATTATATATAAATTTATTTTATTTATATGTTTATATATTATATATTCATATAAATTTATACATATAACATATATATAAATTTATTTTTTATAGAAATTAGTATATAGTAATGAACTAGATTGTAATGTGCAGTAACTAGCTGTATTGGTTTCAAGTATAAACTGAGCAGATTGGTTCATGTTTTTTGACAAGATGATAATATGTTCTTCGTGGATATAGCCAGAAGGGCAGAAAACAGCAATACACAGTTGCAAGCTATATAATACATGTAAAATTATTTTTATAAAAAATACATATCTATGTATATTATTGACAACTGCTATATTTACAGACAACAAGCCATGGTATTTCCCTCCACTCTCCCACTTTCCCCTTCATAACTCTGATCTGTCATATCCTCTCTCTCTCCATTAGTTTCTCTTTTTTTGATGTCAGCATTTTTTTCTTCAGAGGGTCTTGTGTACGCATTGTTGGCACTGTGAGGTCATGGATATCAAGGCCAATTTCTGCCTGGACAGTTGTATGTAAAGAGTGGTATCCTTCCTTTGGCTCTTACATTCTTTCCGCCACCTCTTCTGCAATGGACCCTGAGCCTTGGAGGGTGTGAGATGTTTGAGTGCTGGACACTCCTCTGTCTCTTCTTCTCAGCATTATGTGGCCTTTTGGATCATCCCAGTGGCCATAGCCATCTGAAAAGAGAAGCTTCTCTAACCACTGGAATGACATTTTCACAATATAGATTCTTCCAGTCCAAGTACATGGGATGTCTTTCCATTTCCTTGTGTCTTCTGCAATTTCTCTCTTGAGTGCTTTAAAGTTCTCATTGTAGAGTTCATTCACTTCCTTGGGTAGGTTTATTCCAATGTATTTTTTTGAGGCAATTGTGAATTGGAGAGATTACCTGATTTCATCCTCTGCATGTTTGTTGTTAGTATATGGAAAAGCTATTGATTTCTGTGTATTTATTTTGTATCCTGCTATGTTGCTAAAAGTGTTTATCAGTTTTAACAGTTTACTGGTAGAGTCTTTAGGGTCTTTTATGTATAGAATCATATCATCTTCAAATAATGATAATTTGATCTCTTCCTTTCCAACTTGTATCCCTCTAATGAGTGTTTCTTGCTTTACTGCTATAGGTAAACTTCCAGTACTATATTAATTAAAAGTGGGAACAATGGACACCCTTGTTTTGTTCCTGAATTTAGTGGAAAAGCTTCAAGTTTTTCACCATTTAATATTATGTTGGCTGTAAGTTCATCATAAATAGCCTTTATTATGTTGAGATATGTTCCTTCTATTCCCAGTCTCTGTAATACTTTTACCATGAAAGGATGTTAGATTTTGTAGAATGCCTTTTCTGCCTCTATTGAGATAATCATGTGATTTTTGTCCTTCAGACAATTTATATGATGTATTACATTTATTAATTTGCATGTGTTGAACCATCCCTGCATCCCTGGGATAAAGCCAACTTGGTTGGGGTGAATAATCTTTATAATATATTCTTGTATTGTTTGCCTGGCCTCAGCTGAAACCACAGAGGAATTGGGGAAGTGAGCAAGAGTGCTGCTTTCTTAGTGAATCTTATATCAGCACAAGGGTGATGGAGAAAGATACTGAGGACATTCAACACCTACCAGACCAGAGATCCAGAGGCTCCTAAGTGCCCATCCCTGAAGTAGATTTAAAATGCTTCCAACATGGCTCAGGTAATTTTGTGGAAGAGGGGGAGGGAAGATAGAGCTACAAGTTGGGACATTTTGCACAGAGACATTTCCTCTCATCTCTGTAATGCATGACCCACAATCCTCATGGGGTTGACCTGCATCACCAATGAGGAACGCCTCTTCAAAAAAGGAGCAGGGAGAAGGGAAAGGATGGTACCAACATGTCTTGTTTATATATTAAATATGTCCATATGTAATAAATAGTAATAAAATTATGTTTCATTAATTGGGAAATGAATAAGTATTTTTCAATATGATTTTTCATAATGGTTTTAACTTTATTCCCCTCAACCAACCTTCACTTCTCCTTCCCTTTCTCCTGTACCTGTTTAGGTCTTTCCACCATTTGTTTTCTGTTCTGCTACATATCTGTCTACAAATCACTCCTCTCATCTCTCCCCACGTCTCCTCCCTCCTGACCTCATAATGGGTTCCTGGCTTCTAGTACTGACTCTTATTCCATCTTATATACATATTTTCATATACAGAAATTCAAAGATAGGATTTGTAAATAAGAGGAAACATGTAGCATTTGTACTTCTGCACATGAGTGGCATGCTGTTGGGAATAAGTTGGTTGTATATGACCTTTATTATATAGAGGTATGTTCCCTCCTCCCATTCCTAGTGTCTCCAGTTTTTTTTTTTTAAATTTTGAAGGGGTGTTGAATTTCTTCAATGTCCTTTTCTCTTTCACTATTTATGTGAATTCTGTTCTTGAGTGTATTTATGTGATGAGTTACATTTACTGATTTACTTATGTTGAACCACACCTGCACCCGTGGAATTATACCAGCTGGATCTAGGTGATTTTTTTTTTCAATGTAGGGTCTTACTCTGGTCCAGGCTGACCTAGAATTCACTATGTAGTCTCAGGTTGGCCTTGAACTCACAGTGATCCTCCTACCTCTGCCTCTCAAGTGCTGAAATTAAAGTCATGCGCCACCACGCCTGGCTAGGTGATAATTTTGATATGTTCTTGAATTTGGTTGGCAGGTATCTTGTTGACAAGTTTTACATGTATATTCTTTTTTTAAAAAAAAAGATTTTACTTTTATTTATTTATGAATTAGAGACAGAGAGAGGGAGAGAGAGAGAGAGAGAGAGAGAGAATGGGCACTCCAGTGCCTCTAGCCACTGCAAATGAACTCCAGACACATGAGCCCCCTTGTGCATCTGGCTAACATGGGACCTGGAGAATCGAACTGGGGTCCTTAGGCTTCACAGGCATGTGCCTTAACTGCTAAGCCATCTCTACAGCCCTAAACATATATTCTTGAAGGATATTAGTCTATAATTTTCTTTTGGTGGTGTTAAGTCTCCTCTGCCTGGTTTTAGTATTATTTTCATCTGGCTTTGTAGAAGGAGGGAGTATTTTCTCCTTTTCAATTACACAAACATTTGAGAAGCAGTAGTTTCACTTCTTTCAAGGTCTGATGTGATTTTTCAGTGAAACCATGAGATCTGAACTTTTTTTTGGTGGGGACAATGTTTTATTACTGATTATTAATGTTTATTCTTATAGATCTATTTAAATTATTTATCTCATTTTGGTTTAACTTTGGTTGGTCATATGCATTCAGTAATTCATGTGTTTCCATTTTTATTTTTTTTTGGTTTTTCAAGGGATGGTCTCACTCTGGCCCAAGGTGACCTGGAATTCACTATGTAGTCTCAGGGTGGCCTCGAACTCACCGCAATTCTCCTACCTCTGCCTCCTGAGTGCTGGGATTAAAGGTGTGTGCCACCACGCCCGGTTGTAGTGTCTCCTTTTCATCTCTAACCTTACTGATTAGAGTCTTCTTTCTTTTTTGTTAACTAAACATTTGTTTATTTAATCTTTTCTAACAACTTTTGTTTGATTGAGTTTTCAAAAATTGTTTTCTTTCCATTTTCTATTTCATGGATTTCTGCTGTAATGCCAATTATTTATTTTCATATAATAATTTGGGTTCTGGTTTATTTTTATTTTCCAAGGTCTTCAGGTATATCATTAAGTTATGGGATATCTTTTTTTTTGTAATGTAGGCACTTGGACCTATAAACTTCCCTTTTTGTACTGCCTTCATTGTGTATCACAGGTTTTGTTTTTATTTTCATTGAGTTCCAGGAACATTAAAAATTTTTTTTTGGCTTTTTTTTTTGAGGTATGGTTTCACTCTAGCCCAGACTGACCTGGAATTTACTATGTAGTATCAGGGTGGCCTTGAACTCACAGTTCTACCTCTGCCTCCTAAGTGCAGGGATTAAAGGTGTGAGCCACCATGCCTGACTGAGTTCTAGGAACTTTTAAATTTAAATCTTGATTTCTTCAATGAGTACTCATTACTTGAGAGTATGGTGTTTAATCTACAACAGTGTTTATTTTGTGCATTTTTTTGTTGTTGTTAATTTCTAGCCATCTTGCATCACAGGCAGATAAAATGCAATGAATTGTCTCAGTTTTCCCAGATGTGTTGACTCTTGCATTGTGTTATTGTTTGTGATCTATTCGAGAGAAATTTTCATGGGATGCTGACAAGAAATGTGTGTCTCTACCTCCCAATAACTAGAATTCAAGGCCTGGACCATCACTCTCTGGTAATACACTCCTGGGATTGAATCCAGAGCTTTGTGAATGGTACGAACTGAGCTACATCACCAGCTGGTAATGCCTTTTAGTGTATGGGTTCCTAAATATTGCTTGGGGTATGCTTATACTAAAAGGAGCTATTATCTGAATTCAAGTTAATGGACCCTCCTATTTGATATGAGAATTCTACTTCCATCTATGAATCACAATACAATCATCACAAAATAGGACAAAATGAAAGCCAGCTCCCAGGTTGAGGGGACCTGTATATAACATGATGGTACAAGAGTGCTCTGTCTCTTCAAAGGCCTTCATATGGGAGATAAACCCATGCTTGTTCCCTACTTCCCCTCCCTGGGTGAGGTAGTTGTGACCAAGGAAACATTAAAGGAAAAATTGCTGTGCTTGCATCTGTGTGGCTCAGTTGCTTCATTGGTGAAACAGAGATGCTATTGCTAACAATTCTACTTCGTTGAGTTATTGTGAGGAATGATGTGTAAATACACATAAAGCATCTAGAATGGTGTTGAATGCAACTAAATGCTTCATTCTACAATTCTCTATGTCTGAGGACTCTGACCTCCAGCATGCACAGGTGAGCCCAGTGGGTGATCATAACCTGTCAGCTGAAGTGTTGCAAAGAGAAGCCAGCCTATGCGACTTTCCACGAGAGTCAGAAGGAGCTGACCAGAACGTTATTTCCTCTTCCAGCTGACCACTTCATTTGCATGCTGAGTAGTCAGATCTAGCCAAGAAGACAAAACAAACCAACCACAGAATGCCTGGTTAGATTACTTTCAGAGTAATAGCATATCAGTTTATCCTCATGAAGCCAGTATATAGTGCACAATTATAATACCAATGCTTGGGAGATGGTGGCAAGAGGAGCAGAAGTTCAAGGTTATCTTCAGGTATATAGTGATTATGAGGATAGCCTGGGCTACATGACACCATCTCAACAATTTCCAAATTCTTTTTATTAACAGTTTTTATTAGTTATGGACATAGTATGCAAACAGCATATGTTGCTTTAGAATTCTTGATGCCCAGCAAGCTGCTCCTATGTCACATGAGGCTGTGAACACTATCTTTCCTGCTCTGGGCTAAGAACTTACTCACATCCTAGCTTACCTGCTCTTCCTGGGCCCAGCCTTCCTGACTACAGTGACACAGCAGCACAAGCCTGGCTGCTGGGGATTATGTCATCCTAATCTGCCTGAAGAAATTTGCACAGTGGGTCAGAAGTGTTGTCTTAGGGCCACCTGCGGCTCTGGGGACAGTACCATCAACAGAATGTAACAGGTGAGGCTCAAGGCCTCTGTACCTCTTGTACCTCCTGGGGCCTTCTGTAAAACAGTGCCCTGGGCACCCTGAACACAGCTGGTCCCTGGCTCTCTGGTCTCCCTGGAGGTGGGCAGAACCTGTTGTCTCCTTCCCTGTAGTCTGCAGATGGTAACCAGAATGGATGACACTGGATGGAGGGAGGCGAGGAAACCCCAGGAGAAGGAACTGAAACTTTTAATGGCCCTGGGACTTAGTGGACAACCAGTCCCAGCCCAGGACCCTTGTTCTCCCCATAGCCTGCTGGCCTGGAGGTCCCAGTTTCAGGTCCTTCATCAAGGGCGAGCTCCAGATAAAAGGTCCTGTCATTGGTAGGCACTGCCCCACACGGGGCTGTCATGCCAGCAGCTGTCCAGATCCTGGCAAGCATGTGGCTTTGCATCCTGCTTGGTGCTCTCATGGGCCGTGTCTCTGGGGCCCTTTCTGGACCAATAGGCTGGAGATTGCCAGGGAAGAGCCCTCGCTTTGAGCGTCCTGGGGATGTGGTGATCGGGGGCAGCTTCTCCATCTTGCACTTCTATCATGTTACCCTGTTTGATTTCACAGTCCTTCCAGCTGGGCTGCCACCTTCAGAGTAAGTGCTTGCTATGGGCTGGTGAGCCCTGAAGGCCATCTGTACTTTCCAGAGGTTCCCTGAGCCTTGGCAAGAGGCTTTTATTCCAAATGTCAGTGAGATGGTTAGCCTCATCTGTCTGATTCATTGTTTTGGCTCCATTGTTTCCCTTCCAGAGTCTCTTTCCTTTTTTTTTTTTGTTTATACTTGAAAGAAATATGTATGCTTCGTGAGCTTTCTGTGCTTCGTGGGCTCCCCAGTCTGTCATGGGTTCTTGCCTCTCCTGTCTGTCCTTCATTCTTAGAGCCTAGGTTGCTGTGCTTTTGGAAATGAATTAGTTAATCTCTGCATCACTTATCAACCCTTAATGTTTATCTGTATTCTCTTTGCCCATTTTTCTGTTTGTTTTTTCTACATAGGGGTTCACTCTAGCTCAAGCTGCCCTGGAATTCACTATGTAATCTCAGGGTGGCCTTAAATTCACTATGACCCTAATACCTCTGCCTCCCAAGTGCTGGGATTAAAGGCATGAGCCACCATGCCTAGTTCTTTGTCCATACTTACAAACATTATTTATTTATTTGCAAGCAGAGAGAGACAGAGAGAAGAGAGACATGCAGAGAATGGGTGCACCAGGACTCCAGCTTCTGTGAATGAACTTCAGATACATGCGCCACTTTGTGCATCTGGCTTTACATGGGTACTGGGGAATAGAACCTGGGTTGTTAGCTTTGCAGGCATGCGCCTTTACCACTGAGCCAACTCTCCAGCCTCTTGCCCTTTAAAAAATTTTTTTGTTCATTTTTATTTATTTATTTGAGAGTGACAGAGAGAGAGAGAGAGAGAGAGAGAGAGAGAGAGAGAGAGAGAGACAGAGAGAGAACGGGAGCGCCAGGGCCTCCAGCCACTGCAAACCAACTCCAGACACGTGCACCCCCTTGTGCATCTGGCTAACGTGGGTCCTGGGGAATCGAGCCTCGAACTGGGTCCTTAGGCTTCACAGGCAAGCGCTTAACTGCTAAGCCATCTCTCCAGCCCCCCTTGCCCTTTTTGTACTGGGTTTTCCAGCCTGTCATTGCATATAGAAATTGCCAGTATTATTCAATCTTTCAAATGTTTGTGTTTAGGTTTATTTTAAAAACTGCAAAGGTTGTTGCATGACTATAGTCACAGAACTTCGGGGACTGACGCAGTGAGATTGTGAGTTCTTGACATGTTTGTGCCGCAGAGTGAGACGCTGTCTTTCCCTTCCTTCTCTTTTTGAAGTAACATTGCAACTATTTGTTTTTATGATTCATTTCTTCGTGCATGTGCATGTGTGTTGTGTGTATCTGTCTGTGCTCCACCTTCTTTGAGACAGTCTCTTGCTGCTACAAAAGAATCTGACCTTTGAGCTTTGCATTATCTTGGCTCTGCCTCCCTTGGTTTTAGACACACTGGTTTCTCCAATTCATGAGCAACTTTGTGTCCAGATTTATTTCAGTGATGGGGAATTGAATCTGGGCTGGCAGGCCTTGCAAGAAAGTGCCTTTCTGCTGAACCATCCCCCAACTCCTATAGCAATCTCTTGTAATACTTTATTTCTCTCTCTCTCTCTCTGTGTCCCTGGTGACATCACATATGTGGAATCAAATGGCAACATCAGTGTTTTGGTTCTCTTCGTCCACTTTCTTTGAGGCTGGGTCTTTCTTCTAGTCTGTTTTTTCAAGATACGGTTTCACTCTAGCTCAGGCTGAACTGGAATTCACTATGTAGTCTCAGGGTGGCCTTGAATTCATGGCTGTTCTCCTACCTCTACCTCTCAACTGCTGGGATTAAAGATATGTGCCACCATGCCTGGCCTCTTTTTCTTTTCTTGCCACTGGGAAAGCCAGTCTACCTGGCCTGTGAACTTTAGTTTTCTCCGGATTCTATCTTCAATTGCTCTTGGTATGTTGGGACTACAGAGCATGTGCCATTTTGTCTCTGGTTTTATGTGGAAACTGGGATTCATCTTGAGTCTACAAGTTGGCAGAGCAAGTGCCTTTAAGCACTGAACCATCTCTCTAGCCTGAGACCCTGTCTTACAAAACAAGAGGCTGGTGAAATGGCACAGTAGGCAAAGTGCTTGCTTTGTGAGCATTTCAGATCTTCAGCACCCATGTAAAAGTCAGGCGTACTGACACTCACCTGTAATCCCAGTGCTAGGGAGATGGAGATGTGAAGATCCCTAGGGCTTGCTTTTCAGCTACCCTAGCTGAGTCCGTGAAATCTAGGACCCATCTCAAAATATGACAGAGAGTGACTGAGGAGATGCTGGATATACCTGAATTCACACACACACACACACACACACACACACACACACACACTATGCATGTATACACATATGCATGCAGAAATAGTGTCAAAGTGTGTTGTGAAATAAGTGCAGATTCGTACTGGAAAAGCATGAGACTTCCTGCTCTGCCCTCTCACTCCACCACACTTGATACTCACTCAGAGTGTGTGTCTGTGAGGAACTGGGATTGAGCCTACAGTTTAACAAGTGCTAGACAAGTATTTTACCACTGGCCCCTTTTTCCTAGGTGTTTTGAGACGGGGTCTCACTAACTTGCCCAGGCGTGCCTTGAACCCACAGTGTAGTCCAGGTTGACACAGATCCTTCTGCCTCAACCACCTGTGTAGCTGGGACTAGAGACTTGTGTCACTAGACCTGGATTCTGTTTTTCTTCTGCATATGTCAGTGGTGCATGGCATGTATTTATATATGCATATCAGTGTGAGAACCCATGTGTATGTAAGTGCAGTTGCACTAGTGTGTGCATGGATGTGGAGGTGAGTGGTTGACCTTGAAAGTTATCTACTCTTGTCTACCCGAAAGTATTCACTTTAACCAACCTCCTCCCATTGCCCCTGGCTCCGCTTTAGCTATTCTGAATGGTGCTGCTAAGCACATCCATGTATGAGCGCTTGTGGGACTTTTGCTCTCATTCTCTTCAATACTGACTGTGTTCAATGCCCGTTCCACCCACCTCTATACACGTGAGCTACTCTTTCCTTCAGAGTTTCCCAGTGGGGATACCGGGTGGCCCAGAGCTTTGTCTTTGCTGTGGAGGAGATTAATAGGAGCCCCAACCTGCTGCCCAACCTGACGCTGGGATTCTCCATCCGCAACTCTGGGGACTCGGTGCATGGCGCCCTGCATGAGACGATGGACTTTCTCACAGGGCAGGAGGAGCCCATCCCCAACTACACATGTCAGCTCGGCCCTCCTCGGGCTGCCATGGTCGGGGACACGCGGTCATCCCTGTCTGTGTCCATGGCCAGGCTTCTGGGGCTGTACAAGTTTCCCCAGGTGAGTTGTTCAGAGCCCTGTCCCTTCATGGACAGCAATGATGATGATGTGGTGGCTCAGCACCTGCTGGAACTAACTTAATTTGTTTCCAGGTCCTGAAAGACCAGTGCAGAGGAACTGAAGCTGAGACTGGGGCGAGTCAACAGAACCGGGACTCAAAGCTGTACCTGACAAGAGCTCTGAGGCAACAGCTTGCAGAACTCTCATTAGAACAGCTCTGGGTACAAGGCTCACGCAGAGTTTATGCAGCTAACAGCTTAAACAAAACAAAGTAGATGACAACTTCCCTATCTCAGAAGCAGGAGACATTCTGGCCAGCTTGAGATGATAGATGAACATTAGACTTCCCTAACAGCTGGAAAGTAGAGAGTACAAACAGTGTTCCCAGCATTCTGGGATCAGGCACAGGTCTCCTCCAAACAGGGTCAGCAGAATCACAGAGTGCTCTGCAAACAGAATGCTTTTATGTAGACATGCTAAAAGCCACCTGCAGTGATGGTCATGATATTGTGTAGCTCTGCTATGGGCCCAGATTTCTTGCTCACACTCTCCATGCCCAACATGGATCTCCTCCACATAACCTTGTTTCCAGAGATCTATAATCCCTTCTGCACTGATGAGGCTTGGAGAATAATCCTAGGGAGTCCAAGTGCAGTCAGCTGGGATGTCAGTGTTGGATTTTGAATAGTGTAATTGAGCTCATGGCATTGGATCCATCTCCACCCTGGCAATGCTCCTTGAATCCGAAACCCTCAGTGACATTTCTACAATGCTGTCCATGTTGAACAGGCATTTTACTGTCTTAGCCTATAGTTTTAAAGATTATTTTATAGAGAAAGAGAGAGAGAGAGAGAGAGAGAGAGAGGGAGGGAGGGGGGGGAGGAAAGGGCTTTAGCCACTGCAATTAAACTCCAGATGCTTGTGCCACCTAGTGGGCATGTGAGATGGCTTCATGGTTAAGGTGCTTGCCTGCATAGCCTATAGATTTAAAAATATAATTAATTAATTTATTTATTTGAGAGAAGGGGGGGAGGGAAAAAGAGATCGAGAGAATGTGAGCACCAGGGCCTCCAGTCACTGTAGACAAACTCCATATGCATGCATGTGGCTTACATGGGTACTGGGGAATCGAACCTGAGTCCTTAGGCTTTGTAGGCAAGCGCCTTCATGGCTAAGCCATCTTTCCAGGCCCTGTATTAAAACATGCATTTGTTTTGGATTTTTAAAAATTAGATATGGACATATGTAGTATGTAAACAACACATGTTGGTACCATCCTTTCCCCCTTTCCTGCCCCTTTTCTGAAGAGGCTTTCTTATTGGGGATGAAGGTCAACCCCATGGGGTTAGTGGGCATGCATTATAGGGGAGGCAATGTCTGTGCAAAATGTCCCAACTTGTGGCTCTGACAATCTTTCTGCCCCTCTTCCACAAAATTCCCTGAGCCATGCTGGGTACATTTTAAGTCTACTTCAGTGATGGGCACTTAGGAGCCTCTGGATCTCTGGTTTGGTAGGTGTTGAGTGTCCTCAGTGTCTCTCTCCTTCACCCTTGTGCTGATATCAGATTCACTAAGAAAGCAGCACTCTTTCTCATTTCCCCAGTTCCTCTGTAGTTTCAGCTGAGGCTGGGGTGGAGTGCACTGGGTCGTTTATCTCCTCAGGTCCAACTCCCATCTGAAAAACAGATGCAGATTCTCCAATGGGGAATAAAGCATGCATTGTAATGTGAATTGAGGTATGATTTGCATAGAAAACAATTCACCCAATTAACATGTACAAGTAATTCCTTGATGCTTAGGATGATCCGAGTTGTGCACAGTTACCACACTTAATCTGAAAACATTTTCATTACCCGAGAGGCATCCTCCAGCCTATTAGCTACCACTTCCCGTAGGCTGTATATCCAGGTAACAATCCCCAGAGGTGTCACTACCTTGGAACTCGCTGCTCATGCTAGACTGGATGACAAGGAAGACTCAGGTATCTGTCTTCCTCAGCCTCCCTAGCCTTTGGATTACATATGTACATGATTAGAAATTGCATTTTATATGCTAGGATTTGTAGCATAAGCAGAGAAAAGAATCTATTTCTTTTTTTTTTTGTGAGGGCAGAGTAAGACAGGGTTCCCTCTCTAGTCTAGCCTTGCCTGGAGCTCTTGATCCTCCTGCTTCATTCTTTCAAGTGCTGTGGTTACAAGCATACACCATTGTGCCTGCAACAGAAGCTTCACTTCTTGCACACATCTCAAGAAATTCTTATTTCCCATCTTGTCACAGTGCAGGACACAATACAGGTACTTCAGTGAAATTCAAATTACAGACAAATAATCATTATAGCACAAGTTTGTCCAAGTACTTAAACCAAAATGCTTTTTGTTGTTAGTGAATAATGGTGGGTATGCTGTCTCATAAACCTATAGTACATTTTCATTGCTTATCTGAAATGTACACTTGCCTCAGTATCCTGTGTTTTTATTGGAAATTGTCATACCACAACCTGTGTAAGATTGAGTCAGCCTTATCCCTCCCTATGAACCCACCCAGATGCCAACATCTATAGGTTAAGGCAGTGTTACCTGAGAGCAGCCTATTTAACTGCTGCCCTCTTTGGTATTGAGTTAAAGCCTCATCCATTCCAGACCTCCTGAGACGGAGCAGCTACATTCTGCATAACTGCCCAGGGGTCAAAAGCAAACATAGACACACAGCCCTCATAATGACCACAAAATGACCAGATGACAAGAGGTAGTCTCTCATTGTCACCAGTGAGGAACAACCTACCAGGTCTGTGTAGACCCAGCCTAGCTGAGATGCAGAAACAGAAACTAGTATGAAGGGGGCAAAGGAGGAATGCTGAGAAGAGAAGAGGTAAGGCAAGGTTCAGGTGCTATTCGGCTTCATTCCAGACAACACATGGGCTGTGCCTGGGATGAACTAGCCAATGGGGGGCACTGGGCTTTCCGATGGAACCTCGACAAGTCTAAGAGCAAAATACTCAAGATCTCCCATGCAAAGCTTTCTGTTTTTTTTTAAATATGTATTTAAAGTTATTTGACAGAGAGAGAGAGAGAGAGAGAGAGAGAGAGACAGACAGACAGACAGACAGACAGACAGACGGAGAATGAATATGAGCTACCAAGGCCCACTACAAATGAACATGTGATCATTTGTAATCTGGCTTTATGTGGGTACTTGGGAATCAAAGCCACGACAGTAGGCTTTGCAAGCAAGTGCCTTTAAGCACTGAGCCATCTCCCCAACCCAAGGAACGTTCTGTATCAATGTTATAAGATTCTTCATCAGTCTCAGCCAACATTATTGCCCTACTGAAAACATGTAGGCAACACCTAATTCATCCTTATTACCCTGAAAATCTCAGTTCCACCTTAGACCATGCTTCCTCTTCAGACTCTCCATTTTTCCTAACATTTCCCAATCACAGCTAAACTATGAATCTTACTGTAAGGCTCCCTTAGTACACAACATTTATTCTACAATAAAATTCCATATATAATAAAAATATTTTTTTCCTATTCATGTTTCAGTATATCTGGGACAAGAGCAATATAAAATGGTTTTCATTTTTTCATCTTGGTTGTAATGGAGAGTGAAGTCAGCATAGGTTAAATGGGATAAGTGTTATTAATTTAGGGAGAAATTAATGGATGTTGCCCTTCTTTTAGCCAAAGACTAGTGGGAGCTTGGCATTAGAGAGCATAATCTTTGTTTCCATAGGATTCTGACCTGGTACCCAATACGAGATAATGGTTCTTTTCCACTGAGCAGATCTCTTAGCCAATCAGAGAGCTATTGGTTTCCCACCAAGGCTGTGTGCCACTATTGCACTGGTGTGTACATCTTGTCAGGGTGTTTGCTTCTGAGTAGCTTAGATTCCTGGTTGCTTGGGCTGTTGGCCACTTCCTCCCAGTAGCTCATGTAGCACTTTCCAGCACTAGATGGGCAAACTGTCTAGGGTCTGGCTCTCTTCTGGAGTCCAGGCAGGTCTCTCCATGTTCTGTGCAGACAGCATATGATGTCTTCAACAATAGGGTCTTACAAGTGAAGACCTCTCTAGAAACCCTAAAGAACAGAGTTAACCATGTGAGGACAGAACAGGAGAATTGGTTTGGGTGTTCAAAAACTTTAATAAGCTCAATAAATCTTGTGAACAGAGCATAAGGGAACTATGGGATACCCTAAAATGTCCTAACATTTGGACAATGCAAAGCTTTCTAAGAAGACTGAAAGAACACGTAGCACAGAGTTATCTAAGTCATCAATGAGAACAGAAGGGTGGCAATGCTGACTTAAGTATTTTATTATTTTTTGTTACTGTGTTCTGCTGGCCTTGAACTCATGTTCATCCCCTGACCTCAAAGTTGCAGCAATACTCTTGTCCCAGCCTCCCTACTACTGGGCGTATGAACATACATCATTCTCTCCAGACAAGCATAGGTATTTTAAAACATCATCAGATGATTCCTTACTACTCAAAAATGCAGAAAGAAAATTGACTTTGGTTTTGAGATGTTTAGAGAGATGCAGATTCTGGGACCTACTTCATTTTACTCTTGCATTTTTTCTTCTTTTGGTGACAGTCTTTAATGTAGCTGTGGCTGGTCCAGAACTTGCTGTGAAGACAACAAGGATAATCTTGAACTCTTGAATCTCCTGTTTCCACTTCCCCAGTGGGAATAGAGACATATATTGCCATGTCAAGCACTGGAGCCTAACTTGTAGCCAGTCCATTATGTTTCTGGGGTCCTAGTTAGCCTCCGAGATCCTTCAGGCTGTATGTTCTGACAGCATCTCTACATTTCTCAAGAGTAGATGGTGTCCCAGCTCTGTTCCTCATTGTGTGGACATTGGCCGTGCTTGCCAAGGACTACAGTTGTATGCAAGGTGTGGTTTCTTGCTATCCAGGGTGCTCAAGTGAGTTTGCCACCCTTTCATTTTTTCATTGCTTTAATATTTTTATATGTTTTTGTTAATTTTTAATTTTTTGAGACAGAATGTCATATATCAAGGGTGACCTCAAACTCATTATATTTCAGAGAACGACCCGGAACTCCCAGTTACATGTGTACACAACCATGCAGGTTTTACACAGTGCTTGGGATCAAAGCCAGGGCTCTCTGCCTGCTAGGGAAGCACTCTGCCAACTGAACTCCATCTTTAGCCCCATTACCTTATTTTTGCTGTGCTCTTCATCTGACATTTAAACCTAAACATCAGTCTGAAGCCAAGTTCTGGTTCTCACATCCTTTTCTATTTGTTGGTCCTTCCCTTGCAGGTCAGTTACTCCTCCACGCTGCCCAGCCTCAGTGACAAGACCCAGTTCCCATCCTTCCTTCGGACCCTGGCTAGTGATCTCACGTCCTCCCATGCACTGATGCAGCTGGTGCTGCACTTTCAGTGGTCCTGGGTGGGCATTCTGTCCCAGGATGATGACTTTGGGCAGCAGGCCAGCTCTCTGATCTCCCAGGAGCTGAGTCAGGCTGGTGTCTGCATTGAGTTCCACCTCCAAGTTCCTTCCCAGGACTCTTCAGAGAAGACTGAAGCTATTGTTCAAAAGATGCTGAGATGCACCGCTAAGGTGGTTCTGGTCTTCCTGAGCAACTCGAACTTCCAGCTCATCCTGCATGGCTTAGTGCGCCTCCGTGTCTCAGGTCAGGTGTGGGTCAGCAAGCACACTCTGCACTTGGCACTTGCTCTGAGCCTTCCACACGTCTCCCAGGTCCTGCAAGGCTCATTTGGCCTTATGTGTCACAGTAACCAGGTGCTCGCGTTCCCTGAATTCCTTGCTCAACTTCGCCCCAGGCAGACCCCAGAGGACATGTTCATAGAGAGCTTCTGGGAGTCCACCTTTGGGTGCACGTGGCCCCACAGAAACAGCACAGTGACAGGGGGTGTCAAGTTCTGTTCAGGGGATGAGAGTCTGAGAGACCGGGAGTTTCCTTTCCAGGAAGTGAGTAAAGTAGACATTGCTTACACAGCTGTCTACAGCATCGCCCATGCCCTGCAGGACCTGATCGCCTGTGAGCACGCAGATGGGGACATGCGCAGACCCACAACACTTACAGCCCTGGCAGGTGAGACAGAAATGTGTGGCTCGGGTGGGGGATTCAGGGAAGGTGGCTGTGTCTAAGCTACAGAGGTGGAGCAGAGACTGCGAATCATCTCAGCAGGTGCTTTCAACAAGGAGTCACCTCCTCCTGGGGTTGGTCCATTCAGCAAACTCGAATTTTAGCCAAACAGGAAACAGATCTATAGTGTGTCCCAAATTTGAGTCGTGTTTTCATGTGTGTGTCTGTTTATATTCTTGTTCATATGCAAATGAAGCCTCACACATATCCTGGCATGCGTGGGAGGTCAGAGAACACTCAGGTGTTGGTTGAGGCAGGACTTTTCTTCATGGCTCTGCTCACCAGACAATGGGGTAAATGAGGTTCCAGTGGGTTCTCGTGTCTTCACCTCCCATCTTGCTGTAGGTATGCGGGGATTGCAGAAACCTGCCACAGCATCTGGCTGTATTTGGGTTTTGAGGTCCAAACTCAGCTACTCACCCTTGCGCAGCAAGAAATTCTTTTTCCCCACTGAGCCATTTCTCCAGTCCCCAAACTTGAGTATTTACAAGCAAATGACCTTGTGTTAATATCAGTGTGCTACAAACCTGAATTTCAGATAGAAAATGGGATTTATTTAGTTACTCATGTATTTATTAAATTTTTAATTGATATTTTAATACATGAAAATAATGCGATTTGATTACAATACCCTCCCAGTACCACCGTACCATCTATTGTACTCCCTATTCTCCCTGCTTTCAAAAGAACTCCTTTTTTCATAATAGTCCCTCTTTCATTTTGATGACTTATGGCTGTTTTTTGCCCTCCTCTATCATACATGTTGAGATGCTGATGAGCTCCATGTTGTACTGGTCATGTGTAGGTAATGACAGCTGCTGTGAGGTCATGGAGTGCTGTCCACTTCCTGTCTGGGAGACAGTGTCCCAGAGTACTCCGCCGCCCTCTGTGGCTATTCCATTCTTAACACCCTTAACCATCCTGCCGCTATTCCAGCAGTGGGCCCCTCTTGCCTGGCTCGTCAGTTGAGTAACAGGCAGAGTTTAGCCCCAGCTGGATAAGCCTCTTGATGACTTTTCTCCCCAACAGTCTTTACTTTTCAACACTATGATAGTAGCCAGGAGGGGGGAAGGCTTCTAGCTCCATTCCAACTTGGTTTTTCAGTGTCTTGAAACTGATATATGTTGTGTCTTCAGTACCAGGGTCTTAACATTTAGATCTGGTGGGCATCAGCTTTGGCAATAACTTGTATTGCTTAGGGTTTCCAAGGACCTCTGTGACCATAACTAACTCACTAGGTAATATCCCGTCCCTGACACTGGTATTTTCCTTTAACAACCTGTGGCTTCTGAGAGGAGGCGCTTGTGTAAAAGCCTGATAGCCTGGATTCGATTCTCCAGTTCCTATGTAAAGCCAGATGCACAGGAGTGGTGCATGCATCTGCAGTTCATTTATAGGGGCAGGAGGCCCTGGTCCATCCCTTCTCATTCTGTATCCTCTTCTTTCTCTCTCTGCTTTCAAATTATTACATGAAAATTTCAGAAAGTTCTTAATTTCATGCGGTCCAATTTGTTCATTGTTTGCCTTATTTCCTGGGCAACTGGGATGCCATGCAGAAAGTTCTTCAGTACATCTATGTTGAAGTGTCCTCCCTAAGTTTCTTCTATGGGCTTTGAAATTTATAGTCTTATATTGAAGTCTTTAATCCATTTATAGTTGAATTTTGTCTAGAGTCAGAGATTCTGGCCTGTAGTCCTTCTTCTACATGCAAACATCCAGTTTTCCTAGCACCATTTGTTATAAATTCTCTTTTCTTCAGTATGTGTTTTTGGCATCTTTGTCAAATATCAAGTAGCTGTGCTTACATAAATTTATACCTGGATGTTCTCTTCTCTTCTCTTCCCTTCTCCTCCTTCTCTTCTCTTCTCTCCTCTTCTCTCCTCTCCTCTTCCCTCCTCTTCCCTCCCCTCCCCTCCCCTCCCCTCCCCTCCCCTCCCCTCCCCTCCCCTCCCCTCCCCTCCCCTCCCCTCCCCTCCCCTCCCCTCCCCTCCCCTCCTCTCCTCCTCTCCTCTCCTCTCCTCTTCTCTTCTCCAGTCTAGTACAGTCCAGTCCAGTCTAGTCTAGTCTAGTCTTTTTCTTCCCCTGAGGCTGGCCTGGAATTCACTATGTAATCTCAGGGTGGCCTGGAACTCAGGGCAATCCTCCTATCTCTTCTTCCCAAATTCTGGGATTAAAGGTGTGTGCCACAACACTTGACTCTTTCCTTTCTTTGTTGCCTGTTATGGTATGGTGCTACTTTCAACAGTCTTTTGTGTTCGGAGGACAGTTTTGGCTATCCAAGGTCTTTTGTGCTTTTTACATTACTTTTAAGATTAATTTTCTATTTCTGTGAAGAATGATGTGCTGGGAATTTCATTAGAATTATATCTGCATATTGCTTTAGTGGGATAACTGTTTTCATGATATTAATTCATCCAGTCATGCGTGTGAGAGATCTTTTCATCTTCTGGTGTCTTTCTTTAATTTCTATCTTCAGTATTTTAGTTTAATGGTGCAGGTCTTTCACTTCTTTTGTTAGGGATACCCCAGGATATTTAATATTGTGTGGGTATTGTGAATGGGAGCATTTTCTCAATTTCTTTCTCAGTATGTTTGTCATTGGTATATAAGAAGGCTACTGATTTTTAGGTGTTTATTTTCTATCCTGCCACTTTTCTAAAAGTGTTATTCATCCCTAAGTATTTTCTGGGGGGGGGGTCTTCAGAGTCTGTTATGCATAGAATCATCATACATCTGCAAATAAGGAATATCTGAGACAGTGGATACCCTTGTCTTGTTCCATCTCTTAGCAGGAATGTTTTGAGCTTTTCTCTATTTAGCAACCTGTGGACTATAGGTTTGTTGTATATAACCTTTTATTGTGTTGAGGAATGGTTCCCCCATCACCTAGTCTCTCCAGTGGTTTTTTTTTTTTTTATCATGAGAAGGTATCAGAGTTTTTTAAAGCCTTTTTTTTTTTTTTTTTGCATTTATTGAGTTGATCATGTGTTCTCTTAGGATTTTTCTTTCTTTTTTTTTTTTTTGGTTTTTCGAGGTAGGGTCTCACTCTAGCTCAGGCTGACTTGGAATTCACTATGTAATATTAGTCAGGGTGGCCTTGAACTCACGATGATCCTCCTACCTCTGCCTCCCTAGTGCTGGGACTAAAGGCTTGCCCCAGCATGCCAGGCCAGGATTTTTTTTAAATTTAAATTTGTTTGAGAATGAAAGAAAGAGAGAATGGGTATGCCAGGGCCTTCAGCCACTGCAGATGTACTCCAGATGCATTTGCCATCTTGTTCATCTGGCTTATGTGGGTCCTGGGTAATTGAAGCTGGGTCCTTTGCTTTGTAGTCAAGAGCCTTTATAGCTAAGCCATCTCTCTAGCTCCTCTCTTGGGATTATTTTGGGGAGTTTGTTTTGTTCTTTGATTCCTTTGAACATAGATATAATCATTGTTTTGAATTCTTTGTTTGACATTTCATTTAAATCAGTCTCACTGGAGGTAATTTCTGATGGATTTATAACTTTTGGTGGAATTATACTGTCTTGATTTTTTTTTGTGTTTCTTGTATTATAATGTAGAGATTTTTGAGTCTTGAGTTAATCTGATGCTTGGGTTTTCTACTTATCTGTTGTATTCTTAGATGTGTAAATGTGATGTTACATATTTTCAGGGTAGGAGCTTAAGGTGCCAAGTGTGGTTCTTATATTACTCCCAGAGTAATAGCAGAAATGACCCTAGGTGTTGGGTTTGCCTGCTGTGCAAGTATTATAGTAGGCTGGGTGGAGCAAAACATAGGAAAATTTCACCATGGCTGTGTGCCACTATTGCACTTGTGTGAGCATCATGTCAGGTTGTTTGCTTCTAGTCGCTTAGACTTTGAGTTGCTTGGACAGATGTTGGCCACTTTCCCCTGTAGCTCATGTAGCGCCTTCCAGCACTAGATGGGCTAATATCTGAGGACTGGCTCTCCTCTGAATTCCAATAAGGTCTCTCCATGGCACCTGCCAATAGCGATTGGTGTTGTAGGGTGCAGTAGGGTCTTACCATTAACCTCTGGTGGGTAATCAAGTGCTCTGACAGAAGTCTATCTTGTTTGTTTTGGGACATCTAGTAGGTCTCTCTGATCAACAGCTCATTGTCGATGTAGACCACATCCTGGTACAGGGAATTACAGGCCAGTGCCAAGGGAAAAGAAAAAAGAAAAAGCTAGAGAAGAAAAAGAAACAGGAGAAATATGAGGTTAGGTTTCATCTCATTCTCTCCAGGTCCCTTTGATTCAGGTGCTCCCTCTAAGGTTTGCTTGAGGGTTCCACCTTTTAGTTTGATTTCCAGGGTGTAGGATTCTATGCTACCAGTTCAATTTGAGCTCAGATTTTGTGTCCCCTCCTCCATTTCCCCAAGCCCTACCCTTCTTATTGTCCAAGCCTCAAGATGCTACTCAATTATGTCATCAACTTCTGCTGATCTAGGATAGGAACTGCAAATGAGTGAGATCATGTGACAATTGTGTTTCTGTGATTGTGTGAGTTCACTTAAAATGATCTATTCCAATTTTGACCATTTTTCTACAAATTTCAATGTGATATTTTTCTTACTGCTGAGTAGAATTCCGTTGTGTAGATATACCACATCTTGGTTATCTATTCATCCAATTATGGGCACCTGGGTTGATTCCAGTTTTTAGCTATTATGAATCAAGCAGCTATAAACATGGTTGAGCAAGTATCTCTGAACTGAGATGTGGAGCTTTTAGAGTAAATGTCCAGTAAGGGAATAACAGGGTCTGTTGGTAACTCTATATTCATCCTTTTCAGGAGTCTCCATATTGATTTCCATAGTGGTTGTACCAGCTTACATTCCCACCAACAGTGAGTGAGGGTTCCTATTTCTCCACAGCCTTGTCAACATGTATTTTCATTTGATTTTGTAATGTTTGCTATCCTTACTGGGGTAAGGTGAAATCTCATAGTTGTTTTAATTTGCATTTCCTTAATGGTTAGGGATGTTGAATATTTTCTTAAGAGTGTATTAGCCATTTGTAATTCTTCCTCTGAGAACTCCCTGTTTAGTTCTCTGCCCCACTTTTTGAGTGGGTTGTTTGATTTTTTTATTGTTTAGTTTTTGAGTTCTTTGTAAATTCTAGATATTAGGCTTCTGTCAATGGTATAGCTGGCAAAGATTTTCTCCCATTTGGTGAGTAATCTATTGGCTCTGCTTATGGTATGTTTGTCTGTGCAAAAGCTTTTTAGCTTCATGAGATCCCATTGGTTGAGCATTTGTTTAATTTCCTTGGCTACTGGGGTTTTGTTCAGGAAGTCTTTTTTCCAGTCCTATGTTGTGGAGAGTGCTTCCTATTTTTTCTTCCAGTAGTTGAAGTTTCAGGTCTTATATTGAGGTCTTTAATCCATTTGGACTTGATTTTGTGTATGGTGAAATGAGTGGGTTTAATTTCATTTTTGTACATATGGTCATCTGGTTTGTCCAACACCATTTGTTGAAGATGCTGCCTTTTCTACAGTCTACATTATTGGCAACTTTGTCAAAGATCAAGCAGCTGTAGTTGCTTGCTCTAAAGTCTGGGTCTTCAGTTCTGTTCCATTGGTCTATGTTTTTGTTTTTATTCCAGTACCATGCTGTTTTTGTCACTATGGCTTTGTAATATAGCTTTAATCAGGTATGGTGATACTACCAGAGGTGTTTCTTTTGCTGAGGATGTGCTTGGAGACTTGAGGCCTTCTGCCATTCCATATGAATTTTAAGATCATTTTTTTTTCAGTCTCAGTGAAGAATGATACTAGTATTTTTATTGGTATTGTGTTAAATCTGTATATTGCTTTTGGTAGAAATGCCATTATCACAGTATTAATTCTACCTATCCAGGAACATGGGAGATCCTTCCAACTTCTTTTGTCCTTCTCTATTTCTTTCTTGAGTGTTTTTATGTTTTCATTATATAGTTCCTTCACATTTTCTGTCAGTGTTTTTTCAAGGTATTTACCTTTTTTGTTGCTATTGAAAATGTCACAGTCTCACTGATTTCTTTCTCTGTATATTTGTCTTTTGCATGTAGAATAGCTACTGATTTTTGTGTGTTGATTTTGTATCCTGCCACTTTGCTGAAAAAATTTATCACCTTTAGAAGTTTTGGAATGGACACTTTTGGGTCACTTATATGTAGGATCATGTCATCTGCAAATAGGGCTAACTTGACCTTTTTCTTTCCAGTTTGAATCCCTTTTATTTCTTTCTCCTGTCTTATTGCTTGGGCTAGTACTTCTGGTACTATGTTGAAGAGCAGTTATGAGAGTGGGAACCCCTGTCTTGTTCCTGATCTCAGTGAGAACTCCTGTTTTTTCCCCATTAAGAATTATTTGGGGCATCCCAAGTGTTTGGATTAAAGCGTGTGCCACTACACCAGCTTAATTTTTTTTTTTTGGAGCTGGGTTCAATGTAGGGTCTCACTGTAGCCTAGGCTGACCTGGAATTCACTCTGTAGTCCTAGGCTGGTCTTGAATTCACAGAGATCCTCCTACCTCATCCTTCTGAGTGCTGGGATTAAAGGAATGTGCCACCATGCCTGGCTTTAATTTTTTTTTTTGTGAGGTATTGTCTTGCTCTAGATGTAGTCTCAGGGTAGTCTCCAACTAACAGCAATCCTTCTACCTATGTCTCCTGAGTGCTGGGGTTAAAGGCATGTGACAATATACCCAGCTCTAAACTTTTTTTTTTTTTTAAGATTAAAGTATAAAAGTGCTCATCCAGGACCTCTAGATAGATTGCTCAATGGATAAGGTGCTTCTTGCTTGCAAAGTCTGATGGCCTAAGTTTGATTCCCCAGCACCTTTAGAAATCCAGATGCAAAAAAGTGGCTCATGTGTCTGGAGTTTGTTTGTAGGGGCAAGAGGCCCTGGAAAACCCAACTTTCTCTCTCTCTCTCTCTCTTCTCTCTGCTTGCAAACAAATATATACTTTTTAAGTTCTCCAAACTGGGCATGGTGGCACACGCCTTTAATCCCACCACTCAGGAGGCAGAGGTAGGAGGATCACCATAAGTTTGAGGTCTCCCTGAGACTATATAGTGAATTCCAGGTCAGCCTGGGATAGAGCAAGACCCTACTCAAAAAACCAAAACAGCAACAACAAAAAGTTCTAAAAAAAAAAAAAAAAAAAAAGAGAGAGAGAGAATTATTTGGTCTTGGGCACACTCTGCTATTGCTGTGGTCCATCTGTTGTTGGCCAGGAGGTTGATGTCTACCCTCTGCTCATGCCGTCATTTCCCCCTGCCATTTTGGAGCTTCTCTATTTCCTATCTGAATTTGGAAGGACCAGACTTGCAACCCAAGTGTGATCATGTTCTGCATTGAAATTCCCCAGGGAATGGAGAACCAGCGATCTTTACCAGCTTTTCAGTGCCTTTGGTAATATTCAGATATCTAGGATTGATGACACAGCAGCCTTTGTGTCTCTCAGCCAGCCTGAACAAGTGCAAATTGCTGTCAGTACCAGCAAATATGCAAAAAGCTATCGGATCCAGACCTATGCTGAATATGTGGGGAAGAAGCAGGAAGAGAGGCAGATCAAGAGGAAGTGGACAAAAAACAGTTGGAAGGAAGTGGAGAGAAAACTGCTTATCATGCAGGTCCTGTCCCAGGTGCTGAGAAAGCACTATTACCACATCTACAGCTTCACAGCCACCAACACAGTGGGAAAGAGAAACCTGAGTCCCAGTCTTGGGGAAGCAGGCTGGGAGGACAGAGTACCAGGGGAGATTCCCGACCTGGAGCAGACAGAGTCCTGTGCAGACTCCCTCCCAGAGGAAAGGAGAAAGGCCAAGAAGTTAAAAAGGATAAGGAAAGAGCTTTCCCTGGCAGGAAGCATTGCAGGCAGCCATGCTGAGCTCTTTGAAGTTCCTGACACATGGTAACCGAGACAAGTAGGACACACACCACCGTTCTTGTTGCAGAGAGCCAGCCAGCTGTTTGGAAGCCGTACTGTATTTCATCTAATAAAATGTGGTGTGGAAGGGTTTGAAACCAAGTGTATATCCTGAGAAGAGCGGGTTTTATCTCTGTGGCTGCGTCTCCTTTTTTCTTTTTATTTTAACTAACTGTTGACACATGTCACAGTTGCATACTGTTATGAAATGTGTGTGTTATTAACCAGTTAATAGTGTATTGCTCCCATGAAACCTGTCCCACCCTGATGAGTGTCTGTGAAACCACCCTGTGGAGATTAGCTATGAAACATGGAGAACCAACTGTGAGTGTTCTGGTCACAGCTTTGGGTTGAGCTTTTTCCTGCGTAGGAAAGTGCTCATCTGTCCCCTTTGCTCAGCCTGTGCAGCATTTGAGGATCATGGTCACTGTTTCCTGATGAGAACGTGTTTTTGTCCCCTGTTTCCTGTCACCATTGGCAGGAAGTAGCTCCCCACACCAGCCTGTGGAGGAGTTGAGCAGTGTCTTGGCCTTTGGGCACATTTGTTTAGTTACTTTTCTTCCTGAGACTGGGCAGGGCCTGAGTGAAGTGGTTGTTTTCTGTCCGTACATGCAGTGTTGTGTTCACAGTGCTGTGACTTCCCCTTATCGTCTTTCTGTGTGTGTCAGAGGCATGTGGCCCTCACCTGTGCATGCACATATGCATGTGTGAGTGTTCCTTCATAATAAATCTACAATGTACACCAGCCCTTATGTAAGTGGATCCCAGCAGCAACACAATATTGCAGGTCTCCTTTAAGAAGGTCTACATGACAGATCACTGTTGGATATTTAACATTTTTGTATCATGACAAAAAAAATGAAAAATGTATTTCCAAAAGGTGAAATTAAAGAAATTTTCATAGGAAAAAAAGAATTATTTGGTCTTTAGGAGCTTTATATATAACCTTTATTTTGTTGGGGTGTAAACCCTCCGTGCCTATTCTTTCCAGTGTTTTGATCATGAACTGGTGGTGTATTTTGTCAAAGGCCTTCTCTGCATCAATTGAGATTATCATATGGTTCTTATGGTTCAGTTTATTTATGTGGTGTATTATATTGACCAATTTCCATATGTTAAACCATCCCTGCATCCCTGGATGAAGCCTACTTGATCAAGGTGGATAATGCTTTTGATGTGTTGTTGAATTTGGTCTGAAAGGATTTTGTTCAGGGTCTTTGCATCTAAGTTCATTAGGGATATAGGCCTATAATTTTCTTTCCTTGTTGCATCTCTGTCTGGTTTTGGTATTAGGGTGATGCTAACTTCATAAAAGGAGTTGGGGAGGATTCCCTGGTCTCCAATTATGTGGAATAGTTTGAGAAAAAATGGTTTCAGTTATTTTATGAAGGTTTGATAGAATTCAGCTGAGAAGTCATCTGGTCCTGCACTTTTCTTTTGGGGGAGCTTTTTGACTACCTTTTCAATCTCCATGGATGTGAAAGGTTTGTTTAGGAGCTTAATCTGCTCTAAGTTTAGTTTTGGTAGATGGTATGTGTCTAGGAATTCATCCATTCCTTCCAGATTATTTAATTTTGTGGAGTAGAGGTTTTTGGAAGTATGCCCTGGTGATGCTTCCAATTCCACTGATGTCTGTAGTGATCTCTCCTTTTTCATATTTGATTTTGTTAATTTGAGACTTCTCTTTTTATGTGTTTGATAACTTTAACCAGCTCTTCATTTCATTGATTTTAAAAAAAATTGTTTTCCTAGTTTCCAGTTCATTAATTTATGCTCTAATCTTCATTATTTCTTTCCATCTGGAGCTCTTTGGGTTGGATACTTCTTGTTTTTCCAGTGCCTTTAGGTGGATAGTCAGGTTATTGATTTGTGATCTCTGTCATTGTAATGAAAGCATTTAGGGCTATGAATTTCCCCCTTATGACTGCCTTCATTGAGTCCTGTAAGCTTTGGTAGGTTGCCTTTTCATTATCATTCAAATCTAGAATTTTATAAATTCTTTTTGATTTCTTCCACTACCCATTCATTGTTTAAAAGTGCGTTGTTTAGCCTCCAGGAGTTGGTGGAATTCTTGATGTGTCTCTTGTTGTTAATATCTAGCTTTAAAGCATTGTGATCTGACATGAGTCAGGAAGTTACTTCAATTTTCCTGACTTTATGAACGCAAGATTTATGGCCTACTATATGTCAATTTTGGAGAAGGTTCCGTGTGTGTTCCATAGAGTTGAGGTGGAAAGTTCTGTAGATATCTGCTAGGTCTAGTTGATGTGTGATGTTGTTGAGCTCTATTATTTCCCTGTTGATTTTCTGCTTGGATGATCTGTCTGTTGATGATAGTGGAGTACTGAAGTCTCCAACTATGATGGTGTTGGTGTTTATTTCTGTTTTATTGTTGAGTAGATTTTGTTTCATAAACTGTGGTGCCCCTGTGTTTGGGGCATATATATTTATGATTGTGATGTGTTCATGTTGGATCATTCCCTTGATGAGTAAGAAGTGGCCTTCTTTGTCTTTTTTGATTACTTGTGGTTTGAAGTTTATTTTACCAGATATTAATATAGCAACACCTGCTGGTTTTTTTAAATCTCCATTTGCTTGGCATATCATTTTCCAACCTTTCACCCTGAGGAGGTGTCTATCTTTAGTGGTGAGGTAGGTTTCTTGAAGACAGCAGATAGAGGGGTCCAGTTTTTTGATCCATCCTGATAGCCCGTGTCTTTTGATGAGTGAGTTAGGACCATTAATATTTAAGGTTATTACTGCGAGGTTTGAATTAATCCCTGCCATGATGAGGTGTTTTGTGGGGTTGGGTGCTTACTTGTGTTATGTACTGTTTTGAGCCTGGTTTATTTTGATTATTGTGACCTTCTTGTTGGCCCCTGAGATTGGTTGTTTGACTGTTCTGTGTGGAATATTCCCTCAAGTATTCTATGTAGGTTTGGCTTTGTTCATATAATTATAGAGTTGATTTTTTCATGGAAAGTTTTTCTTTCACCATCTATTATGAGGGATAGTTTTGTTGAGTAAAGTAGCTTGGGTTGGGAGCCATAGTTTGTCAGGCTTTGAAGTGTTCCATCCAAGGACCTTCTGGCTTTCAGGGTTTCCACCGAGAAATCTGATCTTATTCTAATGGAATTGCCTTTGTATGTTGTGAATAGTTTCTCTATTGCTGCTTTTAACACTCTTTTTTTTTTTTTTTTTTTTTTTTTTGGTTTTTCGAGGTAGGGTCTCACTCTAGCCCAGGCTGACCTGGAATTCACTATGGAGTCTCAGGGTGGCCTTGAACTCACGGCAATCCTCCGACCTCTGCCTCCCGAGTGCTGGGATTAAAGGCGTGTGCCACCATGCCTGGCTTAACACTCTGTTTTTATTGTTAAGAGTTTTAACTATGTTGTATCTTGGAGAGTTTCTTCTTTGGTCCTGCCTGTTTGGTGTTCTGTGGGCTTCTTGTATCTGGATGGGCCTCTCTTTTGCAAGATTTGGAAAATTTTATTCAATAATTTTGTTGAGTATGTTTTCTATGGATTTCCTTTCCTTCTAGTATACCCATGATCCAGATGTTTGGTTGTTTTAGAGCATCTCACAGTTCTCTTGTATTCTGTTCACTTGAGTTTTTGAACTTAGCAAAATTTTTGGCCTCCCAATCAATTTCTTCTGTCTTGTCTTCCAGGTCAGAGCTTCTGTCTTCCACATATTTCATGAGTTATTCAACTTTGTTGGTTAGTGGTTCCAGAGAGGTTTTCATAAATTCTATTTGATTTTTGTTTTCTCTTGTGTTGTTTTGTATAATGTCAATCTCTTTTTTAAAATTTTGTTTGTTTATTTATTTATTTGAGAGTGACAGATAGAGCTAGAAAGAGGCAGAGAGAGAGACACAGAGAGAATGGGCACGCCAGGGCCCTCCAGCCACTGCAAATGAACTCCAGATGCGTGTGCCCCCTTTTGCATCTGGTTAACGTGGGTCCTGGGGAGTTGAGCCTCGAACTGGGGTCCTTAGGCCTCACAGGCAAGCGCTTAACCACTAAGCCATCTCCCCAGCCTGTCAATCTCTTTTTTGAGGTATGATTTCAATTTGAATTCTGATTTTCTTGATGCTTCTTTAGTTAGTTCTTGCATTTGATCAAGTCTTCATTACTTAATCAACTGGTTGTTGAGGTCTTCCATTTCTTGACTTACCTTCAAGTTATTCATATATCTTTGAGGGTTCTAACATTTTCTTCCATCAAGTTAAGCCTACTGTCAAAAGCTGAACCCTCTAAGAAATGATTCTGTTCAATTTTATTGATATGATTTTGGTTCTTTGATAGTTTTCTTCAAGTTCAGTGATTTTTTTTTTAAATCAGGTTTTCACTGGTTGTTGTGTTTTTATTTTGGGAATGAATTTCTGTTGATTTCTCTATGATTTCATTGGAGGCTTCTGCAGTAGGACTGGGCTTCCTTGGTGGACATATGTCAGTTTTCTGACTTTTGTTGGCTTTTTTTGCATTGCTGTCTACCCATTTTGGGAAGACTATTTTATTGAGAAGGAAGCAAGCTTGTGTCCTTTGGCTTATTTATCCTCTGACTCAGGTGAACAGGGATGTTGGTACTTCGTGGCCAGTCAAGATACCAGAGCAGAAGGCCTGATTCCACAACTTGCACAGGGGCTGGGCCTCCCCAAGCAAGGCACAATGGGACCTACCAGGACCAGGGGACTAGGAGGAGTAAGGAAACAGGGATCTGGCCTGAGCCCTCCAGGATATTCTTAGCTCTCCAGGACATAGACCTGTGCAAGCAACCTAGACTGGGGATGTGGGAGGAGCCCAGATAAAGGAGTCTGGTCTACTCACTCCAGAGGGCTGTGGCTGCTCACACACTGAGGTACAAGGAACTCAGATGGGTGCAGTGGGTGGGGACTAGAAATGGGTCTGGCCTACTCATTCCAGACTGTTGTGTCTGCCCACACACTGACTGCTCAAGGAACTCAGACCCAGCAGGAGGTGGGAGGAGCCCAGAATGGGTCCCGCCTACTCACTCCAGACTTCCACGCGCACCCACACACTGATGTGCAAGGAACTCACACCAGGATGGTGGGAGACAAACAGGTCCAGCCTACTCACTCTAGACCGCTGGGCCTGCCAACACACTGACTGTGCAAGGAACTCATACCCAGGAGGAGATGGCAGGAGTGAAGATATGGGTCTGGCCTACTCACTCAAGACCACAGTGACTGCCCATACACTGACCATGCAAAGAACTCAGACTCAAAGTAGTTTTAATTTGTATTTCCTTGATGGCTAAGGATGTAGAACACTTTTTCAGATATTTATATGTCAGCTGTATTTCTTTCAATAAGAACTCTCTATTTCTATAGCCCATTTTTAATTGGGTTGTTTTATTTTTTATTGTTCTGTTTTTTGAGTTCTTTGTTTATTCTGGATATTAATCCTCTTTCAGATGTGTAGCTAGCAAAGATTTTCTTCCATTCTGTAAGTTGTCTCTTTGCTCTATTCACAGTGTTTTTTGCTGTACAAAAGCTTTGTAATTACATGAGATCCCAGTGGTTGATTCACTAATTTTATTTCCTGAGCAATGGGGGTTATATTCAGAAAGTCATTGCCTATGTCAACATGTTGAAGGGCTCCCCCTCATTTTCCTCTAGCAATTTCATTGCTTCAGATCTGATGTTAAGGTCCCTGATCAACTTGAATTTGTTTCTTGTGCATAGAGGAAAACAAGGTTCTATTTTTATTATTCTACATATAGATGTCCAGTTTTCCCAGCACCACTTGTTGAATAGGCTATCTTTTCTCCAGTGAATACTTTTGGCATTTTTGTAAAACATCAGACGGCTGTAGCTGTCTGGATTAACATCGGGTCATCTATTCTGTTCCATTGATCTACACATCTGTCTTTGTGCCTGTACCATGCTGTTTTTATTACTATGACTTTATAATATAGCTTACTATTGGGTATGGTGATACCACCAGTCTTATTTTTGTTGCTCAAAATTGGTGTGGGTATTTGAAGTTTTTTTGTGCTTCCAAATGAATTTTAGGATTGTTTTTTTTCTATTTCTGTGAAGAATGCCAATAGAATTTCAACAGGATTGCATTAAATGTGTATATTGCTTTTGGTAAAATTGACATTTTCACAATATTGATTGCTCCAATCCAAGACATGGGGTGTCTTTCCATTTCCTTGTGTCTTCTGCCATTTCTCTCTTGAGTGTTTTAAAGTTCTCATTGTAGAGATCCTTCACTTCCTTCATTAATTTTGTTCCAAGGTACTTTATTTATTTATTTATTTATTTTTGAGGCAATTGTAAATGGGAGAGATTCCCTGATTTCATTCTCTGCATGTTTGTTGTTAGTAAATAAGAAAGCTACTGATTTTTGTGTGTTTATTTTGTATCCTGCTACATTGCTAAAAGTACCAGGGCCTCTAGCCACTGCAAAACAACTCCAGATGCATGCGCCACCTTGTGCATCTGGCTTATGTGGGACCTAGAGAATCGAACCTCAATCCTTAGGCTTTAAAGGCAAGTGCCTTAACCACTAAGCAATCTCCCCATCCCTCTGATATATTCTTGCATTCTGTTTGCCAATATTTTGTTCAGAATTTTTGCTTCTATGTTCATGAGGGAGATTGGTCTGTAATTTTCTTTTTCTTGTTCTGTCTTTGTCTGATTTTGGCACCAGGGTGATTCTGGCTTCATAGGAGGAGTTCAGTAGAATTCCTTCCTTCTCTATTTTATGGAAAAGTTTGAGAAGCAGTGGTATTAATTCTTCCATGAAGATCTGGTAAAATTCACCACTTAATCCATCTGTGCCTGGACTCTTTTTAGTTGGGATACTTTTTATAACTGCTTGGATTTTTGTACTTGTTACAGGTCTATGTAAATGGTTTATCTCATCTTAATTTAATTTTGATAAGTTGTATGAATCAAGGAAATCATCCATGTCAGTGTGAAGGATTCCTTCTAGTATTTTCTGTAGAGCTGGCTTAGTTGTTATAAATTCCTTTAGCCTGTTTTTGTTGTGGAATGTCTTTATTTCTCCTTCACTTTGGATAGATAGCTTTGCAGGATAAAGTTTTCTTGGTTGACAGTTGTTATCTTTCAGAACTTGGAATTCATCATTCCAAGCCCTTCTGGCTTTTAAAGTTTGTGTTGAGTAATCTGCTGTTATCCTGATGGGCTTGTTTTTATAGGTGACTTCCTTTTTTTCTCTAACTGCTTCCAATATATTTTCTTTGGTTTGTGTATTTAATAGTTTAATGATAACATGGTGAGGAGAGGTTCTTTCCAGGTTTTGTCCATTTGGTGTTCTAAAAGCTTCTTGTATCTGCACTGGCATTTCTTTCCTAATTTGGGGAAATTTTCCTTCTATGATTTTGTTGAAAATGCCTACTAAGCCTCTGGATTGAAAATCTTCTGCTTCTACTATACACTGAATTCTTATGTTTGATCTTTCATACTGTCCAGGATATCTTGAAAATCCCACTCATACCTTGCTATTACCTTGTTTTTCTCTTTATTGGCCTGTATTAGGTTTTCCACCTGGTTGTCTAGTTTATATATTTTGTTCTCTCCTTCATCTAGTCCACTGGTAAGACTTTCCATAGAGTTTTTTATTTTACTGACTGTGTTTTTCAGTGCTAGGTTTTCTGCCTGATTTTTCTTCATAAGTTTTATTTCTTTACTCATGTCTTATAATGCCCTTCTTATCTAATTAAGCTGGTTTCCTGTGTCCTCTTGGAATTTCTTCAGGAGTTTGTTTTCTTCTTTAATTCCTTTGTTTTCTTATTTTATTTCTTTGATTTCTTCTTTAATTTCTTTGAGTTTAGATAAAATAATTTTTTTGAAATATTTATCAGGCATTTCATCTAAAACAGTCTCATTGGGGGCCATTTCTGATGGTTTCATAACTTTTGGTGGGATTGTGTTGTCTTCTTTGTGTTTCTTGTATTATAATGTTGTGATTTTTGCATCCTGAGTTGATTTGATGCTTGGGTTTTCTGATAAGCTATGGTGCGTTTAGATTTGGAAATCCAACTATGTGCCTTTAGAGTAGGTGTCTAAGGTGCCAAGTGTACTTCGGTACTCCAATGAATCTGCAGAAGTAATCCAAGGTGTTCAATTTGCCTGCTATTCAATTATTCTTATGAGCTAGGTGGAGCAATTTACTGGCAAATTCTAAAGTTCAACTGAGCAATATACACATTCAATAAAAACCAGTACAGAGTTTGCAAGTGTGGGGATTGAAACAAACAGATAACCTTACAAAGCCACAATCCCTAAGGGTTTGTGTTGCTCTACACCCTTAATCCTGTCAGCTGAGAGGCTGAGATTTCAGTTCTGAAATGGGTTCCAGGTCAGCCTGGATCTGAATCAGACCCTGCCCCAAATAATGACAGAAGAAAAAGACAAAGGCCATATTAATATTAAATCATTAAAGGCAACAAGTCAACCCCCAAATACAGCTTAATTGAGAATGGTAAAGCCAACCAAGAATATGTAACCCATAACCTGCCCTGATATAGAAAGAGATACTAGCATTTCCAGTGCAGACCTATGTACCTCTTTTTTTTTGTCAGTTGGCCTTGTTACCTTTTGGGGTGGCTTCAAATCTCACCAATGCTGAGTGCCCACCTTGATCTCTCCATGTTGTGCTGTGAATCTGGTTCTCTGATCAACTGTGCTGGATGCCCAGCCACCAGGAGCTGAATGCATTCTCCAGAGGGTCATGGTTCTGCTGGTTGGGGAATGGGAGAGTGCAGGAAGCCTGGGGTTGGACTGGAAATGATCAGCTGGTTCTGCCTGTGTACCGCTGTCTCCTATTCCAATTTCTTGGCTTTGCAAGCAGGCTTATGAGGTTGGAAAATACCCTTGTTTGGTCTCTGCTCCTGCAGCTTGGTACTGGGTGGGCACGTGGATTTGCATGGGTCTGCAAGCTCTTTGGTGGGATTCTGGCTGATTTACTCATTTCTGATAGATCTTAGTCTCTCCTGCTTCTCTTCTGGGGATGATAAAAATCTATACACCTTCACTTTTCAGACAAAGAGTGTATTTTGCTGTGGTTTTGCTCAAATCTCTCCCGAGGCTGGATTGATGTGACTTGTATGCAGGCATTTTACCTGGAAGTCACACCCAGCCACACCTGAATTCAGAACCCATGTAATCTAGACCCTGTGGTGGCCACTGTTTATAATCATTGTGCCTATGACAATAAAGGAGGCAGATACAAAAGAACTGTCTGGAATCTCATGGGCCAGCTATCCAGTTGAATGAAGTGGTGAAGAGCGAGCTATGAAGTATGAGAGAACTGGCCTTAAATGAAGTGGAAAGAGAGCACTGACACTTAAAAGTTGTCCTCAGGCCTCCAAATGCACTTACACACATGAGTATGCATACACATTGTACACACGCACAACAAAAATACAAGAGTGAGGTCATTTCTAAGTGTGTGAGTAGATGCAGTGGTGGAGAGCTAGTGAAGGGAAATGGAAGGCCAGGGAGGTTTCCTCTGTGAGGTGACATCTGAGCTCCAGCCTGGAGTACGAGAAGAAGCCACCACAGGAAGAGAGTGATGGCAGTCCAGGTGGTAAGGACAGCAGTGCCAAGGCCCTGGCATGGGAAAAAGTAAGGATAGCTCTGTGGCTATGGTGGGACAAGGGTGGGACATGTGACTAAGGGATTGGGAGGTCTTGGTGTGTGTGGAAAGCTGCCAGTGTTTGGACTGAGAGTGTGATGAGAAGGATGAGATGGTAGTGTGTGAACAAAGAAGATTCAGGAGCCAGGGTCACTGTGTGATGTTTGTGGGCTCCTTCATCCATCCAAAAATCATAAAAATTTAAGTTTTTGGCTGCCCTTGTTATAAAGTTAAGCACAATGTTGATTCATTAGTATGCTTTTGTTATTAATTTATCAAATCTGGGACATTTTTGTGAATGCCTCAAAATACTACAGCCCTCCTAGCACCCCCTGTGCCTTATGTTTGTTAGGCCCTGGTTGGAGCTGCCCTGGCTCACTGAAGAGGTCAACGGTCAATGGAATTTTGGATGAGTCCCAAGACTGGCCCTGGCTAGTCTGCAATGTCTCCTTTCCTCCCCTAGATTCTTCATGCCCTCAAGAAGGTTCACTTCAAGACTTCTGATGGGAATGAGGTTATGTTTGATGCCAATGGAGATTTGGTGACAAAATTTGATGTTTACCAAGGACAGAAGACTTCAGAGGGCCGGTTCCACATGGTGCCCATAGGCACGATTGACCCTGGAGTCTCGTTGGGAAACAGAATGTTGGTCAATTTGAAGGATGATCTCCAAGTGAGTTGTCTGCATGCATGGAAGACTCCTGAGCTGTTGTATGAGTGTCAGAGGGAAACTCAGAGACTAGGGCTCCTAGGTCCTATTTGATGCATGAAATGGTTGTGGCCCTAGATCGTGCAATCATGACTCAGCCATGTCGTTTACCCAGTATGAAGCCTATACTTGTGGTGGGGTGAGGCATTTATGCACTATCAAAAATGAGAATATCAGCCAGGTGTAGTTGCTCATTCCTTTCATCAAAGCACTTGGCTGGCTGAGGTAGGAAGACTACTGTGAGTTCAAGGCTAGCCTGGACTATAGCATGAATTCCAGGTCAGCCTGTGCTAGCATGACACCCTACTTCAGAAACAAAATATGAGATCCTCAGTTGAATTAAAAAGTTTAATTAAAATCCATATCAGATGTTTCTTTCACAGAGCATTTGAGTGTCTGCATCCAGGATGTGCTCTGTGAAGAGAGAAATAGTTTACCTGTGAGGATGGCAGCACAACCGGCCAAATATGGTTTATGGAGCATCTGGGAAGTGGGCTTAACAGACATCTTATTTATTGTGCTAGTTTTTTTTTTTTTTTGGTCACTGTGACAAATGTCTAGCAGAAACAATTAGAAGTGAGGAAAGATTTATTTTGGCTCATGGTTTCAGAGGTCATAGTCTGAAGTCAGCTGGATCCTTTTTTTGTGGACCTATGGTGAGGCAGAATGTCAGAATCTTTTGCTTGTTTGGTGAAAGAAGTTACTTAACTCATGGGAGCCATGATGGAGGGGAGCAAGTAAGGAAATGAGGAGAGAGGAGAGGAGAGGAGAAAGAGGTAGAGATAGATAGATAGATAGATAGATATCTTTGTCCCATTACAGTGTCAATGACCTACTTCCTCCAATTAGAATCCCACTTCCTACTTTCCAACATCTTCCAATAATACCAGTAAACTATGAAACATTGGAGGATTAACCCATTGATTATGCAAGAGCTCTCAGGTTCCACTCATTAATGAAAAGCCCTTCAGCTAGTAATCAAACTACCAACCCATGATTCATACCAAAAACCTACTAACAAAATTACCTTCTGTTTTGAAACAGCTGTGTTTAAATGTCCACTCTGGACCACAGAAACACCTCTGCTCTGTCCACTGTCTGTAGACATATGGACCACTGACCACCTAAACCTTGTCTTTGTTCTTGGTGGTATCTCCAATCAGTGTTGACCCTGAGGTTTCCTAAGTGAGAATCAGGCTCTTATTCTCAGGCTCCTCCTACTTAGGAGACACAGGCAGTATTCAGAGAATTCACATGAAATCTCTTTCAGTGGGTTTGATTGGGGGACGGTTTTGTTCTCTTTAGATACAGAGGACCCCTCAGCATTCCACACTTCCCTCAAAGTCATTCTCACCCCTTACTTTCTTTCCCATAACGCTGACCTGGAGGTGGGAGCTGTGCCATGTAAGACAGTGTCAATGCTTCACAGGTCTCATTTAGATGAAGGGACATCTGGCTGTGCAACAAGAGTGTGTGTGGTGGGAGGTCAATAGATATAATTCTTTATTTTTTTGAGGCAAGCACAACAGACTGACCTTTTTATGTAAGACAGAGTGACAGCGAGAGTAAAAGAGAGAGAATTAGTACACCAGTGCCTCCAGACACTGTAATTGAACTCCAGATGTGTGTTCTACCTTGTGTGTATGTGTGACATTTCATGCTTGCATTGCCTTGTGCATTTGGCTTATGAGGGATGTGAAGAGTTGAGCATGGGTTCTTGGGCTTTTCAGGCAATCGCCTTAACTGCTAAGCCATCACCAATAGCTATAATTCTTGATGTAGGAGCTCTTGACAGACTGGAAAGGCACCAATGCACACTGTTCTACTAAGATTTTGCACAACATATCCAAATAAGATAGATTGTGTGTAGAAAGGGGTCTGTACATTCCCTCTGCCTGGATTCAAGGGTCTCTGTTACTGGAAGTTCACTGAGGACACTATGTTGTCACCAGGTGCCCAACTCTGTCTGCAGCCAGAGCTGCCCTCCAGGGTTCAGCCAGATGCCCCGTCAAGGTGAACCCCAATGCTGTTTTGATTGTAGCCCCTGCCCTGAGGGACAGTTTGCAGATCACAAAGGTAAGAACACATGAAACTGGAGTCTGTGGGGTCCACAAGGCATCATGGTCCTTAAGTTGTATTAATCTACTGCATAGTGCATGGTCTGCAGTTCACAGGGCACTTTGTGCATGACTACTAGTGAATATCCTAGTCTTACACTTATCTTTAGGTAAATGACTTACTGAACTATGTCAAATCAGGGTGGCTGAAAAGATATCCCAGCCGTTAAAGGCATTTGCTTGAATTATGTCAAATACACTAATGCATGGACTATAATTCCACTACCCAGCAAATTCTCACTTAACCAACAAACACCCCATGTCCCTTTGCCTCTGTTCCCTCTGTTGAAGAAGCAGTACATAATCTATCCCCACAATCCTCATGTGGCCATTGTCCTTCCCTTCATAATACTTCCCTGATGTCTATGGCCATCATAGGTAAGTGGAGCAGCATTGTGAGTGTTCTTGTACCTCACATTTTCCTTTATGTCAGTGAGATCTTTCCCAGTGGTTGACTGGTAACAAAACACCACATTCTGAATCATTTAAGTAATGGAAACTTATTTTCACAGTTCTGTACACTGGAAGACTGAAGTCAAGAGGCTGACAGGGTTGGTCCCCTCTCCTGAGCTTGCAGACAGTCATGGTCTCACTGTGCTTTGTCATGTTGACTGTGTGTTGTAAGGACACCAGTTATAAAGGATTAGGACCTGTGCACATGACCACATTTAGCTTTAATTACTTGATCTATAACTTAACTATCTTCAAATATCACATTATGAGATGATGGGGCTTAGGACTTTAACAAATGCATCTAGAAAGACGTAATTTCCTGAGAGCACATCACTGAAGTAGACTTAAAACACACGCACCAAGGCTCAGGGAGATTTTTTTTTTTTTCTGAATTCTATGAGTCAGTATTTTTTTATTTGAAAGAGAGAGAGAGAATGAACATACCATGACCTTTAGCCACTACAAATGAACTCCAAATGCATGTACCACCTTGTGCATCTGGCTTATATGGGTCCTGGGAGAACTGAACCTGAGTCCTTAGGCTTCACAGGCAAGCACCTTAACTGCTAAGCCATCTCTCCAGCCCTCAGGTCTATTTTTGAACCTAGGACAGAGGAAACTGGTCAGAACTATGGCATCTCTGGTGCTTGTGGTTATTGTGTGAGATTTTTAGAAGATGGTTCAGGGAGATTTTTTGAAGAGGGGCAGAAAGATTGTAAAAGCCACATGTTGACTGCTGCTCCCACAAAGCATAACCCACAACCCCATGGGAAATTCTACTGAGGAGGGTCCCCTGCTGAATGGGGGGAGGGAGGAGAAAAAAGATGGTACCAACACATGATGTGTCTATAAAATGTATGTGCTTAATAAAATAATGACTGCTAATAAGAACAATTACTGATACTATTTGGAGAAAAAGAATCATTAACATGGTGGTACATGCCTGCAGTTCCAGCACTTGCTAGGAGGAGGTGCTGCAGAAACTCAAGTTTGAGTTAGCAAGAAACTGTCACTGGGAGAACTCAGGTTTATTTATGCCAGAGAGCCCAGAGGGGCGAGCCCTCCGAGCTCTTCACCATGAGCTCTGCTCACACAGGGTTTATACAGGCAATTTGACATCATTCTGAGCCTTTTACATTACTGGTGAGCTTAACCTTTTTGGTTAAATGACTAGGAACCACAGCAGGAAATTATTTAGTAATAAGCAGTTTACAGAAGCAGAAGGCTGGGCAGCTTGCTGACAGCTATTCCATGGAGATAAATCAGTCAAAAACAGGATGAGTAACTGAATAGACACTGTAAATAAGGATGTGGTCTTGCAGCAGTGCAGAGACTGCATGCAGAACAGGACATGGAGGGCCCTGTTATTTTCTGAGTTAGATTTTCTGGCTTAAATTCTCTCATCACAGAAGTAGGAGAACCAGTAATTCACAGTTATCCATGGCTACATAACATGTTTCAGGCCAGCCTGAGCTACAAGATATTCTGTTTGAAAACAAGAACAACCACAAAACATCACACAACACACACACACACACACACACACACACACACACACACACACACAGTGTTCACAAGTTCCTCTTTGTGCTTCTGCCTCTAATGTCCCCCATTTCAGCCGTGTTAGCTAAAATTAATTCACAAATACATTAATTACTAGGAAAGGCTTGTAAGAACACTAGTGCTCGGGAAGCCTCTTTCACAGAGCTGGCTTGACTACCATACGTTGTGCGTGTGTCCCCCACAGACATGAAGAGATGTCTTCTGTGCCCTGAGGAGCAATACTCGAGCCACAGCAGAGACCACTGCCTGCCCAGGACAGAGATCTTCCTGGCCTTTGACGAACCACTGGGACTCGCTCTGGCCTTGGTGGCGCTCTTCCTGGCTGGTCTGGCTGTGCTGGTCCTTGGGGTGTTCCTGAAGCACCGAGACACAGCTGTGGTCAGGGCCAACAACCGAGCTCTCAGCTACTTGCTCCTGGCCTCTCTGGCCCTGTGCGCCCTCTGTCCCTTGCTCTTCCTTGGCCGTCCCACTGCTGTCACCTGCCTCCTGCGCCAGACCACCTTTGCTGTGGTGTTCACCGTGGCGGTCTCCTCTATTCTGGCCAAGACCCTCACAGTGGCCCTGGCTTTCAGGTTCACAAGACCAGGGGACAGGGTTCACGTATTCCTGGGACCACAGGCCTCTACTTCAGTGGTCCTTGTCGCTTCCTTCATGCAGGTCATTCTCTGTGGTGTGTGGCTGGGCACCTCCCCTCCATTCCCAGACAGGGACATGGTCACTGAGCCCATCCACATTGTCATCCAGTGCCAGGAAGGCTCTGGCATTGCTTTCTCATGTGTGCTGGGGTACCTGGGCTTCCTGGCAGGGGGCACCTTCTCTGTGGCTTTCCTGGCCAGGGGCCTGCCAGATGCCTTCAACGAGACCAGGTACATCACCTTCAGCATGCTGCTGTTCTGCAGTGTGTGGACAGCCTTCCTGCCCCTGTACCACAGTGCCCGGGGCAAGTCCACTGTGGCTGTGGAGGTCTTCTCCATCCTGGCCTCCACCGCAGGGTTGCTGGGTGGCATCTTCATCCCCAAGTGCTACATCATCCTGCTGAAGCCTGAGCAGAACACGTCTGCCTGGGTGAGGCAGGGACAGCGGGCTCGGCAGGAAAGACTGAGTGAGGCTCTCCAGAGAAGCCTTCCTATGTCCACGGCACAAAGTCCCAGGATGTAGTCCTCGTGGAAGACATCAGGAACACAGGCTGGGCTCACTGTTACTGTGTGGATGAGAAGGATGAAGAGTGAGATGAAGCACATGGAGCAAGAGGCCAATGCCTGCTGTGTCCAGACGGTGGACATGTGGAAGCTCATAACTGTTTTCTTTGTATTCCCTGCTTAGAGAGTTCACCATTATGAATGTTTGAAAAGGGTGATGAGGTAGTGAAGATGGTGATGATGATGATAAGGACTAGAAGTCTTTCTGAGGATGTGGGAAATTGAAACCCTCACTCACTGCTGTGGAGGTGATATGTAAAATGGACCAGTGGTTCCTAGAAAGGCTAAACATGGGACCTTGGAATTCCACCATTAGATACATACCCAAGGGAAATGAAAACCTGTCCACAAAAGGGTAAAAGAATGTCTGTAGAAACATTATTTATTATGTGAAAGTGGAAACCATCTGAATATCTATCAGTTGATGAATGGATAAACATGGCACACATTGTAAATATGTCAATGCTTCATTGTTTTTCTGTAGAAAGGAACAGGATATTAACACATGGTGCAACAAGGATGAACCTGTAAAACATGTTCACAGACTAAAAGGAAGCCTGACACAGTGCACCAAATGTTGTTTAGATTCCCCTTAAGGGAAATATCCTGAAGAGGCAAATCTGTAGAGTTTTCCTATACACTAATGATTTTCAGGGATTGAGAGGAGATGGGAGGTTAGGGGTGAAGACTAAAGGGTACAGTATTTCTTTCTGGAGGGATGAAAATCTAATGTTGATTTGTGATGTTTTTAAAATTTTGTGACTATTCTAAAAACCACTTAGTGAGCATTTTTTGAGACATAATCTTGAAATGTAGCAATGGTTGACTTGGCATGCACTATATGACCTTCACCAGCCTCAATCCTCTGACAACCCTTCTGCCTCAGATTCCAGATTGGTGAGAATTTATGTGTGCCACTACACTTAGGATATTGCTCATTTAAATGGACACCCTGTATGATATGTGTATTATATCTCTATAAATCCATTAATAAGTATTATGAATTATGGAATCCAGAGCTTCTTTGTATCCTAATTATTTAAAATAATGAAGCCTTTAAAAGTGAGATAATTACAGGGTGAAATATCAGGCAATGATATAAAGGAGTTATTTCCAATTATTTTTTTTTGAGGCAGGATCTTACACTAGTCAAGGCTGAACTGGAACTCACTCTGTAGTCCATGTTGGGCTCAAATTCACAGCGCTCCTCCTTCCTCAGCTTCCTGAGTTCTGGTATTAAAGGTGTGCACCATCACAACTGGCTTCTTTTGAACTCTAAGAATGGGATTATGGTTATGTTAGATAAGGTACTTGTGGTTTGATTCAGGTGTCCCCCATAAACTTAGATGTTCTGGATTCTAGGTTCTCCAGCTGATGGCAATCGAAAATTAATGACCCCTGGAGGTTGTATATTGCTGGGGGGTGGGCTTATGGGTGTTGTAGCCAGTTTCCCCATGCCAGTATTTGGCACACTCTCCTGTGGCTATTGTCTACCTTATGTTGGCCAGGGGGTGATATTCACCCTCTCCTCATGCCACCATTTTCCCTGCCATCATGGCATGTGGCCTCGAATCTGTAAGCCAAAAATAAACCCGTTTTTCCCAAAAGCTGCTCTTGGTCGGGTGATTTCTGCCTGCAATGTGAACCTGACTGTAAGAGTACTTATCCCTTGGAATTACACACAGCATATGAAATGTAATATAGCCGGGGATTTGATTTCACATAATATTAAATGGCAGAGTACCTGAGAGCATTCAACATGGCTCCATGGGGAAATGGAGGCTCATTAACCTCTGTTGTGTTTTTGCTTATGTTAAAAATTCCCACAATCAGAGCTGGGCATTGTGGCACATGCCTTTAATTTGGATGGCCATGAATTCAAAGCCACCCTGTGACTACATAGGGAATTCTAGGTCAGCCTGGTCCACAGTGGTACCCTACCTCAAAAAACAAAGCAAAACCCAAATCCCCATAATCAAAGGTTTTTGCTAAAAATTCCTTAGAGGACTGTGAAGAAGACCACAGAGAAAACAAACTGTTGGGTCTACCCTGTACATAAATCTGGCAGGACCAATGCAGGGGTACAGAGTATGAAAATTTCTCACTCAGTTTTTAGGCTCACATTCAGAGCTCTGTGAGATGCCTGCATTTTTAATGAGAATTCATATGGCATAGGAGACCTATTCAATTCACATCTGACCAGAAAGTAGAGAAGAAGAAAAGAAGGGGCAAGGGATAAGATGTTCTACTGACCTACCCCAAGAGATCTGTAGGTCCATGGGTCCTCCGGGGCCTGGTTGCACTTCCCCCAAAGGTGTCCCAGGCAACCATGGTGGTGAGCACACGAAAGAAGACTTTTGGGAGACAGCTTCTGTGAACAGTTCCCTTTAATCAATAGGGAAATGGGTTTTATAAGCAGGTGAGGATCCTAAGGGGATTGGTTGTACAAGGTTGCTTGCTGATGCCTAATTAGCATATGGGGACATACATTCTAGCACGCAGGCAATGGTGGTGGTGGGGGAAAGGCATATGGTACAGGGGTATGGATTGTGCAAAGGTGCTGGCTGATACCATATGAGGAGTTTCCTAGGCAACTGGCCAAAAGCCACAGGGTTATGGGCAAAGTCTAAGTCTTATCAGAATGTCCAGGTATCCCATGCTTGGAGAGGTAGTGGCCTTGCTTCCTGCAGATCTCAGAGTCTGAGATTTTGTCCAGGGGTCTAGGCTCACTGTGACCCCCAAGAATGGGGGAAGGATCCTGGCTCACTGCAACCCCCAAGAACAGGGGAGGAGCTCCCTTACCGGTCTGGTCCCTGAGATATGACCAGTGGTTCAGGCTGCTGCGACTTCTCCATAGCCTGGGGCCTTCATGTCAGACAGCTTAGGTTTGCTTTAACCCAGGGCCCTGCCTATGTTCAACAGATCCCCCTTTGTTTTTATAATGGGGAGGTGTCATATTGAGTGAAATCCTTATATTCTATCATAGGCTTATATAGAGCTAGATGGTGCACGAGAACCTGATTAGTAGCAACCTTAGCAATATTAGTTATTTGTTGTCTGAGAAATTTGATGGGGCAGGGGGCTACAAGTAATAGGGTTCCTATAGCAAGGAGGGTAGCTAAGGAGGAGGAGAAGCCAAGTGACTAAAGTGTTAGAAAACCAGGTGATGGGGTCCTCAGGCTTGTAGCAGTAAAGCAGCTCATTGTGGAGTTTTTGGGAGTTTTAATATCTGTGCAACAACATTTGATTCATTAACAAAACAACAACATTCTTATCCCAAGACCACACATGTCTCCCCATGTTCAGCAGTAATGAGGTCTAAGGCTCTATGGTTTTGAAGTATAGCACCTGTGAGAGAGTTCAATTGTCTCTGAAGAGATTCAAAGCTGCTATTGGTTGGGTAATTTCTGCCAGCAATGTGAACCTGACTGTAACAGAGGGTATCTTCCAGGAGCAGATCCAGAGCCAGGCCTGGGATGTGCAGGCTACAGGCAATCCAGGATGTCAGTCATCCCTTAATGGCAAATATTTGTACACACACACACACACACACACACACACACACACACACACACCACACCCACTCCTGGTCACAGCTAAAGGGAAGCTTCTGATCTTGAAGATGGAGATTCATATACTAGAATTGAAAGAAGTGCAGCATACAAAGGAGACTGCAGTAATTTAGTCACTGCCACGTGTTCCTGTATGTGGCAGGATTCTCAACTACCACATCAATTATGACATCAGAATCTGACAGGATCAAGACAGGAAGTACAAAATCATCCTACTTCTTTTTTTTTTTTTTTGGTTTTTCGAGGTAGGGTTTCACTCTAGCCCAGGCTGACCTGGAATTCACTACGGAGTCTCAGGGTGGCCTCGAACTCATGGCGATCCTCCTACCTCTGCCTCCCGAGTGCTGGGATTAAAGGCGTGTGCCACCATGCCCGGCTATCATCCTACTTCTTATAGCCTCTCCTGAGTCTCACTTTTTTTAATGTATAATTTTCTTTTGACAACTTCTATACTTACAGACAATAAGCCATGATAATTCCCTCCCCTCCTCCACTTTCCCCTTCACAACTCCACTTTCCATCATATCCCCTCACCTTTTCTGTTAGTCTGTCTTTTATTTTGGTGTCATTGTCTTCTCCTCCTATTCTGAGGGTCTTGTGGAGGTATTGCTAGGTACTGTGAAGTTATGGTAATCGAGGCCAATTTCTGTCTGGATGGTTGCATTTTAAGGAGTGGTACCCTTCCTTTGGCTCTTACATTCTTTCTGCCACCTCTTCCATATTGGATCCTGAGCCTTGGAGGGTGTGATAGAGATGTTTCAGTGTTGGACACTCCTATGTCGCTTCTTTTCAGCACTATTGCCTTTTGGGTCATCCCAGTGGTCACTGCCATCTGAAGAGAGAAGATTCTCTAACCAAAAGTGAGACTAGTGTTAATATATGAATATGAACATTAAGTGTAGTGCTTACAGTGCAGTTTACTGAGCATAATATATGCATTTAGCCAGACAAGAGCAGGCTTTACACACCTAAGGCTTATGACCTCCCCTGCCATAGGCTTTTGATTAGGTTTTCAGTACCAGGCATCCATTCCCTCCAAAAGAGTGGACCTCCAGTCCAGTTAGAGAGCCCTTAGGTTCCCCTAGAACAGACATGCCACTATTGCACCCATTGGCTCACTTGGCCTGTCTGGCCAAACTTGAGCCTTCCAGTGTCCACTGTTCTCACTGCTGATGACGTCTGTCTCCCATAGGGCTGCATGCAGTGCAGCTTTTTCTAGCTTTCAGTAGACTGGTCTATAGGGAGAAGGTTCTGAGTCTCATTTTTAAAAAGTCTTGTTTATTTGTATGTATGTGTTTCAGAGTTGCTTGCTGGTCACAGTAAAAACAAACAAATGAAAACAACAACAAACAAGATGCTTGCTCCACTATTTTGTGTCTTGTTTTATGTGGGTGTTGGCAAATCAAACTCAGGCTGCAGGCTTTGGAAGTAAGTGTCCTAAACCACTGATCAATTTTCCCAGCCTTTGTCTCTCTTAATAGTTATAAATTTGAGAATTTCTGTTGGTTATTATTTCAATTAATTAATTAATTTGCTTGTGCATAAGAACACCTGTATATGTGTAGGTGCACAGGGCCTCTTGCTTCTGAAATTGAAATTCTTTCCAACTTTACATGGGTGGCTGTGGAATTGAGCCTCGGACAGCAGGCATTGCAAACATGACCTTTCAACCACTAAGCCACCTTTTCAGCTCTCCTCTTTGTTATTTTTTTAGTCTATGTATTTCTTCTTCTTCTTTTTTTTTTAACTAGTTATATACACAGTGTGTATACAGTCATATTGATACCATTGTTAGACTCCTCCTTATCCTTCCCCTCACAGGGACCTTCCTCATTGGGGAATATGGTTATTGGTAAGAGGCAATGTCTTTGTGCATAATGACCCAATGTGTGGCTCTACCATTCTTTCTGCCCCCTCTTCCGCCAATTTTCCTGAGCCATGTTGGGTTCATTTTAGGTCTGCTTCAGTGATGAGGACTCAGGAGCATCTGTGTCTTTTGGTATCTCATTTGGTAGGAGTTGAGTGTTCTCTGTATCTATCTCCTTCACCCTTGTGCTGGTACCAGGTTCACCAAGAAAGCAGCACACTTTCTCATTTTCCCAATTCTTCTTAGTTTCAGCTGGGGCCCTTTTGAGGTGTGATGGGCTGGTTCTTTTCCTAGGATCTGTGTCCTTCTGAAAAAAAGAAGCAAATTCTCCAATGGAGAGTGAAGATAGTGCCAGATAAATGGGATAATAATTGTTACTTTAGAGAGAATTTAATAGGTGTAGGCCCTCTTGTAGCCCAGGATTGGTGGGAGTTTGATAGTGGAGAGCAGGCTCATTTTTGGATATGGTTCTTGTTTTCTAGCTCAAGCTATGGGTTCCATTCCACTGAGCAGATCAGTTAGCCAAATCAAGAGCAGTTGGTTTCCCACCATGGGCTGTGTGCCACTATTGCACTTGTGTGAACATCACGACAGGTTGTTTGCTGCTGAGTAGCTTAGACCACAAGTTGGTTGGACAGATGTTGGTCATTTTCCCCCAGTCGCTCATGTAGCACTTTCTAGAACTAGTCTAGCTAGCTGTTTGGGGACTAACTCTCTTCCAGATTCCAGCCAGGTCACTCCATGTTCCATACCAACAGCATATGGTATATTCAGCAGTATGATCTTACTGCTAATCTTTGGTGGGTCATCAAGTACTCTGACAGAAATCTGTCTTCTTTTGGGAAACCTTGTAGGTCTCTCTGATCAATAGTTCACTGTGGACGTTAGCCACATGCTGGTACTGGGAGTTACAGGACAGTGCCAAAGAAAAGAAGGAAGAAAAAGAGGTGATATAAAAGCAATAGAGAGAAGAGAAAGAAGAGGGAGGAAGGAAGAGAGAGAAAGAGAGAAAGAAAAAGAGAGAAAGAGAGAGAAACAGGAGAAAATTAAGGTCAGTCTTCATCATACCCTCTCTAGGGCCTTTTGATTCATGTGTTCCCTCTAAGGACCTGGTGAAGGTTCAACCATTCTGTCTTTAGGATGTAGAATTTTATGTTACCATTGCCATTTGGGTCCAGTTTTGTGTCCCCAATCCTCACCCTTGCCCTCCCATCCTGCTCCACCCACCCTATTGTCTGGTCCTTGAGATGCTTATTAGATATGTCAGCATCTCTGGTAGATTCATGTTAGGAGCCACAGATGACTGAGACCATGCAACAATTATTTTTCTGTGATTGGGTGAGTTCACTGAGAATGATCTGTTCCAGGTTTGACCATTTTTTCTTCAAATTTCATTGTGTCATTTTTCCTTACTGCTGTGTAGAATTCCATCATGCAGTTATACCACATCTTGGTTATCCATTCATCTAATGATGGACATCTGGGTTGATTCCAGCTCTTAACTATTATGAATTGAGCAGCTATAAACATGGTTGAGCAAATCTCTCTGAACTGAGGCATGGAGATTTTAGAATAAATATCCAGTGTTTACTCTATTTACTTGAGACAGAGAGAGAGAGAGAGAGAGTGCCCCAGCCACTGAAACCAACTGCCTATGCATGCACATGCACCACTGTGTTCATCTGGCTACGTGGAATCTTGGGAGTCGAGTGTTGATCCTTAGGTTTTGCTGGCAAACACATTAAACACTAAGCAATCTCACCAGCCTCGGTTATTTCTTAAATAGCTGTAATTATAAAGGATTCATATCCAGATAAAACTTGAACTCTTCAAATGGACAATCTCTTCTATCTCCAGGATCAGATTCCAAATGTCAGCCAAGCCCTTCAGGGATCCCTCACCAAACTGCTCATCATGCCAGCTTGGAAGCCCCTTGTTCACAGAGCCTCTCCTTGCTGGTTTCTTAGTAGTGCTGTCCTTCATTCCCATAGTATTCCATAAGTACTGGGACCACCTTGCCCTTGTAATCAGATAAATCAGCAGATGTTTTGGTGTTTGCAATTATCATTTTTTAATCAAGAATTTTTAAACATTAAGTTGAATATTTGTATATGGGTACCTCAAGTGTTGGTACCATCATTTCCCTCCTCCATGGCCCCACTCCACTGAGGGCCCCCTTAGTGGGATTGCTCGGATTCACCATGGAGTTGTAGGTTATGAGTTGTGAGAGCAGTAGTCAGTCATTGAAGCCAGCAGAATTTTCATGATGATTTCATTTTTACATTTTTTTTTTTTTGTGGTAGGGTCTTGCTCTAGCCCAGGCTAACCTGGAATTCATTATGGAGTCTCAGACTGCCCTTGAACTCACAGCCCTCCTCCTACCTCTGAATCCTGAGTGCTGGGATTAAAGATGTGCACCACCACAACTGACCTATGTTTACATTTTTTGTGTGTGTCTGTGTAGAGTATGTGTGTAGTGTGGTGTGTGGTATGAGATGTTGTGCTTGTATGTGTGTGTGAAGATGTGCACATGTCATTGACATATGTGCAGAGGCCAGAAAAGAACTTTGGGTATCTCTGTGTACTGCTCAACTGTGTTTTACTTTGAGATAGGGGTCTTTACCTTGATGCGAAACTGCCATCAATCAGTGAGCCCTAGTGAACCTCCATTCTCTGTCCTCCACTATAAATGGGGGTTACAGCCTTGTGTGGCCATGCTCCACTTTTTATATGAGTTCTGGGGATTGAACTTGGTGGTTTCTGTAACAAGAGACCCTCAGGCTTAAACAGCAAGCTTCTTAACTACTGAACCATCTCCCCAGCCTGTAAATGATGTTTACAATTTAAAAACTTAAAAATATTTTTATTATTTATTATTGTGTTTGTGTGTGCACGTGAGTGCATTGTACATGTTCATGTTTCCACCTCCCATCTTGCCTTCAACATGTTTGGCATACAGAAGCCCACCACCACAACTTCTGGCTTTTTGTTTTAGAGAGAGACATAGAGTGATAGAGAAATAATGAGTGTGCCAGGGCCTCTGAGCTGCTGTGAACCAACTCCAGACTCGACCTCCCCTTGTAGGTATGCATAGCATTGCATGCTCGCGTTACTGTTGGGTCTGGCTATACATGGGATCTGGAGGATTCAGACAGGACATCTTTGGCTTCACAGGCAAGTGCTCTAACAGCTAAGCCATCTGTCCAGCCCAGCTTCTGGCTTAAATTTTTATTATTATTATTTGCCTGGGGAAGAGAGAGAAAGAGATAGAGTTAAATAGATAGAAAAACATATATGGAGAGAGAGAGAGAGAGAGAGAGAGAGAGAGAGAGAGAGAGAGAGAGAGAGAGAGAATGAGTGTGCCAGAGCCTCTTGGCACTGCAAATGAACTCCTTGCACCACTTACATGCAGCACTTAGAGTATGTGGCTTTACATGGGTACTTGGGAATGAAACTTGGGCCATCAGTGTTTGCATGCAAGCCACTTTATCTGCTGAGCCATCTCCTCAGCCCCTTCTGGCTTTTTACATGAGGTCTGAGAATCAAACTCAGGTACTCCAGCTTGAGCAGCAAACACTTTGTCCACTGAGCCATCTCCTCAGTCCTTAAACCACATACTCCTTTTATCATTTTTTTTTTTGTGAGGGGCGGTAGTGGGGACTCATTATAGCCCAGGCTGACCTGGAATTCACTCTGTAGTCCCAGGCTGGCATCACAGAAGTCCTCCTACTTCTGTCTCCCAAGAGCTTGGATTAATGGTGTGAGCCACCACATCTGCATCTAAAATCCTTTTCATTTACAGTCTTCATACATGTCTATAATGTATTTTGATCATGCTTTCTTCCCTCCACTCACTTGTTCCCACTTCCTCCATTGCCCTTTAACACTTAACCCCTTCTTCCAATAAGTCTCCAGCATTTTGATGTCTTTTCCTTTTAACTTTTTTATTTATTCATATTCACAGGAGAGTGGGAGAGAGGGAAAAATGGAAGGAGGAAGAGACAAAGACACACAGAGAGAATATTAAGGCCCCCTCCATTGCAAATGAACTCCACTTTGTGCATCTGACTTCAATGTGGGTACTGGGGAGTTGAACCTGGAAAGTCAGGATTGCAAACAAGTACTTTGAACCACTGTGCATTCTCTCCAGCCCCGTGACGTCTTTTTTCTTATTTCCCTCCCTCACCATCATGACAACATGTTCATGGCTCAGTACAGTGTAGGCAATGACGGCCACTATGAGGTCATGAGTGTAACAGCCACCCCTGTCTGGAAGAAAACATTTCAAAGCACTCCTACCTATCCTCAAGCTCTTACATTATTTCTTTCCACCCTCCCTGTTGAATGTTTCCTGAGCCCTAGCAGGTGTCATCAAAATGTCACATTTAATGTCAAGCAATTTACTGCCACTTCTCAGCATCTTGATGAGTATTTCATCATCATTGTAGTCAGTACAATCTGTTGAAAGAGGTTAAGATGAGTGCAGCACTACTGTGTGAGCACAAGCTTAAGTATTTAGAGGGAAACTCAATCAGCATAACATATCCCTTTATCCAAATAACAGTAGTCACTTCCCTCCCCGCCCACCTAGGGCTCACAACCTTCCAATCCATAGGGTTTAGACTAGGTTTCCTGTACCAGGCATGGATTCCCTCCCATGGATCAAGCCTGACAAGATGTCATACCTGTGCCATAGTGGCACTGTCCTAGGTGGGTAAGCGATGGCTCTATGATTGTCTAAGAGATCGACTCCATGGAACTCGTGGAACTGGGAACTAAGTCAGAATCACACAGAGAACCAGGATCATGGACTCCAATAAGAAGCACCCACTAGTCTTTTGTCAAAAGGGAGGCGTTGCAGTCAGATTTGCATTTCTGGCAGAAGACATGTGATCAAGAGCAGCTAGTGGGGAAAGAGCACTTATTCTGGCGTTCAGGCATGAGGGGAAACTCCATGATGGCAGGGGTTATGATAGCATGGGCAGAGGGTGGACATCACCACTTGTCCAACTTCAGGTCGACAGCAGCAACTGAAGAATGTGCTAAACACTGGCAAAAGGAAGCTGGCTATTATATCCATAAACCCATCCCCAACAATAAACTGCCTCCAGGCTTTTATTGCCGAGTTGCCATTAGCTGGGGATCCTGCATTCAGAACATCTAAGTTTATGGTGGACACCTGAATCAAGCACCACAGGAGGCTACAGCCATCATCATCCCTCCAAACTAACTTTGCTCATTCCCTTGAATCTATGCTGATCTAACTCTCCATTGGAGAATTTGTTTTTATTTTACAAGTAGTAGTAAAAATGGAGGACAACCATAATCTATCAAAAAGAAAAGACAGCTGATTCCCTAAGAGGAGATGATCCGCTCCTTGCACATCAGCAGAGTCCAGGTGAAAACACAGAGGAATTGATGAAATGAACAAGAGTGCTGCTTCCACATTGCGGCTGATAACCACCATCAGGGTGATGGTGATAGACACCGGTGATACTGAAAACATATCAAAGCAGAAATACAGAACCTGCTGAGAGCTCAACACTAAAGTAGACTTAAAACACACCCAACAAGTGTCATGCGCCTTTGTATAAGAGGGGCAGAAAGATTTTAATAGCCACAGAGTAGAAGGGAATGTTCAGAGGTATTCCCCCCCCCAATGACTGACTGCTGCTCTCAAAACTCATAACCCACAACCCCAAGGTGAATATCAACAATCCAACTGAGGAGAGTCTTCTGTGGAATCAGTATAGGGAGAGAGAAATGACGGTACCAACACATGATGTGTCCATATAAAGTGTCTACTTAAAAAGGGTTTATATATCAATCATTTTTGCCCAAATTATAATAATTTGAACAGGTAGCAAATGTGGAAGTGAATAAAATGACATGCATGGACTTAAACTCATGTAAAATTTAAAATGTGAGCTTTAAGAATGTATTTGATATAGAATTCAAGTTCAGGTGATATGAAGTGTTGAAGTTCCACATTTTTCTCTTCTTACATCAGAATATATTCATTCCTTTGTTGATGTTTAGGCATGGGGTTGAGATCAGCTACTGAATGCATTTTGAATACAAGTAAGTCTCAGTATAAAAAGGGATAATGTAAATTGCAAAACGAACTTTTTCTTTTTGTTTTGTTTTGTATTTTGAGGTAGGGTCTAACTATAGCCCAGTCTGACCTGGAATTCACTGTGTAGTCACAGGGTGGCCTCGAATTCACTGTGATCCTCCTACCTCTGCCTTCCAAGTGCTGGGATTAAAGACGTGGGCCACCACGCCTGGCCAAAATGATCTTATTATTCCTCATGAGTATAAAAGGACACATGGTTGGGTAGCAGCATGTTAAAATAGCATTAACTCCCTCCAGTCTTGGGAGTTTCTCAGGTGTATAGAATCCATAAAGGGTGACAGAGTTACCCAACCAATAAAAGAACACAAAGCAACTTACCAGCAAAAGGATGCTGTGAGTGGCTTTGGTTTCAGGAGATGTCTGGGATGAGAGACTCTGGCTGTGGACATGCCGGGTTCTCCTATGATGTCTGAAAAGGACATCTACCATGTAGAGGCTGGTTGACATCATGAAGACCACAAGAAGGAGATCTCGAGTCAATATGACAATGAAAAATGGCCATGAATTCTCATCCCTAAACTTCTTGGTTTGACAGTAAGCATGAACATATGCCCTGCCAGCATGACTGGCATTGTTCCTGGCATTTACAGTATTAATTACATGAATGTAAATGGACATGTTGATGACCCAGGAGAAAAAGAAAGAGGGAAAGATCCATGTAGAGAGTTTATGTTTCATCCACGCCCACTTGGAGTTACTGGGACTGATGGCTATGGCTTGAAATGTACTGAGAATAGAGGTAGTACAGATGGAAAGACCCTGGGCAACTCTGTAGATATACAAGACTGCCTTACAACCAGCATCATTGAGAAAATGTCTCACTCCAAAGGATGATGCGATATCAGGTATCAACAAGAAGATAATTGTCAAAGTATTGGCCATTGTCAGGTGCATGAAAATGGAATCTATGGGTTTCTTCAGATAACGTTGATCTAAGAATATGTACACATATGACAGGAAGAGCAACGAGTTCCCTATGACGCCGATACAGAACTCAGATGTGAGGAAAATCCCCAAGATAGTGTCATTTGAAAACATGATCAAAATGATGCTTTAGTTATTATCAGGTTTGTCACAACTACATTGAAAACAAGGGAACTCTTCTAAAAGTATTTTAAATAGTGTTTGAGGACAAAAATGCTGATTTACAGTTCCCAAGCCAGAGAGAGGTGGTGAAATATCCAATTCCTTTGTATTTCAGCTGCAGAGATCACACTTCAAGGAATTGCATGTCAGGGATTCTTGAGAACTTTACTGGATACAAGGACCTGAGAAGCAGAAAGAATTCATTTAAACAGCCTGAATTCTGTTATATTAGCAGGAGGACATGTCGGCCTATGGGAGAGAGATGTTTTCATTCCAGAAGTCATTTTCCTTAGGAACATTAGATTATATCTCTCTCTTTACCTGTGTCAATGTTTCAATATTTCTAAGGGATATGTTGCTTTAAACACAGTCAGTAATATACATACTTAATTTTTGGCCTCATATCAAACAAATATTGAGGCCTTCAGTGATGTTCTATGGCAGTTTTAGTGCTCATCACTTAGGGGAGAGCTGTGGACACCCACAAATCAATTCACAGCTGCTACTGAACATTCCATGGTATAGGTGTGATGACATATGCACAAAAATACATTTTCACCAATAATGAGAAATCATATCATGATGATGAGAACCAGTCTAACAGAGAATCCATGTTTTCTATTATTAAAACATGCATAAATTCTAAATTCCAGTTTCCCTGTTAAGACATTCTATGTGGTTTTTATGTAACTAGAATTACTAGGCTTCCAAATATGCTTAGAATACAGAGATATGAGATTTATAAATATAGTTTGTCAATATAATATTTGTGAAATTTATAATAAAATTCATATTGTTAATTCACTGCCTTTTTGTTTTACTATTATTTCAGTTAGGAGTCCATTGTTTTGTTGATTTGCTGTTTGTCATATGAAATGCAATCCTTGGTTCTTAAATAGAAGTCTACGAATTCTAAACAAGTTTTTTTTTATGCAAAGTACCTAAGGCAATCACCATTTCTATCAAGCTGCAACAAATCTCTCCTAAGCCAATGATACTATCATTCTGTACTTGAGGGATCAACATCTAAATTATTTATTGACAAACATCACACTGGCTTATCATTCTTCTGTAACTTCCTTTCTGTATTGTGGAAACTTCAATTTATTTTTTCTATATTTACATTGATTGAGAAATGAGATTGTGATATTTTGCAATTGTCAAGTATTGAACATATAATTTTTGAACATGCATTTGTTGCAGTTACATTATTATTTCTTGGGTAAACAACCTACCAGAAGCAATTTATGTGAGGAAAGGGTTTATTTCAGGCTTATAGAATTCAGAGAAAGTTTTGCTGTGGCATAAGATGCTGTTCACTTCATCATACATCTATAGTAGAAAGTCAGAACCAATATCTAGAGTTCAAGCTGGGTATCAATACACACATTAGGGAGGGATTCAAGATCCACTGAAGACTACTAAATAGAAAGCTTAGTAAATATATGTGAGGCAATGGAGCCATTTACATTCAAACCTCCACATGCATCTTATCTTTACCAGGCCATATGATCACTTCTCATTCATCTCACACTTTCTGGTTCTCATATCTCACTCAGTTTCAGCAGATTGCCTGACTCACATCTTACTGTTCATGAGTTCTTTGTCATTCACCTCTATTTACTTGATTCCTCTCCTTCGAAATCCAAACCTTTCATGACTTTGTCAGCCAGCTGAACATACAAATTTCCCTTCCCTATTTGTGTGGTTAAAGTTACCTTCTGGAATGATAAGCGAACCTTCATAAAATATCAGGTATTACTTTCAACACAAATGAAAATCATTTTCACTATGGCTCTTAGAGACAAATTTAAACAAGCTACAGTGGAAGAGAAGGTCATCTGAAGCATTTACTAGGCTAGTATGCACTACTTCTGACATTTATGAAAATAAAAAGACACTTTGACCACAGATTAAAGTATTTTTAAACTGTATGAAAGACTCAGACACACACACTCACATTCTGCAATTATAGCCACAGGTTATCCAGAGGTAGAAAAAACAAGTAGGGAATTTAAAATAGCAATAAAAATCAAATTTCCATCACATTCATTGAGCAAAATACACAGGCCAGATACAGTATGGGCCAGTGTTGCAGTCATGTTTGCATTGCTGGTAGAAATCACCCAACTAAGTGCAGCTTGTAGAAAAAAACAGGTTTGTTTCGGCTTCCAGGTCTGTGGGGGAAGCTCCATTATGGCAGGGAAAATGATTGCATGAGCAGAGTCGACATCACTCCCTGGCCAACATAAGGTGGACAATAGCAACAGGAGGTGTGCCAAACACTGGCAAGGGGAGACTGGTTATAACACCCATAAGCCCACCCCCCAACAGTACATTGCCTAAGGAGGCATTAATTCCAAAATTTCCATCATCTAGGAACCTAGCATTCAAAACACTTAAGTTTATGGGGGACACCTGAAACAAACCACCACAGCCAGGATCTTTCAATTTGTCCAAGAACAAATCTGAAGATGTTCTTATCACAGAGACATATTATGGAACTATAAGGATGGGTACACCGTTTCTTCAATTTTTTTTGATTCCATGTTGTGTTTATAAATTATATAATTCCTTTGTGCATCATATGTTTAAATTATTATTTGTCTTGATAAAAAGTTTTAGAAATAAAAGGGATAAATGCAGGAAAGATTCTGGGTGTCTACACTAGGCAGTCACACCTACAGTGATAGTCACCACCCAGATTCATGGATAACTATAATGATGCTGAGGGAAGAAATGCCAAGAAAAAGAGTAGCCACAGATAGATGTGTGATCAACAGTGTACATTTATAAATATACATTTCATATAGGTGATTAAAAGCTTGTAAATATAAAAAATGTACATAAATCCATGTTGGTGGCATATAAAGTTTGAATCAGAGAGACTTGGGAGTTCTAATGCCTGTCACTGAGTGTGAATGTGACAATGATCAAGAGATAAAGGGCTTTTGTGTCACTCTGACCTTTCTGAAATCAAATGAGTTTTCCCTGATCCCAACTGGAACACAGAGAAGGATCATTAGGAGACTGTCTCTGGGCCTTGGAAAAAAGAGAGAGGTAGTTCCAAGTTGATGAATATAAATAAAACACAGTCTTCTCATTTGTGAATTCTTCAGCCTTACTGATGTTGAAAATGCCTGCATATGAGAACAGGGCACCACAGACAGAGTGCATGAAAGTTCAAGTAAGGAAGCAGCAGATCCCACAACCCACAAAATGGACTTTGTTATGGGCTCATAGACAGGAGCCTGTCCCGGGTGCCAGGGTGACAGGGCGATGTCTGCCTCTGGAGCGAGGAGGAAGAGATTTGTATGTTACCCAGACAGCAACCAGCTACTAAAATGCCATGGTAATTTCTCCAATCCTACAAGATGTCCATGTTCAATTATGAAATAAATCAGCTGTTAATGAACATTATAAGATCCTGACACATCTCTAGTCTGTCTGTCTGTCTCTCTCTCTGTGTTGTTTTTGTGGTTATTGGATATAGGGTCTTATATCCAAGGCTGTCTTTAAATTTACTATGTTCTGAGGAGGTCTTTACCTTCTGATAGTCCTGCCTCTGTCCTCCTAAGTGCTGCTTTGTTTGTTTAGAAAAAAATTATTTTATTGTATTTTAGAGAGCAAGACACACACACACACACACACACACACTCAGAATTTGCGTGCCAGGGATTTGGCCACTGCAATCGAACTCTAGACACTTTACCGCTAAGCAATCCCTCCAGCCTGCTTAGTGAGTTTTTGAGACAATGTTTGGAAATGTATTTTAGGCTTTCTCAGAATTTGTCATCCTACTGCCTCAGGTTTCCAAGTTCAGGTTTATAGTGGTAAGCCTCCATACCTGTTTATGGATATTGTTACTGCATATTAATTGTACAAAATAACTGATTTCATTACTATAATTTAATATGTGTGTATATTGTGCTTTGATCATATTTTCACCTTTATTACTGTCTTTATCTCCTGACACCCTGAGTAATCCCTTTTACTTTCATGAAGATTCTATACAGGAGAGAATGGGAAAGCTTTTATTTGTGAGTCTGGGTTATAGATAAGATAATGACTTCCAGTTTGATTCATGTTCACATGTTCTTTTAAATAAGATGATATTGGTAGGCTGGAGTGATGGCTTAGTGGAAAGACATGTGCTCAGCAAGTATGAGAATCTGAAGGTACCTGAGAAGTCTGAGATTACCTGAGTTTGATCCCTTAGCATCTAGGTGAAAAAATCTGGACATATCTATGCACACCTATAACTCTAGTACTACAGTCAGATGAGATCAGAGAATTGGTGGTGCTCCCAGTCAGCTCTCGGTTGAGTGACAAAGAACACAGGCAGATCAGCAAGAAGAGGATGACATTCAATGTTCTCCACTGGCCTCTGAACGAATGTGCATGGGGTACACACATGACTGTGCATATGTGCTTATACCATGTACATCACATCAGAGAGCATTGCACATACAATACACACAGTCACACAAAATAACTTACTTTTGCATAAAGCTAATTGCATATGTGAGCTATATTTTCATCATGCAATCATCCACTCATGAACACCTTCACTATTCCATATCGTGTCTGTTATAAACAGTGTTTTGATGGACATGGGAATGCAGATTTGCTATAGCAAACTGAAAATAATCCTCTTAGATATCTATCCTGTAGTGACATAGTGCATTGCATTGTACATCTATGTTAAGTCTTTGAGGAACAGCCAGAACATGCAGAAGATTAATAACTTCAAAATCATGTTATGTCTGGAATGCAAGAGTCACCTGTTAGACATAGTGGAGGTTTCAACTGTATTGACTATCATGGTATGAAGCTAGATGCCTGCACTGCCTCTAGATTTTATTTCCTTTAAGGAGAACAGGACCATCGTGTTTTCAAGTGTCATCTGAGAAATTTCACATAGAGAACTATAAACTGATAAAACCTTCCCCATGAAAAACAATTTAACCAGTCCTTTGTCATTTTATATTGTTAGTATTTGCGGTAGTTTGATGTACCCCCATAGAGCAGGTGTTATTAAAATTGAGGGTGCAGCTTCTGCCTCCAGAAGGCAGACTCCTGTTGGGCCATGGGGCTTGTTGCTGGGGGCAAATCTGAATGCCAGCCTAAGGTACACAGAGTGAGCTCTGTGGGTCTTGCTGCTTCAGTTTAGCCCTCATGCTTGTGGTGCTCGCTGTGTGGTTGTGTCTCACTCCTTGGATGTGTGAATGGGAGTGAGCTTATTTTGCCCTCAATGGAACTTTCCCTGGATCTGTAAGCTTCAGATAAATCCTTTCCTTCATATACTGTGCTTGATTTGGAAGTCCATCCCAGCAGAGTGGAGCTGACCACAGCAGTATTCATTCCTCTACTTTCTTTACGAAGGGAACATACATTATCATATGCAGGGTTTTGTTACTTACTGTTTTGACTTTTGTATTAGATTTTAAATGGTCCTATAGAGTAATGAGTTTTGTTATGACATTTTTGTTCACATTGTATTTATTGATCTCACTTTCCATTCCCTTCCCCTTCTCCTCAGCCCAATCCAGCTGGTTGGCATCTCCCTTTCCTCACTTCCATTCTGCTTTCATATCACATGAACTATATTATATTCTCATCATCTCACTCAATATCTCTTTTTCTCTCATGGTTAGTTCAGTTTTATTCCCTTCCCCCCCACAAATTAAATTTAGATCAGAATTAGAGTGAAAACATACTACTTTGTGTTTATTATTCTGGATAATTTTGTTATTTTAATAACTTCTACTTCTACCCAGTTTCCTACAAAAGGCATGTGTTCAAGTAAGAAAGTGCCTTTAACCACTGGTCTATCTGTCGTGCCCCATGTTTTCTCTGTATATAGTTCACATCAATCAGCAGAACTATTTCAACTTGAATATATAACACTTGATCTAAGAAAATTTAAGGGAACAGAATTATTGAATGTCTTCAAGAGCACATAATTTAAATTTGTATGTGAAATACATGTGTCATCAGTATGTCATGTCAAAACATAACTGAATTCAAAGGAGGTATTATAAAATTGATCATTAAAATAGAGATTTAAAAAATGTCTTCCAGTAATTATCAGAGCCCCCAAAGAAAAATAGCAATAGGCATACAAAAAGTTTGAACATGACAGTTTATCCTCTTAAGATAAAAAATAATCTTTGTACATTGCTGAGCACAGACTGAGACCCTGCCTCCCAAAATCATCTTATACAACACCATGGGATAATGATGTTTTTCTCTGAGGCACATATGAAGCAAGTAGTAAATAATGACAGCTCTGAACAAAGAACCCAACACAAACAAAATAGGTAGTAGTAATCACAATGAAAAGTTTTGTTATGAAAGTCAACTGCAGAATATGTAATATAGACACCAGTGTGAAGTTACAGGTAAGAAATTTAAACAGAAAAAAAGACACTGAAAAGGAAATGTAAAATGAAATGTAACATGCAGGATTTAATAGATAAAAGCATAACAGTGGCAAATAAAATCCCTCTCCTAAACTGGGCGTGGTGGTACATGCCTTTTATCCCAGCACTCAGGAGAGGACTGCTGTGAGTTCAAGGCCACCCTGACAATTCATAATGAAATCCAGGTCAGCCTGGGGTAGAGTGAGACCCTACCTTGAAAAATCAAAAAATAATCAATCAATCAATCCCTCTCCTAAACCAGGAATGTTGGTTCACACCTGAAATCCCACTACTATGAATGTTGAAGCAGGAGGATTGTCATGATTTTCAGGCCAGCCTGGAATAAAGTGAGGCATTCTCCCACCCAATAAAACAAAAACAAAAAACTAAACAAAACAAACAACCAACCAACCAACAAACAAAAAACCAGGAGTGGTGGAGCAAGGTCAGGACCCTTGTCTCAGAAGAGAAAACAAAAAGACAACATAAGCGCTAGGGAGCTGCGTCAATGGTTAAAGGTGTTCACTTCCAAAGTCTGATACCCTGGGTTCAATTCCCTAGTACCCGCGTAAAGCCAGATGCACAATATTGCATGTGAATCTGGAATCTGTTTTCAGTGGTAGGAGGATACCTTAGTGTGTCCATACATCATCTCTTTCTTTCTCCCTCGCTCACACTCTCTCCCATAAATAAAAATTTTTTTTAAATAAAAAAGCAGAAAAATTATAAAGAATGGAATGTGGACAGGAAAACCCAAGTTAATGTCAGCAAGGAATTCACTCCACTCTCCTGTGTGGAGCTGCACCACTGCCCAGGGGAAGTAAACCTCACAGGACTGAAGGATGGACGCAGCAACTGGGAAACAGCGTGTGTTTCTCAAAACAGTATATCCTGTCTACATATGCAGATAGATTTGGGAGTTTTAGAGATATGTACACATTTCTAGAAGAGTTATCATCTCATGGAATACGTTACAATTGTATAAATTGCCAATAAAGTGTTGCCCTTCCATTATAAAACTGAATTGTTAGCTAGCACAAATACTAAAGCACTCAAATAATGAGAAAACAGCAAAAACAAGTATGAAACTAAAGAGAAATCTTGTAAGTGGGAAATAAAGTTATATATAACAGACTAATTAGAGAAAATAAATTTGAAAATTTAGTCTTAGAAAGGGTGGATAGGGGAAGAACAACAGTCAAAAAGTCTCCGTACCTCCCTCTCTCTTGTCAAGACTGTGTGTCGCAAACCCTCACGCAGTCAGTCTTAGAAAGGCTGCCTAGCAGGAGCCAGGACTAAATCAGTAAAAAATATAAGTAAAAAATATAAAAATATATGCATGTTGATGACCCAGGAGAAAAAGAAAGAGGGAAAGATCCATGTAGAGAGTTTATGTTTCATCCACGCCCACTTAGAATTACTGGGACTGATGGCAATGGCTTGAAATGTACTCAGAATTGAGGTAGTACAGATGGAAAGACCCCGGGTAACTCTGTAGATATACAAGACTGCCTTACAACCAGCATCATTGAGAAAATGTCTCACTCCAAAGGATGATGCAATATCAGGTATCAACAAGAAGACAATTGTTAAAGTATTGGCCATTGCCAGGTGCATGAAAATGGAATCTATGGGTTTCTTCAGATAACGCTGAGCTAAGAAGATGTACACATATGACAGGAAGAGCAATGAGTTCCCTATGACGCCGATACAGAACTCAGACGTGAGGAAAATCCCCAAGATCGTGTGACTTGGAAGCATAATTAGAATGATGCTTTAGATATTATCAAGTTTTTCATGAATATATTGAAAATAAATGGACTGTTCAAAAAAAGTTTAAATAATGTTTGAGGAAAAATATGCAAATTTACAGTTCAGGAGTAGAGAGGGGTGGTGGAATATACAATTCCTTTGTATGTCATGTCCAGAGATCACATTCTTGGAATTGAATGTCAGGGATTCCTGAGACCCTTACAGGATACAACAACCTGAGAAGCACGGAGAATTCAATGTAAACACTCTGAATTCTTTTACGTTAAGCAGGAGGACATGTTGGCCTATTTGAGAGAGAAATTTGCATGTCATAAGCCATTTTCCTTAGTTGTATAAGACTATATTTTTTTGTTGCGTTTCAATGTTCCAATACTTCTAGAGTTCATATATTTTTAGAAAAACAGACAGTAATACACATACTTTCACTGATTTTTCATTTCATAACAGGTCTGGGGGTTACCAGCAATGTTCTAAGGCATTTACTTTTAGTGCTCCTAACTTAGTGGAGAGCTGTGGACTTGCACAAATGAAGCCAGAGCTGCCACTGAACATTCCACAGTGTTCAGCCCATCTGCACAAAAATGCATCTTCTATAACCACAGGCAGTCATACCATGATGAGATCCTGTCTCACAGAGACTCCATGTTTCCTCTTGTTGTAACATGTGTAAATTCTAAGTCCTAGTTTTCCTGTTAAGACATTCTGTGTGGCTCTATGTAACCAGAATTACTGGGCTTTCCAATATATTTAGACTATGGTGATATGGGATTCATGAATAGTGTATAGTATTATGAGACTAATGAAATGTACACTAAAATTCATATTATTAATTGACTGACTTCTATGTCTTACTATTATTTCCATTAGGAATCCATCTTTCTCTTGATCTGCTAAATACTTGGTTCTTAAACAGAATCTATGAGTTCCAAACTAGTTTTCTTTATGCAAAGTCTCTAAGAGCATCACCACATATCAATTTTTGTTCTTATAGTGTGCAACAAACCTCTGCTATACCAAAACTATTCTTCTTCTGTACCATGAGCAACCAACATCCAAATTATATATTGACATGCATCACACTGGCCTATCATTCTTCCATAGCTTCCTTTATGTAACATGAAAATGTTTCAATTTATTTTACATAAATTTACTTTGATTAAGAAGTAAGATCGTGATATATGTATATATATGTGTGTGTGTGTGTGTGTGTATTTTTTTTTGGTTTTCCGAGGTAGGGTCTCACTCTAGCCCAGGCTGACCTGGAATTCACTATGGAGTCTCAGGGTGGCCTCGAACTCACAGCGATCCTCCTACCTCTGCCTCCGGAGTGCTGGGATTAAAGGTGTGCGCCACCATGCCCGGCCTAGATTGTGATATTTTACAATGATTCAGTACTGAACATGTTACACTTTTTGAAAATGCATTTGTTGCAGTTATGTTCTTGTTGCTAGGACAACCAGCAACCAGAACAGCTTATGGGAAGCTTATAGATTCCAGGGGGTTTCAGGTTCCAGAGCTCAAGCTGGGTCTCAACACACACTTATGGCTGGACTCAAGATCTCCTGAAGTGTAAGTAGGAAGTTTAATAAAAATATATGAGAAAGAATGTCAGAGCCGCATGTTGGGTCATGATATGCAGAGACATTTATCCTACCTATAATGGTGGGCTAACTCCAGAATGCATGACCCATATACCTCAACAAGGAGGGGCCAGGGGGAGGCAGTAGGACATGGATGAGCCTAACAATGGTACCAAAGTGACTGTATTCGCTGAGTACAAAACTAATTAATAAAAAAATAAAAAAATAAAATATATATATGAGTACATGGAGCCATTTATATTCAATTCACCACATGCACCTAATATTACCAGGTTACATGACCACTTCCCATTAATGCTCACACTTTATGATTCTCAAATGCCACTCAATTTCAGACCTATCTCACGTCTTGCTGTTCACCAGGGTGCTTTGTCACTTAGCACTCTGCTCCACATGTCTCCTTCCAAGCGCAAACCTTTCATGAATTTATCATCCAGCTCAACATACAAATTTCTCTTACCTATTTATGTGGTTAAAGTTATTTGCTGGAAAGATAGAGACTCTTAATAAAATATCAGGTTTTCTTTTGAACATAAATGAAAATCATTTTAGCTCCATGATTCTCAGATAAAAATGTAAACAACCTACAGAGGAAGAGAAAGACTTCTGAAACATTTACTATGACAGTGTGCACTACTTCTGACATTTAAGGAAATAAAAAGACAATTTAACCACAGATGAAAATATTTTTAAAGTTCAAGAAATACTCAGATACATTCACATTCAAAAATCACAGCAACATGTTATGCAGAGGTAGAAAAAACAAGTAGGGAATTTAAAATAGCAATGAAAATCACATTTCCATCACTTTTGCCAAGCAAAATACACAGGACAGATGCAGTATGAGCCAGGATCATTCAATTTTTCCAGAAACACATCTGGAGATATTCTTATCACAAGGAAATGTTGTGCAGTTACAATGATGGATACATTCTTTTGTAAATTTTTTGATTCCATGTTGTGTTTATAATTAATATAATTCATTTGTGTCTCATGTGTTTAAAACATTATTTTCCAAGATAAAAATACTTAGAAATAAAGCAATAAGTGTAGGAAAGTCCCCTTGGGTGTCTAAACTAAGCAGTCACACCTACAGTGAAATCCACCACCCAGAATTCTGTCAAGAACTAAAATGTAATGAGGTAGGTGATCCTATGAAAATATAGTAGCCACAAATAGATGTGTGAGCAACAGTATATGTTTATATACATTTTGTAGAGGTGATTACAAACTTCTAAATATAAGGAAAATGCACATAAATTCATGTTTGTGGGCATATAGTGTTTGAAGCAGAAAGACTGGAGAGTTCTAATGCCTATCACTGAGTCTGAATGAGACAATGATCAAGATTTGAAGGTCTTCTGTGTCACTCTTACCTTTCTGACATCAAATGAGTTTTCCCTGATCCCAAGTGGAATACAGAGGAAGATATGTTGGAGAATGTCTCTGGGCCTTGGAAAAAAGAGACTGCCAAGTTGATAAATTCAAATAGCACATGGTCTTCCAGGGCTGTAAAGATAGCTTAGTGATTAAGGCACTTGCCTGCAAAGCCTAATGACTCATGTTCGACTCTCCAGGTCCCACGTAAGCCAAATGCACAGTGACACAAGTGCACAAGGCCTCACAAAGTCTCACATGGGCACATGCGGGTTGAGCTCGATTGCAGTGGCTGAGGTCTAGATGCACCAATTCTCTGTCTCTCTGTCTTGCATAAAAAGGCTGTTCTGCTGGGTTTGCTTAAAGAAAAAGAAAAGAATGGTCTTGAATTTGTGAATTCTCCAACCTTTTCAATTTTGAAAATGCCTGGATTTGAGAACAGGCCACCACAGACAGAGTGGCAGAAAGTTCAGGTAAGGAAGCAGCAGATCCCACAACCCACAAAATGGACTTTGTTAGGGGCTCATAGACAGGAGCCTGTCCCGAGTGCCAGGGTGACAGGGCGATGTCTGCCTCTGGAGGGAGGAGGACGAGGTTTGTATGTTACCCAGAGAGCAACCTGGTATCTTAAGGTCCTGCTCGTGTCTTCAATGCTGTAGAATGTCCAGGTTGAATTATGAAATACACCAGCTATCAACGGACATCATAAGATCCTGACATCTCTCTCTCTCTTTCTGTCTCTCTGTTTGTTATTGTGTTTATTGGATATAGGGTCTCATATCCAAGACTGTCTTCAAATTTATTATGTGGCTGAGACAGACTTTCAGTTCTGATAGTCCTGCCTCCATCCTCCTGATGCTGGTTTGCATGTTTTTGTGACAGTGTTTGGAAATATATTTTAGGCTGTCCCAGAATTTGTCACCTTACTGCCTCAGGCTTCCAGATTCTGCCTTTATAGTGCTAAAACTCCAAGCCTATTTATGGCTATTGTTACTGCATAATAATTGTACAGAATAATAAATTACATTGCGATAATTTAATATGTGCATATATTGTGCTGTGATCATATTTACACATTTATTTCTCTATTTATCCCCTGATACCATTTTGATTTCCATTAACACCCTGAATCTCCCCTTTTACTTTCATGAAGATTCCATATAGGAGAGAATGAGAAAAACTTATATTTGTGAGTTATATCTCTTAGGATAATGATCTTCACTTTCCAACAATGTGCCTGTGAACAGGATGATTTTTCTTGGGGCTGGAGTGATGGCTCAGTGGAAAGACACTTGCTGGGCAAGCATGAGAATCTGAGAGGACCTGAGAAGTCTAGGACCACCTGAGTGTGATCTCATAGTATCTAGGTTTCTAAAACAGGTGGGCATATCTATACACACCTATAACTCCAGTCCTGCAGGCAGCTGAGATCAGAGAATTGGTTGTACATCCAGACAATGGGATCGTGACAGACTCCATCTCAAGAACACAGACAGATCAGCCAAAAGAGGAAGACACTCAATACCCTCAACTGGCCTCTGAATTAGTTGGTATGGGGCACACACATGTCCATGCATGTGTATTTATACCACACACATCACATCACTGAACACTGCACAAACTGTACACACAGTCATACACAAATAACTTCTTTATGTATAAAGCCCATTGTGCGTATATGCCAAATTTTCATCAAGCATTCATCCATTCTGTTTTTTTTTTTTTCGAGGTAGGGTCTCACTCTAGCCCAGGCTGACCTAGAATTTACTATGGAGACTCAGGGTGGCCTTGAACTCACGGCTATCCTTCTTCCTCTGCCTCCTGAGTGTCATCCATTCTTAAAAACTTAGGCTATTCCATATCTTGGTTGTTATGAACAGTGTTTTGATAGACATAGGAATACAGACATTCTAAAGCAAGCTAAATATAATTCTCTTGGATATCTATGGTATAGTGGCATAAATGCATTGCATTGTACATCTTTGTTAAGTGATTGAAGATGAATCTTATTGCTTTCTGTAAAACTACAGAGAATTAATAACTTCAAAATCCTGTTACGTTTGGAATGCCAGAGTCATCTGTTAGACATAGTGGAGGTTCCAAGCGTGTTGACTCTCAAGGTGTGAAGCTGGATCCCTACTCTTGTCTCTAGTTTTATTTCCCTTTAAGGAGAGCAGCAGCATTGTTCTTTCAAGTGTTTGAGAAATTTCACTCAGAGAATTAAAAACTGATAAATACTTCATGAAAAGCAATTTAAGCAGTCCTATTTTATTTTATATTGTTAGTATTTGTGGGAGCTTGAGGTTCCCCCATAGACTCAGGTGTTATTAAAATCGAGTTTGCAGCACTCCCATTCCTTCTCTCTCTCTCTCTCTCTCAAATAAATACTTAAATAAAAATAAATATTTAAAAAAATTGAGTGTTTCTGCACCTAGCACACAGACTCCTGTTGTGGTGGAGGAGTTTGTCATTGGGGCAGAGTTTGAACTCCATCCTAAGGTATACAGAGTGAGCTCTGGGGGTCTTGTTGCTTCAGTTCAGCCCTCTTGCTTGTGGTACTGGTTGTGTGGTTATGTCTGTCTGTGCTTGGATCTGTGACTGGGAGTCAGCTTCTTTTGCCACCAAGGGAACTTCCTCTGGATCTATAAGCTTCAAATAAATCCTTTCCTACATAAACCGTGTCTGGTTTAGAAGTTCATCTCCACAAAGTGGCGCTGTGTACAACAGTATTCATTTCTGTACTCTCTTTCTTAGAACATAGATTTTCTTACGAGGGGTTTTGTTACTTCTTTGTTTTTATTGGATTTTAAATGGTCATATAAAATAATGGGCTTTGTTGTGACATTTTTGTGCATATTTTGTATTTATTGATCTTCTTTTCCCATTCCTCTGCCTATTCCTCAGCATAAACCTGTTGGCTGGCATCTCTCTTCCTTGACCCCATTCTGCTTTCATATCACATGAGTTATATTGTATGCCCATCATCTCACTTAACAGATCTTTATCTCTCATGGTTAGTTTAGATTTCCTCTTCCCATATACATGAAATAAGTTCTGAGCAGAAGTTTAATGAAAACATATTATTTTTTCTTTGTGATCCTGGGTAGTTTTGTTATTCTAATAGATTCCACTTTCATAGAGTTTTCTATAAAAGTCTTGTGTTCAACTAATAAAGTGACTTGAACCACTGGGCCATCTCTCCTTCCTCATGAATTTATTTATGTAGTCCATAGTAATCAGTAGAACTATTTCAACTTGAATATATAATATTTTATCAAACTAAACTTAAAGGAACAGAACTACTGAATGTTAAAAAAACAACCAGTCTTCAAGAAAACAAAATTTAAATTTATATGTGAAATACATGTATCATCAGTGCATCATGTCAAAAACAATCTAAATTTAAAGAAGGCATAACAATACCAACCACTAGAAAAAGTCATTTTTAATAATGTTTCCCTGTAATTATCAGAGCCAACAGAAAAGTAACAATAGGGATACAAAAAATTTGAACATCAGAACTTATACTCTTGAGATTAAAAACCATGGCACGCAGCACCATGGGATACGATTCTTTCATGCTCAAGCACGTGTGAAGGAAGCAGTTAACATCACCATGCAGCCAGCTCTGAAGAAAGGACCCACAAAATAAGTTGTACTAATTACAATGAAAAGTGGCGTTATGAACGTGAACTACAGAATATGTACTATAGACACCAGAGTGAAGAATAGGTAAGAAATTTAAAAAGAAACAAAGACTTTCAAAAGGTAATGTAAAATGGAATCTATCATAAAGTAGTTAAATAGATAAAAGCAGAAAAATAACAGAGAATGGAACGTGGACAGGAAAACCCAAGTTAACCTCAGCTCCCTGCAAAGACTGCACCTTTGCCCAGTGGGGACAAACATCACCAGGACTGAAGGTTGAACAGTGTAATTGGAAAACAGTGAGTGTTTCTGAAATATTATATTGTGTATACATATGCTGGTAGATTTGGGTATTTGAGAGATAGGTACACATTTCTAGAAGAAATATCATCTCATGAAAAATTTTACAATTTTAAAAATTATCAATGTGCAACCTCATTATAAAATTAAGTACTTGACTAGGACAGATGCTAAAATATTAAAATAATAAGAAAATAGTGAAAACAGGTTTGAAAATAAATATATTGTCAAGAATAATAAATAAAGTTACATATAAAAGAAAAAAACAAGGGAAAAGTAATATGAACAAACACCCCAAGAAAGTGTAGACTGAGGGGGAGGAAGAGTGGAAAGGTCTCCATACCTCCCTCTGGTTCTCAAGGCTGAGTGCTGCAAACCCTCACTCAGGCAGTCTGGTTCCCACAGGCCAGGAGCATCTTAGAAACGCTGCCTAGCAGGAGCCAGGACTAAATCAGGGACAGAATGACAGGACTTTCCCTCCCAGTGGAGGAGGCCCAGCTTGTCTCCTGTGGTGTGGATCATCTTGTTTACTGTGCATCATTTTGATGCGCCCAGAGGGAAAGTGAATCTCATGATAACTTGAACTCACTCAGAAAGCTCAGAAAGAGTGCAGGGTCTCTGTTTGCGGATTCATATTGTTCTAAGTTGAAGTACATCAGAAAGTTAAACTTGAGGGTCTGGGATATCATTAAAAGTTTCCCTGAGGCTAGTGTAAATTATCACAGCCCCTGAGACAAGCTGAGCCCTGAGCAGGAGTCCATGAACACATCCTCTGCTGGCTGGAGATGATTGATTATGTCTGTTCTCTTACAGTGTGTTTTCAATTGCTTTATGTCCCATGAGGCACAGGGATGTGAGGTGGATTTTACATTGACACTATTGTTGAGGGATCAGTCATAGTTGTGACACACATTGATTTACGTAGATCCAGAAAGTGATAGGTAAGTATTGTCTGTAATTGTGATAAGTATCTCTAATGTTATCTCACAGATTTATTCAAATATAGCTGTTTGTCTCAACCAACCCCATCTCAAAATTGAAATGCCAGTGTGTAGACATATTTCAGTTCATACAGCTTGGTGCATAAATACTGCAGTAGTGTGTTCAGTGTCCCGCATTGCTGCCAAGTGTCACCCAGAGCCCAGGCACAACTCCACACAAGGTTTGTCAAAGCTGGCTCTCATGCCTTGGTCCAGAGACAGTCTATAGATGATGCATCCTACTGAAGGAAACATAATGGAAATCCTTATTCTATAATACTTTATATATTCATTCATATTTGTATTATACACAACTTTTTTACTCATTTTCTTATTTTATACACATTTGCTTATCATTCTTTTAGACAGAGTGTCCTGTATTCTTCAACTGGCTATGTCATGATGAATAACAGTGAACTTTTTGATCCTTTTGTCCTTACCTCCCAAGTACTAGAAAGCATGGATTCACTACACCCATCATGTCTGTGGTTCCAGAATCAGATCCAAGGCTTTGTGCATGCTTGGAAAGCACTCTAGCAACTGATCGTGACCATGGGTAGTCATGCCCTTTAGTATAAGTGGCTCCCAAATATTGCATGGGATATGCTTCTGCTAAAAAGACTTTTTTTTTCTTGGTTTATCAGGGTAGGGACTCACTCAATCTCAGGCTGACCTGGAATTCACTATGGCTCAGGGCGGCCTCAAACTCACAGCAATTTTCTCCTGCTGCCTCCCAAGTGCTGGGATTAAAGGCATGTGCCACCACGCCTGGCTAAAAAGTCTTATTTTTCAATCTGAATTAAAATTTAATAGATTGCCATATATTACATATAATTGTCTTCCACCTGTGGATTTCAATAAAGTCATTACAAAATAGGGCAAAATAATAGTCAGCACACTGGATAATGTGCCCTTAAGGAACATGATGGTACAAGGTGCTTTGTACCTTTAAAGGCCTTCAGATGGTTGGTAATACTTGCAGACATACTGGCTTCCCCTCCCTGGGTGCAGCTGATCTGCCTCAACTGTTGTGATGATCAGGAAGCCATCAAAGCCCAAACCTGGGCTGGAGAGATGGCTCAGCAGTCAAGGTACTTGCTATGACCCAGGTCCAAGTCCCCAATATCCACATAAACTTGGAATGCAGAAAGTGGCGCATATACCTGGAGTTTGTTTGCAGCTACTGCAGGTCCTGGCATGCCAATTCTCTTTGTTTGTCTGTCTTTCTTATCTCTCTCTGCTTGTAAATAAATAAATAAGATTGTTTTTCTTTTCTCAAGGTAGGGTCTAGCCCAGGCTGACCTGGAATTTACTGTGTAATCTCAATGTGGCCTTGGACTCATGGTGATCCTCCTACCTCTGCCTCACAAGGGCTGGGATTAAAGGCGTGTATACTTACATTTCTGGGCCCAAGTTATTTGATTGGTGAATCAGAAATAGCACTGATTCTACTCATTAAGAGGAATCTTAATCTTAATTTAATTTATTATTGTGAGGAATAATGTGTAAATTCATATAAAGAATTTAGAAGAGAGTGCAGTGTGTAGTTATGTATTTAATACCACTAAATGATGAATTATGAGGTTCTCTCTGACCGAGGATCCTGACCTTTAGCGTGCACAGGTGAGTCCAGAGGTGATCCTGATCCTGTCTGCAGAAGCAGCATGAGCAGCTGCCTGCCCGCAATGCTTTCCATAAAGACCAAGGCTGGAAGCTTTCTGACTGGGAGGTGCTGGCTGGAGTAATTTCCCCAGTCTCTTGTTGCTAAGTACTTTATCTGAAAGTAGGGTTGTCAGATCTAGCAAAATAAATAACCACTCCAAACAACGAGTACATAGTAAGATTAGACTTTCAGAACAGAACCAATCAATATTTATGTAAAGTTATTCCCATGAACTGGGTATGGTGGTACACTCGTGTAATCCCAACAGTTGGGAGTGGAGGCAATAGAGTCAGAAGTTCAAGGTCATCCTCAGCTACACACCTAGTTTAAGACCAGCCTGGGATACATGAGACCCTGCCTCACAACCCAACACCCTTCTTACACAAATGGCTGCTGCCATGTTCCAAGAGAAGTGGGCACTAACTTTCCTGATTTGTGCTGGGGACTTGCTCACATCTCAGCCTCCCTCCCCTGCCTGGACCCAGGCTCCCTGACCACAGAGACGCACCAGCTAAGCCTAGGCGGTCTGCTGGGACTGAAGATAGGCCCTTTGCACAATGGTCAAGGTAGGAGGGCAAGGCCAGGGCCACCTGTAGCTCTGGGCACAGTCCCATTACCAGATGACGACAGGTCAAGGCCTCTGTGCCTCTTGTATCCTCCTGGGGTTTATCTGTGGATCAGTGTCCCAGGTACCTGACACAGCTGGTCTTGGGCTTTCTGGTCTCTTAGGGATAAGTCAGGCCCATTGTGCCCCTCCCTGTGGTCCGCACATGGTGCCCAGATCTGGTGAGTGGATGGAGGAAGCTGAGGAAAGCTAGGGAGAGAGAAGTGAAACTTTTAATGGTCCTGGGATTTGGTGGTCACCTAGCCCAGCCCATGACCCTTGTTCTCCCCAAAGCCTGCAGGCCTGGAGTCCCAGTCCCAGGTCCTTCATCAAGGGCGAGCTCCAAATAAAAGCTGCTGCCACTGCTAGGCACTGCCCCACATAGGGCTGTCATGCCAGCGGTTGTCCTGTGCACCCTGCTTGCTTCTCTCATGGGCTGTGTCTCTGGGGCCCTTTCTGGACCAATAGGCTGGCGGTCGCCAGGGAAGACTCCTCGCTTTGAGCGCTCGGGGGATGTGGTGATTGGGGCCAGTTTCTCCATCTTACACTTCCACAAAGTTACCCTGTTTGATTTCACAACCCCTCCGGCTGGGCTGCCACCTTCAGAGTAAGTTCTGAGTTTGGGCAAAGAAACTCCGAAGGCCACAGCCACCTTCAGGAGGTTCCCTGAAGCACCGGGCCGAGGCTGCTTCTCTGAACGGCAGTGAGATGGCCAGCGTCACCCATGTGTCCTGTGCCTGCGGCTCCGCTGCTGTGTCTTTCATAGCCTCGCTCTGTGTGTTTTCTTTCCTGACTGTAGATGGAGGGAATATAGGTTTCTCATTCACTTCTGTGCTATGTGGACTACCCAGTCTGTCCTGGGTTTTATGTCTCTTGTCTGTCCCCTGTGTTTAGAACAGGACCTTGTAGGTTTGCTTGTTGAACGAAAAAAAAAAAGCAAATGGGTAATGCTGGCCATACTTTGTTTTTCTGACATTTCATTGGGAACCTCCCCTTTCCTCTCCCCCAGTTAAGTGTGTGTTAGACAACTACAGCATACTAAATAAAAACTTTGGCCAAAACAAACAAACAAAAAATCTATTTATTATCAGCCCCTGGTGCTCCTCTCTCTCTTTATTCTCTTTGCTCATTTTTGTCCTGGGTTCCCAATCTGTTTCTGAACACAGAAGTTCCCAACACTGGTCATTTGATTACGCATTTTTAAAAATGTCTGCATTTATCTTTATTAAAAATGGGAAAGGTTGTTGGGTATGTGGTGCATGAAGGCAATTCCCAAACTTGAGAAGCTGAGGCAGGAGGATGATGGGTTCTAGGTCAGATTGGGCTACATACTGAATACCTATCTTCTTTTCAAGTGACATTGCAAGTATTTTTCCCCAAATTTCTCTTTTTCTTTCTGGTAGAAGGAGGGGCTTGTACAAGTCATGGTACCTGTGTGGAGACAGAGACATTCCTCAGTGTCTCAGTCCTCTCCTTCCACCTGCTTTGAGACAGGCTCTCTCTTGTTTCATTTGTTCTTGGGAAGGCCAGTCTTACTGGCCCTTGAGCTTTGTGATTCTCAGGGATCTGCCTCCATTGCTGTAGGTATTCTGGGATTACAGAGCATGGGCTCCTTTGCTTCTGGCTTTATGTGTGTGATATGGTTGAAATCTGGGTTGTCAGGTTTTCTGAGAAAATGCCTTTAACTACTGAAACATCTTCCCAGCCCAAGGGCCAGAATTAAAAAAAAAAACAGTTAATTCCTTGAAAGGATAAACAAAATTTATAAACCCTTAGCAAACCTGACCAGAAGAAATAGATAAGAGACAAAAATTAATAAAATTAGCGATGAAAAAGGCACCATTACAACAGCCACCAAAGAAATTCAGAAAATCATAAGGCCATACTTTAGGAATATATACACCTCTAAATTTGAAAATATCAAAGATATGGATGATGTCCTTGATGCATATGACCTATCAAAATTAAATCAATATGAGATAAACCATTTAAATAAACCTATAACAAGTATGGAGATCCAATCACTTATAAAAAGTCTCCCTACTAAAAAAAGTCCAGACTGAGATGGATTCACTGGTGAATTTTGCCAGACTTTCATGGGAGAACTAACAACAATGCTTCTCAAACTTTTCCATAAAATAGAAAATGAAGGAATCCTACCAAATTCCTTCTATGACGCCAGCATCACCCTGACACCAAAAGCAGACAAAGACAGAACAACAAAAGAAAATTACAGACCAATATCCCTTATAAACAGAGATGCAAAAGTTCTGAAGAAAATGTTGGCAAACAGAATACAAGAATATATCAGAAAGATTATTCACCTTCACCAAGTAGGTTTTATCCCAGAGATGCAGGGATGGTTCAACATACTCAAATCAATAAATGTAATATAGTACATAAAAAGACTGAAAGACAAAAGCCACATCATCTCAACAGATGCAGAAAACGCATTCAACAATATCCAACATCCTTCATGGTAAAAGTCCTACAGACTGGGAATAGGAGGAACATATTTCAAAAGATAAAAGCTATTTATGACAAGCCTACAGCCAACAAAATAGCAAATGTGCAAAAACTTGAAGCTTTTCCACTAAATTCAGGAACAAGACAAGGGTGTCCACTGTTCCCACTTTTATTTAATATAGTATTGGAAGTCCTAGCTATAGCAATAAGGCAAGAGACACTCATAAAAGGGATAAAAATTGAAAAAGAAGAAATCAAAATATCAGTATTTGTAGATGATATGATTCTATACATAAAGGACCCTAAAGACTACCAGCAAACTGTTAGTGCCGATAAACACCTTTAGCAATGTAGCAGGATACAAAATAAACACACAGAAATCAGTAGCCTTCCTATATACTAATAACAAACATGTGGAGGATGAAATCAGGGAATCTCTCCCACTCACAATTTCCTCAAATAAAAATAAAATACCTTGGAATAAATCCAACCAAGGAAGTGAAGGATTTATACAATAACAACTTTAAAACACTCAAGCGAGAAATTGCAGAAGACACAAGGAAATCAAAAGGTATCCCATGTTCTTGGATTGGAATAATAAATATTGTGAAAATGTTAATCTTACCAAAAGCAATCTACACATGTAATGCAATCCCCATTAAAATTCCAATGGCAAAGCCGGGCGTGGTGGCGCACACCTTTAATCCCAGCACTCGGGAGGCAGAGGTAGGAGGATCGCTGTGAGTTCGAGGCCACCCTGAGACTCCATAGTGAATTCCAGGTCAGCCTGGGCTACAGTGAGACCCTACCTCGAAAAACCAAAAAAAAAAAAAAAAAATTCCAATGGCATTCTTCACAGAAATAGGAAAACAATCCTCAAAATCATTTGGAAACACAAAAAAACCTCAAATAGCCAAAAATATTATGAACAACAAAAATAAGGCTGATGGCATCACTATACCCAATTTTAAGCTATATAACAAAGCCATAGTAACAAAAACAGCATGGTACAGGCACAAAGGCAGATATGTAGATCAATGGGACAGACTAGAGGTGTTAATCCAGGCAGCTACAGCCATCTGATTTTTGACAAAAATGTGAAAAATATTCATTGGAGGAAAGATAGACTCTTCAACAAGTGGTACTGGGAAAATTTGATATCTATATGTAGAAAGATGAAAATAGATCCTTGTCTTTCTCCATGCACAATAATAAAGTCCAAATGGATCAAAGACCGAAATATCAGACCTGAAACTCTGAAACTGCTAGAGGAAAAGGTAGGGGGAGCCCTTCAAAATATTGGCATAGGCAATGACTTTCTAAACATAACCTCAGTTGCTCAGGAAATAAAACCACTAATCAACCACTGGGATCTCATTCAATTACAAAGCTTTTGTACAGCAAAGAACCGTGTGAATAGAGCGAAGAGACAACCTACAGAATGGGAGAAAATCTTTGCCAGCTACACATCTGACAGAGGATTAATATCCAAAATACACAAAGAACTCAAAAAACAAAGCATTAGCCGGGCGTGGTGGCGCACGCCTTTAATCCCAGCACTCGGGAGGCAGAGATAGGAGGATTGCTGTGAGTTCGAGGCCACCCTGAGACTCCATGGTGAATTCCAGGTCAGCCTGGGCTAGAGTGAGACCCTACCTCGAAAAACCAAAAATAAAAAAAACAAAAAACAAAAAACAAAAAAAACAAAGCATTAAGAAATCTAACAACCCAATTAAAAAAAAGGTCTATGGAACTAAATACAGAGTTCTCAAAGGAAGAAATACAGATGGCATGTATACACCTAAACTGTATTCACTGAGTACAAAACTAATTAATAAAAAATAAATAAATTAAAAAATGAAATAGCTTAAATAAATTCTGGAAAAGAAAGAAAAATTCTACATCCTTAGTCATCTGGAAAATGCAAATTAAAACTACTTTGAGATTCCATCTCACCTTCGTCAGAATTGCTGTCATCAAGAAACAATGATGATAAATGTTGGCGATGATGTGGAAAAAGGGGAACCCTTCTACACTGTTGGTGGTAATGTAGTCTGGTACAGCCATTGTGGAAATCAGTGTGCAGGTTCTTGAGACAGCTAAAATAGATTTGTCGTATGATCCAGCTATAGCACTTCTAGGCATATATCCTAATGACTCTTCTCACTACCTTAGAGATACCTGCACATCCATGTTTATTGCTGCTCTATTCACAATAGCTAGGAAATGCAACCAGCCTAGATGTCTACCCACAGATGAATGGATAATAAAGATGTGGTACATTTACACAATGGAGTTCTATTCAGTGGTAAAGAAAAATGAAATTATGAAATTTGCAGGGAAATGGATAAATCTGGCAAGGATTATACTAAGTGAGGTAACCCAGACAAAGAAAGCCACATGTCGCATGTTCTCTCCATATGTGGATCCTAGCTACTAATGTTTAAATTTGTGTGTGAGCTAGAACCAAAATAGGTAGCAGAGGCCAGTAGCTAGAAAAAGGCTATAAGGGAGGGAGAAGAGGGAAGGACTTAAGGGGATGGTATTTTATATATGTAAGTAGAAGAACAGATTACAAGGAGTGGAATGGCCTAAGTGAGGCCAGGGGAAAAGATTGTGTAAGAGAAGGGTGTGGCGGGGGTCAATCAAAATTCAAGATATTCTGAATAAGCCATATGAAAGCCTATGTTTCTGCACAATGGCACATCCAAAAGCCATAGATTGCTGATAGAAAATTTTACGTGCCAGGGATGGGATACCTTCCAGTGAGTTGTTGGCCAAGTAGGTTCCTGTTGCCTCCGAAACATTACAGGTTTTTGCCAAGGCCCTTGGTTTCCCATGAGTAGCAGATGGTAAGACCATATTGCTGCAGATTTCACATGCCTGGGTGGCAAGGTCAGTGAGAAATCAAGCTGGTGTTGATCTGAAAACCTTCTCTTTGTAGACCAGACTACTGAAAGCTGGAAAATGTTGCACTGCTTGCAGACCTATGGGAGACAGAAGTCATCAGCAGTGAAAACAGTGGACACTGGAAGCCTCAAGTTTGGCCAGACAGGTCCAATGACCAAACAGGTACAATAGTGGCATGTCTGCTCTGGGGGAAACCAACGGCTCTCTAATTGGCCTGAAGGCCTGCTCTATGGGAGGGAATACATGGCTAGTACAACCTAATCAAAAGCCTGTGGCAGGGGAGGTCATGAGCCTTAGGGGTATAAAGCCTGCTCTTGTCTGGATAAATGCATATATTATGCTCACCATACTGCCCTGTAAGCACTACACTTAATGTTCATACTCATATATTAATGCTACTCTCACTTTTGGTTAGAGAAGCTTCTCTTTTCAGATGGTGATGACCACTGGGATGACCCAAACGGCAACACAGTGCTGAGAAGAAGGGATAGAGGAGTGTCCAGCACTTAAACATCTTTATCACCCCCTCCAAGGCTCAGAGTCAATTGTGGAAGAGGTGGCAGAAAGAATGTAAGAGCCAAAGGAAGGGTACCACTCCTTACAATGCAACTGTCCAGACAGAAATTGGCCTCGATACCCTCCACCTCACAGTCCCTAGCAATACCTTCATGAGGAGGAGAAGACGATGGCATCAAAGTAAAAGACAGACTAACAGAGAGGGGGGATATGATGGAGAGTGGAGTTGTGAAGGGAAAAGTTGGGGAGGGGAGGGAATTATGGTTTATTTTCTGCAACTATAGAAGTTGTCAATAAAAAATTTTTTAAAAAAGGAAAATCAGCCTAGTTAAGAAGTGACAGTTTAATGTTCAGCACTAAATAAGATACCTCTATCACACCCTCCAAAGCTTAGGGAACATTGTGGAAGAGGTGGCAGAATGAATGCAAGAGCCAAAAGATGGGGAAGAATGCTTGGAATGTTGTCTCCAGACATGAAGTGGCCATTGCAGGCATGACCTGTCAGTGGCTGTCGTTACCTGTATATGACTTGCATAAAACTGGACCCATCAACGGGCTGTCACAAATGATGGAGGAGGGAAAAATCACAAAAATAGAAGAGGGACTAGTTGGCAAGAATAAGACATTCAGTGGTAAAGGGAGGGGGAGGGCGACAAAAGAAAGTAATGGGAGGAGATTATGATCAAAATCCATTATGTATGTGTATAAAAATTGTCAACAAACATGTGTTCCTTTTAATGAAATTAAAAAAAAAAAACAAAAAGAAAACAAAACAAGGTGCTGGCAAAGTAGCTCAGTGTGCTGACAGTATAAGCAGTTCAGATCCCAGCAGCTGTGTGAAAGCTCAGTACTGGTACTCTCCTGTAATCCCAGAATTTGTGAAAGAAAAATAAAAGAAGAGGATGTTCTCTAAGGCAGGTTGACTAGCTAGTTATGCTGAGTCAGTGAGCTTCAGCTTCAGCAATAGACCCTGTGTGGAAAACATCAGGTAAGAGTGACTGAGGAGGTCACCCAGCATTGACTTCTAAGCAGACCCACACGTACTCTTGCAAAAACTGTCAAAGTGCTTCCAAAAATAACTTCAAGCATTTAGTATGCTCACTGTCATCCTCACTGAATATTCAAGTTTTTTTTTTGTGTGTGTGTGTACGTGTGCATGCACACAAACAGGGATTGAACCTGGGGGCTCATTGTGCTACACAAATATTTTACAACTGAGGTACAGACTTATTCCTCTATTTACTCATTGTTTTAGAACAGAGTAAGTTGCCCATGGTGGCCTTGAATTCGTTGTTTAGCTCAGGATGACCTTGAACTTGTGATTCTCTGACCTCATTACCCTAAGTAGTAGGCATTTCAGAACTGTGTCACCAGACTCAGAATTTTGTCTTGTGCATGTGTATGTGATATGCAGTATGTGTATACATGTCTCCATGGAGCAACATGTGTGTGTGTGGGTGCAGGTGCACATGTGTGTGTGGGTGTGGAAGTCAGAGGTCGACGTAGAAGGTTATTCCTAAAATCTGAAAATACTCCCCCCCCTTGGGCTGGAGAGATGGCTTAGAGGTTAAGCGCTTGCCTGTGAAGCCTAAGGACCCTGGTTCAAGGCTCAATTCCCCAGGACCCACGTTAGCCAGATGCACAAGGGGGCACACGCATCTGGAGTTCGTTTACAGAGGCTGGAAGCTCTGGCGCGCCCATTCTCTCTCTCTCTCTCTCTCTCTCTTTCTCTCTCTCTGCCTCCTTCTCTCTGCCACTATCAAGGAAATAAATAAACAAACAAAAAAATTAAAAAAATACTCCCCCCCCCATTTTACCCCATTATTCTGAATGACGCTGCTAATCACATCCTTTGTGGGACGTATTTAGTCATTCCTCTTCAGTCACTGACTGTGTTCATTCCTGCTCCATCCACCCCAAAGCAGGTGACACACGTGAGCTTCTCTTTCCTGCAGCGTTTCTCCGTGGGGATACCGGGTGGCCCAGAGTTTCGTCTTTGCCGTGGAGGAGATTAATAGGAGCCCCCAGCTGCTGCCCAACCTGACGCTGGGCTTCTCCATCCGCAACTCTGGGGACTCGGTGCATGGCGCCCTGCATGAGACCATGGGCTTTCTCACGGGGCAGGAGGAGCCCATCCCCAACTACACATGTCAGCTCGGCCCTCCTCGGGCTGCCATGGTCGGGGACACGCGGTCATCCCTGTCTGTGTCCATGGCCAGGCTTCTGGGGCTGTACAAGTTTCCCCAGGTGAGTTGTTCAGAGTCCTGTCCCTTCGTGGACAGCAATGATGGTGATGAAATCGATGGCGGTGGTCAGGATACTGAGCGGCTCCACTCTGGTGCCTTGTTCCCTGTGAGCGCTCTCCACGCCCAACACGGTTCTCTTCCACACGACCAGGTTGTCAGCCCTACAGGCCTTTAGCATCTACGGGGAAACTGAGCTTTGAAGTGTCCGAGTTCCAGCTTGTAGGACTTCAGTATAAAATGCAGGCTCTACGGTGAAATTTGACTTTCAGACAAGCAATGAATTATTCATAGTGTAAGTATGATACTGCATATCACCAAAATGTTATTTGGTGGTAATAATATTGTGTGTTCTATGGGATCAACTTGTTCTAAAATATCATTGTTTATCTGAAATGAAAATTTACCTAGGTATCCTGTACTTTTATTGCAAAACCATGAAACAGTACTTGTTTGAGATTGAGTCAGCCTTATCCCTCAGTATGAACCACCCAGATGCCACATCTGGATGTAATGTTACAGAATCCTAGCCTATTTAACGACTGCCCTCTGGTGGCAGGAGAAGGGTTTGCACTGAGATAAGGAGTTAAGGCCTCATCCATTCCAGACCCCTGAGACTGGAGCCCAGGGACCAAAGGCAAACGCAGACACAGAGCCCTGATGGTCACATCCGGAGGTGCGCTTCTCTGTTTTGGGCACATGGTGTAGTCTCTTCCTTGACAAACTGACACGGAGGTGAAAATTCTCGTCTGTCACACCACAAAGACCACAGAGTGACCAGATGACAGGAGGTGGCCTGTCATCCTTGTCACCACCATGAGGAACAACCTACCAGCTCTGTGCAGACCAGAGAGTCAGACCAGCCAGGCTGAGGTGCAGAAACAGAAGCCAGTGTGAGGGGCAGAGGAGGGACGGTGAGAGACGAGGTAAGGTTCACGTGCAGTGTACTGGGCTTCATTCCAGAGGAAACATGGGCGGTGCCTGGGATGAACCAACCAGCGAAGGCCATTGTAATTTGATGGAACCTCCTGGATTTGTGGGTGTTGGTGTGTGTCACCCCATCTGGTTAAGCAGAGATTTCTTTTGGCTTTTTGAATTCCTTTCATATCATTTAAAAAATGTAGAGTTTACACTTTGTAGGGAATCCTCATCTTCCTGACTGGTACAGGCACTTTGGGTGGATGTGTGAGCGGGCAGAGCCTAATGACCCAGGTTCCATTCCTCAGTACTCACGTAAAGTCAGATGCACAGGGTGGCACATACATCTGGAATTTGCCATGGCTGGAAGCCCTGACATGCCTATTCTCTTTCTCCCTCTATCTTTTTCTGTCCCTCTTCCTCCCTTCTTGCAAATAATTAAAAAAAAAAACACTTTTAAGATGTTAAAAATGTAATTTGGATGATATTGTGGTGGATCAGGAATCTGGTACTTAAAGATGCTGGCTGGAAATTATCACTGGCTGGGAGATGGTTAGAGGCACAGATTCTGGGACCTGCTTCCTTTCCTTTCTATCATTTTCCATTAGTGACAGGGGCTAATGTAGCCCTGGTTGGCCTGGACCTTGCTGTGTACAAAATAATAATGTCGTACTCATGAGCCTCCTGTTCCTACCTCCTCTTTGCTGGGATTACAGGCATGGTTCATCAAGAACAGTGCTGGGGCCTACTTTATAACTAGCCTCATGCCCTCCTGGGGTCCTAGTTCGCCTCTGAGATGCTTTGGTTTTTGGGTGCTTTAGCAGCAACTCTTCACATTTCTTAAGAAATGGTCATGACTGGCTGTGTTCCAAAGTAGGGTGGCTTGTGGCCCTGTTTGCCTAGCCTATGTATGTGGGATGTGTGATTTCTAACTATGCAGGGTACCAAGGTGATTTTATCAACCTAGGTTCATCTGCATTTTTTTGTATTTTTGTTTGTTTGTTTGTTTTTTTCGAAGTAGGCTCTCACTCTAGCCCAGCCTGACCAGCAATCTCAGAGTAGCTTGAACTCACAGCTATCCTCCTACCTCTGCCTCCCGAGTGCTGGGCTTAAAGGTGTGTGCCACCATACCTGGCTTTAGTATTTTTTAAATTAGTTTTTCCACCTTTGGTGATAGGATCTCATATACCTAAAGTTAAGCTCACACTCACTATATAGCTGAGAATGACCCTGGACTTCCAAGTGTTGGGATTACACGTAATTGCACCATGAGGCATGGTTTGTATGTTGCTGGGGGTTGAACTCAAGGCTCTCTGCATGCTAGGCAAGCTCTCTATGAACTGAGCTGCATTCTCAGCCCCATTACTTCATTTTCATAGTACTCTTCTGCCCACATCTGAAGTCTACCCATCAGTTAGATCTCGAGTCCTGATTCTAACCCTCTCCTATTGTCTGTCTTCATCCTTGCAGGTCAGTTATGCCTCCATGCTGCCCAGCCTCAGTGACAAGATCCAGTTCCCATCCTTCCTTCGGACCCTGGCTATTGACCTCATGTCCTCCCACGCGATGACCCAGCTGGTGCTGCACTTTCAGTGGTCCTGGGTGGGCATTCTCTCCCAGGATGATGACTATGGGCAGCAGGCCAGCTCCGTGGTCACTCAGGAGCTGGCCCAGGCTGGTGTCTGCATTGAGTTCACCTCCAAGTCCTTCCCAGGAGTCCTCGGAGAAGACTGAAGCTATTGTTCTAAAGATGCTGAGGTGCACCGCTAAGGTGGTTCTGGTCTTCCTGAGCAGCTCGACATTTCCAGCTCATCCTGTACCGTCTGCGGGACCTCCGTGTCGCAGGTCAGGTGTGGGTCAGCAAGGGTGCGCTGCACATGGCTCTTGCCCTGACCATTCCAGGCGTCTCCCAGGTATTGCAGGGCTCATTTGGCCTTTTATATCACAGCAGCCAGGCACGTGGGTTCCCTGAGTACCTCGCTCAACTGCTCCCCAGCTGGACCCCAGAGGACATGTTCATAGAGAGCTTCTGGGAGTCTACCTTTGGGTGCACGTGGTCCCAAAGAAACAGCACAGTGACAGGGGGTGTCAAGTTCTGCTCAGGGCATGAGAGGCTGAGGGAGTGGGAGTTTCCTTTCCAGGAAGTGAGTAAAGTAGACATTGCTTACACAGCTGTCTACAGCATCGCCCATGCCCTGCAGGACCTGATCGCCTGTGAGCACAGGGATGGGGCATGCACAGACCCTCAGCGCTTCCAGCCCTGGCAGGTGAGAGAGAAATGTGTGGTGTGGGTAGGAGATTCATGGAAAGAGCTGGAAGAGGCTGTGTCTAAGCTACAGAGATGGAGCAGGGACTGTAATGGACTCTTCAGTGGGGCAGGTGGCATCTGAGACTGAGCACTGGTCACAGAGTCCATGTCCTAAGATGAGTCACATTATGGGGTCGGATCATTTAACAAATGCACAATGCATACTGAAATTCAAGTATCAGATAAAATGTAAGTAGATTTATTTACTGGGTCTTAAATTTTAGTCCTTTCTGGTATGGTGGTGGTGGTGGGTGCATATATGTGTGTGTGTGTGTGTGTGTGTGTGTATGGGTTCATGTGTGAGTGCAACCACACACCTTATAGCATGGGTGTTTAGGACAGAGAAGATTTTTCATGCATCAATCCTTACTTTATATCCCATTTGAGACACATTCTTGCCTTACTCACTGCACTGACCGCCAGGCTAACTGTCCCAGCAAGTTCCAGTGGAGTCCCCTTCTCTTCCTCCCTTCTTACATATGGAATATGTAATATGGCATATGGAACCTGCAATAGTATATGGTTTCTGTGGGCTCTGGGGTCTGAAGTAGGTACTCATTATTGCATGGCAAGCACCTGATTCACGGATCCTTTACCTAGTCCTCCAATTAGAAAATTCTATTTATTTATTTATTTGAAAGCATAGAGAAAGAGAGGAGGGAGGGAGAGAGAGAGAGAGAGAGAGAGAGAGAGAGAGACATGGGTGTGCCAAAGCTTCTTGAACTCCAGATGCATGCACCACTTTGTACATGTGACTTACAGTGGTACTGGGGAATTGAAACCAGGCTGTCAAGTTTTTTCTTAATATTTTTATTTATTTACTTGAGAAAGAGAGAGAGAGCATGTTAGGGTCTCCAGCCACTGCAAGTGAACTCCAGATGTGTGCGCCCCCATGTGCATCTGGATAATGTAGGTCCTGGGGAATCAAACCTGGGTCATTTGGATTTGAAGGCAAACACCTTAACCGCTAAGCCATCCCTCTAGCCCCCTGTCAAGTTTTGTAAGCAAGTTCCTTTAACCACTGAACCATCTCTCCAACCTCCCAATTTTAATATTAATAAACAATCTATAAATTTTAATATAAGTGTGATAAAAGCCTGAAGCTTAGGTAGATAGCAAATTAAATTTTTATTAATTCATTTTTATTTTCTTATTGTTTTATCATTGTTATTTTTGTTTTTTGGGGTAGGGTATTGCTCCAGCCCAAGCTGACCTAGAATTCACTGTGTAGTCTCAGGATGGCTCTGAACTCATGGTGATCCTCCTGCCTCTGCCTCCTGAGTGCTGGGATTAAAGGTGTGTGTCACCACACCAGGTAGTTCTTCGTAAAGCTGGTCTGATGTGTTTGCCCTCTGGCTGTTCATTTGCAGCAGCAAGAGACCCATGCTCAAAGACCGACGGAGCACAGATACCTTAAAATTGTACTCTTATCTCCACACTTGCACTGTGTCATAACTGCTCATACACATGTACACACACTCGCTCGCCCACAAATAATAAAAATTAAAAAAGCAAGAACACATATATCTCCGAGACGTATTTATATTAAAATTTATTTGACTGGGCAGTCCGTCCTTTATCCCATAGATAACCATACCCTGTGGATTTCTCATGATGAGTTTATTTGCATGATGAACTCGTGCACTAAGGCTTCTCAGATGGAAAGAACTTCTGCTTCTCTTGATTGCATCCAGCTGTGCATCCAGTTCTCCTCTGGCAGCCCCAGGATGTGAGCACTAGTGAGTCCTCTTGTCCATCTGTACCTCAGTGTCAGGGACGTGTCCTTGGAACTTCCTCCATTAGCAAACGTTGGAGTCCTCTCCTACCTCAGCTAACAACACAGAAATGCCTCCGTACACCTTAACCAGATGCCTGAAGAGACTTAAGACTTAATTTATGGGTTCTCCCATCTATCATACCCAGTGGTCACACCTCTTTCGAACTTAATAGCCTCACTCTGAGAAAGGATGACAGGCATGTCTGTTCTCTGATCATATCTACAGAGCTCAGAATTTGGTGGTGGCACATTTGTCCTGGTAAAGCCAGATGACTGGCCCATATGAGCAGCACAGGAGTCTGTACATTTCTGGATTTTTCACTTCATCATCAAGTATGTAATTTCATATTGTGACCAACACACCTCCTTCTGATGGATGGTGAGACAGCAAGGGCATCTTCCCTAGTCCACTCAGGGTGAAGGTGAATATCCAAGGCCCAGACCTGAGAGGGGGACTCTCAGAGGTTGTACTTGTGGACGGTGAGTCTTGGAGGGCTGAGGGGAAGGAAGGTTGATGCTTTTGTTAACTTCACTCAGATGACTTGGGCCTCTATTATGAGGTAGGAGAAAGTGCACGTGGTTGTGTCCAGATGAACAATAAGGACTGCTGGCTTCTTAGCAAGGGAGGCAGATTAGAAATTACATGGGGCAGGGCATGATGCCATATGCCTGGCATCGCAGCCCTTCGGAGGCTGAAGCAGCGGGATCCTGAGTTAAAGACTGGCCTGGACGGCATAGCACTGCCCCATTCACATACAACATCCATGAGGTCTGGGATATGGCTCAGTAGGTACAGTGCTTCCCCACAAGCATAACTGAACCCACACAAAGCCAGATCTTACAGTGTCCACTGCCTGCAATACCAGCATGACTATAGCAAGAAGGGAGGCAGAAGCTCGCAGGCTACCTTCTCTGTGGAGGAGTGGAGAGCAATGAATAATGAAAGAACCTGTCTTTGATGAGGTGCAAGGCAAGGACCTACACTCAAAAGTTGTTCTTTTGCCTCCACATGAACAGCAGCACTTACACACATGAATATGTGATCCCCGACGTCATACATCCACCACATGTAACAACAATATGCATGACTTGGGGTCTGTGCAAATGCTGGGGAGCAGATGTAGAGTGGATGACGAGGTGGGGAGTGAGTCAAGGAAAACTGGAAGGGGAGGGCAGTTCTGTCTGTGAGGAGATATCTGACGTCTGAGTTCCAGCCTGGAGGATGAGAAGCAGCCAGCACAGGAAGAGAGTGATGGCCTATCAGGTGGTAAGGACAGCGTGGGAGTGCCAAGGTTCCAGCCTGGACAAGTAAGGACAGCCATGTGGCTGGCGTGGAACAACTGTGGGAGACTTGGCTAAGGGATTCAGAGGTGTAGGTGAGTGGCACAGTTTTTGCAAGCTGCCAGAGCTGGGCCTCTATTCAGCAGTGTGACGGGCAAGGCTGGGGATGGCAGTGCCCAAGCAAACCAGCCCCTGGAGCCAGAGCCACCTTGTGATATTAGTGGGTTCCTTCTTCCACTGAAAAGTGAGAAGTTTATTGTGAGGCTGCCTTGTTATTAAGACAAGCATCCTGTGTACTCATTATTGTGCATTCATTGTTAACTTATCAAATACAAGACACTTCTGTGAATCCCTAAAAATACTACAGCCCTCTATGCACCCCCTGTGCCTTATGCTTCTTAGGCCCTGGTTGGAGCTGCACTGGCTCACTGCAGAGGTCAACAGTGAATGATATTTTGGATGAGTCCCAGGATTGGCCCTGGCTAGTCTGCAATGTCTCCCTTCCTCCCCCAGATTCTTCATGCCATCAAGGAGGTGCACTTCAAGACTCCTGATGGGAACGAGGTCATGTTTGATGCCAATGGAGATCTGGTGACAAAATTTGACATTCTCCAAGGGTGGAAGACCCCCAAGGGACAATTCTACTTGGTGCCCATAGGCACGATTGACCCTGGAGTTTTGCTGGGAAACAGAGTTTTGTTGATGGTCCACTTGAAGGAGGATCTCCAAGTGAATTGTCTGCATGTGTGCATGACTGCTGAGCTGTTGTGTTAGAGTTAGAAGGAGTCTTAGAGGCCAGAGGTCCTTTCCCCCATTGGATGTATGAAGTGGCTGTGACTCTACATTGGGCCATGACAAGTCAGCTGTGCCGTTTACTGAGCATGAAGCCTGTATTTGAGGTGGTGAGAGGCATTTGTTCACTGCCAAACATTCAAATATCAGGTCTACAGAGATAGTTTAGTAGTTAAATTCTTGTCTGCAAAGCCAAAGGACCCAGGATTCATTCCCAAGGACCCATGTAAAGCCAGATACAAAAGATTCCACATGCATCTGGAGTACATTTGCAGTGGCTTGAGGCCCTGGCACACCCATTCTCTCTCTCTCTCTTATAAGTAAATAAATAAAAAAATCCTATTTTAACAAAAAAAAAAATTAAAACATCAAGGCTGGTGTGGTGGCACACGCCTTTAATCCCAGCACTCAGGATACAGAGGTAGGAGGATTGCTGTGAGTTCGAGGCCACCTTGAAACTACATAGTGAAATCCAGGTCAGTCTGGGATAGAATGAGACCCTATCTTGAAAAACCAAAAAATTAAAAATAACAAAAATCAAATACCAGCCTGATTTGGTTGTTTCTGCCTTTAATCCCAGCACTCGGGAGGCTCAGGTAGGAGGAGTGTTGTTAGTTTAAGGTTAGTCCTGGATACAGTCTACCAGGTCTACCTGCACTACAGTGAGCCCCTGCCTAAAAAAATCTGAAAAGTAAAAGATAATGAAAAGAATTGTTAAAAGAAAATATTAGAGCCACAGAAGCTGAATTAGCATGAGCATCAGGTGTTGTCTGAGAGCATTTTCCAGGGTCTGTATTCAGAATCTGCTCTGAGAAGAGAGAAGTAGTTTACCTGGGAAGAGAGCAGTGCACTTGGCCACAGGGAGCTTCAGGCAGGTGGGCTGAAAAGATTCCCATGTGTTTATTGTTTTAGTTTATGTGTCACTGTGAAAATTATCTGGCAGAAACCATTTAAAGGAAGCATCGACTTATTTTGGCTCCTGATTTCAGAGTTCAAGGTCATCTAGGTCCTCTTCTGAGGACCTGTGGTGAGGCAGAACGTCATGGTGGTGGCTTGTTTGATGGAGCGAATGTCCTGCTTTGTCCAACTAGGCTTCACTCCACTTTCCATGATTTAATAACATCAATTTACGGACCCATTGAATGGCTCACCCATTGATCAGGCTAGTCCTCTCAGGATCCAGTCACTTCTCCAGCACCCATCAGCTGATAATCCTTCCCTCAGCATATGAGACTTTGGGGGACCTCTCACATTCACACCCTGACACTTATTAACCAAATTACACTGTTTGGGGACAGTTGAGTCTATGTGTCTACTCTGGTCCACAGAAACATCTTAGCTCTCTGTCCACTATCATGGACATGTGGACCCCATCCTATGAAACTGTGTTTTTGTTCTTGGTAATAACTCCAATCAATGTTGGCCTTGAGGTTTTCCAACTGAGAATCAGGTGAATCTGGTTCCCGTCTCCCAATTCCTCAAACTCAGGGGACACAGGCAGTGTTCAGATAATTCTTTTTTTAAAAAAGTAATATATTTTGTTTATTTATGTGTGAGAGAGAAAGAGACTGGGCAAGCCAGAACCTCTAGCCATTGCAAATGATCTCCAGATGTATGTACCACCTTGTGCATCTGGTTTACATGGGCACTGGGGAATTGAATTAGGCTTTGAAGGCAAGCACCTTAACTGCTAAGCCATCTCTCTAGCCACAGATAAGTCATTTGAAGTAACCTTCAGTGGATTGACCATGGAGGGCTTTCAATTCCCTTTTTATGTGCAGGAGATCCCAGCACCGCACACTTCTCTGAGTCATTCTCACCCACTACTTTCCTCCCCGTCACTCTTGCTTGTAGGTGGGAGCTGTTCCAGGAGAGGAAATGTCATTCCTTCACAGGTCCTCCGTGTATGAACAGACCTCTGACTGTGACATGAGGGTGTGTGTGTTATATGTGTGTGTTGGGAGGTCAGTATGTAAAATTCTTTTTTTAAAAATTTTAAATTTTTTATTAACAACTTCCATGATTATAAAAAATACCCCATGGTAATACCCTCCCTCCCCCCAGTTACCCCTTTGAAACTCCACTCTCCATCATACCCCCTCCCCATCTCAATCAGTCTCTGTTTTACTTTTGATGTCTTGATCTTTTCCTCCTCTTATGATGGTCTTATGCAGGTAGTGTCAGGCACTGTGAGGCCATGGATATCCAGGCCATTTTGTGTCTGGAGGGAGCATGATGTATGGAGTCCTGCCCTTCCTTTGGCTCTTATATTCTTTCCACCACCTCTTCCACATTAAGATCCTGAGCCTTGGAAGGTGTGATACAGATATTGCAGTACTGAGCACTGCGGTCATTTCTTTCCATCACCATGATACCTTCTGAGTCGTGCCAAGGTCACTACCATCTGAAAAGAGAAGATTGTCAACCAAATGTGAGAGTAGCATTAATATAAGGGTGTGAACATTAACAGAAGTGCTTACTGGGTAGTTTGATAAGCATAGTATATACATTTGGCTAGACAACAGCAGATGTTATACCCCTAGGGCTTATGACTAACCCTGTTTTAAGTTTTCAGTATCAGGGATGTATTCCCTTCCCATGGAGCGGGCCTCCAGTCCAATTAGAGGGCAGTTGGTTTCCCCCATAACAGATGTGCCACTATTGCACCTGTTCACTCATTTGGCCTGGATGGCCAATTATAAGGCTTGCAGTGTCCACTGAAGAGTATCTTCACTGGTGATTTCTCTTTCTCTCATTGAACTGTATGCAGAATGGCTTCTTCCAGCTTTCTGTCAGCTGGTCTACATGGAGGAGTTTGTCATCTCAGATCCAGCAAGATTTCTCAGTGGCCTTGCAGTCCAAGTATATGGAGTCTTCAGCAATAGGGTCTTACCATCTATTCCTGGTGGGAAACCAAGGGCCTTGGCAATGGCCTATAATGTTTTGGGGGAATCAGGGATCTCCCTGGCTGACAACTCACTGGAAGATATCCCATCCCTGGCACTGAAAATTTTCTAGCAACAATCTATGGCTCCTTAGTGTTCCATTGTCCAAAAAAGTAGGATTACATATGTTTCATTTATATCCTCTAAGATTTTGATTAGCTGTCCCTCCACCTTTCCTTTTCCACAATAGCTGGACCAGATTGCATTCCCACCAACACTGTAGAAGGGTTCCTCTTTTTCCACATCCTCTCCAGCATTTATGGTCATTTGTTTTCATGATGGTAGCCAATCTGATAGGAGTGAGATGGATTCTCAACATAGTTTTAATCTGCATTTCCCTGATGACTAGGGATGTAGGACATTTTTTTAGATGCTTGTACTCCATTCGTATTTCTCCTTTTGAGAACTCTCTATTTAGTTCCATAGCCCATTTTTTTAATTGGCTTGTTTGATTTCTTATTATTTGAGTTTTGAGTTCTTTGTATATCTTAGATATTAATCCTCTATCAGATGTATAGCTGGCAAAGATTTTTTCCCATTGTGTAGGTTGCCTCTTTGCTTTATTCACAGTGTCCTTTGCTGTAAAAAAATCTTTGTAATTTCATGAGGTCCCAGCAGTCAATCTGTGGCTTTATTGCCTGAGCAATTGGGGTCATATTCAGAAAGTCTTTGCCAAGACAAATATGTTGAAGGGTTTCCCCTACTTTTTCCTCTAGCAGTTTCAGAGCTTCAGGTCTATTGTTAAGGTCTTTAATGTATTTGGACTTAATTCTTGTGCATGGAGAGAGAGAGAAGAATCTATTTTCATCTTTCTACAGACAAATATCCAGTTTTCCCAGCACCATTTGCTGAAGAGGCTGTCTTTTCTCCAATGAGTATTTTTGGCATTTTTATCGAATATAAGGTGGCTATAGCTACCTGGACTTGCATCTGGGTCCTCTATTCTGTTCCATTGATCTACATGTCTGCTTTTGGGCCAGTACCATGCTGTTTTTGCTACTATGACTCTGTAGTATAGGTTAAAATCAGGTATGGTGATACCACCAGCCTTATTTTTGTTGCTCAGTATTATTTTAGATATTCGAGGTTTTTTTGTGATTCCAAATTAATTTTTGGATTGTTTTTTCTATTTCCATGAAGAATGCCATTGGAATTTTGATGGGGATTGCGTTAAATGTGTAGATTGCTTTTGGTTAGATTGCCATTTTCACAATTTTTTATTCTTCTGATCTAGGAAGAAGGGATGTTTTTCCATTTCCTAGTGTCCTCTGCAATTTCTCGCTTGAGTGTTTTATAGTTTTCATTGTAGAGATCCTTTACTTCCTTGGTTAGGTTTATTCCAAGGTACTTTATTTTTTTGATGCAGTTGTGAATGGGAGTGATCCTCTGATTTCTTACTTTGTGTGTTTGTTGTTAGCACATAGGAATGCTACTGATTTCTGTGTATTTATTTTGTATCCTGCTACGTGGCTCTAGGTGTTTATCAGCTCTAACAGTTTGCTGGTAGAGTCTTTAGGTTCCTTTATATGTAGAATCATGTCATCTGCAAATACTGATAACTTGATCCCTTCCTTTTCAATTTGTATCACTTTTATGTGCCTCTCTTGCCTTATTGCTATGGCTAAGTCTTCCAGTACTATATTAAATAAAAGTGGGGACAGTGGACACCCTTGTCTTGTCCCTGATTTTAGTGGAAAAGCTTCCAGTTTTTCCCCATTTAGTAATATGTTGGCTGTAGGCTTGCTATAAATAGCCTTTATTATATTGAGATATGATCCTTCTATTCCTAGTGTCTGTAGGACTTTTATCATGAAGGGATGTTGGACTTTGTCAAATGCTTTTTCTGCATCTAATGAGATGATCATATGATTTTTGTCCTTCAGTCCATTTATGTAATGTATTACATTTATTGATTTCTGTATGTTGAACCATCCCTGCATCTCTGGTATAACGCCTACTTGGTCAGGGTGAATGATCTTTCTGATATATTCTTGTATTCTGTTTGCCAATATTTTGTTGAGAAGTTTTGCATCTATGTTCATGAGGGAGATTGGTCTGTAATTTTCTTTTTTGTTCTATCTTTGCCTGGTTTTGGTATCAGGGTGATGCTGGCTTCGTAGAGGGAGTTTGGTAGGATTCCTTCTTTTTCTATTTTATGGAAAAGCTTAAGAAGCAATGGCGTTAGTTCTTCCCTGAAGGTCTAGTAAATTCAGCAGTGAATCCATCTGGGCCTGGACTTTTTTTATTTGGGAGACTTTTGATAACCGCTCAGATCTCCATACTTGTTATAGGTTTATTTAAGTTATTAATCTCATCTTGATTTAATTTAGGTAGGTCTTATAAATCAAGGAAATCATCCATTTCTTTCAGATTTTCATACTTTGTGGAGTATATGCTTTTATAGTATGTCCCTATGATTTTTTGAATTTCTTTGGTGTCTGCTGTGATGTTGCCTTTTTCATCTCTAATGTTATTAATTTGTGTCTCTTCTCTCTTTCTTTTGGTCAGATTTGCTAAGGGTTTATCAATCTTATTTATCCTTTCAAAGAACCAACTCTTTGTTTCATTGATTCTTTGGATTGTTATTTTTTTTTGTTTCTATTTCATTAATTTCTGCCTTAATCTTTATTATTTCTTCCCATCTACTCATTTTTGGCTTGCCTTGTTCTTCTTTTTCCAAGGCTTTAAGGTGAATCATTAGGTCGTTTACTTGTGACCTTTCTAATTTCTTAATATAGGCGCTTAAAGCTATAAATTTACCTCTTAGAACTGCCTTCATTGTGTCCCAGAGATTTTGGTATGTTGGGTTCTCATTATCATTTGACTCTATGAATTTTTTTATTTCCTTCTTGATTTCTTCATGGACCCATTCATCACTTAGTAGTGTATTGTTTAGTTTCCATGATTTTGTGTATGATCAATAACTTTTCTTGATATTGATTTGCAGTTTGATGCCATTGTGGTCAGATAGCATGCAAGGAATTATTTCAATTTTTCTGTATTTGTTAAGATTTGCTTTATGTCCTAATATATGGTCTATTTTAGAGAATGTTCCATGTGCTGCTGAAAAGAACGTATATTCTGCAGCATTTGGTGAAATGTCCTGTAGATATCTGTTAGGTCCATTCCTTCTATGACCTCATTTAGTCCAGATGCCTCTCTGTTTATTTTTTCCTGGGATGACTTGTCAATTGATGAGAGTGGGGTGTTGAGGTCACCCACTACTACTGTGTTTGGTGTTATCTGTGACCGTAGTTCTAATAGTGTTTGTTTGATGAATTTGGAAGCCCCTATGTTAGGTGCATATATGTTTAGGATTGTAATGTCCTCCTCTTGGAGTGTGCCCTTAATCAATATAAAGTGACCTTCCTTATCTTTCTTGACTAACATTGGCCTGAAGTCTACCTTGTCAGATATTAGGATAGCAACCCCTGCTTGTTTTCTAGGCCCATTTGCTTGAAACACCATTTTACAACCTTTCACCCTAAGAGAATGTCCATCCTTTGTGGAAAGGGGAGTTTCTTGGAGACAACAAATTGTAGGATCCTGCTTTTTAACCCAGCCTGCAAACCTATGTCTTTTGGTTGGGGCATTGAGGCCATTGATATTAAGAGATATTATTGAAAGGTGTGTATTTATTTTTGCCATTTTTTTGTAGTTCCGGTTCTACCTTTGCTCTCTTGTGTTAACTAGTATTTGAGTATTGTTTGTTCATTCCAGGTTTTTATATGTGTGCTTTTCCTTCTCTTCGGCATGGAGGATTCTTTCAAGTATTTTCTGTAGAGCTGGTTATGTCTTCAAATACTCCTTTAGCCTGCTTTTGTCGTGGAATGTCCTTATTTCTCCATCTGTTTGAAAGGATAGCTTTGCAGGATAAAGTAACCTTGGTTGACAGTTGTTATTTCTCAGAACTTGGAATACATCACTCCAAGCCCTTCTGGCTTTTAAAGTTTGTGTTGAGTAATCTGCTGTAATCCTGATGGGCTTGCCTTTGTAGGTAACTTGATTTTTCTCTCTAACTGCTTTCAGTATTTTTTCTTTGGATTGTGTGTTTGGTAGTTTGATTATAATGTGGCGAGAAGAGGTTCTTTCCATGTTTTGTCTGGCTGGGGTTCTAAAGGCTTCCTGTATCTGCATTGGCACCTGTTTCCCAATTTGGGGGAAGTTTTCTTCTATGATTTTGTTGAAGACACCTACTATGCCTTTGGGGTGACATTCTTCTCCTTCTACTATGCCCTGAATTCCGAATATCTTGAAATTCCCATTCCCATTTTCCTATTAGTTTGTCTTTTTCTTTGTTGGACTGTATTAGATCTGCCACCTGGTCTTCTAGCTTAGATATTCTGTCCTCTCCTTCATCCATTCTACTGGTGAGATTTTCTACAGAGTTTTTAATTTCAGTAACTGTGTTCTTCATTGCTAGTAATTGTGGCTGGTTTTTTAAATTATTTCTATTTCCTTATTTATGGCTTGTATTGACTTCTTTATTTCATTAAATTGGTGTCCTGTGTCTTCTTTGATTCCTTTGATTTCCTCTTTGATTCCTTTGATTTCCTCTTTCATTCCTTTGATTTCTTCTTTGACTTCTTTGAACATATTTACAGTCATTCTTTTGAAATCTTTCTCAGGCATTTCCTCTAACTCGTTCTCACTGGAGGTCATTTCTGATGCATTAATACTTTTTGGTGGATTTATATTGTCTTGCTTTTTAGTGTTTCTTTTGTTATAATGTATATGTTTTTGCATCTTGTATTAAGTTAATGCTTGGATTTTCTAATTAGCTGGGTATTCTTAGCTGTATCAATCGATCTGATGTTATATATCTTCAGGGTAGGAGCTTAAGGTGCTAGGTATGGCTCTTAAGACTCTCAGAGTATCTACACAGGTGTTCCTAGGGGTTGCGTTTGCCTGCTATGGGAGTATTCAAGTAGGCTGAGTGGAACAAAATACAGATAGATTCTAAAATTTGACTAAACATTGTACACATTCAATGAAAAACAGCACCTAGTGTTTAAGCAAGAGTAGGTATTATAACAGCCAGATCCTCTAATAACAAAGAGGTTAAGATTTCTGGTCTGCTGAGGGTTCCAAGTCACCTTGTGACCAAGTGAGACCCTTTCCTGGTGCAATCCCAGTTACCTTTTTGGATGATTTTGGTCTCAGTTATGCTGCGCTCTGTTTGCGTCCCTCTTTGGTGCCTTGTGGGTTCAAATAGGCTGGCTGGATCACTGGACTGCTGTTCTGTTTTCTGGAGCTGGGCACTGGCTTTTCCTGTGGGGCAAGCTGAGCCTGGCAGCTGTGGTCCCACAGACCTGGCACCACTGCTGCTGAAGCTGCCGCTCCTGGATCTGTTGCTGCTGTAGCTGCTAGTGCTGCTGGAGCCGCTGCTGCTGCTGCTGGAGCTGGAGCTGGAGCTGGAGCTGCTGCTGCTGCTGCTGCTGCTGGATCCACCACTGCTGGAGCTGAAGCCGCTGCTGCCACTAGGAGCCACTAGGCCTGCCTGTGTGGGCTCTGGATGCTCTGGATCTCTCCTACTTCTCTGCTGCCTTTTAAATTTCTTATACACCTCACTTTTTAGTGAAAGTGTGTATCATTCTGGGTATTCTTTGTCTTTTTCTCCTATAGGCTGCTTTGTGAGGTTCCTAAGCCACCATCTTACTAGACTTTCACATAGAGTATTTTCCCATTGATTTTTTTTGTTTTCTTTTGTTGTTTTGAGGTAGGGTCTCACTGTAGTCCAGGCTGACTTGAAATTCACTATGTGTCTCAAGGGTGACCTTGAACTCATGGCAATCCTCCTACCTCTGCCTCCCAAGTGCTGGGATTAAAGGCTTGTGCCACCACATCTGGCTTTGCATATTTTTTTAATGGAGCCACATGGGCTATTAGGTGAAACAGCAGTGGTACTCCCCAGTTATTTATCAACAGATGTGTTTATACCTAGATGTAGACAAACCCTTTCTGTTACACTTGTGAAAGACTGGGGATAGTTTAAGTCTTGCTCTGGAGCCCAAGAAGGGCCCTGAATTCTGAGCACGTCCCTCTTCTGGGGCAGGGTGTAGTCACTCAGAAACTGACTGATGTTTCCTGCATGGACCAGGAGGGCAGAGTCAGTACTAGCTCCTTCTGGCTGCTGGCTAGTGTCTCCTGCAAATACCCTTTGGGCACAGACAGGACCATCTCACTCTGGGCACTGGTTCACGTCTCCCATGTGGACTAGGAGGGTAGAGTCAGGAAATGTACCATACCTATGTTGGCTGGTATCTATCTCATAGACTGGGTGAACAGAGTTGAACTAGCTCCATTCTGTTGTTGGCTCTAGTCACCCATAAGGACTGGGTGGGTGCAGTCAGGACCTGCTTCCTCTATCTCGGGCTGGCCTGTCCTATGTGTGGAGTTGTACCTTCTCTTTCTGTCCACTGGCTGGTTTCTTCCATGTGGAGTGGGAGGGCAGAGTTGTACCTATGCAGTTAATATGCTGGCTGGTTCCACTCATGCTTACAAGTCTAGCTGTATTTCATTTTCTTCTGATTATAGGAGCTTTTTTGTTATTTCCTCAATGATTCATTAATTACTCAATATTGTGTTAATTAGCTTATATGAGTCTGTGTGTTTTTTGTAATTTCTCTTATTGGTTTTTAGCATCATTGCATTACAGTCAGATCAAATATAAGGAATTTTTTTAAATTTAGTTACATTTTTTGAATCTTACTTCGTGTCATAATATCTGATCAATTTTAGAGTAAGTCTCATGGGCTGCTACACATAATGTGTATTCCAGTGTTCTGAGGTGGAATGTTCTATATACATCTGTTTGGTCCATTTACTCTATGTCTTTAGCTCCAGTGTTTGAGTCTAGAAATTTCTTTTTGTGTCCTAGTGTCATGTAAACTGTACTGAGGACATGTAAAGAAATTTCTGTTCTCACCAGATAGAGAAGAATACAACAGATCAAAGAAATGACTCTGTGTAAGGCCTTCATAGTGAGCCAATGAGTTTATTGCAGTTAGTTACAGGAGCATAAGTCAATGGCATCTGGGCTACTGAGACATTTCTTAGGCAAATTATGTGTAGCTTTGCCACTGAAGCTTTTGGCCCAATCCATAGACAATTCATAAAAATCTGCACTACTGTAACAATTATCTTTGATGATTCTCGGAGTTTCACAATTGAAATATGTCAATGTACTATGCATGGACAGCTATACCACCAGAGTCTCAAATCTCAATCCAATGTATATCTTCTATATCATCTTTGGAGAGAAGAGGTCTGATGAGGACATTGTGCAGACTAGTGACCCTTGGGAATATTATAACCACCTGCCTCCCTGTAGGAGGAACATTTATAGGTGTAATCTCATAAGACTCTCCTATGGGTGATCACAGCTGTTATTCCTCAAGAAGCAATGATAATATACAACCTGGAGGAAATATCTTCATATACATAGGATGAATAAACATATCAATGCAGTTATATTAGAAAAGAGAAGCAAAGATCCACTACTACATTTTCTTGGAAATTAAAGAATGAATCTCCAAATCTCTCTACAGCTCCAATATTAGAGCACTTTTCATTTATACATGTTCTTTTCAATAGCATTAACATTATTTATTGTTTTATTAGTCAGTTTTTAGACTATTGATATAGGCTTATCCCTTAAGATAATTATGTTCTCTATAACTGAGCTCCCAAGAAAACATCTAGAGAACATGTATCTTTGGCATGCCTTCCAAGACAACTCTGGGTCCATTGTAGAAGAGTGGGTGGAAAGAATGTAAGAACCAGAGGCTGGGGAGGAGTCCTCTGGAGCACTATCTTCTGGACATGAAATGGCCATGACTTCACTTCCTCACAGAGCCTGTTGATACAACCACCAGGCCTACATAATATTGAGTGCATCAACATTTTGACATTGATTATGGGAAAGGAAATAAGACAGTCCTCAAAAAAAGAGAAACTAGTTGGGAATCAGGTGTACAGTGTGAGTTGGTGGAGGAGTGAAGACAAAAGAAGATAATGAGAGAGGGTTATGACCAAAATATCTCATGTCCATGTATGAAAATTTTCAAGAAATGGTTTTAAAAAATAAAATATAGTGCAAGTGCCCAATGGTTTGAAAACATTCTAATCTCATTACTTTAACAGAGTAATAACAAGAAACAGAGTAATTTAAAAAAATATATGAAACATATTCATTTTACCTAAGAGGTCATAATTTAAACAAGCAACACATGTGAAAAGTGTTAGAATGGAGTAGATAGACATAATCATGCAAAATTAAAAACTTGAATTTAGATAATGTACAATATAAGTGAATGTAAGTATGGCCTCATCACATGTTCGATCTTTGAAAACAGGCAATTTTCAGTACTGAAATGGATGAAGTAAATTGTAAAATGTTTTTATTATTCCTAATGAGTAGAAAAGGACAGATGGTTGGGTAACTTGATGATAAAATAGCATTAATTTTCTCCAGTCTTGGGTTTTTCTCAGGTGCATAGAATCCATACAGAGTAACAAAGTTACTCAACCAATAAAAGAACACAAAGCAACTAACCAGCAACAGGATGATCCAAGTAGCTTTGGTTTCAGGAGATGACTTGGAGGAGAGGCTCCGGATATGGATATGCTTGGCTCTCTTATAATGTCTGTAGAGGAAATTCACCATGTAGAGGCTGGTTGACAACATAAGGACCACAAAAATGAGGTCTCTAGTCAATATGACACTTAAAAATAACCCTTTATTTTGTTTTCCAAACATCTGGTTTTGACAGAAAGCATGATAATATCCGTGGCCAGCAAGAGTGGCATTGGTTTTGGCTATTACAGACTTAATGATCTCAATATAGATGAGCATGTTCAATACCCAGGAAAAAATAAAGAAGGGAAGGGTCCATGTTGGCAGTTTAGGTTTCATCCATGCCCACTTAGCGTTACTGGGACTGATGGTGATGGCTTGAAATGTACTGAGAATAGAGGTAGTACAGATGGAAATTCCCCGGGTAACTCTGTAGATATACAAGACTGCCTTACAACCAGCATCATTGAGAAACTGTTTCAGTCCAAAGGATGATGCGATATCAGGTATCAACAAGAAGACAATTGTTAATATATTGACCATTGTCAGGTGCATGAAAATTGAATCTATGGGTTTCTTTAAATAACGTTGAGCTGACAGGGTGTACACAGATGACAGGAAGAGCAACAAGTTCCCTATGACACCGATACAAAACTGAGATATGAGGAAAATGCCCAAGGTCATGTCACTTGAAGACATGGTCAGAATGATGCTTTAGATAGTATCAGGTTTGTCACAACTACAATGAAAACAAATGAACTTTTCTAAAAGTATGTTAAAATAGTGCTTGAGGACAAATATGCTGGTTTAGAGTTTGTGAGCACAGAGAGGTGATGAAATATCCAATTTCTTCATATTTCAGGCCCATAGTTCACACTTCCAGGAATTGCATGTCAGGGATTCTTGAGACCCTTTCAGGATACAAGTATCTGAGAAGCAGGAAGAATTCAATGTAAACACCCTGAATTCTGTTATGCTAAGCAGAAGAACATGTTGGCCTATGTGAGAGAGGTGTTTTCATATTATAAGCCCTTTTCCTTAGGAATATCAGATTATATATTTTCTTTACCTGTGTTCAATGTACCAATATCTTTAAAGGATACATTGCTTTAATCATAGACAGCAATATGTGTACTTTAATTTGGCCTCCCATAACAAATCTCAAGGCTACCAGTGATGCACTAAGACATTTATTTTCAGTGCTCACAACTTAGTGGAGAGCTGTGGACTTGCACAAATGAAGACATAGCTGATACTGAACAATCCATAGTGTTCAGCACATCTGAAAATAAATGAATTTTCTGCATCAATGGACAGTCATATCATGATAAGAACCAGTCTAACAGAGATTCCATATTTCCACATGTAACATGTGTAAATTCTAAATGCAAAATTTCCTTTCAAGACATTCTGGGTGGTTCTTATGTAATCATAATTAATAAGATTTCCAGTAGTTTTAGACTATAATGATATGAGATTCATGAATAGTGTATAGTGATATGAGATTCATGATAGTTACATTAAAGTTCATATTATTAATCCACTGGCTTTTGATTGACTACTATTTCCATCAGAAGCCCATTCTTCTTACTGATCTGCTATTTGTCACCAAAAATACAATCCTTGATCCTTAAATGGAATTTATGAATTCCAAACAAGTTTTCTTTATGCAGACAAAGTACCTAAGAGCATCTCCAGGTATCAAGCTGTGTTCTCTTAGTGTGCAACAAATTTCTCCTATACCAAAGCTACTTTAAATATGTACTGCAAGGTACCAACATCTAAATTATTTTTGATATACATCACACTGGCCTATCATTCTGCCATAACCTCAATTATGTATTTTGGAAACTTTTCAATTTATTTTCCATCAATTTACATTGGTTGAGAAATGGGGTTATGGTTTCTTTTACAGTCATTCAGTATTGAGCATATTATAATGTTTGAAAATGCATTTATTGCAGTTAACTTCTTGTTGCTAGGACAAATACCTGAGCAGAAGCAGCTTATGGAAGGAAAAGGTTTATTTCAGGTCTACAGATTCCAGAGAAAGCTTTGCCATGGCCTAAGAAGCTGGCTCACTTCATCATCCATCTATAGCAGAGAGACAGAACCAAGAGCCAGAGCTCAAGATGGGTCTCAAAACACACTTTAGAGCGGGACTCAAGATCTGCCCTTAGCAACAGACCTGCTCTAGCAGGGCTCTGCGTGCTGAGGACTACTAAATAAGAAGCTTAATTAGCAATATGTGAGACTATGGAGACATTTACATTCAAACCACCACATTTATCTTATGTTTTCCAGGTCATATGACCACTTCTCATTCATGCTCACACTTTCCGGATCTCTCATATCTCACTCAATTTCAGCAGATTGGCCTCTCTCACATCTTGCTATTCACCATAATACTCTGTCCCTCATCTCTCTTTGCCCCATAGCTCCCCTTTGAAGCCTAAACATTTCATGATTTCATCATCCAGATCAACATACACATTTCCCTTCCCTATTTGTGTGATTAAAGTTACATTTTGGAAAGATAAGAGGCCCTAAATAAAGTATCAGGTTTTCATTTCTACATAAATGAAGATTATTTTCACTATGGCTCTCGGAGACAAATTTAAACAAGCTACAGTGGAAGAGAAGGGCATCTGAAGCATTTACTAGGCTAGTGTGCACTACTTCTGACATTTATGAAAATAAAAAAAATGTTTGACCACAGATTAAATTATTTTTAAACTGCAAGAAAGAGACATACTTACATTCTAAAATTATAGAAGTAGCTTATCCAGAGGTAGAAAATATATGTTGGAAATTTAATATAGCAATAAAAATCAAATTTCCACCACATTTATCAAGCAACATACACAGTCCAGATACAGTATGATCCAGGATCTTTCCAGTTTTTCCAAGAACAAGTCTGGAGATGTTCTTATCACAGAGAAATATTGTGGCATTATAGTGATGGGTGCATTGTCTTATTATTTTTGAGGTAGAGTCTCACTCTAGCCCAGGCTGACCTGGCACTCATTCTGAAGATCCAGGCTAGCCTAGAACTCAGTGATTCTTGCTCCTCTGCCTCCTGAGTGAGTGCTTGGATTAAAGGCATGCACCACCACTCCAGGATAGTTCTATTTTTTATTATTATTATTTTTTGGCTTTTTGAGATAGTGTCTCACTCATTAGCCCAGGCTGACCTGGAATTCACTGTGTAGTCTCAGTGTGGCCTTGCACTCACAGTGATCCTCCTACCTCTGCCTTCCAAGTGCTGAGATTAAAGGCATACACCACCATGCCCGGCTTCTGGCTAATGTTTTGATTCCATGTTGTGTTTATAAATTATATCATTGCTTTGTGTCTCATATATATTAAGTTATTATATGTTGAGAAATATGAACATATATATTTAGAAATAAAAGGGATAAATGCAGGAAAGACACAATGGGAGTCTAGACTAGTCAGTCACACCTACAGTGAAAGTCACCACCCAGAATTCTTTCCTGTCCCATGATTTCTCTCTATGTAGTTTAGAGTAATTAGTAGAAATATTTAAACTTGAATATGTATTACTTTACACAAATTTAAGAGAACAGAAATAATGAGTACGAAAAAAACCCTTCTTCAAGAACACAAATTTAAATTCACATGTGAAAATGCATGTACTATCATATGAAAACATAAGTAAATTTAAATGAGGCATAACAAAACCAACCATTAAAATAAGTGACTTAGACAAATCCTTCCAGTGATTATCGGAGACAAGAGAAAAGTAACAATAGGAGTACAAAAGAATTGAACAAGACAATTTATACTCTTAAGATATCATCTCAGGGTTTGGATAGATGGATCAGTGGTTAAGGTGTTGGCCTACAAAGCCTAATGACCCAGGTTCGATTCCTCAGTACCAATGTAAAGCCAGATGCAAAAGTGGTGCATGTGTCTGGAGTTAGCTACAGGTCCTGGGGCTCCCATTCTCTTTCTGTCTCTCTGCTTGCAAATAAATAAATAAAAATTAAAATATTAAAATGTCTTATCTCACACATTCACCATAGGACACTAATATTTTTCTTCCAGTCACATATGAAGCAAGTAGTAAATATGACCATGCAGTCAGCTCTGAAGAAAGAACCCACAAAACAGGTTGTACTAAGTACAGTGAAGAGTGACGTTATGAAAGTGAACTACAGAATATGTACTACAACACCAGTGTGAAGAATAGGTAAGAAATTTAAAAAGAAAAACAGACACTGTAAAGGAGATGTAAAATGGAATCCAACATAAAGGTGCGAAATAGATGGATAAAAGCAGAAAAATAGCAAAGAATGTTCCATTCCACAGACAGGAAAACCCAAGTTACAGGCAGCTCCTGGCAAAGAATGCATTTGGTGGGACTGCGCCACTGCCCAGGGGAGGAAACATCATAGGATGGAAGGATGGATACATAAACTGGGACACAGCATGTGTTTCTGAAAATAGTATATCGTGTCTACAGGTTTGCTGATAGATTTTGGGGTTTGAGAGATATGGACATATTTCTGAAAGAAATACCATCTCTTGGAATATGTTACAATTATGTAAATTGCCAATGTGCCACCCTTCCATTATAAAGTTGAATTGTTGGCTAGCTCAGATGCTAAAGCACTCAAATAATGAGAAAAAAGTAAAAATAGGTATGAAAATAAGGAGAAATATAATCAAGAATAATAAATGGGAAATAAAGCTATTTTATAACACAGAAATTACGGAAAAGAAATTTGAAAATTAATCTTAGAAAGGGTAGATAGGGAAGAACGACACTGGCAGGTCTCCATACCTCCCTCTCTGTGGTTGTCAAGGCTGCGTGCTGCAAACCCTCACTCAGGCAGTCTCGGTCTCACAGGCCAGGAGCATCTTAGAAAGGCTGCCGAGCAGGAGCCAGGACTGAATCAAGGACAAAATAGAGGACTTTCCCTCCCAGTGGAGGAGGCCCCCTTGTCTCCTGTGGTGTGGATCATCTTGTTTCCTGTGCATCGTTTTGATGCGCCCAGAGGGAAAGTGAGTCTCAGGACAGCGTGAGCTCACTCAGCAAGAGTGCAGAGTCCCAGTCTGAGGATTTGTGTTGTCCCAAGTTGAAGTACACCAGAAAGTTAAACCTCAGCGTCTGGGAGGCCATTAAAAGTTTCCCTGCAGCTGGTGGAAATTACCACAGCTCCTGCAACGAGCTGATCCCTGAGCAGGACTCCAGAGAACGCGTCCTCTGCGGAGTGGAGGCGATTGCGGCCACCCCTGCGCTTACAGCTCCGTTTGCAATTTCATGTTCCATGCAGCACATGGGTGTGAGTTTTACACTGACACTTCAGTTCAGACATCAGTCATAGTTGTGACACACATTGTTTTCTGTAGATCCATAAAGAAATACATAAATGTTGTCTGAAATTGTGGTAACTATCCCTAAAATTATCTCACATTTTAATTCACAGATAGCTATTTGCATCAATCCACTCCACCTCAAAACTGAAATGGTTCATATCACATATGATCAAATACATGGTGTTTCTGACAATGGCTTGTTTTGCTTAATATAATTAACATTTCCATCCATGTTGCAAATATTATTTTATGTCTATGTAGCTGAAGAAATTCCACTGCACATGCTACACACTTCCTTTATCTGTTCACTTTTTGATGGACATCTTGCTATTGCAGATTGAGCACGTGATTGCAGACGTCTTCCATCTGATAGGGAGCACATGATCGCTGAAGATTTTTTGTTTCATTTTGTTTGTTTGTTTTTTCGAGTTAGGGTCTTGCTCTAGCCCAGGCTGACCTGGAATTCACTATATATTCTCAAGGTGGCCTCAAACTCATGGTGATTCTCCTATCTCTGGCTGACAAGTGCTGAGATTAGAGGCATGTGCCACCATGCCCAGCTACACTGAAGTTTTTTTTTTTTTTTTGATATTGGAAAATTGAAAGAAAAAAAAAAACCAACAACATTGGCTCGTTTTAAAACCTTGTTTTAAAAAATATGTTTTATTTATTTATTTGAGAGAAAGAGGCAGAGAGAGAGAAACAGAGAGAGAGGGAGATAAAGAGAGAGGAAGAGATGGAGAGAATGGGCACAACAGGGCCTCCAGCCACTGCAAACGAACTCCAGATGCATATGCCCCTTGTGCATCTGTATTATGTGGGTCCTGGAGAATCGAACCAGGATACTTTGGCTTTGCTGGCAAGCACCTTAGCCGCTAAGCCATCTCTCCAGTCCCACCTTTTTGTTTTTAGATCTGATTGAAATTTTCAAAAAATATGGTCATTTTAAAGTTCTGTAAGTTTTCATCCAATTCTGGTTTTAATATTATTTTTGAAATATATTTTCTTTATTTAAAAAATACAAAAACTTTACTAAAAATTTACATTGGGCTGGAGAGATGGTTCCGTTGTTAAGAGCACTTGCTTGCAAGGCCTGATGGCCTGAGTTTGATTCCCCAGAACCCATGTAAAGCCAGATACACAGAGTGTCACATGATTCAGGAGTATATGTGCAGTGCTGGGAGGCCCTGACTTGCCCATGATTTCTTCTTCCCCCTCTCAATTTCTCCCCTCTCTCTCCTTGAAAATAAATAAAAAATAATTTTAAAAAATGTATATTGTTCCCTCCCACCACCCTCTTTTGTCTCCTCCCTCATACCCCATCATTGAATCTCCACAGTAGTGACACATAGATTTGGGATAAGCAGTATTAGTTTAAAAATGTACATTTCATGTAGGTGTCTTCCAATGTCTAAATGTGAAAAAAGTCACACAAATCCATGTTAGTTGGCCGATGGTCATTGGTGGCATATCAAGTTTGACCCTGGAGAGACCTGGCAGTCCTAATGCCTGTCACTGAGTCTGAATGAGACAATGCTCAGAGATAAAAAGCTTCTCTGTCACTCTTACTTTTCTGGTATCAATTGAAGTTTCCCTGACCCCATCTCTAAGACAGGAAAGGGTGTTGTGGAGAGTGCTTCTGGACATTTGAAAAGACAGTGCCAAGCAGATGAATGCAAATAAAACATGCTTGGAAGCCGGGCGTGGTGGCGCATGCCTTTAATCCCAGCACTCGGGAGGCAGAGGTAGGAGGATTGCCATGAGTTCGAGGCCACCCTGAGACTCCGTAGTGAATTCCAGGTCAGCCTGGGCCAGAGTGAGACCCTACCTTGAAAAAACAAAAACAAACAAAAAAAAAAAAAAAAAAAAACATGCTTGGGCATTCACCAGCCTTGTGCTTTTCACAGCCCTGCATGTGAAAACAGGCCACCACAGGCAGAGTGGCTGAAAGAGCAAAATTGGAGCAGCAGGTTCTGAATCTATGGAGATGAGCATGTGATTTCCTTCCTTAAATTTATTTTCTGGTGAATTATGAAATAGTGTGTACTCTTCTTTTATGCAGCGTTTTCTATATATAAGGTTGATCTTTTTTAGAAACAGGCTTCTTTTTAATTTTTTGAAATAGCTTTATTTATTTACTTGAAAGAGAGAAAGAGAATGGCAGATAGAGAGAGTAAGAGATTGGGCACACCAGGGCCTTCAGCCACTGCAAACAAACTCCAGATGCCACCTTGTGCATCTGGCTTACATGGGTCCTGGGGAATAGAACTTGAGTACTTTCACTTCGCAGGCAAGTGCCTTTACTGCTAAGCCATCTCTCCAGCCCAGAAGCAGTGTTCTTAATTCTTGGATATTTCACATTGTGACAGTTACCTTCTTGTCACTGGGACAAACATCCATCCAGAAGCAGCTTATGGGAGAAAAGGGTTTATTTCAGCCTTACAAATTCCAGGGAAAGTTCCATCATGATAAAAGAAGTTGGCTCACTTCCATTGATCCATAGAAGAGAGACAGAACCACCAGCTAGCAAGCATGAACAGCCAGACCTCCAACTGGCTCTCGATACACTGTAGGGATGGACTAAAAGATCCATCCCTAGCAACACCTGTCTATTGTCATCATTGAGTTCTGCCTGTTCTTAAACCTCCTATAAGTGGAGTAGCATTGTGAGTGTTCTTGTGCCTCACATTTACCTTTTATGTCAGTGAGATCCATCCCAGTGGTTGACTGGTAACAAAACACCACATTCTGAGTCATTTACGTAACAGAAACTTATTTTCACAGTTCTGTACACTGGAAGTCTGAAGTCAAGAGGCTGACAGGGTTGGTTTCGTGGGTCCCCTCTCCTGAGCTTGCAGACAGTCATAGTCTCACTGTGCTTTGTCATGTTGACTATGTGTTGTAAGGACCCCAGTTATAAAGGATTAGGGCCTGTGCTCGTGACTGAATTTAGCTTTAATTACTTGATCTATAACTTACCTATCTTCGAATATCACATTATGAGATGCTGGGGCTTAGGACTTTAACAAATGCTTCTAGAGAGATGTAATTCCCTGAGAGCACATCACTGAAGTAGACTTAAAACACACGACCAAAGCTAAGGGAAATTTGTGGGAGAAGGGCAGAAAGATTGTAAGAGCCACATGTTGACGGCTGCTCCCACAAAGCATAACCCACAACCCCATGGGAAATCCCACTGAGGAGGGTCCCCTGCTGAATGGGGGGAGCAAGGGGCAAAAAGATGGTACCAACACATGATGTGTCTATACAAAGTATATGCTTAATTAAAAAATGACTGCTATTAAGAACAATTACTGATACTCTGGAGAAAAAGAATAATCAACATGGTGGTACATGCCTGCAGTTCCAGCACTTGCCAGGTGGAGGTGCTGCAGAAACTCAAATTCTAGTCAGCAAGAAACTGTCACTGGGAGAACTCAGATTTATTTATGCCAGAGAGCCCAGAGGGGCGAGCCCACCAAGCTGTGGATCCTGGGCTCTGCTCATGCAGGGTTTATAAAGGCAATTTGACATCATTCTGAGCCTTGTACATTATTGGTGAACCTAACCTTTTCGGTTAAACGACTAGGGAACCACAGCAGGAAATTCTTTAGTAATAAGCAGTTTATAGAAGCAGAAACCTGGGCAGTTTGCTGATAGCTATGCCATGGACACAAATCAGAAAAAAAAATCAAAACAAAATAGGATGTCTTGCAGACAGACAATCTAAATAGAGATGCGGTCTTGCAGCAGTGCAGAAGAGGACCTGGAAGGCCCTGTCATTTTCTGAGTTAAATTTTCTGCTTAAATTCTCTCATCACAGAGGCAGGAGAACCAGTCATTCACACTCATCCGTGGCTACATAACAAGTTACAGGCCAGCCTGAGCTACAAGAGATCCTGTCTGAAAACAAACACAACCAGAAAACATCACACAACACACACACACACACAGAGTGTTCACAAGTTCCTCTTTGTGCTTCTGCCTCTAATGTCCCCCATTTCAGCCGTGGTAGCTAAAATAATTCACAAATATATTAATGACTAGGAAAGGCTTGAAAGAACACTAGTGCTCGGGGAGCCTCTTTCACAGAGCTGGCTTGACTACCATACGTTGTGCGTGTGTCCCCCACAGACATGAAGAGATGTCTTCTGTGCCCTGAGGAGCAATACTCGAGCCACAGCAGAGACCGCTGCCTGCCCAGGACAGAGATCTTCCTGGCCTTTGACGAACCACTGGGACTCGCTCTGGCCTTGGTGGCGCTCTTCCTGGCTGGTCTGGCTGTGCTGGTCCTTGGGGTGTTCCTGAAGCACCGAGACACAGCTGTGGTCAGGGCCAACAACCGAGCTCTCAGCTACTTGCTCCTGGCCTCTCTGGCCCTGTGCGCCCTCTGTCCCTTGCTCTTCCTTGGCCGTCCCACTGCTGTCACCTGCCTCCTGCGCCAGACCACCTTTGCTGTGGTGTTCACTGTGGCGGTCTCCTCTATTCTGGCCAAGACCCTCACAGTGGCCCTGGCTTTCAGGTTCACAAGACCAGGGGGCAGGGTCCATGTATTCCTGGGACCACAGGCCTCTACTTCAGTGGTCCTTGTCGCTTCCTTCATGCAGGTCATTCTCTGTGGTGTGTGGCTGGGCACCTCCCCTCCATTCCCAGACAGGGACATGGTCACTGAGCCCATCCACATTGTCATCCAGTGCCAGGAAGGCTCTGGCATTGCTTTCTCATGTGTGCTGGGGTACCTGGGCTTCCTGGCAGGGGGCACCTTCTCTGTGGCTTTCCTGGCCAGGGGCCTGCCAGATGCCTTCAACGAGACCAGGTACATCACCTTCAGCATGCTGCTGTTCTGCAGTGTGTGGACAGCCTTCCTGCCCCTGTACCACAGTGCCCGGGGCAAGTCCACTGTGGCTGTGGAGGTCTTCTCCATCCTGGCCTCCACCGCAGGGTTGCTGGGTGGCATCTTCATCCCCAAGTGCTACGTCATCCTGCTGAAGCCTGAGCAGAACACCTCTGCCTGGGTGAGGCAGGGACAGCGGGCTCGGCAGGAAAGACAGAGTGAGGCTCTCCAGAGAAGCCTTCCTATGTCCACGGCACAAAGCCCCAGGATGTAGTCCTCGTGGAAGACATCAGGAACACATGCTGGGCTCACTGTTACTGTGGGGATGAAAAGAAGGATGAAGAGTGAGATGAAGCACATGGAGCAAGAGGCCAATGCCTGCTGTGTCCAGATGGTGGACATGTGGAAGCTCATAACTGTTCTCTTTGTATGCCCTGCTTAGAGAGTTCAACATTACGAATGTTTGAAAAGGGTGATGAGGTAGTGATGATGGTGATGATGATGATAAGGACTAGAAGTCTTTCTGAGGATGTGGGAAATTGAAACCCTCACTCACTGTTGTGGAGGTGACATGAAAAATGGAGCAGAGGTTCCTGGAAAGGTTAAACATGGGACCTTGCAACTCCACTGCTAGACTCATACCCAAGGGAAATGAAAAACCTGTCCACAAAAAGGGTAAAGGAATGGTTGTAGAAACATTATTTATTATGTGAAAGTGGAAACCATCTAAATATCAATCAGCTGATGAATGGATAAACAAACATGGCCCACAATGTTAGTAGGTCAATACTTCATTGTTTGTCAGTGGAAAGGAACAGGACATTAACACACGATGCAACATGGATGAACCTGGAAACATGTTCACAGACTGAAAGGAAGCTGGACATAGTGTACCAAATGTTGTTAACATTCCCCTTAAGTGAAATGTCCTGAAGAGGCAAATGCATACAGAGATCTACCATACACTAATGATTTTCAGGGATTGAGAGAAGATGGGAGGTTAGGGGTGAAGACTAAAGGGTATAGTATTTCTTTCTGGAGTGACGAAAATCTAATGTAGATTTGTGATGTTTTAAAATTTTTGTGGCTATTCTAAAGACCACTTAATGTGCATTTTTTTTTGAGACAGAATCTTTCAATGTGGCCCTGGTTGATTTGGCATGCACTATATGACCTTCACTAGCCTCAGTCCTCTGACAATCCTTCTGCCTCAGATTCCAGAATGGTGAGATTATATATGTGCCACCATGCTCAGAAAATTGCTCATTTAAATGGACACACTGTATGATATGTATATTATATCTCAATAAATCTAGTATAAGGAGGAGACGTCAGGCCAAGATGGTGACTGCCTACTGCACCACACATTGCTGGGAAAAAAGGCAAGACATTGAGGGTTCACTGGGTATTTTAGGGGAGAGAAATCACACCCACAGGTCTCTGAATGGACTCAGTTTGGACACGTGTGACTCCACATGAGTACTGCAGAGTTTTGTCACTCAGCCGTAGCCAAGGCTTCAAGTTTGTCTCAGTTCACATGTGTATGACTCCTGTCTCTGTCTCATGCCCTGAGCTGGTCTGAGCCCTGCTTAGTACTGCCAGTCCCTCTTATTTCCCCCATGGGAGTAGGGCAGTGCTGGCTCTGGATTTTTCTGAGTGACTGCTGTGACCCTGCTAGGAAGTTCTTGATCTGTGTGTTCTGAGTGCTCCCTTCCCATTCTCTGATGTGTCTGGGGATTCTCCAAGATGATCCTCAGGGTCAGGAATTTTCTAAAAGGAGTCTGAGATGAAGGCCCATCTTCTTATACAAATAGTTATAGTTTATTACAAATTAAAATCAGCAAACAAAAAACAAGTGTCAGCAATGAAAAAGGACATATAAGGCAGAGTTCAGGTGCATCCAGGCACATACTTCCTGTTTCTTATCTTAGTGGATCTGTTTAGATAGTGTTTAATTCTCCCAACAGTCATGCATGATGATGCAAAGCAAGTTGTTAACTGGATAAACTTACCTGAGCTATGACATCCATCCAGCATGTCATAACCACATATATACTTTCTGTTTCTGTGTCCAGCATCCTAAGATATCAAGCTCATATCACATGGCATAGGATTCCCATCATGTCACATTGTTAGTATGAACAGTTAGGTGTGACCCAAGGCTGTAGGTAAGCAAAGACTCTCTCAAACAGTCAAGATATGGCAAGGGCTAAGAGGGTGTGGTGGTTTGATTCAGGTGTCCACCATAAACTGAGGTGTTCTGAATGCTAGGTTCCCAGCTGATGGAGATTTGAGAATTAATGCCTCCTGCATGCAGTGTATGGTAGGGGGGTGGTGGGCTTATGGGTGTTATAGCCAGTTTCCCCTTGCCAGTGTTTGGCACACTCTCCTGGTCCTATTGTCCACCTGATGTTGGCCAGCAGGGGATATCCACCGTCTGCCCTTGCCTTCATTTTCCCCTGCCATGATGGAGCTTCCCCTCGAGTCTATAAGCCAAAATAAACATTTTTCCCCCACAACGTGCTGTAGGCCGGGTAGTTTCTGCCAGCGATGTCAACCTGACTGCAAAGGGTGTCTTCCAGGAGGAGATCCTGAGCCAGGCCTGGGATGTGCAGGCTTCAGGCAATGCAGGCTGTCAGAGTTATGCCTTTATGGCACATACTTGCACACGTTTGTGCCGCACACACACACATCCCTGGTCATAGGTAAGAGAAGCTTCTGATCTTGAAGATGCAGATTTACGTCCTAGAAATGAATGAAGTGCATCATACGAAGGAGACTGCAGCAATTTAGTCACTGCCACGTGTTCCTGTATGTGCTGTAGCAGGATTCTCAACTACCACACCGAATGTGATATCAGAATCTGACAGGATCTAGACAGGCTGTAAAAAGACATCCTACTTCTTACTGCCTTTCCTGATTCTCACTTTTTTTAATGCATAATTTTTTTTGACAACTTGTATACTTACACATAATAAACCATGATAATTCTCTCTTCTCCCCCACTTTCCCCTTCACAACTCCATTCTCTAACATATCCCCTCCCTGTTAGTCTCTTATTTTGATGTCATTGTCTTATCATCCTATTATGAGGGTGTTGTGGAGGTATTGCTAGACACTGTGAGGTTGTGGTAATCGAGGTCAATTTCTGTCGGGATGGTTGCATTTTAAGGAGTGGTACCCTTTCTTTGGCTCTCACATTCTTTCAGCCACCTCTTACACAATGGACCCTGAACTTGCAGGGTGTGCTAGAGATGTTTCAGTGCTGGACACTCCTAAATCGCTTCTCAGCACTATTGCCTTTTGGGTCATCCCAGTGGTCACCTCCATCTAATGAGAGAAGTTTCTCTAACCAAAAGTGAGAGTCGTGTTAATATATGAATATGACTATTAATTATAGTGCTTACAGGGCAGGTTGCTGAGCATAATATATGAATTTAGCCAGACAAGAGCAGGATTTATACCCCTAGGGCTCAGAAACACCCTTGCCATAGGCTTTTGATTAGGTTTTCAGTATCAGGCAGCATTCCCTCCAATACAGTGGACCTCCAGTCCAATTAGAGAGTTGTTGGGTTCCCCCAGAGCAGAATCAAACTCAGGGAGTCCATCTTGAGAGCAAACACGTTGTCCACTGAGCCATCTCCTCAGTCCTTAAACAACACACTTATTTTTTTTTTTACTTTTTGTAGTAGGAACTCAATCTACCCAGGATGACCTGGAACTCTCTCTGTAATCCCAGACTGTCCTCCACCTCACAAAAACCCTCCTACATCTGCCGCCAAAGAGCTTAGATTAATGGTGTGAGCCATCATGTCTGGATGAAAACCCCTTTCCACTGATGGTCTTCATACATGTCTATAATGTATTTTGTTCATGTCTCCCTCCCACCACTGTCTTCTTCCCCCTCCCCCATTGCCTTCTCACTCTTAAACCCTTCTTCCAATAAGTCTCTCCAGCATTTAGATGTATGTTTCTTTTCAAAACCTTTTTCATTTTTTTATATTCACAGGAGGGAGGGAGGGAGAGAGAAAGACACATGGAGAGAACACCAAGACCCCCTGCCATCGCAAAGGAACTCCACTTTGTGCCTCTGGCTTCTATGTGGGTGCTGGGGAACTGAACCTAGGAAGTCAGGATTTCAAGCAAGTATTTTGAGTCACTGAACCTTCTCTCCAGCTCCTTGAAGTATTTATTGTTATTTCCCCCCTTCACCATCCATGACAGAATGTTCATGGGCTCAGCACAGTGTAGGCAATGACGGCCACTATGAGGTCACGAGTGCAACAGCCATCTGTATCTGGTAGAAAACATTTCTATCCTCCAGATCTTACATTCTTTCTTTCCACCCTCCCTGTTGATGTTTCCTGAGCCCTGGCAGATGTCATCAAGATGTCTCATTGAATCTCACGCATTTAACTGACACTTCTCAGCATTTTGATGAATTTTGCATCACCACTGTAGTCACTACAATGTGTGGAAAGAGGTCAGAGATGAGTGCAGCACTACTGTGTGAGCACAAAGATAAGTATTTAGAGGGAAATTTAATCAGCATAACATATCCCTTTATCCAAATAACAGTAGATGCTTCCCTCCCCCCACCTAGGGCCTATAACCTTCCAATCCATAGAGTTTAGACTAGGTTTCCTGCACCAGGCATGGATTCCCTCCCATGGATCAAGCCTGACAAGATGCACACACCTGTGCAATAGTGGCACCCGGCCTAGGTGGGTAAGCGATGGCTCTGTGGTTGTCTAAGAGATCCACTCCATGGAAAGGAACCCGTAGCTGGAACTGGGAATGAAGTCAGAATCACTCAGAGAACCAGGATCATGGACTCCAACAAAAGCACCCACTAGTCTTTTGCCCAAAGGGAGGTGGTGCAGTCACATTTGCATTGCTGGCAGAAAACTTGTGACCAACAGCAGCTAGTGCAGAAAGGGGATTTATTCTGGATTGCAGACACAAGGGTAAGCTCCATGATCTCAGGGGAAAATGATGGCATGAACAGAGGGCAGATATCACGTCTTGGCCAACATCAGGTGGACAAACAGCAGCCGAAGAATGTGTCAAACACTGGCAACAGGAAGTTGGTTATTACATCCATAAGCCCATCCCCAACAATAAACTGCATCCAGGAGGCTTTTATTGCCAAATTGCCATTAGCTGGGGACCCTGCATTCAGAACACCTAAGTTATGGTAGACCCTGAATCAAGCCACCACAGGAGGCTACAACCATCATCATCCCTCCAAACTAACTTTGCTCATTCCCTTGAACCTATGCTGATCTAACTCTCCATTGGAGAATTTGTTTTTCTTTTACAAGCAGTAGAAAAAAGGAGGACAACCATAATCTGTCAACAATAAGAGAAAAGACAGCTGATTCCGTAGGAGGAGATGATCAGCCTCTTGCACATCAGCAGAGTCCAGGTGAAAACACAGAGGAATTGGTGAGATGAGCAAGAGTGCTGCTTCCATGTCATGGCTGACAACCACCATCAGGGTGATGGCGATAGACATTGGTGATACTGAAAACTTATCAAATCCAGAAACTGCTGAGAGCTCAACAGTAAAGTACAGCAAACACCCCCAACCAGTGTCATGCCCCTTTGTGCAAGAGGGGTGGAAAGACTGTGAGATCCACAGGGTGGAAGGGAATGTCCAGATGTACTGCCCACCCCCACAATGACTGACTCCTGCTTTTACAATTCATACTCCACAACCCCATGGTGAATACCAGCAATCCAACTGAGGAGGGTCCTCTATGAATGGTTACAGGGAAGAGGGAAATACCAGTACCAACGCATGATGTACCCATACAAAGTATCTACTTAAAAAAGGGTAAATATAATACCAATCATTTCTTCCCAAGTTATAATATTTAAACAGGTAGCAAATGTGGAAGTGAATAAAATGACATGGTGGACTTTTACTCATGTAAAATTTAAAATGTGAGGTTTAAGAATGTATAGGACATAGAATTCAAATTCAGGTGTTGAAGTTCCACATTTTTCTTTTCTCACCTGCATCAGTATATGTACACTCCTTTGTTGATGTTTAAGCATGTGGTTGAGATCAGCTACTGAATGCATTTTGAAAATAAGTACTTGTCAGTATAAAAAGGGATGATGGGAGTGGAGAGATGGCTTAGGAGTTAAGGCGTTTGCCTGCAGAGCCAAAGGATCCAGGTTTGATTCTCCAGGACCGATGTAAACCAGATACACAAGGTGGCGCATGCCTCTGGAGTTTGTTTGCAGTGGTTGGAGGCCCTTGTGTGCTCATTCTCTCTCTGTCTATCTCTCTATTTATCAGATACATAAAATATATTTAAAAATATAAAAAATAAATATTTAATCTTGGTGTGCAGGTGCACACCTTTAATCCCAGCAGTCAGGAAGCCAGCCCCCCCCCAAAAGGGGATGATGTAGATTGCAAAATGATCTTTTATTGTTTGTTTTGTTTTGTTTTGTTTTGGTAGGTAGGGTCTCACTCTAGTCCAGGCTGACCTGGATTTCACTATGGAGTTTCAGGGTGGCTTCAAATTTATGGCAATCCTCCTACCTCTGCCTTCTAAGTGCTGAGATTAAAAGCGTGGGCCACCACGCCTGGCCAAAAAAATCTTTTTATTCCTCATGAGTATGAAAGGACATATGGCTGGGTAGCAGGATGATAAAATAGCATTAACTCCCTCCAGTCTTAGAATTTTCTCAGTTGTATAGAATCCATAAAGAGTGACAAAATTATTCAACCAATAAAAGAAAACAAAGCAACTTACCAGCAAAAGGATGCTGTGAGTGGCTTTGGTTTCAGGAGATGCCTGGGAGGAGAGGCTCTGCCTGTGGACATGCTGGGTTCTCCTACGATGTCTGAAAAGGAGATTCACCATGTAGAGGCTGGTTGACATCATGAGAACCACAAGGAGGAGATCTCGCGTCAATAAGGTAATGAAAAATGGCAATGAAATTTCATCCCTAGGCTCCCTGGTCTTACAGAAGGCATGAACATAACCCTGACCAGCCTGACTGGCATTGTTCCTGGCTATTACAGTATGAATGACATGAATGTAAATGAGCATGTTGATGACCCAGGAGAAAAAGAAAGAGGGAAAGATCCAGGTAGAGAGTTTAGGTTTCAGCCACGCCCACTTAGAGTTACTTGGACTGATGGTGATGGCTTGAAATGTACTCAGGAAAGTGGTAGTACACATGGAAAGACCCCGGGTAACTCTGTAGATATACAAGACTGCCTTACAACCAGCATCATTGAGAAAATGTCTCACTCCAAAGGATGATGCAATATCAGGTATCAAGAAGAAGGCAATTGTCAAAGTATTGGCCATTGTCAGGTGCATGAAAATGGAATCTATGGGTTTCATGAGATAACGTTGAGCTAAGAAGATGTACACATATGACAGGAAGAGCAATGAGTTCCCTATGACGCCGATACAGAACTCAGATGTGAGGAAAATCCCCAAGATCGTGTCACTTGGAAACATAATCAGAATGATGCCTTAGATATTATCAGGTTTCTCACAACTACATTGAAAACAAGGGAACTCTTCTAAAACGTATTTTAAAATAGTGTTTGAGAACAAATATGCTGATTTACAGTTCCCATGCAGAGAGAGGTGGTGAGATATCCAATTCCTTTGTATTTCAGATGCAGAGATCACATTTCAAGGAATTACATGTCAGGGATTCTTGAGAACTTTACTGGAAACAAGGATTTGAGAAGCAGGGAGAATTCATTGCAAACACCCTCAATTTTGTTATATTCACCAGGAGCACATTGTTGGCCTATGGGAGAGAGAAGTTTTCATTCCATAAGTAATTTCCCTTAGGAATATCAGATTATATTTTTTCTCTTTACCTGTGTTTCAATGTTCCAATGTTTCTAAGGGATATGTTGCTTTAAACACAGTCAGTAATATGCATACCTAACTTTTTGCCTCATATCAAACAAGTCTTGAGGCCATCAGTGATGTTCTGTGGCATTGTTAGTGCTCATCACTTAGGGGCAAGCTGTGGACACACATCAATTTAGACACAGCTGGCACTGAACATTCCATGGTGTTCATCACATCTGCACAAAAGTACATTTTCCCCCAAAATGGGTATTCATATCAGGATGATGAGAACCAGCCTAACAGAGTTTCCATGTTTCCTATGATTATAACATGTGTAAATTCTAACTTCTAGTTTCCCTGTTAAGATATTCTGTGTGGTTTTTATGTAACCAGAGTTACTAGGCTTTCCAATATGCTTAGAATACAGTGATATGAGATTTATGAATATAGTATATCGATATAAGTTTTGTGAAGTTTGCAATAGAGTTCATATTGTTAATTCACTGGCTTGTTGTTGTACTATTATTTCTACTAGGAGCCTATACTTTTACTTATTTGCTGTTTGTCATTTGAAATACAATCCTTGATTCTTAAATGGAAATCTATGAATTTCAAACAAGTTTTCCTCATGCAACATCCCTAAGACAATCACCATTTCAATCAAGCTGCAACAAATCCCTCCTAATCCAAAGATATTTTCATTATATACTGTGAGGGATCAACAAACAAATTATTCATACACAAATATCACACTGGCCTATCATTCTTCCATAACTTCATTTGTGTATTGTGGAAACTCAAATTATTTTTTATAGTTACATTTATTGAGAAATGAGATTGTGGTATTTTGCAATCATTAAGTATTGAACATATATTTTTCAAAATACATTTGTTGCAGTTACATTATTACTGCTGGAATAAACACTGACCAGAAGCAATTTATGTGAAGAAAAGGTTTATTTCAGGCTTACAGAATTCAGAGAAAATTTCGCTGTGGCATAAGATGCTGCTCCCTTCATCATATAGAAATACTAGAACGTCAGAACCAACAGCTAGAGTTCAAGCTGGGTCTCAACACACACATTAGGGAGGGACTTGAGATCACTGAAGACTACTAAATAGGAAGCTTAATAAAAATTATGTGAGGCTATGGGGCCATTTACATTCAAACCTCTACATGCATCTTATCTTTACCAGGCCATATGATCACTTCTCATTCATCTCACACTTTCTGGATCTTCATATCTCACTCAGTTTCAGCAGATTGCCTGACTCATATCTGACTGTTCACCAGAGTTCTTTGCCACTCATCTCTATTTGCTTGATTCCTCCCTTTCGAAGTCAAACCTTTCATGACTTTGTCACCCAGCTGAATGTACAAATTTCCCTTCCCTATTTGTGTGGTGAAAGGTACTTACTGGAAAGATAGGTGGCCCTTAATGAAATATCACATATTCCTTTCAACATAAATGAAAATCATTTTCACTATGGCACTCAGAGACAAATTTAAACAAGCCACAGTGGAGGAGAAGGACATCTGAAGCATTTACTAGGATAGTGTGCACTACTTCCGACATTTGCGAAAATAAAAAGACAGTTTGACTAGAGATTAAAGTATTCTTAAACTGTCATGAAAGACTCAGACACACACACACTCACATTCTGAAGTTATAGCCACAGGTTATTCAGAGGTAGAACAAAATAAGTAGGGAATTTAAAATACCAAGGAACATCAAATTTCCATCACATTCACTGAGCAAAATACACAGGCCAGATATAGTGTGAGCCATTGTTGTAGTCAGTTTCACACTGCTGGTAGAAATCCCCCAACCAAGTGCAGCTTCTGGGCAAAGAAGAGGTTTATCTTGGCTTACAGGCTTGAGGGGTATGCTCCATTATGGCAGGAAAAAGGATGGCATGAGCAGAGGGTCAACATCACCCCCTGGCAGACGTCGGGTGAACAATAGCAAAGGAGAGTGTGTCACACACTGGCAAGGGGAGCTGCCTATCACACCCATAAGTCCCCCAGCAATACACCGCCTCCAGGAGGCGCTAATTCCCAAATCCTCACCAGCTGGGAGCCTAGCATTGAGAAGGAGACACCTGAAACAAACCACCACAGCCAAGATCTTTCAATTTATCCAAGAACATATCTGGAGATGTTCTTATCACAAAGAAATATTGTGGAACTATAAAGATGTACAGTGTTTGTTTAATTTTTTTGATTCCATGTTTTGTTTATATTATATAATTCCTTTGTGTATCATACATTTATATTATTTGACGAAATAAAAACTTTTCGAAATAAAAGGGATAAATGCAGGAAAAAGTCTGTGTGTGTGTGTGTGTATGTATGTATGAGTTGTTTCCGTGGTTATTGGATATAGGGTCTTATATCCAAGGCTGTATTTAAATTTACTATGTAGTGAGGAGGTCCTTACCTTCAGATATTCCTGTCTCTATGCTCCTGAGTGCTGCTTTGTGTTTTTTTTTTTTTTTTTTTTTTTTTCAAGTTAGAGTCTCACCCTAGCTCAGACTAACCTGGAATTCACTATGTAGTCTCAGGGTGGCCTTGAACTCATGGCGATCCTCCTACCTCTGCCACAGGAGGGCTGGGATTAAATGCGTGCGCCACCACGCCTGGCCTGGTTTGTGTTTTTTTTTTTTTTAATTATTTTATTTTAGAGAGAGTGAGAGCAAAACACACAGACACACAGACACACAGACACACAGACACACAGACACACAGACACACACACACAGAGACACACACACACACTCACAGAATTTGTGTGCCGAGGCCCCAGCCACTGAAATTGAACTCCACATGCTTGCACCACCTAGTGGGCATGTGCAACCTCACACTTACCTCACCTTTGGGAGTCTGGCTTACGTGGGACTGGAGAGTCCAACATGGGTTCTTAGGCTTTGCAGGCAAGCACCTTAGCCTCTAAGCAATCTCTCCATCCTGCTTTGGGTGTTTTTGAGACAATGTTTGGAAATATATTTTAGGCTATCCCAGAATTTGTCATCCTCCTGCCTCAGGCTTCCAGGATCTGGGTTTAGAGTGCTAAGCCTCCATGCCTGTTTATGGATATTGTTACTGCATATTAAATGTACAAAATAATAGATTTCATTGCAATAATTTAATATGTGCATATATTGTGCTTTGATCATATTTACACCTTTCCTACTCTCTTTACCCCCTGACACCATACTTGACTTCCATTTTCACATCCTGAATCACCCCTTTTACTTTCATGGATTTCCATACAGGAGAGAAAGGGAAAGCTTATATCTGTGAGTCTGGGTTATATCTGCTAAGATAATGACTTCCAGTTTGATTCCTGTTCACATGTTCTATTAAACAAAATGATTTTGGGGAGCTGAAGTGATGGCTCAGTGGAAAGGCATGTGCTTGGCAAGCATGAGAATCTGAGGGTACCTGACAAGTCTGGTACCAGTTCAGTTTGATCCCTTAGCATCTAGGTAGGAAAAGCATTTGAGGACATATCTATGCACACCTATAACTCTAGTACTGTAGTCAGAAGAGATCAGAGAATTGGTGGTGCTCCCAGTCAGCTCTCAGTTTAGTGACAGACATCATCTCAAGAATCAGCAAAAAGAGGATGACACTTAATGTCCTCCACTGGCCTCTGAACTAATGTGCATGGGGTACACACATGACTGTGCACATGTGTCTACACCATGTGAGAGCAAAACACACATCACATCACAGAGCATTGCAGATACTGTACACACAATCACAAAAAACCTTATTTTTGCATCATATCCTTTGAATATATCAGCCATATTTTCATCATTCATTCACTCACCTTCACTGTTCCATATCTTGTCTCTTATGAACTGTGTTTTGATAGACATGGGAATGCAGGTTTGCTATAGCAAACTGAATATAATCCTCTTGGATATCTCTCTTGTAGTGACATAAGTGCATTGCATTGTAGTTTTATTTTAAGTCTTTGAGAAACATCCATATTTCTTTCCATAAAATACAGAATGTTAACAAATTCAAAATCCTGTTGTGTTTGGAATTCCAAAGTCACCAGTTAGACATAATAGAGATTTGAACTGTGTTAACTGTCATGCTGTGAAGCTGGATCCCTACACTGCCTCCAGATTTTATTTCCCTTTAAGGAGAACAGCAGCAACGTGCTTTCAAGTGTCATCTGACAAATTTCACTCAGAGAACTAAAAACTGATAAAACGTTCCTCATGAAAAACATAACCAGTCCTTTGTCATTCTATATTGTTAGTATTTGTGGTAGTTTGATGTACCCCCAATAGAGCAGGTGTTATTACAGTTGAGGGTGCAGCTTCTGCCTCCAGCAGGCAGACTCCTGTTGGGCTGTGGGGCTTGTCACTGGGGGCAGATCTGAATTCCAGCCTAAGGTACACAGAGTGAGCTCTGGGGTTCTGGTTGCTTCAGTTTAGCCCTCATGCTTGTATGCTTGCTATGTGGTTTGGTCTCTCTGCTTGGATGTGTGAATGGGAGACAACTTATTTTGCCTTCAATGGAACTTCCCCTGGAACTGTAAGCTTCAAATAAATCCTTTCCTACATAAACTGTGCCTGATTTGGAAGTCCATCCCAGCAGAGTGGAGCTGACCACAGCAGTATTCATTCCTCTACTCTCTTTACTAAGGGAGCATGAATTTTCATATGCAGGGTTTTGCTACTGACTGTGTTGGTTTTTGTATTAGATTTTAAATGTTCCTATAGAGTAATGAGTTTTGTTTTGACATTTTTGTTCTCATTGCATTTATTGATCTTATTTTCCATTCCCTTCCCCTGCTCCTCAGCCCAATCCTGCTGGTTGGCATCCCCCTTTTCTAACTTCCATTCTGTTTTCATATCACATGAACTATATTATATTTGTATCATCTCACTCAATATCTCTTTTTCTCTCATGGTTAGTTCATTTTATTCCCCTCAGCCCACAGATTAAACTTAGATCAGAAATTGAGTGAAAAAATACTATTTTGCCTTTATTATACTGGATAATTTTGCTATTTTATTAACTTCTACTTCTACCCAGTTCCCTAAAAAAGACATGAGTTGAAGTAAGAAAGTGCCTTTAACCACCACTGGTCCATCCCTCCTGCCTCATGATTTCTCTCTATATAGTTCACGTCAATCAATAAAACTTTTTCAACTTGAATATATAATACTTGATCAAAGAAAATTTAAGGGAACATAATTACTAAATGTAATATATACATTCTTCAGGAACACATCATTTACACTTGTATGTGAAATGCATGTGTTATCAGTAGATCATGTCAAAACATAACTAAATTTAAAGGAAGTATTATAAAGCCAATCATTAAAATAGAGATTTTAACAAAGTCTTTCAGTAATTATCAGAGACAAAGAAAAATAACAATAGACATACAAAAACTTTGAACATGACAATTTGCAGTCTTAAGGTAAAAACAGTCATCTATGAAGATTGCTGAGCACAGACTAAGACCCCCCCAAATTCATCTCACACAACACCATGGGATAATAATCATTTTCTCTGAGGCACATATGAAACAAGTAGTAAATAAGGACTACGCAGCCAGCTCTGAAGAAAGAACCCATAAAATAGGTAGTAGTAATCACAATGAAAATTGGTGTTATGAAAGTGAACCACAGAATGTGTACTGTAGACACCACTGTGAAGTATAGGTAGGAAATTTAAAAAGAAACAAAGACAATGATAAGGAAATGTAAAATGAAATCTAACATAGAGGATTTAATAGATAAAAGAAGGAAAATGACATTGAAATCGCTCTCCTTAATCAGGCAAGGTGGCACTTGCCTTTAATCACAGCTCTCCGGAGGAGAGGACTGCTGTGAGTTCAAGGTTCCCTGAGAATACATACTGAATTCCAGGTCAGCCTGGGGTAGAGCAAGACCCTACCTTGAAAAATCAAAAAAATAATCAATCAATCCCTTTCCTAAACCAGGCATATTGGCTCACACCTGAAATCTCACCAGTATTGATTCTGAGACCGAAGGATTGTCATGAGTTTCAGGGCATCCTGGAATAAAGTCAGATGGTCTCCAAAAAACCAACAAACCACCACCACCACCACCACCAACAACAACAACAAAAACAGGAGTAGTGGAGCAAGGTCAGGGACCCTTGTCTCACAAGACAAAACAAAAAGACAATATAAGTGCTAGGGAGCTGCTTCAGTGGTTAAAGATATTTGCTTGCAATGCCTGACAGCCTGGGTTTGAGTCCCCAGTTCCCATGTAATGCCAGACACACAAAATTGCACACAAAAGTGCATGTGGAGTTTGCAGTGGTAGGAGGAGGCTGTAGTATGTCCAAACCCTGTCTTCTTTTCTCTCTCTCTTTCTTTCTCTCTCTCTCTCTAATAAATAAAAATATTTTTAAAAAGAAAAAAAGTGAAAAAAAGGCAAAGAATGGAATGTGGACGGAAAAACCCAAGTTAACGTCAGCTCCCAGCAGAGAATTCACTCCACTCTCCTGTGTGGAGCTGCACCACTGCCCAGGGGAAGTAAACCTCACAGGACTGAAGGATGGACGCAGCAACTGGGAAACAGCGTGTGTTTCTCAAAACATTATGTGGTATCTACATATGCTGATAGATTTGGCTGTTTGAGAGATATGTACACATTTCTTGAAGAAATAACATCTCATGGAACATGTTACAATTGTATAAATTGCCAAAGTGCCACCCTTCCATTATAAAATTGAATTGTTGGCTAGGGAAGATATTAAAGCACCAAAATAATGAGAAAATAATAAAATGGCTATGAAAATAAAAAGAAATATTATCAAGAATAATAAATGGAAATAAAGTTATATATAAGAGACAAATAAGGGAAAAGAAATTTGAAAAATTTCTTTAGTCTTATAAAGGGTAGATAGGGAAGAGCAACAGTGGAAAAGTCTCCGTACCTCCCCATCTCTCGCTCTCAAGCCTGCGAACAGCAAACCCACACTCAGGCAGTCTGGTTCCCACAGGCCAGGAGCATCTTAGAAAGGCTGTCCAGCAGGAGCCAGGGCTGAATCAAGGAACAGAAAGACAGGACTTTCCCTCCCAGTGGATGAGGACCAGCTTGTCTCCTGTGGTGTGGATCATCTTGTTTACTGTGCATCGTTTTGATGTGCCCAGAGGGAAAGTGAGTCTCATGATAGCTTGAGCTCACTCCTCAAGAGTTCAGAGTCTCTGTTTGAGGATTCGTATTGTCCCAAGTTGAAGTACATCTGAAAGTTAAACCTCAGGGTCTGGGAGGTCATTGAAAGTTTCCCTGCAGCTGGTGGAAATTACCACAGCCCCTGAAACAAGCTAATCCCGAGCAGGGCTCCAGAGAACAAGTCCTCTGCTGGCTGTAGACAATTGCTTCCCTGCTCTTACAGCGCATTTTCAATTTCTTCGTGTTCCATGCAGCACATGACACCAGAATGTTGTTTTAATTTTGACACTACATTTAAGGGATCGGCCATGAGTATAGCACACTTCGTTTGCAGTAGACATAAAATGACAAGAAAGAATGCATTAAAATTGTGTTGTTAAATATTTCCAAACTCAGAAGAGTTATTTAGCATAGTTACTTGTATTTCCCCCACCACATTTCAAAATTGAAATGTCAGTATTCAGAGACTTTTGGGGGGTCATATAGCTCGGTAAAGAAATACTGAAGTAGCGTGTGCCTGTCCAACATTGTTGCTAAATCCCACCCAAGGCCCAGGACAATCTCCCACACTAGGAATACTTGGTCACAGCTGTCAATCATACCACAGTAAAGGGATGGCTTGATAGAGTAGACATTCTACTGACTGAAGCATATATGATACTAATATTGTGTTAAATGTTGTCTAGTTATGTATTTATGCTTGTATTATTTTTTGTGCATATTAATGTTTATGTGTGTGTATGCATGTTTGTATGTGTGTGTGCACTGGTATGGCTCTTGCATAAGCATGTGGGCCCCAGAGGATAACCTTGCTGTTACTCTATGTAGGTGCTACACATCTTTAAAAAAATTTTTTTTTGTTTATTTTTATCTACTTATTGAGAGTGACAGGGAGAAGAGGGAGAGAGAAAGAGAGAAAGAGAATGGGTGTTCCAGGGCTTCCAGCCACTGCAAAGGAACTCCAGATGCCTGCGCCCTCTTGTGCATCTGGGTAACTTGGGTCCTGGGGAACCGAGCCTCAAACGGGAGTCCTTAGGCTTCACAGGCAAGCGCTTAGCCAGTAAGCTATCTCTCCAGCCTGCATCTTTTTCTCTAATACCACATTTTATTCAGATTTTTCAAAGGAGTGAGGAAAGGGGAAGGCTGAGAGATAAGGGGAAACAAAATGGGGAGAAGTACACCACATGGAGCCCAAAAGCCAACGTGGGTCATGTGTAGCTCCAGAGTCCATGTGACCAGATAGAGATCTGGGGGAAAAGGCATGGAAAGAAAAGAGAAAAAGAAAGCTCAAGAAGTGCATGCCATGTGGGAAGCTGGAGGAGATAACGAACTCAGGTGGACACTAAGAGCTGGGGGGGGGGGGCACCAGGCTGATTCTGGGCTAGGGCTAGGGTGAGCCCTTACCACCTGGGTCTGGGCCAGGCCCACCAAGGGAAAAACTCACCCATAGCTGGAAGTTCCTAACTAATCAGAGAGCCTGCCCTCCACTTGCAAAGATATTTATAACCTTAGGGTGGTGGGCTGTCTTTTGGTTAGGGCTAGGGTATGTCTCAGGAAGAGGTTAGCTCCAGGGCTGATCTTGATCAACCATTTTATTTAAATCCAATGAAAGGCCTCCCTCACAGGAGGGTTCCTGACTGTGGAAAAAGGGTTCTTTGGAACTAACAAGAGATAAGAAAAACTTTCCTGCCCTTTTTACCTTCAGGGGTCCAGTCACCCTAACTCTACCTCTCTTCCTTCCCTCCTCTCATGAGATGACACTGGAACTGTTGTTAGAGTACAAAGGGGCAATGATGTAAGATCATCAAGTATTTCTTGCTGAATGGGGCACGAAGTTGTGGCAGTTAGAGAGTCTCTCCCAGAGAGGGGAACTGTTCTAAAGGGCTCAGGAAGTGTATCAATGGAGGGCAGGAAGATAGTCTTGGAATAGAATGTTGGGGATAAAGAATGAAAGTAAGGAGTTAATGAGAAGTGAGCACACAGCAATCTGGTTGCCTTCAGAGTTATCCTTTATATGGACTTTTAGGCATTGGGGAGCATTTGAGGGAACCCAGGTAGACAGAATCTGATTGTCTCAAGACCATCTGAGCATGATCAGATTTCTTCCAGAACTGTTCATTTAGTAGAACAGTAGTGTCTGACATGGCCTGAATCCTTTTCCATATGGCTTGTAAAACAGACAAAATATTTGCAGAGTTACCAGAAACATATACACAACATTTAACTTTGATACCATATTTTTTTATAATAGCTTTCCAGAGTGTACCTTCTCAAATTTGTCCTGGGGGTAGCCAGAGCCAACGGTTCTTACCATAGAGCCATTGGGTGCCATTAATGGCTGTACAAATACATTTTTTGTCTCAGGACTTGTTTAAGGATGTCCTGGCACAAGTTAGAAGAGATTTAACATTGTTCCCAGTATAAGGAAGTCTTTTGAATTACGCGACCTTTGGTCAGAATCATCTATATATATTCCAGGTTTGAAAATAACCCTTTTGACATCTGTGGTTGTTTTTCGTCATTAAAGAATTAGAACTTTTAGAGTTGGGGACAACATGTTTTAAGGCCTTGTTTGTTTCCCATCTTGGAAAGCTCTCATTGTGTTACTTAATAGGTCATTCATATATTTGATGATTCCCTTTATCTCTGGTTATACATTTCTCTCTGAGTGTTCAAGACCAAGCAGATAGCCAAAATTTAAGCAAGGATTAATTTTGGAGGTCACTAATGGCTCTCCAAAGGAGGCTTTAGGGACCCAGCAGTATCCCTGTAGCTTTGTGGTGTTTTCTGTCTGTTAGGATAAATCAGGGCCATGCTGGCCAAGTATTTTTTCCATTTTTGGGAAGCTAGGAGGACTGATTTTTCCTCAATTGTGACTCTCCTGCTTCAGACTATAGACCAATTTTTTTTTTTTTTTTTTTTTTTTTTTTTTTTTTTTTTTGGTTTGGGTCTCTGCTTCCTCCCTGATCAGGAAGACAGGTGACTTAACAGAGGGCCAGGGTAGATGTGTCCCATAATCTCCAGTGTCCTCATAACCTGGGAGCACAGGCCAAAATATTACCCTTTTTTTTTTTTAGCTCCAATTGGCTTTGGCTTCTGCCTAGGTTATTAACACACTTAGAAAGGAAGTTACACCAACCTGGATGTATGTACATATAGAACACATTTGATTACTGAAAGAGATTTAGTTAAGGAATGGCATAACAGTTTAAAGTCATTTTGTCCAACCTTTTAAAATTTTGTTGTACTGTGGCATTACAAGCCATATCTGAGGCATACAAAGTAGGCATATAGACTTTAAATATCTAAGTTGTAAATACAGACAGAACCTGTTATCGATCTTGAAAATAATACAAATCTGAACCAATTAATTTAACCTAGAAATTGATAGAAAAGAACAAGTAACACAGTATAAAGCCTTAGCACCTGCGTTTGAAAATGTCTGTGATTAGTCCAGATACCTGTGTGGATACCAGTTACCCAGGTAACAATGGACACAGAACCAGAGTTCTTGAAATTATTTTTCTCAGATGAGGACCACTGCTTGAGCCTGACGTTGTATGTAAAGTATGGAATATGTTAATTTTTAAAATTTTTTTAATATGTTAAGAGTTAATTTTGTTATAAGCACTGGGCTTGAGATGCCAGAAATGAGACAGTTACTTTACATATAAGAGAGTAGAATCTTGTCTTTGTTGAACCAAAACAGCTAAGCTCTAATACAGCCCTTTGCAAATCTGTTTTGAAAGAGAAAACACCATTTTATAACCAATGTGTTTAGCTTAGTCTTGATAGCTATTGATCTTAGGTACCATAGAAATTTTTATTAGCATAAAACAATTTTACATTTTACCTATTTTTAATTATTTATTTATTTGACAGAGAAAGAGGGGGAGGGAGGGAGGAAAGAAGGAAAGGAGAGAGGAAAGGAGGGAGGGAGGGAGGAAGGGAGGGAGGGATGGAGAGAGAGAGAATGGGCATGCCAGGGCCTCCAGCCACTGCAAGCAAACACCAGACACATGTGCACTCTTGTGCATCTGGCTAACATGGGTCCTGGGTCATTGAACCTGGGTCCTTTCCCTTTGTAGGCAAACACCTTAATGGCTAAGCCATCCCTCCAGCCCTTATACATGTTCAAAAATTGATAAAGCTTAGGAAAGCTATACCAACATATCTTACCTAACAGAAGATAAAGTTGTCATTAGTGAAACTAAATCACTTAAACCTAAGTGATTAAACCTAGTGATGACCATTCAATAGAATAAGAATAAAACAGAAGCAACCTTTAACATCACAATATATTTAGGTATGAGTACCTCAACCTTGGAAATTAAACACTTATACATGAACCTTAAACCATAACAAATTAGCATCAGTGAGCTGTTAATGAATGAGGTCTTAACCATAAGACTCAGTTCCTCTGATTAAAACCTTGGCATAAGGTAAACATATTAAAGATTTTATCCAATTAAATGCCCTTCCCTGAGCAACTTTTATTACTATCATGATGTCCTGGTGACATCTACCTTTTTATTTTCTTGGATTACTGATTATAATAAAACAGAAGTTGCCACCTGGAGCAAGTGTTTTAAAGTTCTTATCTAGTTTGGTTACCGATTTTTGTAATTTCTTATAAATATCAGATGTTGACTGAGTTGAGAATTTAAAAGAAAAATTTCGTCCTCCATGGTGTCTTGAATTATAGTAATATATTTCCTAATTGTCTGTTTAATTCTCTGGAGAGAAGTAATGGACAATTCCTGTTCTCTCCTATATTATATAACTGATCCCAGTTTCTCAGGAGACAGGCTAGCAGAGACTTTTGGGCTGTCTTGGAAGCCAATTGTCTTATCAGAAACAAAGTGGAGGAAAGTGAAAAGAAGGATCGAGAGCCAGGTTATGCCCAATCCTGGCTTTCATCTTCCTGAACAGGGGGTATCCCTCTGAACCAGATTTGGGAGAAGAAATTAGGGCTTTACAGGAGTCATTACCCAAATTTCCATTTTGTCTCCAACCACACGGGGACACATAGTGCCGTGTATGTGCCTCTGGGAGCAAGGAAGGTCCCAGACAGGATATCTGTGCTCATCTTGCCTGGGCAGCTTACAAGCTCTAGTACCTCCAGCATTCCCCCAGCCCTGTACTTGTCTTACATCATGACATATAAGCAGCACCATAGGCAAGATAGGCCCAAGTGTGAAGACTTCCACATCTAGTCCTGTTTTGACACCCTATATGCCCTTCTGGCCCTTATTGGGGAAGGGGTTCCCTCGTACCACTTTCCCTTCTTTGTGCTGTGGGAGCCTGGGATATGGGTCCTCTCATTTGCAAATGTTTCAGAGTGGTCTTGAGACTAAAGTTAATTTTTAAGGTAATCTTTGGTTTTATTACCTTATATGTAGGGATCATACCCTTTGTTGATACTAGAGAGAAAGACACACACACACACACACACAGAGAGAGAGAAGAGAGATACAGAGAGAGAGAGAGAGAGAGAGAGAGAGAGAGAGAGAGAGAGATGACACTGAGCATGTCAGGGTTTCTAGCCACTGCAAACAAACTTAAGACACATGTGCCATCATGTGCATCTGGTTTACTTGGGTGCTGGGGAATTGAACCTAAGTCTTTAGGCTTCCCAGGCAAGCATCTTAATCATCAAGCCATCATTTACTTGATGCCTTTTTTAAATCATCAATTTATACCATGATACACATTTTAAGTAAGTCTGGTGTTTCCATTATGTAAGGAGTTTGTAACTTGATCAAACACCTTGACTCAGTTTACCTATTTACCCTTTTTGTCTACTAGGAAATGTTATCTAACAGATGTGACTTTAGTTGTTCAAGCAGAGGAACTATAAAGATAAACAAAGTTATATGCCATTTGTTATTCCCTTTTCCTTTTCAGAGACAATTGGCTATTTTGTTTGTAGAGAGGCTCTGTGACACACATGGTTTAAATTTGCATGGGGTCTGAGATAAAGGAGACACCATCTCTTTTAGTCCAGCTTCCCATGACTTTAAATAGCATTTACAGTAAGCAAGACCAAATGGAAATGACAGATCAGAGAGCTAAGCATCCTGACATTTCTTGTCTTAACTAACGTTGTTTGTTTTTACCTAGGAACTTTTTTTACCCATTTGTAATACACAATGTGATAGGATCTTGTCTATGTGTACCCTGGCTAGACTTACAAATAATGTGAATTACCCCTCTGATTATGACTTTATTACCCATTTAGCATAGGAAATCACCTGTGTCTAATGTAAGCTGAATTTACATTAAGTCTATGTCCCTATATGAAAATTTTAGAGCATCCTTAACAGTCTGTGACAGTTGAAAAATCTTTAATTTTAGGTATGGTGTTCAGAGTTAGCCTGAAAATTAGCTTTCTGTTCCTTATAAAAGGAACTTAATTTTAGGCAAAAATTGGTCTTTTTAGATCTCCTATCTCTCCTATATATGCACACCTTCATCCACATACTTTAACATTCTGATCTAAGTTTCATTCAAAAGCCATTTTTAACAAGCATTTTATGTTCAACATTGACACATTCCTTCCTAGTTTCTTCAGTCCCCTCTTCTAAATCCACAATTAACCATCTTTCTTATAAGACTATTAAGAGAAACTACACAAAATTGATTAATCTTATTACCCACTGGCAAAGAAGCAAGTAGTCTAGCTTCAAAGAGCTGACCATCTTACTATTAGAAATTTGTAGAGAAAAGGTCTTCCTTAGTATTCATGTTACCAAAAATCTTGACAAATAGACTTGTTTTATACCTACAGATTTTATATAACCCATTGATTTGAGATATCTTCTACTAATGAACTCCATGAAATACACTTTTAAGTTATAAGCCTAGGAATACAGACATGACAACCATTTTGGGGATAATCTTTTTTTTATTATTTCTTATTTATTTATTAGAAACAAGGAGGGAGAGAGAGAGAGAGAGAGAGAGAGAGAGAGAGAGAGAGATAGCGCACACCAGGGCCTCTAGCCACTGTAAACGAACTCCAGATGCATGCACCACCATGTGCTTCTGGCTTAAGTGGGACCTGGAGAATTGAACCTGGGTCCTTAGACTTCACAGGCAAGTGCCTTAAATGCTAACCCATCTCTCCAGCCCCTTTTTTGGGGACAATCTTTATCAATTCTTCTAACATACTTGGAAATGCTTTTATTGTGAGTAAGGAAGGCAGAGTTTTGTTTCTGTGTTGAGGCAGACTGGCCTAGAACTCAGGCCAGTTGCCCCCTCCTTTTAAGTAACAGGACATTACAGTTTTTAAAATACCTGGCAAATTATTAGTCACTATCTCAGAGAGAATTTTGTTGTTTTCAATAATCCTTTATGTAATTTGAAGTTGGCCAAGAATATAAACAGTAGTTATATTTATTAGTTCACCATACACTTCAGTTACCTTTGATTTTTATTTTATCATATTATTATTTTCGTTATATATGGATATATTTTGTATATAAACATTGCCGGAGCCTGCTGGCCAAATTGAACATAACCTGATGGGGAGTAAGGATTATAGAGAAAAACAAGAGACAAAGATATAACCAAGGACTCCAGTTCAGGACTGAAGCCTTGATTTATTTTCCAACCTTGCTTTTATACACTCATGCATCATTAATCAATTAATTAAATTTCCAATGACTTTTACTCAAGTTTCCATTAAAATAACTTGTTCCTCCTTTACAATCATGTGCCTGACCACTTCTCGGTACAGAAGTTTAAGTAAAGATAATGGAACAGACAAGTCTTATCCTGCAAGTAACTTCTTCCTCATATGTACTCAGAGCAGTCAAGAATTCATTCTAAGCAATAAAGTCACAATTCACAATGCCAGAAAAGCAAATTGCCACAAACTCAATCCTCCAAGCCTAATGCAAACATACTTCAGAGTCAATGCAAATGCAATGGCTCCCATAGCTCCCCCTTTTTAATTTGAAAAGAAACCATACCTTTTCAGACTATGGTGAATAAAGACTGTGCCTGTCTTAGGTGACTTACTTCACAGTATAAGCCTTACCCATCATGGGAACATGAACACCAGCTTGTTTGTCCTGTCTTAGGTTGGCCCAACCCAAGGAAATCTTACCCATCTTTGACTACCAGCCTTTGCAGGGAGTGTCATATCAGGATAAAGTTGTAGGAAGGCACTGACGTGCATGCAACCTAAGTCCATGCATATCTGCTCAAGAATGGATAGTAGATCTTAGAATGTATCTGATAACTGGTGGCAACAGGAAGATAATAAGTAGGATGCAGTTCCCTAGAGCAAGAATACTTCCTATCCACGAGGAAAAGGTACTCCAGGTTTGCCAGCCAGGAAAAGCAGATTTAAATGTTGAAAGTATCTTTAGCAGCCTTAGCAGCATCAAAATCAAGACGACTAGTTTGTAATGTTATAATTTCAGAATGTATTTGAATGAGGTGCAGAGAAATATTAGCATTGTGCCAAATGCCTTTCAAATGCATCTTAACTTTATCCCAGGAGGTTTGACTGTTTTGATATAACACAAATTCATTGATAATCTGCATGATATTCTAAATGTGTCTTAAACTTTAAACCTTGTATTTCCTCACCCAGATATGTAACCACATCATATAGAGCATCAATTTTTTTGTTCTAACTTACTATCTATATCTTCTTGGGTCCCTAAAGCACCCGAAATATTCTTTGATAATTGATTGACAAAATGTGCTGTCTGCACCTCCTGTGTTAGCACGACACCGGCAGTAGTAGCAGTAGCTAAGAGCATAATAAAGGCTAAAATCTCTGCAATAGTCAATCCTACCATCCTTATTGGTCTACTTAAAGCATGTTCCATTTCCATAAGTACTTGCAACCCTCGTTCAGCATACCAAGGGTTCGTGACATTAACAGGGATCATGACAAATGATGGTTGTTTGAATATCATAACCCTACTATCAGAGGAGGTTTTGGAAATACAATTAGTAATAACACAGTTATATTAATACATTATGCATTCCCTTATCCTAAGTAACATTTAACTGTCCTACTAATAACACATAAGGTGGAGTGACACAAGACAACACATGTCCTTTTGGGAGGGTTAAATTACTATTTCTCCTAGCAGAGAAAGCCATTATTTTTTGCATAGCTGCAGCAAGTTTCCATATATATGTTTGTTGATAACCTTCTTCCATCACCCAAACTCCTGCAGAAAGTCCTGTCACCCAATCATTTGCCAATTCATTATTCCTTGCTGCCCCAGGATTCCCTGACCAATCTAAAATATGTCTTCCTATACCAGAGGTATTATATTACAGATGAGAAAGTCCAACACATTTATGCCAAACTAAAGGCTTATTAAACCAAGGGCTCTTTCCCCTCATAGGGAAGAAAAGCATCAGATGGAGTAAGTCCTGTGTTTTGTAGGCCAGTGGGAAGCGAAATGTTCACCCGTGTAGTGACAATTTTTGGTTTGGCAGAATCAGTCCAATGCTGCACTGTTATATTCCTGGGTGCAATGGTTAGACAGCCAGTTGCCTCTTCCTGTGCAAAACATTTGGGAATTCCAGTGCTATGAACAGAGTAATTAAATTCTGACCTCTGATGTACTTGCATCTTTCCACTGGATGGCGTACCTAATAAACGAGTATTGTTCACCAAGACCATAATTTCTCTATCTTCCCAAGTTGCTGGGTGTAAGATGGGTGGGTCAGGAACAGAAGCCCAATACAGCTCACTGTGGGTCATCGGGAGTTGAATCCACATCATCAATAGCAGAGGCATCATTCATCTGATGTTCAATCCCCACAAACCAGAACAACCTCTCTGGCAGCCACTTGGCATTGTCAGCATCCTGAGGAAAAACACAAACATGCCCTCATCCCCATATTAACATTGGGTCAAGAGTAAGTGTCAATGGATACATGAACATATTTTAATTTTCCAAATTCAGGAATATGAGTTACATTCATCTGCCACAAATGATTTTGTTTCAATCCTCTGGGGTTGACTCCATACTGTGGGATCGAATGATGTTAAGGATAGGTATTACACTGCCAAGCAATTTGTCTAGCAGCTTCTCTAGTAATGTGAAATTGTTTTCTTTTATTTATTAATTAGTTTTGTACTCAGTGAATACAGTCAGTTTGGTGCCATTATTAGGCTCATCCATGACCTACCCCCTCCCCTTGACCCTTCCTTGTTGAGGTATATGGGTCATGCATTCTGGAGTTATCCCATAGTTATAGGTAGGATAAATGTCTCTGCGTATCATGACCCAACATGTGGCTCTGACATTCTTTCTGCCCCCTCTTCTGCAAAATTTCCCTGAACCATGTTGGGTTCATTTTTGGTCTGCTTCAGTGATGAGGTGTTGTGGGCCTCTGGATCTCTATATCTCTGATTTGGTAGGAGTGGATTTTTCTCTGTGTTGATCTCCTTCACCCTTGTGGTGGTACCCAGTTCACCAAGAAAACAGCACCCTTGCTTGTTTCACCAGTTATTCTTAGTTTCAGCCAGGGCCCTTTGGAGGTATGATTGGGTGGCTCTCTCCTTAGGATCTACATCTATCTGAAAAAGAGAATCAGATTCTCCAATGGAGAGTAAGTTAGCACCAGACAAATGAGATAACCATTACTTTTTTTATAGAGAATTTAATAGGTGTAGGCCTTCTTGTAGCCCACGATGGATGGTAGCTTGATAATGGAGAGTGGGCTTATGTATAGATATGGTTCTGACTTCTTTCCCAGCTCCAGCTATGGGTCTCGATCCACTGAGGGGATCAGTTAGCCAAATTGAGAACAGTTGATTCCCCACCATGGCTGTGCGCCACTATTGCACTTATGTGGGCATCACAACAGGTTATTTGCTGCTAAGTAGGTTAGACCATGAGTTGCTTGGACTGATATTGGTCATTTTCCCCCAGTCGCCCATGTAGCACCTTCTGACAATAGACATGCTGACTGTCTGGGGACTGACTCTCTTCCAGCTTCCAGCCATGTCATTCCATTTTACATGTCAACCACGAAAGGTGTCTTCAGCAGTAGGGTCTTATCACTAATCTTTGGTGGGTCATCAAGTACTCTGACAGAAATCTATCTTTCTTTTAGGAAACCTTGTAGGTCTCTCTGATCAGAAGCTCATTGTGGATGATAGCCACATGCTGCTATTGGGAGTTACAGGTCAGTCAGGAAGAAAAAGATAACTAATATAAAAGAGTTAGAGAGAAGAGAGAGAGAGAGAGAGAGAGAGAGAGAGAGAGAGAGAGAGACACACAGAGAGAGAGAGAGAGAGAGAGGGAGAGAAGCTGTAGAAGATTAAGGTCAGTCTTCATCATACCCTCTCCAGTGTCTTGTGGCTCAGGTGTTCCCTCTAAGGGCCTGGTGAAGGTTCAGCAATTTGGTCTGTCTTTTAATATGTAGAATTTTATGGTACCATTGTCTTTTGGGTCTAAATTTGTGTTTCCCACCCATCTTTTGACCTCCCCTCCCTCCCCACCCCTTCTATTGACTAGTCCACAAGATGCTTGCTGGGTATGTATGACATCTTGAGTAGATTCAGGTTAGGTGCTGTAGATGAGTGAGAATATGTGACGATTTTTTTTTTTTTTCTGTGATTGGGTAAGTTCATTGAGAATGATCTGTTCCAGGTTCAACCATTTTTCCTCAAATTTCATTATGTCATTTTTTTCTTACTGCTGTATAGAATTCCATTGTGTAGATATACCACATCTTAGTTATCCATTCTACTAGTGATGGACATCTGGGTTGATTCCAGCTCTTAGCTATTACAAATTGAGCCACTACAAACATGGTTGAGCAAGTCTCTCTGGCCTGTGGTTTGAAGGTTTTAGGGTAGTTGCCCAGTAAGGGAGTAACTGGGTCTGTTGGTATCTCTATAGTCAGCTTTTTCAGGAGTCTCCATATTGCTTTCCACAGTGGTTGTACCATCTTACATTTCCACCAGCAGTGGATAAATGTTCCTACTTCTCCACATCCTCACCAGCATTTATTTTCATTTGATTTTTTGATGTTTGCTATCCTTATTGGGGTAAGGTGGAATCTCATGGTTGTTTTAATTTGCATTTCTTTGATGGTTAGGGATGATGAACATTTTCTTAAGTGTGTGTTTGCCATTTATATTTCTTCCTGTGTGAACTGCCTGTTCAGCTCTTTGCCCCATTTTATGAGTGGGGTGCTTGACTTTTTGCTGTTTAGATTTTTGAGTTCTTTGTATATTCTAGAGATTAGGCCTCTGTCAGTTGGATAACCAGCAAATATTTTCTCCCATTCTGTGGGTAATCTATTGGCTTTGCTTATTGTATGCTTGTCTATAAAGAAACTCTTCAGGGGCTGGAGAGATGGCATAGTGGTTAAGCACTTGCCTGTGAAGCCTAAGGACCCCAGTTTGAGGCTTGATTCCCCAGGACCCACGTTAGCCAGAAGCACAAGGGGGCGCATGCGTCTGGAGTTCGTTTGCAGTGGCTGGAAGCCCTGGCACGCCCATTCTCTCTCTCTCTCTCTATCTGCCTCTTTCTCTCTCTGTCACTCTCAAATAAATAAATAAAAATCTTAAAAAAAAAAAAGAAACTCTTCAGCTTCATGTGATCCCATTGGTTGAGTAACTGTTTAAGATCGTGAGCTACCGGGGTTTTGTTCAGGAAGTCTTTTTCCATTCCTACATCATGGAAAGTACTTCATGTATTTTCTTCCAGTAATAGTCGAGTTTCTGGTCTTATATTGAGATCTTTGATCCATTTGGACTTGAGAGTAGTGCATGGTGAAATGTCATAGTCCAAAGTCAGTTTGATCTTTTTTGTGGACCTGTGGTGAGGCTGAAAGTTCTGCTCCGGAGGACTCCCCGGGCTCAGTCTCGGGAAAGACGGCACCCCAAATCACTCACGAGAAACGGTCTTGATGCAAACAGCAAGAGGATTTTTATACCAGTGCGCTGGGGCCCACAGTCGTACACCACACAGAGGTAGAGGGCTGAAGGCCCCGCATGCACAATCAGGGCAGCTTTTATAGGGTTACAACGAAGCCCATGCATTGTGAACCAATCATTTTGTAACATCAGGAGCCTGCGCAATGTTGACCAATCCCTTTATGACACTCTATGATTTCTAGGCCAATTATTTTAAATTGTTCAAGCCCATGCACTGTGGACCAATCAATTTGTAACACACCACGATCTTTTTCCCATGGTCCCAGAGGTCGGTATTTGCACGGGCTCCTAGGTGGGAGTGGCAATAGTCAGCTCATTTCCTGTTATTTGTGCGGGCTCCTAGGTGGGAGTGGTAATAGTCAGCTTATTTCCTGTTATCTCACTAGGCCAGAGTCACGTACTCAAAGGCCTGCTCTGTGTCTCTTTTTAAACTTTTAATTTTTTCATCCTTTCATTCCCCACTTTTTCTCTTGTTGATAGTTCTAATCCTAGAACTGAGGGGGCTAGGAGTCAGTCTCCTCCCGGTTCGGAAGGCCCCTGTACTGTTGTCTAAGCACCATGAGTTGGACCACATTCACCCGTTCCCTAACAAGAGCAACAAACCTGTTAATTATGCAGGGCCTGACTGTAAGCAATAGAAGTAAAATCATTAAGGTTCCATCAGGGCAGAAAGTAGGGTGGTCATCCAAGGGGACCTGTTAAACCATCCTTCAAACCACCCTTGGTTAGTCTCCCTTTCCCTTTGACGTCTTTCTAGCCTCTCTCTGAGCTTGCTCATGGAATCTCTAATAGCTCCCAAGTGATCTACATAAAAGCAGCATTGTTCCTTTAAGGCTGCACATAATCCACCTTCCTTTAGGAACAGTAGATCTAATCCCCTCCGGTTCTGTAGGACCACCTCAGATAGAGAAGTCAGAGATTCCTCTAAATTGCTAACAGACTTTTCTAGAGCTTGGAGATCTTCAGTCATAGCAGCATGTAGTTCACCAAGTCCTTTTTCTAACTGTTGTGGTCCTGTGACCAGGGCTGTGGTCCCTGTTCCTATACCCGCGGCCATCCCCAATCTGAGCATAACGGCTAAGGTCATGGTTACAGGCTCTCTTTTAGAGCGAGTAGGCCAATAGTCATACTCATTGATGATCACCTCCTCAGGGTGATAGTAAACCCGGGGAACTAGCTGGATCATGACACAGAAATGCTTAGACTGATCAAAGGCTGTAGTAGAGACACAAGGGGTTAGTCCAGTATTGCATGCCCACCATTGATTTTTCCCTGGCACCAGGTACTTGTTTGACTCAGTTTGGTCAAGAGTTACAGAAGAGTTGCAAAGATGTAGATGGGTCATGGATACCTTACCTATGCAGAGCCCCTTCCCGGACACCTCCGTCAGAGTTAGCTTATTTTGAGACCCCCAGGAGCATTGCTCCTCTGGATGGTCAGAAACATGGAAAGTTCCTGTCAGGGCCAAGGCTTCATAATAAGGGTGGCCTGACGACAAACAGAGCCAGCAGGAGGAGGTGGCTTCTGGGTTAGTGGCATTGAGGGCCTGAAAAGCTCCCTGTACCAGGTTGAATAACCTTTGCATTGTCTGCACTGGGGGGTGATGGGGTGTTTCTCCAGTAGTGATGGTTGAAACTCCTGGGATCAAACTACTAGTGGTGAGGCTAGGCATGGGTTTTTGGGCAAGTAGAGGTAGTGGGGCTGAGGGGCCTCGCTCAGCCAGTACTGGATTAGGCCCTAGGGGCAATGGTGAAGGACTTTGTATTTTTAGTCTTATAGTCATAAGGAGGCCTGCGTCTACACCAGACATGTAGAATGGTAACCCCCATTGTCTCCCCTTAATCCAGTCTCTAGCCTTTTTCCCAGGTCCAGTAAAAGTGATGTTTAGAGGGTTGCATGTAAAACTTAGGCAGGGCCCTGGCCTCGTCCAGACTCCGGGTCTACAGTGGTGGCCACCAGGACTAAGAGGCTGTAGGCAGAGCCCTGAGGACTCGGACCTGGAGCAATGTGATTTTTGGAGGCCTGGGGTCTCTTTGTCAGAGGGGGATGCCCGATTAAGGATAATAGCATCCCAACTGGATTGAGGCTTCCAGTAGGTGGTTCCAGTTGTCTCACATCCCCAGCTTTTACAAAAGTAATGTTCTATCCCCCCACATTCAACAGCTGTACTTCGATCCCTCCCATTTCTGGGACAAACATAAATGTCCAGCTTTCGGAGCTCAGCTCTTAGTTGTGGGTGACCGCAGCCTAATTTTCCTCTCCCTACTCCCCCTGACGGGCAGGGGCAGCTCCTGGATAGCCATATCGGGGTGTTCTCTCTGGGTCTACCTCAGGTATATCCCAAGTTTCTAAGCCTGCTGCCAGCTGACAGAGATCTGGATACAGTGGTGGCCACCAAGTCCAAGGTGGGGCGTCTTTAGAGACGCTCCATATTACATCTCCAGTCTGGGAGATCACCTGCCAGGTCAGTTTCTGGGGGGCGTGGGGATTAGTAGAGTCACTTAGCTGAAGAAGCAGAGTCCACACGACGAAGCTTAAGTTTAAGGGGGTTGTTAGTCTTTTCGATTTTCCATTCTGGGTCCGGTGGTGGAGCAAGCTTGACATGGGAGGCATGTATCCAAGTTGGGATCCCTTCAACCTTTAAGGCAGTCGGCATGGTCAGCAGCACGATGTAGGGGCCCTTCCACCGGGTCTCAAGGTTTCCTGCATGGTGGCGTCTAACGTAGACCGAATCCCCGACTTGGGAGCGATGTGGGATTTGCAAGTCTCCTTCTCTTGAGTAGGCCTCCCGTAGCTGCTTCCACACTTGTTGTCTCACCCATTCGAGTGCCTTGAGCCTAGAGAACAAAGGCTGGGAAAGCAGCACATCAGCACTATGTACAGAGGCAATTTCTACCAGTGGAGCCCCCCCTCCCCAGAGCAATTCATAGGGGGTCAGCCCGAACTGTCCGGGGGTGTTCCTAACCCAGAAGAGCACAAAGGGTAGGAGAGCTATCCAATCATTAATGCCAGTCTCTGTGGTCAATTTGGTGAGGGTCTCTTTAATGGTTCTGTTTATTCTCTCTACCTGTCCTGAGCTTTGGGGTCTGTATGCACAATGTAATTTCCAATTTTCTCATATCTTTGCCATTGAGTCTCTAATTATACCTGATTGGTTGATATAAAAACAACATGTTTTTTTTCCTAAGGCCACATATAGTCCACCTTAGTAGGTAGGTGTGATGAATCCAAGTGGCAATTCCGTCCATCTTCACAGCAATAGGTGTGGTCAGGATGAAGACTTAGGGTCCCTTCCAGCATACAGTCTCTTCCAGCAGTGTTCCAGTGTCTCGCGGTGATGGCGACACCCAGTGTCCCGGATTATTTACATATTTTAGGTTTGAAAATAACCCTTTGAACATCTTTTTTTTTTTTAATTATAGAATTAAAACTATGGGGAAAAGATGTCTTATTGTTTGTTTTTCCTCTTGGAAAGTTTTTGTGTTACTTAATATGCCATTCATATGTGCAAGGTATTTTCTATCTTTGGCTATACATTCCTCTCTGAGTGTTTAAGACCATGTAGATAGACAAATTTAATTAAGGATTAATTCTGGAGGTCATTAATGGCTCTCCAAAGAGACTTTAGGGACCCAGGAGCAGCCCCATGTCTTACTGGTGTCTTCTGTCTGTTAGGATGAGTCTGGGCCGTGCTGGCCAAGCAGTTTTCTCTTCTTTGGGAAGTCAGGAAGACTGATTGCTCCTCAATTGTGACTCTCCTGTTTCAGACTGTACACCAATTTGTTTGGGTCTCCATATCCTCCCTGCTCAGGAAGACAGGTGACTTACCAGGGGGCCAGTGTAGAAGTGTCCCATTGTCTCCAGTGGCCTCATGACCTGGGAGCACAGGCCAAAATATTGGCACCTCTTGCTCTGATGATTCCAATTGGCTTTTGGCTTCTACGTAGGTAATTAACACACTTATATAGGAAGTTACACCAGCCTGGATGTATGTACATATAGAGCACATTTGATTACTGAAATAGACTTAAAGAATGGCACAAGGGCTTTTAAAATCATTTTGTCCTATCTTTAAAATTTTAGTTGTACTATGGCAGCATAAGCCTTATATATGAGGTATAGAAAGTAGACACATTTCATATTTTAAATATCTAATATTTATAAATATAGGCAGAACCTGCTACCAGTCTTGAAAACAATACCAATTGATTTACAGACTAACTCATTTAAGCTAGAAATTGTCAGAAAAGGACAAGTAAGACAGTATAAAGTCTTAGCACCTGTGTTTGAAAACATTTTTGATTAGTTCAGATACCTGTGTTGGTACAAATTTCCCAGAGAACATTGGAAACAGAACCACAGAGCTTGAAAAATTTTTTTAAACCAAAACACCTAGCTAAATTTTAATACAACCCTTGATAAATCTTTTTGAAAGAAAAAAACATTATTTGACAACCAATGATTTTGTCTTAAACTTGATAGCTATTGATTTTATGTACCACAGAAATTTTTATTAACATAAAACAATTTTATGTTCTACTCATGACTTAAATTTGATAAAGCTTAAGCAAGCTGTCTCAACATATCCCAGGAAGATGAAGGTTATCATTACTGAAATTAAATCACTTAAACCTAAGTGATTAAAGCTAGTTATGACCATTCAATAGAATTAGCATAAATAAGACAGAAGCTATCTTTACAGTTACAATGTCTTTAGGTAGGAGTAGTTTACCTTTGGAAATTAACAACTTCTATGTGAACCTTTACTTTAAGAATAGTTATAACTTTCATGAAAAGAGGAACCTAATTTATTTTACTGAGAGAGCCAGTTTTATAACCCTTAAATCATAACAAATTAGCATCAGTGACCTGTTAATGAGTGAGGCCTTATCATAAGACTCAGTTTCTCCACTGATTGAAACCTTGGCATCAGGTAAACATTAGATTTAATCCAATTAAATGTTTCAGTGAAGGGCCTTCACCCTGATATACACATTAGATAAGCCTGATGCTTGTCTTATGTAAGGAGTTTGTAACCTGATCAAATACCTTGACTCAGTTTACTTAACATTTTGTCTAGTGAGAAATTTTATCATAACAGATGTGACTTTAGGTGTTCAAAAGAGAAGAACTAAAGAGAACCAGTTATATGCTGTACTCGTTTTTCTTTGTCAGAGACAATTGGCCATTGTCTCTAGTCAGAGTCTGGAGGACACATGGCTTAAACTTGCATGGGGCCTGAGATAAAGGGGGTTCCACCCATTTTTTAGAGTCCAGCTTTCCATGAATTTAAGTAGCATATGTTGAAAAGCAAGAACAAAATGAAATTACAGAGCAGAGAGATAAGTATACTGACATTTCTTATTCTATTCTGAAGTCATTTTTACATAGCAAATTTACCCATTTGAAAAACACAAGGTGATAGATTCTTGTCTATGTTGAACCTGGTTAGACCTCCAATTACATCTGTACTTATGACTTTGTGACCCACCTAGCATAGGCATCACCTGTGTCTAATATAAGATGAATTTAGATTAAGACTATGTCGCTATATAAAACTTTTAGAGTATCCTTAAGAGTCTGTAAACAGTTGAAAAATCTCTAACTTTAGGCATGGTGTTTAGCCTGAAAACTTTTTCTATATATGCACATCTTTATTCACATACTGTAACATTTTTATCTAAGTACCACTCAAAAGGCATTCTTAACAAGCATTCTATGTCCCAACATTGAAAAATTCCTTCCCAGTTTCTTCAATCAATTTATCTTATCCCATTATTAACCACCTTTCTTATAAGGCTATTATGAAAAACTACACCACATTAATTAACCCATTACTCACTAAGAAGTGAGTAGTCTAAAGACAATTTTATGTCATTAATACCAATAAGACATTAAACTAAGGCAAATATTGTTGCTATCTTGAGGCAGGCTGGCCTAGAACTCAGGTCAGTTGCCTCCTCCTTTTAAGTACATTACAAATTTTTTCAATACCTGACAAATTATATGTTACCACTTTAGAGAGAATTCTGTTGTTTTTAATAATCCTCTATGAAAGTTGATGTTGACCTAGAACATAAATTCAGTAATTATATTCATGATATCATGTAACAAAGTTGACACATTTTTTTTTTTACATAAAACTTTAGTTCTTTATAGGCTGCAGTTAAATGTGACCCTTTTTTTTTCTCTCTCTCTCTCTTGCTGCTTTTTGGTGTGCTGTGGCGGCTGGGTGGGGCTTGTATACACCTTAGAGCAGCCTTGCCTTATTCCCTGCACTCACTAGGGGTCTGGTCTAGTACACATGGAGGTAATGGCCAAGAAGACTGCTGGGAGGCCAAGGATTCTGACTACCTGAAAGGGAAAGGGGGGGGGGCCTCCAGGACTGCCAGGAGGCCTCTGAAGAAGGTGGCCCACTGGGAGGCTGCTGAAGAAGGAGTGGGCCCCTCGGGGACTACTGGGAGAGGAGGCGGAGACATGGCCCCCACATGGGCAGAGGGGCCATTGTCTGTCCGCCACCTGACTCTGACTCAAGCCTCTTTGGAGAACTTGCAAAGCTGGCTTGTAGATTTGCTGCTTAAAGGAAGTGAGGGGAAATTTCCTTCCTGGACTTTTTATTTCTTAGCCAGATAAGCTATGCGGGTCCACATGGATGCCCAGAAGTCCAGAAATGACCTGGACGACTTCTTCCCAAAAAGAGTCTGCCTCCCTCTGGGAGAGCACTCACCCACCCTGTCCATCTCATCAGTGCCCCCCGTGAGAATTGGGGCTGAGGCTTCAGCAGTGGTCTTGGTGTCTCTTTTGGGTGTAACTGCCAGCACCTGTAAAGGAGGGGGCGAGGAAGGGAGGAAAAACTTCACCCAGGGGAGAGGCTCTTCTATCAGGTTCCTCCAGGTCACAATATAAGGGATTTGATCAGGGTGTCCACTCCTAGGGTGAAGAACAATTTTTTCAACCTCAAGTATAGTATTTAGATGAAAGGTCCCCTCTGGTGGCCATCCTACATTGAAGGTAGGCCATTCAGAGGAACAAAATGTAATCCATCTGTCTTTTTAACGTTTACCCCGTTGTTATGGGCAACTGCTTTGACGTCCTTCCAGTGCATGAGGCAGTTATAAAGGGGAGGAAGGAATCTGTCCCATGTTATTGAGTCAGGGGAGGAACGTCCATAGGATTACAGCAATGACAAGACACACAAGTATTACACAGACACACAGGGCCCAGAAAACAAAACAAATGCGTGCTACAGATTAGCAGGTTTGCTCTGTCCCAGAAGACAGAGCCCCCGCTCAGATTAGCAGGTTTGCTCTGTCCCAGAGGACAGAGCCCCCACTCAGATTAGCAGGTTTGCTCTGTCCCAGAGGACAGAGCCCCCGCTCAGACTCGGTCCTCAGACCGACAGTAGGAGGCTACCAGGGATACAGATCCATGACGGCCAGACGAGCCTATGCCCTTAGGGGATGGGTCTATAATACCGAACACGGTACAGATGGGAGCTTGTCTCCCTAGCCCCTGGCTCTCCTCAGCTCCCAGGGTGTCCCCCAGGGTGGCAGCCTGTGATCCTCTTAGCACCTCTGCTGATCACAGTCCTCCGGTCCTTACAGGCCGGGAGGACAGCTGCAAACCAAACCAAAATGGTGCGTTTCTTACAACAAAAACACTCAGAACAACTTAGTACACAGAACTAAGACGCCGGCCAGCACATGCATATACACACACACATTTCAGTGGGGATCCCCTTACCTCCAAGTCGGTTCTTGGGCTTGAGGGGTGGTCTAGATTCCCGGTCAGGGAACCAAATGAAAGTTCCACTCCGGAGGACTACCCGGGCTCAGTCTTGGGAAAGACGGCACCCCAAATCACTCACGAGAAACAGTCTTGATGCAAAGAGCAAGAGGATTTTTTATTCCAGCGCTCTGGGGCCCACAGTCATACACCACACAGGGGTGGAGGGATGAAGGCCCTGCATGCAGAATCAGGGCAACTTTTATAGGGTTGCAACAAAGCCCATGCATTGTGAACCAATCATTTTGTAACATCAGGAGCCTGCGCAATGTTGACCAATCCCTTTATGACACTCTATGATTTCTAGGCCAATTATTTTAAATTGTTCAAGCCCACGCACTGTGGACCAATCAATTTGTAACACACCACGATCTTTTTCCCATGGTCCCAGAGGTTGGTATTTGCGCGGGCTCCTAGGTGGGAGTGGCAATAGTCAGCTTATTTCCTGTTATCTCACTAGGCCAGAGTCACGTACTCAAAGGCCTGCTGTGTCCCTTTTTAAACTTTTAATTTTTTTCATCCTTTCAAGGCATAATCTTGGAATCATTGGCTTGTTTGGTGAAAGAAGTTACTTAACTTATGGGAGCCATGATGAAGGGGAGTGAATAAGGGTGAGAAGAGAGGAGGAAGAGAGAAGGAGAGAGAGAGACAGAGAGAGAGACAGAGAGAGAGAGAGAGATCTTTGTCCAATTACAGTGTCAATGACCTACTTCCTCTTACTAGAATCCAACTTCCTACATTCTTCTCATAACACCATTAAACTATGAAACATTGGAGTATTAACCCATTGATTATGCCAGAGCTCTCAGGATCCAATCACTTATCAAAAGCCCTTCATCTAGTAATCAACCCCCCAACCCATGATTCATACCAAAAACCTACTAATAAAATTACCTTCTGTTTTGAAACAGGTGTGTTTATGTGTCCACTCAGGGCCACAGAAACACCTCTGTTTTGTCCACTGTCAGTGGACATGTGGACCTCTGGCCACCTAAACCTTGTCTTTGTTTTCAGTGATATCTCCAATCAGTGTTGGCGATGAGGTTTCCCAAGTAAGAATCAGGCTCTTATTTTCTGGTTCCTCCTACTTAGGGGACACAGGCAGTATTCAGAGAATTCACATGAAATCCCTTTCAGTGGGTTTGATTGGGGGAGGGTTCTGTTCTCTTTAGATACAGAGGACCCCTCAGCATTCCACACTTCCCTCAAAGTCATTCTCACCCCTTGCTTTATTTCCCATAACTCTGACCTGGAGGTGGGAGCTGTGCCATGTAAGACAGTGTCAATGCTTCACAGGTCTCATTTAGATAAAGCGACATCTGGCTGTGCAACAAGAGGGTGTGTGGATGATGTGTGTGTGGTGGGAGGCAGGATCTTACTCTAGTCAAGGCTGAACCAGAGCTCACTCTGTAGCCCAGGTTGGCCTCAAATTCATAGCACTCCTCCTTCATCAGCTTTGTGAGTGCTGGTGTTAATAGTGTGCACCATCCTTCCTGAACTTTTAATTTCCCAGCCAGATAAGCTATGTGGGTCCACGTGTCTGGGTCAAATGGGTCCCAAGAAATCATCCAGGGGGTGACCTGGAGGACTTCTTCCCAAAAGGAGCTGGCCTCCTTCTGGGAGAGCTTAATTCCCCTAACTTTCAGTAGAGCACTTAATCTATGAGTCTGTGATTCCTTTACGAGGCTGATAATATTATTCATGATAGAAAAAGAGTGGAAACACCAAGAAAATAATGTGAACCTAAAGTAAAGGAAGAAAAAGAGAAAAATAGTTTCCCTCTGATGGAGGAAAGAGAAACCCATCTCTTTTGGATGGAGAAAGGGGAAACCGAAACCTGCCAGCCCTCAAAAACGTGGATGCAAGGACACATGGGCCAATATCTCCCAGTCCCTCTGGGAGAGCACTCACCTATCCTGTCCCATCTCATAGTGACCCTGTTCTGGTGCCAGCTGTATGTCCCTAGATCCACCGTGGCCCAGCTGCGGTCCCCTGAAGGCATCCCAGGCAACCAAAGTGGTGAGTGAGTGAAAGAAAAGACTTTCAGGAGACAGTTTCTGTGAACAGCTCCCTTTAATCAATAGGCAAATGGGTTTTATAAGCAGTTGAGGGTACTAAGGGGATTAGATGTACAAGGGTGCTTACTGATGCCTAATTAGCATATGGGGACATACATTCCAGCACGTGGGCAATGGTGAAGGTGTGTGTGTGTGGGGGGGAAAGTATAGGGTACAGGAGGATGGGCTGTACAAAGGTGCTGGCTGATACCATATAAGGAGTTTCCTAGGCAACTGGCCAAAGGTCACAGGGTTATGGGCAAAAACTAAGTCTTATCTGAATGTCCATGTATCCCTTGCTTGGAGAGGGATTGGCCTTACATCCTGCCAAGCTGGGGTCCAAGATTTTTTTCTGGGGGTCCAGGTTCACTGTGACCCCCAAGAATGGGGGAATGACCCTGGCTTACTGAAACCCACGAAAATGGGGGGAGGAGCTCCCCTGTCAGTCTGGTCCCCAAGATATGACCCGCGGTTCAGGCTTCTCCATAGCCTGGGGCCTTTGTGTCAGACAGCTTAGGTTTGCTTTAACCCAGGGCCCTGCCTATGTCAGACAGAGATCCACTTCTTTCAGCTAAGTCCAATTGTCACATTTTCAGTGCCTCCAAAAATGACAAGCCCAGCTGGGTACCAAGCATGGAAAACATGGTCCTCTTGAAGACATTTCAGATTCAAATCATGGCGTTCAAACCCTGTGACCACCAGAGCCTAATAGCCCTCTCATATTTCCAAATGCAATTAGTCCATCTCCAAGGGCTCATGTGTATTAGATGAAACTGGGCATGGGTATAGGCACAGGTCTGAATCCCTAGTGACCACACACTGGAGCTTCCAGGTTCTTATGTCTCTTATCTGAATTGTAGCTGACACACATAGTAAGATAACAGAACTATAGACAGTTTGTTGAGGAGACAGCACTCCTGTGAATGGAAATGGGCTGGTAAGCTGGCCTAGACTTACACCCACAATGCCTGAACCACAAGCCTCATGGCACTTTATAGGAGATTTACATAGCACCTGGATCTTTTGCATTTGTATACTGTATGTTTGGTCTGTGTGTACTCAGTTGATCCATATAGCCAGCACTGGGAATGTTTATAGTCATCTCTGCCATCACATCCTTTTTGATTTTCTTGGTAGTGTCTTGATCTAGCCCTTCCAACTGCTGGGGTAGCTGAGCACTTAGAAATGACTCCTGAGGTAACAGCTATCTAGGTTGTGACTCTGTTGTAGCAAAGTGCTTCAGAGGATCCTCATGTTCAATAGGATTGTAAATTGAATGCGGTCTGGCCAATTCCAAAGATACCTTCAAAAATTGTTGTCATTGTCCCATTGCAGATTGTTTGGTTTCTCTTCAATGTTGACAACATACCTGACACAGGATGAATTTTACTCATGGTTTCAGAGGATTCAACCCACGATACTAGAGAGGACATTGTAGAGAAACTGAAATCATAATAGGAAACAGAGAAAAGAGGGGATGTGAGAAGGGGCAGGTGAGAGATAGCCCTGTTGTAGTGAGCTCTATATTGCTGGGATGAAAACCCAAACTGGGCACAGTGTATAGGAGGGAGAGTTTATTTCAGCTTACAGATCCAAGAAGTTCCAAGAAACTGGCTCCCATTCATAGATCCAAGCAGAGAGAAACCACCAAACAGCCAGCACCACAAGCAAGCGCAAACAGACAGCAAGGAGCAGGGACCTGGCAGAGCTCAGGCCTCTGCGAACCTTTAAGCTGGATTTTTCTGAGTGACTTCTGTGACCCTGGAAGGAAGTTCTCCATCTGTGTGTTCTGAGTGCTCCCTTGCCTATCTCTGATTTTTCCAGGGATTCTCTAAGACAATCCTCAGGTTCAGTAATTTTATAGAAGGACTCCTAGACAAAGGCCAATATTTTTATACAAATGGCTATAGTCAATTACAAATTAAAATCAACAAACCAAAACCAAACATCAGCAATAAGAAAGACACATTATGCAGAGTTCAGGAGCAGCCAGGAACATGCTTCCTGTTTCTTAGGGCATCTGTTTAGACAGTGCTTAATTCTCCCAACAGTGAAGCATGACTATGCAAAGCAAATTGTTAACTGGAGAAACTTACCCGAGCAGTGGCATCCACCCAGGGTTCTTTTTTTCTCAACCACGTAGCATGTCATGACCACATATATAATTTCAGTTTCTGTGTCCAGCATCCTATGAAATCAAGCTCATATCCCATGGCCTAGGGCTCCTGTAGCAGACAGCTTCAGGTTCACTGAGATGAACTTCCAGATCAGGCACAGTTATGGAGGAAGGGATATTTATTGAAGCTTACAGATCCAGGGGAAGTTCCATAAATGGCAGAGGAAGCTGGCCTGCCTTTGCTGGACCAAGCAGAGAGAGAGAAGTACAAGCCAAAAAGCCACACAGCACAGCACACTTCAGGAACTCCTGCTAGGCACACTTTGCATATCTTTAGATTGAAACCTGAAACCCACCAGGTGGCTGCAGAATGCAAACTACAAACAAATAAACAACTGAATTTATTGGGGGCCATCTATTCTATTCAAACCACCACAGCTCCCATCATGTCACATTGTTAGCATGAACAGATAGGTGTGACCCAAGGCTATAGGTAAACAAAGACTCTCTCTCAAACAGTCAAGATATTGCCAGGGCTTAGAGGGTGTGGTGGTTTGACTCAGGTGTCTACAGTAAACTTAGGTGTTCTGAATGCTAGGTCCCCAGCTAATGGAGAATTGAGAATTAATGCCTCCTGGACACAGTGTATCGTTGGGGGTGTGCTTATGAGTATTATAGCCAGTTGCCCTTTGCCAGTGTTTGACACACACTTCTGTTGCTATTGTCTACCTTATGTTGGTCAGGGCATGATGTCCACCCTCTGCTCATGCCATTAATTTTCCCTGCCATCATGGAGCTTACCCTCATGTCTGTAAGCTAAAATAAACCAGCAATGCGCACCGGATTGCAACAGTAAAGTTGATACCAAAGGAGAGGGATTGTTGCTACACACCTGACAGTGTGGCTTTGGCCTTTTGGAGCTGATTTTCAAGGGGAATGTGGAAGGATTTGAAATCTTGGCCTAAGAGATGACTTGCCAAGCTATAAATACAGCTGATGGACTATTCTGGTCATAGTTGAAAGACCTGAATGCAGTAATAACTATGGACTGTGAGGTTTGTTTTATTAGGGTGAGAAAGAGCATTGCCTGGAGTGGGCAAGAAGCAGCTGGTGTGAGAGGCATGCTGTTATGCACCTGTCCTGAGAATTTGTGTATGGTTGCTTTTTGTAGGTATGGTCTGTATGAGTAGAGAAATATGGCACAGAAATTAAGTCTTTGGGCTGAAACTTCTGCCATTCAGCTGCAATTATATGAGATTACAGCCTTTGCAATTGTGTAAGCTGACCTGCACTGGGGCAACAGGAAACATGTAGACTCTTTTGAAGGGGTATGAGTACTCAAGGAGTGTCCTGTTCTTCGACGTCTGCTTTACTCCCCCCCCCGATTAACAAATTGGCCCCCTATTTGTCATTATAGAGTATAAGAAATGCAGGAAATAGAGGAGTTTGCAATGTGGTCTCATGTGTTGGAAATGGCCATGGGCAGTGTGACACAGGTTTCTGGATGCCTGCATAGAGATCCAATGGAGTCATGATGATGAACCTGGTTGTAATGGATGGAGACCAGTGGAGATGCCATGACCATGAGATAGCTGTCAATGAGAGCTGCCAGCCCTGGTTGAAGTTTTCTAGGACTGTTAGTAGCCTATCTGGAGCAGCACAATTGGAACTACAGAGACTTGCTGCTGGTTAGAATTATCAGACTTGGAGATTTGTCACTGAAGAGAGTTGTTGGACTTGGAGCTACAGAATTTGATGTTTGTCCTGTTTAAATCTTGTATTGGTTAAATATTTCTTTTCTATGTCCAATGCCATCTCTTGCTGTGTGAATGTATATTCTGTGCCATTATGTGTTTTGGGGGGACTTTTTTGATATTATGGCTCAGTTAAAAGTCCTTGGACTATGGGGATGTTTGAACATCATTGGGATTATAAAAATTATGGGGACTTCTAAAGTTGGACTGAATGCATTGTATTTTATATCACGTATGGATATCAGTTTATGGGGGCCAGGGGCAAAATGTGGTGGCTTGATTCACTTGTCCCCATAAATTTAGGTGTTCTGATGGCTAGGTTCCAAGCTGATGGATATATGGGAATTAACACCTCCTGGAGGTATTGCTGGGGGCAGGCTTATGGGTATTATAGCCAGTTTCCCCTTGCCTGTGTCTGGTACACTCTCCTGGTCCTGTTGTCCACCTGATGTTGGCCAGCAGGTCACATTCACCCTCTGCTCTTGCCATCTTTTCTCCCTCCATTGTGGAGCTTCCCCTCTAGTCTGTAAGCCAAAATAAACATTTTTTCCCACAAGCTGCTCTTGGTCGAATAATTTCTGCCAGCAGTGTGAACCTGACTGCAACATAAGGTATCTTCCAGGAGTAGATCCAAAGCCAGGCCTGGGATGTGCAGGCTTTAGGCAATCCAGTCTGTCAGAGTGATGTCTTTATTGCACATACTTGCACGCGTGCGCGCGCGCGCACACACACACGCACACACACCTGGTCACAGCTAAAAGGAAGCTTCTGATCTTGAACATGGAGATTCATGTACTAGAATTGAATGAAATGCAGCATATGAAGGAGACTGCAGTAATTTAGTCATGGTCAAGTGTTCTATGTGCTATAGCAGGATTCTCAACTACCACACCAATTATGATATCAGAATCTGACAGGATCTAGACAGGAAGTAAAAAAAGTATTCTAGTTCTTACTACCTCTCCTGAGTCTCACTTTTTTTTCTGAGTCTCACCCTTTTAATGTGTAATTTTTTTAATTGACAACTTCTATACTTACAGAAATAAACCATGATAATTTCAACTTCTCTCCTACTTTCCCCCTCACAACTCCACTCTCCATCATATCCCCTCCCTCTCTCCTTTAGTTTCTCGTATTTTGATGTCATTGTCTTCTCCTCCTATTATGAGGGTCTTGTGGAGGTATTGCTAGGCACTGTGAAGTTGTGGTAATCGAGGCCAATTTCTGTCCGTATGGTTGAATTGTAAGCAGTGGTACCCTTCCTTTGGATCTTACATTCTTTCTGCCACCTCTTCTGTATTGGATCCTGAGCCTTTGAGGGTGTGATAGAGATGTTTCAGTGCTGGACATTCCTAAGTCACTTCTCAGCACCATTGCCTTTTGGGTTATTTCAGTGGTAACTGCCATCTGAAGAGAGAAGCTTCTTTAACCAAAATTGAGAGTAGTATTAATATATGAATATGAGCATTAAGTGTAGTGCTTACAGGGAAGTTTAGTGAGCATAATATATGCATTTATCCAGACAAGAGCAGGCTTTACACCCCTAATGCTTATGACCTCTCCTGCCATAGGGTTTTGATTAGATTTTCAGTACCAGGCATGTATTCCCTCCCATAGAGCAGGCCTCCAATCCAATCAGAGATCTCTTGGGTTCTCCCAGAGCAGACATGCCACTATTGCATGCCTTGGCTCATTTGTCCTGTCTGGCCAAACCTGAGGCTTCCAGTGTCCACTGTTTTCACAGCTGATGACTTCTGTCTCCCACAGGGCAACATGAAGTGCAGCGTTTTCCAGCTTTCAGTGCTGGTCTACAGGGAGAAGATTCTGAGTCTAATTTTAAACAAATACTATTTATTTGTATGTATATATTCCAGAGTTGCTTGCTGATCACAGTAAAAACAAACAAGCAAACAAACAAACAAAACAACAAACCAGATGCTCACTCCACTTTGTTTGTGTCTTGCTTTATGTGGGTGTTGGCAAATCAAACTCAGGCTGCAGGCTTTGCTAGCAAGTGTTCTAATCCACTGATCCATTTTCCCAGCCCTTGTCTCTCTCTTAATAGTTATAAATTTGAGTATTTCTGTTGGTTATTACTTTAAATTATTAATTAATTTGCATGTGCATGAGAGTACCTGTGTATGTGTAGGCACACAAGGTCTCTTGCTTCTGCAATTGAATTTCTTTCCAACTTTACATGGGTGGTTGTGAAATTGAGCCTCGGACAGCAGGCATTGCAAACATGACCTTTCAACCACTGAGCCATCTTTTCAGCTCTCGTTTTTTTTTAAAATCTATTTCTTCTTCTTTTTTTATTAGTTATGTATACAGTGTGTATATAGTCATGTTGATACCATCGTTAGACTTCTCCCTCTCCTGTCCCCTCTACAGGGGCCCTCCTCATTGGGGAATATGGGTCTTGCATTGTGGGGTTAGCCATCATTAATAGGTAAGAGGAAATTTCTCTGTGCATAATGACCCAATGTGTGGCTCTAACATTCTTTATGACCCTCTTCCATAAATTCCCCTGAGCCATGTTGGGTTCATTTTAGGTCTGCTTCAGTGATAAGGACTTGGGAGCCTCTGTGTCTTTTGATATTTGGTTTGGCGGGAGTTGAGTGTTCTTTGTGTCTATCTCCTTCACCCTTGTGCTGGTACCAGGTTCACCAAGGAAGCAGCACACTTCCTCGTTTTCCCAATTGTTCTTAGTTTCAGCTGGGGCCCTTTTGAGGTGTGATGGGCTGCATCTCTCCCTAGGATCTGTGTCCTTTTGAAAAAGAGAAGGAAATTCTCCAATGGAGAGTGAAGATAGTGCCAGATAAATGGGATAATAATTGTTACTTTAGAGAGAATTTAATAGGTGTGGGCCCTCTTGTAGCCCAGGATTGGTGGGAGTTTGATAATGGAGAACAGGCTCATTTTTGGATATGGTTCTGACTTGTTTCCTAGCTCCAGCTATGGGTTGCATTCCACTGAGCAGACAAGTTAGCCAAATCAAGAGCAGTTGGTTTCCCAACATGGCTGTGTGCCACTATTGCACTTGTGTGAGCATCACATCCTTGTTTGTTGCTGAGTAGCTTAGACCATGAGTTGCTTTAGACAGATGTTGGTCATTTTTCCCCAGTTGCTCATGTAGCACCTTCTGGAATTAGACAAGCTAACTGTCTGGAGACTGACTCTGTTCCAGATTCCAGGCAGATCACTCCATGTTGTGTACCAACAGCATATGGTGTCTTCAGCAGCAGGGTGTTACCATAAACCTTTTGTGGGTCATCAAGTACTGAAATCTGTCTTCTTTTGGGAAACCTTGTAGGTCTCTCTGATCAACAGGTTATTATGGATGTTAGCAATATGCTGGTACTGGGAGTTACAGGCCAGCATAAAGAAAAAAAAGGAAGAAAAAGAGATAATATAAAAGAGATAGAAGAGGGAGAGAGAGACAGAGAGAGAGAGAGAGAGAGAGAACAGAAGATTAAGGTAAATCTTCATCATAACCTCTCCAGGGCCTTGTGGTTCAAATGTTCCCTCTAAGGACCTGGTGAAGGTTCAGCCATCTAGTCTGTCTTTTAGTATATAGAATTTTATGTCCCCATTGCCATTTGGGTCCAGTTTTCTGTTGCCCACTGCCACCCTTACCCTCTCCTACTGTCCCACCCACCCTATTGTCTGGTCCTTGAAATGCTTATTAGGTATGTCAGCATCTCTGGTAGATTCAGGTTAGGAGCCACAGATGACTGAGACCATGCAACAATTATCTTTCTGTGATTGGGTGAGTTCACTGAGAATGATCTGTTCCAGGATCGACCATCTCCCCTTCAAATTGCATTGTGTCATTTTTCCTTACAGCTGTGGAGAATTGCATCATGCAGTTATACCACATCTTGGTTGTCTATTCATCTAATGATGGAAATCTGGGTTGATTACAGATGTTAGCTATTATGTATTGAACAGCTATAAACATGATTGAGTACATCTCTCTGAACTGAGGCATGGAGCTTTTAGGATAAATGCCCAGTATTTAATCTATTTACTTGAGAGAGAGAGAGAGAGAGAGAGAGAGAGAGAGAGAGAGGGCACCCCAGCCACTGCAAATGAACTCCCGATGCATGCACCACCATGTGCATCCAGCTATGTGGTTTCTAGGGAGTTGAATGTCAATCCTTAGGTTTTGCTGGCAAACACATTAAACACTAAGCAATCTCACCAGCCCTGGTTATTTCTTAAATAGCTGTAATTATAAAGGATTCATATCCAGATAAAACTTGAACTCTTCAGATGGACGATCTCTTCTATCTCCAGTATCAGATTCCAAAATATCAGCCAAGCCCTTCAGGGATCCCTCACCAAACTGCTCATCATGCCCAGCTTGGAAGCCCCTTGTTCACAGAGCCTCTCCTTGCTGGTTTCTTAGTAGTGCTGTCCTTCATTACTATAGTATTCCATAAGTACTGGGACCACCTTGCCCTTGTAATCAGATAAATCAGCAGATGTTTTGGTGTTTGCAATTATGATTTTTTATCATGACTTTTTAAAATTAAGTTGAAACTTTGTATATGGAGACCTAAAATATTGATTCCATCATTCCTCTCTTCCCTGCCCCCACACCACTGAGGGCCCCCTTAGTGGGATTGCTGGGATTCACCGTGGAGTTGTAGGTTATGAGTTGTGAGAGCAGCAGTCAGTCATTGAAGCCAGCAGAATTTTCATATTTACTTTTGTTTTTTTCAAATTAGGGTCTTGCTCTAGCCCATGGTCTGAATTCACTATGGAGTCTCAGATTGCCCTTGAACTCACAGCCCTCCTCCTACCTCTGCATCTTGAGTGCTGTGATTAAAGATGTGTACCACTACAACTGACCTATGTTTACATTTTTTATCTGTGTATGTGTAGAGTATGTGTGTTGTGTGGTGTGTGATATGTGACATTGTGAATGTATGTGTGTGTGAAGATGTGTACATGTCATTGACATGTGTGCAGAGGCCAGAGAAGAACTTTGGGTATCTTTCTGTATTGCCAACTATGTTTTACTTTGAGATAGGGGTCTCTGCCATGATGTGAAATTGTCATCAATCAGTGAGTCTTAGAGAACCTCTATTCTCTGTCCTCCACTATAGATGGGGGTTACAGCCTTGTGTGACCATGCTCCACTTTTTATATGAGTTCTTGGGATTGAACTTGGTGGTTTCCGTCCCAAGAGACCCTCATGCTTAAGCAGCAAGCTTCTTAACGACTGAGCCATCTCCCAGTCCCTAAATGATGTTTACAATTTAAAAACTTAAAAATATTTTTATTACTTGTTATTGTATTTGTTTGTGTGTGTGTGAAAGTGCATTGCACATGTTCATGTCTCCACCTCCCATCTTGCCATCAACATGCTTGGCATACAGAAGCCCACCACGACAGCTTCTGCCTTTTTGTTTTAGAGAGGGAGACATAGAGTGAGAGAGAAAGAATGAGTATGCCAGGGCCTTTCAGCTGCTTTGAACCAACTCCAGATGCATCCATCCCCTTGTAGGTACGCATAGCACTGCATGCTTGCATCACTGTTGGGTCTGTCTATACGCAGGATCTGGAGGATTCAAACAGGATGTCTTAGGCTTCATAGGAAAGTACCCTAATTGCTAAGCCAGCCAGCTTCTGGCTTTAAAGTTTTTAAACTTATTATTTGCATGGGGAAGAGAGAGAAAGGGAATTAAATAGATAGAAAAATACAAATGGGGGGGGGAGAGAGAGAGAGAGAGAGAGAGAGAGAGAGAGAATGGATGTTCCAGAGCCTCTCAGCACTGCAAATGAACTCCAGGCACCACTTACATGCACCACTTTGAGTATGTGGCTTTACATGGGTACTTGGGAATGAAACTTGGGCCATCAGTGTTTGCATGCAAGCCACTTTATCTACTGAGCCATCTCCTCAGCCACTTCTGGCTTTTTAGATAAGGTCTGAGAATCAAACTCAGATACCCCAGCTTGAGCAGCAAACACTTCATCCACTGAGCCATCTCCTAAGTCCTTAAACCACATACTCCTTTTTCATTTTCTTTTTTTTTTTTTTAGGGGGGGTCTCACTCTAGCCCAGGCTAACCTGGAATTCACTCTGTAGTTATAGGCTGGCCTCACATTCACAGAAATCCTCCTACATCTGCCTACTAAGAGCTTAGATTAATGGTGTGAGCCACCACACCTGGACAAAAAAAATATTTTCATTGACAGTCTTCATACATGTCTATAATGTATTTTGGTCATGCTTCTTTCTCTCCATTCTCTTGTTTCCCCTTCCTCCATTGCCCTTTAACATTTAACCCCTTCTTCCAATAAATCTCTCCAGCATTTTGAAGTCTTTTCCTTTTAAATTTTTAAAATTTATTCATATTCACAGGATGGAGGGAGGGAAAGAGGTAGGGAGGGAGCAAGAGAGGGAGGAAGGAATGGAGGTAGAGAAAGACACACAGAGAGAACATCAAGGCCCCCTGCCATTGCAAACGAACTCCACTTTGTGCATCAGGCTTCTATGTGGGTACTGGGGAATCGTACCTGGAAAGTCAGGATTGAAAACAAGTACTTTGAGCCACTGAGACTTTTCTACAGCCCTGTGATATCTTTTTTCTTATTTCCCTCCTTCACCATCCATGACAACATGTTCATGGGCTCAGCACAGTGTAGGCAATGACGGCCACTATGAGGTCACGAGTGCAACAGCCCCCTGTGTCTGGAAGAAAACATTTCTATCCTCCAGCTCTTACATTCTTTCTTTCCACCCTCCCTGTTGAATGTTTCCTGAGCCCTGACAGGTGTCTGCAAGTTGTCCCATTTAATATCAAGCATTTATCTGCCACTTCTCATCATTTTGATGAGTTTTTAATCACCATTGTCGTCAGTACAATCTGTTGAAAGGGGTCAAGGATGAGTGCAGCACTACTGTGTGAGCACAAACTTAAGTATTTAGAGGGAAATTTAATTAGCATAATATATCCTGTTATCCAAATAACAGTAGATGCTTCCCTCCCCACCACCTATGGACAATAACCTTCCAACCCATAGGGTTTCCTGTACCAGGGATGGATTCCCTCCCACAGATCAAGACTGACAAGATGTACACACCTGTGCAATAGTGGCATCCAGCATTGATGGTTCTGTGATTGTCTGAGATCCACTCCATGGAAAGGAACCCATAGTTGGAACTGGGAATGAAGTCAGAATCCTACGGAGACCAGGATCATGGACTCCAACAAAAGCACCCACTAGTCTTTTACCATAAGGGAGGTGTTGCAGTCAGATTTGCATTGCTGGCAGAAAATATCTGACCAAGAGCAGCTAGTGGAGAGAGAGGATTTATTCTGGCTTATAGACATGAGCAGATGCTCCATGATGGCAGGGGAAAATGATGGCATGAGCAGAGGGTGGACATCACCACTTGTCCAACTTCAGGTGGACAGCAGCAACTGAAGAATGTGCTAAACACTGGCAAAAGGAAGCTGGCTATTACATCCATAAACCCATCCCCAACAATAAACTGCCTCCAGGCTTTTATTGCCGAGTTGCCATTAGCTGGGGATCCTGCATTCAGAACATCTAAGTTTATGGTGGACACCTGAATCAAGCCACCACAGGAGGCTACACCCATCATCATCCCTCCAAACTAACTTTGCTCATTCCCTTGAACCTATGCTGATCTAACTCTCCATTGGAGAATTTGTTTTTCTTTTTACAAGTAGTAGTAAAAAAGGAGGACAACCATAATCTATCAACAAGAAGAGAAAAGACAGCTGATGCCCTAGGAGAAGATGATCCACCCCTTGCACATCAGCAGAGTCAAGGTGAAAACACAGAGGAATTGGTGAGATGAGCAAGAGTGCTGCTTCCATGTCACGGCTGATAACCACCATCAGGGTGATGGCAATAGACATTGGTGATATTGAAAACTTATTAAAGCAGAAATCCAGAAGCTGCTGAGAGCTCAACACTAAAGTATACCAAACACGCCCAACCAGGGTCATGGACCTTTGTGCAAGAGGGGTGGAAAGATTGTAAGAGCCACAGAGTGGAAGGGAAGAGTCACAGGGAATGTCCAAATGTATCCCCCCCCCCACACACACAATAACTGACTGCTGCTTTTACAACTCATAACCCATAACCCCATGGTGAATACCAGCAATCCATCTGAGTAATGTCCTCTATGAATGGTTACAGGGAAGAGGGAAATGAGGGGTGGTGCCAAAACATGATGTGTCCATACAAAGTATCTACTTAAAAAGGGGTATATAATCAGCACAAGGGTGAAGGAGATCAACACAGAGAAAAATCAACTCCTACCAAATCAGAGAGCCAGAGACCCAGAGGCCCCCAACACCTCATCACTGAAGCAGACCAAAAATGAACCCAACATGGCTCAGGGAAATTTTGTGGAAGAGGGGGTGGAAAGAATGTCAGAGCCACATATTAGGTCATGATATGCAGAGACATTTATCCTACCCATAACTGTGGGCTAACTCCACAATGCATGACACATATACCTCAACAAGGAGGGGCCAAGGGGAGAGGGTAGGTCATGGATGAGCCTAATAATGGTACCAAACTGACTGTATTTGCTGAATACAAAACTAATTAATAAAAAAATAAAAAATTTTAAAAATTTAATTGAAAAAAGGGTATATATAATACCAATCATTTTTTGCCCAGGTTACAATAATTTGAACAAGTAGCAAATGTGGAAATGAATAAAATGATATGCATGGACCTTTACTCATGTAAAATTTAAAATGTGAATTTTTAGACTGTGTAGGCTATAGAATTCAAATTCAGGGGATATGAAGTGATGAATTTCTACATCCTTTTGTTGATGTTTAAGCATGGGGTTGAGATCAGGTACTAAATGCATTTTGAATACAAGTACTTCTCAGTATAAAAAGGATGATATAAATTGCAAAATTATCTTTTATTGTTTGTTTTTCAAGGTAGTGTCTTACTCTAGTCCAGGCTGACCTGGAATTCACTATGTAGTTTCAGCGTGGCCTCGAACTCATGGCAATCCTCCTACCTCTGACTCCCAAATGATGAGATTAAAGGCATGGGCCACCATGCCTGGCCAAAATGATCTTATTTTTCCTTATGAGTATGAAAGGACACATGGCTGGGTAGAAGGTTGATAAAATAGTATTAATTCCTTCTATTAGTGGGATTTTCTCAGGCGTATAAAATCCATAGAGGGTGACAATGTTATTCAACCAATAAAAGAACACAAAGCAACTTACCAGCAAAAGGATGCTGTGAGTGGCTTTGGTTTCAGGAGATACCTGGGAGGAGAGGCTCTGGCTGTGGACATGCTGGGTTCTCCTACGATGTCTGAAAAGGAGACTCACCATGTAGAGGCTGGTTGACATCATGAGGACCACAAAGAGGAGATCTCGAGTCAGTATGACAATGAAAAATGGCAATGAATTTTCATGCCTAGACACCCTGGTCGTACAGAAGGTATGAACATATCCTTGGCCAGCATGACTGACATTGTTCCTGGCTATTAAAAAAATAATGACCTGAATGTAAATGAGCATGTTGATGACCCAGGAGAAAAATAAAGAGGGAAAGATCCATGTAGAAAGTTTAGGTTTCAGCCATGCCCACTTAGAGTTACTGGGACTGATGGTGATGGCTTGAAATGTACTCAGAATAGAGGTAGTACAGATGGAGAGACCCCGGGTAACTCTGTAGATATACAAGACTGCCTTACAACCAGCATCATTGAGAAAATGTCTCACTCCAAAGGATGATGCAATACCAGGTATCAAGAAGAAGGCAATTGTCAAAGTATTGGCTATTGTCAGGTGCATGAAAATGGAATCTATGGGTTTCATGAGATAACGTTGAGCTAAGAAGATGTAGACATATGACAGGAAGAGCAATGAGTTCCCTATGATGCCGATACAGAACTCAGACATGAGGAAAATCACCAAGATCATATCACTTGTAAACATGATCAAAATGATGCTTTAGTTATTATCAGGTTTATCACAACTATATTGAAAACAAGGGAACACTTCTAAAAGTATTTTAAAATAGTGTTTGAGGACAAATATGCTGATTTACAGTTCCCAAGGAGAGAGAGAGATGGTGAAATATCCAATTTCTTTGTATTTCAGATGCAGAGATTACACTTCAAGGAATTGCATGTCAGGGATTCTTGAGAACTTTACTAGATACAAGGATCTGAGAATCAGGGAGAATTCATTGCAAACACCCTCAATTCTGTTATATTCAGCAGGAGCACATTGTTAGCCTATGGGAAAGAGAAGTTTTCATTCCATAAGTAATTTTCTTTAGGAATATCAGATTATATATTTTTTCCTTACCTGTGTTTCAATGTTCCAACATTACTAAGAGATATATTGTTTTAAACATAGTCAGTAATATACATACATAACTTTTTCCTCATATCAAACAAATCTTGAGGCCATCAGTGATGTTCTGTGGCATTGTTAGTGCTCATCACTTAGGGGAGAACTGTGGACACACACAAATTAAGACACAGCTGCTACTGAACATTTCATGGTGTTCATCACATCTGTACAAAAAATACATTTTCCCCAACAATGGGTAGTCATATCATGATGATGAGAACCAGTATAACAGAGATTCCATTTTTCCTATTATCATAACATGTGTAAATTCTAACTTCCAGTTTTCCTCTGAGACACTCTGTGTGGTTTTTATGTAACCAGAATTACTAGGCTTTCCAATATGCTTAGAATACAGTGATATGATATTCAGGAATATGGTATATCGATATAAGATTTGTGAAATTTACAATAAAATTCATATTGTTAATTCACTGGCTTTTATTGTGCTATTATTTCTGTTAGGAGCCCATCCTTCTACTGATTTGCTGTTTGTCATCTGAAATACAATCCTTGACTCTTAAATGGAAGTCTACTAATTCCAGATATGTTTGATTTATGCAAAGTCCCTAAGACAATCACCAGTTCTATCAAGTTGCCACAAATCTCTCCTAATCCAAAGATATTTTCATTATGTACTGTGAGGGATCAACATCCAAGCTATTTATTGACAAACAGCACACTGGCTTATCATTCTTCCATAACTACCTTCATGTATTGTGGAAACTTCAATTTAGTTTTTCCTAAATTCACATTGATTGAAAAATGAGATTGTGGATTTTTACAATCATTCAGTATTGAAAATTTACTTTCTAAAAATGTATTTGTTGCAGTTACATTATTGCTGGTGGGATAAACACCCAACCAGAAAATGTCTGAATATGAGAACAAGGCACCAGAGACAGAGTGGATGAAAGCTCAAGTAAGGAAGAAGCAGATCCCATAGGAGCATGTCCTAAGTGCCAGAGAGACAGGGTGATGCCTGCCTCTGCAGGGAGGAGGAATAGATTTTTATGTTACCCAGTGAGCAAACAGCTACTGAAATGCCATGGTAATTTCTCCAGTCCTACAGGATTCCAGGTTCAATTAAGAAATAGGCCAGCTGTTAATGAACATTATAAGATCCTGACACATCTCTGGTGTGTGTGTGTGTGTGTGTGTGTGTGTGTGGTTATTGGACATAGGATGTTATATACAAGGCTGTCTTTAGATTTACTATGTACAGAGGAGGTCTTTATCTTTTTATAGTCCTACTTCTATCCATCAGAGTTCTGCTTTGTGTTTTTTTAAATTATTTTATTTTATTTTAGAGAAGTGAGAGCAACACACACACACACACACAGAGATAGAGAGAGAGAGAGAGAGAGAGAGAAATTTGTATGCCAGGGCCTTAGACACTGAAATTGAACTCCAGATGCTTGCGCCACCTCATGGGCATGTGCAACCTTGCACTTACCTCACCTTTGGGAGTCTGGCTTATGTGGGGTCTGGAGAGTCCAACATGGGTCCTTAGGCTTTGCAGGCAAGCACCTTAACCACTAAGCAATCTCTCCAGACTGCTTTGTGTGTTTTAAGACAATGTTTGGAAATATATTTTAGGCTATCTCAGAATTTGTCATCCTCCTGCCTCAGGCTTCCAGGATCTGTGTTTAGAGTGCTAAACCTCCATGCCTGTTTATGGATATTGTTACTGCATATTAATCATACAAAATAGTAGATTTCATTGCAATAATTTAATATGTGCATATATTGTGATTTGATCATTTTTACACCTTTCCTACTCTCTTGTATCCCCTGACACCATACTTGAGTTCCATTTTCACATCCTGAATCGCCCCTTTTACTTTCATGGATTTCCATACAGGAGAGAAAGGGAAAGCTTATATTTGTGAGTCTGGGTTATATCTGCTAAGATAATGACTTCCATTTTGATTCATGTTCACATGTTCTTTTAAAGAAGATGATTTTGGGGGCTGAAGTGATGGGTCAGTGGAAAGGCATGTGCTCAGCAAGCATGAGAATCTGAGGGTACCTGAGAAGTCTGAGACCACCTCAGTTTGATCCCTTAGCATCTAGGTTAAAAAAAAAAAAGCATTTGAGGACATATCCATGCACACCTATAACTCTAGTACTATAGTCAGAGATCAGAGATTGGTGGTGCTCCCAGTCAGCTCTCAGTTTAGTGACAGACAACATCTCAAGAATCAGCAAGAAGAGGATGACACTCAATGTCCTCCACTGGCCTCTGAACTAATGTGCATTGGTTACACACATGACTGTGCACATGTGTTTACTCCATGTACATCACATCACAGAGCACTGCACATGCTATGCACACAGTCACACAAAATAACTTAGTTTTGCACAATGTCCTTTGCGTATATGAGCCATATTTTCATCAAGCATTCATCCACTCATGAACACCTTCTCTATTCCATGTCTTGTCTGTTATGAACAGTGTTCTGATAGACATGGAAATGCAGGTTTGCTACAGCAAACTGAATATAATCCTCTTGGATATCTATCCTATAGTGGCATAAGTGCATTGCATTGTAGTTCTATGTTAAGTCTTTGAGAAGCATCCATATTGCTTTTCATAAAAATACAGAATGTTAGTAAGTTCAAAATCCTTTTGTGTTTGGAATTCCAAAGTCACCTGTTAGACATAGTGGAGATTTGAACAGTGTTGACTGTCACAGTGTGAAGCTGGATCCCTACACTGTCATCTGACAAATTTCACTCAGAGGACTAAAAACTGATAAAACGTTTCTCATGAAAAACATAAGCAGTCCTTTGTCATTCTATATTGTTAGTATTTGTGGTAGTTTGATGTACCCCCAATAGAGCAGGTGTTATTACAATTGAGGGTGCAGCTTCTGCCTCCAGCAGGCAGACTCCTGTTGGGCTGTGGGGCTTGTCGCTGGGGGCAGATCTGAATTCCAGCCTAAGGTACACAGAGTGAGCTCTGGGGGTCTTGCTGCTTCAGTTTAGCCCTCATGCTTGTGGTGCTCACTGTGTGGTTGTGTCTCTCTGCTTGGATGTGTGAATGGGAGTCATTTCTTGCGCCCTCAATGGAACTTCCCCTGGGTCTGTAAGCTTCAAATAAATCCTTTCCTACATAAACTGTGCCTGATTTGGAAGTCCATCCCAGCAGAGTTGAGCTGACCACAGCAGTATTCATTCCTCTACTCTTTTTATTAATGGAGCATACATTTTCATATGTAGGGTTTTGTAAATTACTGCTAATTACTGTTTTGGCTATTGTATTAGATTTTAAGTGGTCCTGTAATGAGTTTCGTTATGACATTTTTGTTCACACTATATTTATTAATCTTCCTTTCCATCCCCTTCTCCTGCTTCTCAGCCCAATCCTGCTGGTTAGCATCTCCCTTTCCTCACTCCCATTCTGCTTTCATATCACATGAACTATATTATAGTCTCATCATCTCAGTTAATATCTCTTTTTCTCTCATGGTTAGTCTAGTTTTACTGCCCCAAATTAAATTTAGTTCAGAATTTGAGTGAAAACATACTATTTTGTCTTTATTATACTGGATAATTTTACTATTTTATTAACTTCTACTTCTATCCAGTTTCCTACAAAAGTCATGTGTTCGAGTATCAAAGTGCCTTTAACCACTGGTCCATCCCTCCTGCCTCATGATTTCTCTTTATATAGTTCACATCAATCAGTAGAACTATTTCAACTTGAATATATAATACTTGAGCAAAGAAAATTTAAGGAAACATAATTACTGAATGCAATGTATACCTTCTTCAAGAACGCATAATTTACATTTGTATGTGTAATCCTTGTGTCATCAGTAGATCATGTCAAAACATAACTAAATTTAAAGTAAGTATTAGAAAGCCAATCATTAAAGTAGAGATTTTAACAAAGTCCTCCATCAATTATCAGAGCCAAAGAAAAACAGCAATGGACATACAAAAACTTTGAACATAAAAATTTCCATCTTAAGATAAAAAAAAAGTCATCTCTGAAGACTGCTGAGCACAGACTGAAACCCAAAAAAAAAAAAAAATCATCTCACACAACACCATTGGATAATAATCTTGCTCTGAGGCACATATGAAGCAAGTAGTAAATAATGACTATACAGCCAGCTCTGAACAAAGAACCCATAAAATAGGTAGTAGTAATCACAATGAAAATTGGTGTTATGAAAGTGAACTACAGAATGTGTACTGTAGACACCAGTATGAAGTATAGTTAAGAAATTTAAAAAGAAACAAAGATACTGACAAAGAAATGTAGAATGAAATGTAATGTAGAGGATCTAATATATAAAAACAGAATAATGGCATTAAAATCCCTCTCCTAAGCCAGGTGTGGTGGCACTTGCCTGTAATCCCAGAACTCAGGAGAGAACTGCTGTGATGTCAATGCCACCCTGAGGATACATAGTGAATTCTAGGTCATCTTGGAGTAGAGTGAGACCCTATCTTGAAAATAATCAACCAATCAATCCCTCTCCTAAACCAGGCATGTTGGCTCACACCTGAAATCCCACTACTATGGATGCTGAGGCAGGAGGATTGTTATGAGTTTCAGTTTAGCCTGGAATAAAGTCAGATGGTCTCCAAAAAACAAACAAACAAACAAACAGAAAAAAAAGCAAGTGTAGTGGAGCAAGGTCAGGGACTCTTGTCTCAGAAGAAAAAACAAAAAATATATATAAGTGCTAGGGAGCTGGTTCAATGGTTAAAAGTGTTTGCTTGCAATGCCTGATACCCTGGGTTTGATTCCCCAGTACCATGTAAAGCCAGACACACAAAATTGCATGTGCTTCTGGAGTTTGTTTGGAATGGTAGGAGGAGGCCCTAGTGTGTCCATACAATGCCTTTCTCTTTCTCTTTCTCTTTCTCTTTCTCTCTCTCATAAGTAAAAATATTTTTAAAAAGTAAGAAAGTGAAAAAAGACAAAGAATGGAACATGGACAGGAAAACCCAAGTTAACGTCAGCTCCCAGCAGAGAATTCACTCCACTCTCCTGCGTGGAGCTGCACCACTGCCCAGGGGAAGTAAACCTCACAGGACTGAAGGATGGACGCAGCAACTGGGAAACAGCGTGTGTTTCTGAAAACATTATGTGGTATCTACATATGCTGATAGATTTGGGTGTTTGAGAGATATGAACACATTTCTAGAAGAAATAACATCTCATGGAATATGTTACAATTGTATAAATTTCCAAGGTGCCACCCTTCCATTATAAAATTGGATTGTTTGCTAGGGCATATATTAAAGCACTAAAATAATGAGAGAACAGTAAAAATGGGTATGAAAATAAAGAGAAATATTATCAAGAATAATAAATGGGAAATAAATTTATATATAACAGACAAATAAAGGAAAAGAAATTTGAAAATCAGTTTTATAAAGGGTAGATAGGGAAGAAAAACAGTGGAAAGGTCTCCATACCTCCCTCTGTCTTGTTTTCAAGGCTGAGTGCTGCAAACCCTCACTGAGGCAGTCTCGGTCTCACAGACTGGGAGCATCTTAGAAAGGATGCCAAACAGGAGCCAGGACTGAATCAGGGACAGAATGACAGGACTTTCCCTCCCAGTGAAGGAGGCCCAGCTTGTCTCCTGTGGTGTGGATCATCTTGTTTACTGTGCATCCTTTTGATGCGCCCAGAGGGAAAGTGAGTCTCATGATAGCTTGAGCTCACTCACCAAGAGCGCAGAGTCTCCGATTGCGGATTCATGTTGTCCCAAGTTGAAGTACATCAGAAAGTTAATCCTCAGCATCTGGAAGGTCATTAAAAGCTTCCCTGCAGCTGGTGGAAATTACCACAGCCCCTTAACCAAGATGATCCCTGAGCAGGACTCCAGAGAACACATCCTCTGCTGGCTGAAGACAATTGCTTCCCTGTTCTTGCAGCACATTTTCAATTTCTTCATGTTCCATGCAGCACATAACACCAGAATGTGGGTTTAATTTTGATGCAATGTTTAAGGAATCATTGATGAGTACAGCACATTTTGTTTGTAATAGACATAAAATGATGAGAAAGAATGTATCAAAATTGCATTGTTAAATATTTCCAAACTCTTAAGGGTTATTTAGTATGTTTTTTTTTTTGTATAGCATAGTTATTTGCATTTCCCCCACCACATGTTCAAATTGAAATGTCAATATTCAGAAATTTTTTTTGTGTCATATAGTTTGGTACAGAAATACTTAAATAGTGTGTGCATGTCCAACATTATTGCTAAATCCCACCAAAGGCCCAGGACAACCTCCCCCACAAGGATAACTCGTTCACAACTAGCACTCATACAGTCAAGGGATGGCTTGATAAAGTAGACATTGTACTGACTGAAGCATATATGATACTCATATTGTGTTATATTTTTTAGTTATGTATTTATGCTTGTTTTTGCCTTTAATGCATATGAATGTTGATGTGTGTGCATGCATGTGTGTGTGTGTGTGCATGTGTGTGCATTGGTATGTCTCTTGTGCAAGCATGTGGACCCCAGGGGATAACCTTTGCTGTTACCCTAGTTACGTCCTCCACATAATTTTATTTATTTTTAAAATTTTTTTTGTTTGTTTATTTATTTATTTGAGAGTGACAGAGAGAAGGAGGCAGAGACACGGGGGGGGAGGGGGGGGGAGAATGGGTGCGCCAGAGCTTCCAGCTTCTGTAAACGAACTCCAGATGCATGCGCCCCCTTGTGCATCTGGCTAACGTGGGTCCTGGGGAATTGAGCCTTGAACCGGGGTCCTTAGGCTTCACAGGCAAGTGCTTAACTGCTAAGCCATCTCTCCAGCCCTATTTTTTAAATATCACATTTTATTCATATTTTTCAAAGGAGTGAAGAAAGGTAAAGGCTGAGAGGTAAAGGGAAACAAAGTGGGGAGAAGTACACCACGTGGATTCCAAAAGCCCATGTGGGCCACCTGTAGCTCCAGAGTGCATGTGACCAGATAGAGATCTGGGGGAAAAAAAGTGTGGAAAGAAAAGAGAAAATAATGTTCAAGGAACACCTGCCATGTGAGGAGCTGGAGGAGATAAAGAATTCATGTGGACACTAAGGGCTGGGGAGGGGGGGACAGGTCCTCCTGGCTGATCCTGGGCTATGGCTAGGGTGAGCCCCTACCAGCTTGGCCTGGAGCAGGCCCAGCCAAGGGAAAAACTTACCCACAGCTGGAAGTTCCTCAGTAATCAGAGAGCCTGCCCTCCACTTGCAAAGGTATTTATAACCTTAGGGTGGTGGGCTGTCTTTTTCTTAGGGCTAGGGGCTATCTCAGGAAGGGATTAGTTCCTGGGCTGATTTTGACCAACCACAATACTTAAATCCTATGAAGGGCCTCCCTCTCAGGAGAGGTCCTGTCTCTTTGCAGAGCAAGAGTTCTTTGGAACTAGACAAGAGATATGAAGAGCTTTCCTACCGTTTTTACCTTCAGGGGTCCAGTCACCCTAACTCTACCTCCCTTCCTTCCCTCCTCTCATAAGAAGACACTCTAACTGTTGCTAAAGGACAAAGGGGTGATGATGTCAGATCATTAACTATTTCCTGCTGAATGGGGCACAAAGTTGTGGCAGTTAGAGAGTCTCTCCCAGAGAGGGGAACTATTCGAAAAGACTCTGGAAGTGTAATGATGGAGTGCAAGAAGATAGTCTTGGAAGAGAATGTTGGAGAGAAAGAATAAAAGTAAGGAGTTAATGAGAAGTGAGCACACAGAAATCTGGTTGCTGTCAGGGTTATCCTTTTCCATGGACTTTTAGGCATTGGGAAGCATCTGAGGGAACCCATGTAGATAGAGTTTGATTGTCTCAGGACCATCTGAGCATGAGCTGGCCGAGATTTTCTTCCAGAATTGTTCATTTAGTGGTACAGTAGTGTCTGACATGGCCTTAATCTGTTTCTGTATGGCTTGTAAAACAGATGAGATATTAGCAGAATTCTCAGAAACATAGGTACAGCATTTAACTTTGATACCATACTTTGTATAATAGCCTTCCAGAGTGTACCTTTTCAAATTTGTCCTGGGGGAAGTCAGGGCCAAAGGTTGGTACCATAAACCCACTGGGTGCCATTAAAGGCTGTACAAATAAATTTTTGGTCTCAGGACTTGTTTAAGGATGTCCTGGCCCAAGTTAGAAGACATTTAACATTGTTCCCAGTATAAGGAAATCTTTTGAATTAAGTGACCTTTGGCCAGAGTCATCTATATATATTCCAGATTTGGAAATAACCCTTTTGACACCTATGGTTGTTTGTCCATTTTATAGAATTAGAACTATTAGTTCTGGGGACAACATGTCTTAAGACCATGTTTGTTTCTCATCTTGGAAAGCTCTCATTGTATTACTTAATAGGCCATTCATATATTTGAGGAATCCCTTTATCTTTGGTTATACACTTTTCTCTGAGTGTTTAAGACCAAGCAGATAGCCAAAATTTAATCAAGGATGGCTCTCCAAAGGAGACTTTAGGGACCCAGGTGTAGCCCTATATCTTACTTGTATTTTCTATTAGGAGGCGTCAAGGCTATGCTGGCCAAGTAGTTTTTCCTTTTTGGGGAAGCCAGGAGTACTGATTGTTATACAATTGTGACTCTCCTGCTTCAGTCTATACACAGAATTTTGTTTGGGTCTCTGTATGCTCCCTGATCAATAAGACAGGTGACTTATTAGGGTATCAGGGTAGAAGTATCCCATCATTTCCAGTGGCTGCATGACCTGGGAGCACAGGCCAACAACAGCACTTGATTTGGCTAACTGATCTGTTCAGTGGAATGGAACCCATAGTTGGAGTTGGAAACAAGTCAGAACCATATCAAAAATTGAGCCCGCTCTCCATGATCAAGCTCCCACCAATTGTGGGCTACAAGTGGACCTATACCTATTAAACTCTCTTTAAAAAATAATGACTATCACACTTATCTAGTACTAACTTTCATCTCCATTGGACAATCTGCTTCTCTTTTTCAGATACATGCAGATCCTAAGGACAGAACCACCTCATCATACCTGAAATGCCAGCTGAAACTAAGAATAATTGGGGAAAAGAGTACTGTTTTCTTGGCAAACCAGGTACCAGAACAATGGTGAAGGAGACACACACAGAGAACAAATATTGGCCTTTTTAGCTCCAATCATTCCAGTTGGCTTTGGCTTCTGCATAGGTTATTAATACATTTATAAAGGAAGTTACACCAACTTGGTTGTATGTACATATAGAGCACATTTGATTACTGAAATAGATTTAGTTAAAGAATGATATAAGAGTTTAAAGTCATTTTGTCCAACCTTTTAAAATTTAGTTGTCCTGTGGCAGTATAAGCCAAATCTGAGCATGGAAAGTGGGCATATAGCCTTTAAATATCTAAGTTATAAATACAGGCAGAACCTGTTATCGATCTTGAAAACAATACAAATCTAAACCAATTAATTTAACCTAGAAATTGTTAGAAAAGGACAAGTAACACAGTCTAAAGTGGAGGCACCTGTGTTTGAAAACATCTTTGATTAGTCCAGATACCTGTGTGGACACCAGTTACCCAGGGAACAATGGAAACAAAGCCAGAGGTCTTGAAATTATTTTTCTCAGATGAGGACCACTGCTTGAGCCTGACATTGCATGTAAAGTATGAAATATATCTTAAGAGTTAATTTTGTTATATGCACTGGACTTGAGATGCCAGAAATGAGACAGTTACTTTACATATAATAGAGCAGAATCTGGTCTTTGTTGAGCCAAAACAGCTAAGCTCTATTACAACCCTTGACAAATCTGTTTTGAAAGAGAAAACACCATTTGACAACCAATGTGTTTAGCTTAGTCTTGAAAGCAATTGGTTTTAGGAACCGTAGAAATTTTTATTGACATAAAGCAATTTTATGTTTTACCAATTTTAAGATTATTTATTTGTTTATTTATTTGACAGAGAAAGAGGGGGAGGGAAGGAAATAGAGAGATAGAGATAGATAGATAGATAGATAGATAGAGAGAGAGAGAGAGAGAGAGAGAGAATGGTCACACCAAGGCCTCTAGCTACTGCAAGCAAACTCCAGACACATACATCCCCTTGTACCTGGCTACCATGGGTGCTGGGGAATGGAACCTGGATCCTTTGGCTTTGCAGGAAAATGCCTTAACCGCTAAGCCATCCCTCCAGCACTTACCCATGTTTTAAAATTGATAAAGCTTACCAAGCTATACCAACATATTTTACCTAACAGAGGATAAAGTTATCATTACTGAAACTAAATCACTTAAACCTAAGTGATTAAACCTAGTGATGTCCACTCAATAGAATTAGAATAAAACAGAAGCTAACTTTAAAATCACAATATATTTAGTTATGAGTACCTCAACTTTGTAAATTAAACACTTATATGTGAACCTTAAACCATAACAAATTAGCATCAGTGATCTGTTAGTGAGTGAGGCCTCAACCATAAGACTCAGTTCCTCTGATTAAAACCTTGGCATCAGGTAAACATTATTTAGATTTTACCCAATTAAATGTCCTTCTCTGAGCAACTTTTATTACTATCGTGATGTCCTGGTGACATCTACCTTTTTTTGTTTTTTCCTTGGCTTCCCGGTTATAATAAAACAGAAGTTGCCACCTGGAGCTACTGTTTTAAAGTTCTTATCTAGTTTGGTTACCAATTTTTTTTGTTTATTTTTATTTATTTGAGAGCAACAGACAGAGAGAGAAAGAGGCAGATAGACAGAGAATGGGCATGCCAGGGCCTCCAGCCACTGCAAACGAACTCCAGATGTATGAGCCCCCTTCTGCATCTGGCTTGTGTGGATCCTGGGGAATCAAGCCTTGAGCTAGGGTCCTTAGCCTTCACAGGCAAGCACTTAACTGCTAAGCCATCTCTCCAGCCCTGGTTACCAATTTTTGTAATTTCTTATAAATATCAGATGTTGACTGAGTTAAGAATTTATAAGAAAACTTTTCTCTTCCATGGTGTCTGGTGTTACATTATTAGATACTAGCATAGAGTTTTCCCATTACCCTATCATACAGCATTCATTCCAGTGGTCTTGTATGGACAGTGTACATTTTCTAGTTTTCCTGGAGGCCTTGGCTTCTACATAGGTGATTCACACAATAAGAAAGGAAGTTACACGAGCCTGGATGTATGTACATACAGAACACATTTGATTACTGAAATAGATTTAGTTGAAGAATGGCACAAGAGCTTCTTAAAATCATTTTGTCCAACCTTTTAAATTTTTCTTGTACTGTGGCAGCATAAGCCATATTTGAAGCATAGAACGTTGGCACATCTTACACTTTAACAATCTAATAGCTATAAATACAGGCAGAACCTGTCATCAGTATTGAAAACAATACCAATTAATTTACAAACAAATTAATTTAACCTAGAACTGGTCAGAAAAGGACAAGTAAGACAGTATAAAGTCTTAGCACCTGTATTTGAAAACATCTTTGATTAGTTTAGATACTTGTGTGGGTACCAATTACCCAGAGAATATAGGACACAAAACCACAGAGCTTAAAATTATTTTTCTCAGATGAGGACCATTGTTTGACCATGAGTTAATTTTGTTACAAACACTAGACTTAAGATGCCAGAAATGAGACAGTTACTTATAATAGAGCAGAATCTGGTCTTAGTTGAGCCAAAACAGCCAGCTAAATTGTAATACAACCCTTGAAAAAAATCTGTTTTGAAAGATAAGACCCCATTTGACCATCAATGATTTCAGCTGAATCTTGATAGTTATTGATTTTATGTACCACAGAAATTTTTATTAACATAAAACAATTTTGTTTTGCCCATGACTTAAATTTAATAAAGGTTAAGCAAGCTACCAACATATTTTAGCGTAAAATTAGTTTTTTGTTTCTTAAAAGTTTGCAAACAGTTAAAAAATCTTTAACTTTAGGCACGGTGTTTAGATTTAGCCTGAAAATGCTTTCCTACACATGCACATCTTTATCCATATACCTTAACATTCTGATCTAAGTACCACTCAAAAAGCATTTTTAATGAGCATTCTATGTCCAACATTGAAAAATTCCTTCCCAGTTCCTTCAACCAATTCATTTCACCCCATAATTAACCATCTTTCTTTTAAGACTCTTAAGAGAAACTACACCAAATTAAATAATCCTATTACTCACTGACAAGCAAGTAGTCTAGATTAAAGACAGTTTTATGTCATTAATACCAATAACACAATTGAAAATGATTTTATTAGGAGTAATTAAGGCAAATTTTGTTTTTATCTTGAGGTAGGCTGGCCTAGAAGCCAGGTCAGTTGCCTCTACCTTTTAAGTAACAGGACACTACCTTTTTTTAAATTTTAAAATACCTGACAAATTATAAGTCATCACCTCAGACAGAATTTGTTGTTTTCAATAATCCTCTATATAAGTTGAAGTTGACCTAGAACATAAGCTCATTAATTAAATTTATGATATCATATAACCATGCATGGCATTGTTTATGTAAAACTTAAGTTCACCAAAAGCTTTAGTTAAACATGACCCTTTTTTTGCTGCTTCATGGTGTGCTATGGTGGCTGGGAAGGGCTCATATACACCTTCAGATTAGCCCTGCCATGCTTCAGCCCCACCCTGCTCCCAGGAACTCAGCCAGGTTCTGGTACACATGGAGGTAATGGCTGAGACAACTGCAGGCCCACCAGCCTGAGTCTGGCTACCCAAAGGTGAAAGAAGGGAGGGTCCCCTGTGACTGTTGGGGTCTGCTGAGAAAAGAGGGGGCCCTGGGACTACCAGGGGGCTGCTGGAGAAGGGGATATTGACACGGCACCTGCAAGGGCTGAGGTCACTGTCTGGGCATGTGTGAGCCTGTTGCCTAACACGAGCGCTTGCAAAGCTGCCTTGCAGTTTCACTGCTGCCCTAGTGGAGAAACTTGAAAGGAGATGAAGAGGGAGTGAGGGGAAATTTCCTTCCTGAACATTTTATTTCCCAGGCAGATAAGCTATGTGGGCCCATGTGTCTGGGTCATATGGATTCCCAAATATCATCCAGGGGGTGTCCTGGAGGACTTCTTCCCAAAAGGAGCTGGCCTCCCACTGGGAGAGCTTAATCTCCTAACTTTCAGGAGACCCCTTAATCTACAAATCTGTGATTCCTTTTGGTGGGAGACAATATTATTCATGATAGAAAAAGAGTGGAAATGCCAAGACTATAATAAGAACCTAAAGTAAAAGAGGAAAAAGAGAAAAATAGCTTTCCTTTGATGGAGGAAAGAGAAACCTGCCTCTCTCTTATGAAGAAAGGGGAAACCGAAATTCCCTGCCAGCCCTCAAGAATGCTGCAGCAAGGCCACATGGACTGATATCTCCCAGTCCCTCTGGGAGAGCACTCACCTATCCTTTCCCATGTCATAGGGTCCCCGTTCAGATGCCAGGGTAGGTCCCTGGGTCCTCTGGGGCCCAGCCGCAGTGTCCCCAAAGGTATCCAGGCAACCATGGTGGTGAGTGCATGAAAGAAAAGACCTTCAGGAGACAGTTTCTGTGAACAGCTTCCTTTAATCAATAAAGAAATGAGTTTTATAGGCAGTTGAGCGTCCTCATGGGATTGGATGTACATGGTTGCTTGATGATGTTTAATTAGCATATGTGGACATACATTCCAGCATGTAGGCAATGGTGGTGGTGGGGGCAGAAAGGTATAGGATACAGGGGATTGGGCTGTGTAAAGCTGCTGGTTGATACCTGCTTTGTGTGTTTTTGAGACAATGTTTAGAAATGTATTTTTAGGCTGTACCAGAATTTGTTATCCTCCTGTCTCAGGCTTCCAAGATCTGGGTTTATAGTGCTAAGCCTCCATGGCTGCTTATGGATATTGTTACTGCATATTAATTGTACAAAATAATTGATTTCATTACTGTACTTTAATATGTGCATATATTTTGCTTTGACTATATTTACACTTTTACTATTGTCTTTATCACCTGATACCCTGAATCATCCCTTTTACTTTCATGAAGATTCTATACAGAATAGTGAAGGAAAACTTATATTCGCAAGTCTGGGTTACATCTGCTAAGAAAATGACTTCCAGTTTGATTCATATACAAATGTTCTATTAACAAGATGAATTTGGGGGTGGAGTGATGGCTCAGTGGAAAGACATCTGCTTGGCAAGCATGAGAATCTGAGGGTACCTGAGAAGTCTGAGACCACCTGAGTTTGACCCCTTAGCATCTAGGTGAAAAACATTGGACATATCCATGCACACCAATAACTCCAGTACTACAATCAGATGAGATCAGAGAACTAGTGGTGCTCCCAGTCAGCTCTCGGTTGAGCGACAAACTCCATCTCAAGAACACAGATAGATCAGCAAGAAGAGGAAGACATTCAATGTTCACTACTGGCCTCTGAATTAATGTGCATGGGGTACCTATATGACTATGCACATGCGTTTACACCATGTACTTCACACCTGACAGCATTGCACATACTATACACACAGTCACACAAAATAACTTATTTTTGCATAAAGTACATTGCATATATGAGCTATATTTTCATCATGCATTCATCCACTCATGAACCCTTCACTATTCAATATCTTGTCTATTATGAATAGTGTTTTGATAGACATGGAAATGCAGATTTGCTATAGCAAACCGAACATAATCTTCTTGAATATCTATCCTGGAGTGGCATAAGTGCATTGCATTGTAGATCTATGTTAAGTCTTTGATGAACATCCAGAATCTTCAAAATCCCATTATGTTTGGAATGTGAGAATCACCTGTTAGACATAGTGGAGGCTTCAACCGTGTTGATTGTCATCGTATGAAGCTGGATCCCTGCACTGCCTCTAGATTTTATTTCCTTTAAGGAGAAGAGGACCATCGTGTTTTCAAGTGTCATCTGATAAATTTCACATAGAGAACTATAAACTGATAAAACCTTCCCCATGAAAAACAATTTAACCAGTCCTTTGTCATTTTGTATTGTTTTTTTTTCTCCATTTTTATTAATATTTTCCATGATAACAAAAAAAATCCCATGATATTACCCTCCCCCCTTTCCCCTTTGAAATTCCATTCTCCATCATATCCCCTCCCCATCTCAATCTTTCTACTTACATATATACAATACCAACCTAATAAAAGCCCTCCTCCCTTTCTTTCTCTTCCCTTTCTATCTCCTTTTTTAACTTACTGGCCTCTGCTACTGAGTTTTTTCCTTCTCACACAGAAGCCCAATAATCTCTAGCTAAGATCCACATATGAGGGAGAACATGTGGCGCTTGGCTTTCTGGGCCTGGGTTACCTCACTTAGTATAATTCTTTCCAGATCCATCCACTTTTCTGCAAATTTCATAACTTCATTTCTCTTTACTGCTGAGTAAAACTCCATTGTATAAATGTGCCATATCTTCATTATCCACTCATCAGTTGGGGGACATCTAGGCTGGTTCCATTTCCCAGCTATTATAAATTGAGCAGCAATAAACATGGTTGAGCAAGTATCTCTAAGGTAATGAGATGAGTCCTTAGGATATATGCCTAGGAGAGCTATAGCTGGGTCATATGGTAGATCAATCTTTAGCTGTTTTAGGAACCTCCACACTGATTTCCACAATGGCTGGACCAGATTGCATTCCCACCAACAATGTAGAAGGGTTCCTCTTTTTCCACATCCCCGCCAACATTTATGGTCATTTGTTTTCATGATGGTAGCCAATCTGACAGGAGTGAGATGGAATCTCAATGTAGTCTTAATCTGCATTTCCCTGATGACTAGGGATGTAGAACATTTTTTTAGATGCGTATATGCCATTCGTATTTCTTCCTTTGAGAATTCTCTATTTAGCTCCATTTCCCATTTTTTGATTGGTTTGTTTGATTCCTTATTATTTAACTTCTTGAGTTCTTTGTATATCTTAGATATTAATCCTTTATCAGATATATAGCTGGTGAAGATTTTTTCCCATTCTGTAGGTTGCCTCTTTGCTTTCTTCACCGTGTCCTTTGCAGTGCAAAATCTTTGTATTTTCATGAGGTCCCAGTGGTTAATCTGTGGTTTTATTGCCTGAGCAATTGGGGTTGTATTCAGAAAGTCTTTGCCAAGACCAATATGTTGAAGGGTTTCCCCTACTTTTTCCTCTAGCAGTTTCAGAGTTTCAGGTCTGATGTTAAGGTCCTTAATCCATTTGGACTTAATTCTTGTGCACGGAGAAAGAGAAGAATCTATATTCATCCTTCTACAGATATATATCCAGTTTTCCCAACACCATTTGCTGAAGAGGCTGTCTTTTCTCCAATGAATATTTTTGGCATTTTTATCAAATATCAGGTGGCTATAACTACATGGGGTTACATTTGGGTCCTCTATTCTGTTCCATTGATCTACGAGTCTGCTTTTGTGCCAGTACCATGCTGTTTTTGTTACTATGGCTCTGTAGTATAGGTTAAAATCAGGTATGGTGATACCACCAGCCTTATTTTTGTTGCTCAGTATTATTTTAGATATTCGAGGTTTTTTGTGATTCCAAATGAATTTTTGGATTGTTTTTTCTATTTCCGTGAAGAATGCCTTTGGAATTTTGATGGGGATTGCGTTAAATGTGTAGATTGCTTTTGGTAAGATTGCCATTTTCACAATATTGATTCTTCCAATCCAGGAACAAGGGATGTTTGTCCACTTCCTAGTGTCTTCTGCAATTTCTCGCTTGAGTGTTTTAAAGTTCTCATTGTATAGATTCTTTACTTCCTTAGTAAGGTTTATTCCAAGGTACTTTATTTTTTTTGATGCAATTGTGAATGGGAGTGATTCTCTGATCTCATCCTCTGTGTGTTTGTTGTTAGCATATATGAAGGCTACTGATTTCTGTGTATTTATTTTGTATCCTGCTACATGACTGTAGGTTTTTATCAGCTCTAACAGTTTGCTAGTAGAGTCTTTAGGGTCCTTTATATATAGAATCATGTCATCTGCAAATAATGATAACTTGAACTCTTCCTTTCCGATTTGTATCCCTTTTATGCATGTCTCTTGCTTTATTGCTATGGCTAAGACTTCCAGAACTATATTAAATAAAAGTGGGGACAGTGGACACCCTTGTCTTGTTCCTGATTTTAGTGGAAAAGCATCCAGTTTTTCCCCATTTAGTAATATGTTGGCTGTAGGCTTATCATAAATAGCCTTTATTATATTGAGATATGTTCCTTCTATTCCCAGTCTCTGTAGGACTTTTATCATGAAGGCATGTTGGATTTTGTCGAATGCTTTCTCTGCATCTAATGAGATGATCATGTGATTTTTGTCCTTCAACCCATTTATATAATGTATAACATTTATAGATTTGCGTATGTTGAACCATCCCTGCATCTCTGGGATAAAGCCTACTTGGTCAGGGTGAATGATCTTTCTAATGTATTCTTGTATTCTGTTTGCCAATATTTTGTTGAGAATTTTTGCATCTATGTTCATGAGGGAGATTGGTCTGTAATTTTCCTTTTTTGTTCTATCTTTGCCTGGTTTTGGTATCAGAGTGATGCTGGCTTCATAGAAGGAGTTTGGTAGAATTCCTTCTTTTTCTATTTCATGGAAAAGCTTAAGAAGCAATGGTGTTAGCTCTTCCCTGAAGGTCTGGTAAAATTCAGCAGTGAATCCATCTGGGCCTGGGCTTTTTTTAGTTGGGAGATTTTTGATAACTGTTAGGATCTCCATGCTTGTTATAGGTCTATTTAAGTGATTAATCTCATCTTGATTTAATTTAGGTAGGTCATATAAATCAAGGAAATCATCCATTTCTTTCAGATTTTCATACTTTGTGGAGTATATGTTTTTATAATATGTCCCTATGATTTTTTGAATTTCTCTGGCATCTGTCGTGATGTTACCTTTTTCATCTCTAATTTTATTAATTTGTGTCTCTTCTCTCTTTCTTTTGGTCAGATTTGCTAAGGGTTTATCAATCTTGTTTATCCTTTCAAAGAACCAGCTCTTTGTTTCATTAATTCTTTGTATTGTTTTTTTGGTTTCTATTTCATTAATTTCTGCCCTAATCTTTATTATTTCTTCCCGTCTACTGATTTTTGGTTTGCCTTGTTCTTCTTTTTCCAAGGCTTTAAGGTGAAGCATTAGGTCATTTATTTGCGACCTTTCTAATTTCTTAATATAGGCACTTAAAGCTATAAATTTACCTCTTAGAACTGCCTTCATTGTGTCCCAGAGATTTTGGTATGTTGTGTTCTCATTATTGTTTGACTCTATAAATTTTTTGATTTCCTTCTTGATTTCTTCATTGACCCATTCATCATTTAGTAATGTATTGTTTAGTTTCCATGATTTTGTGTATGCTCTATATCCTTTCTTGCTATTGATTTGTAGTTTGATTCCATTGTGGTCAGATAGAATGCAAGGAATTATTTCAATTTTCCTGAATTTGTTAAGATTTGCTTTGTGTCCTAATATATGGTCTATTTTAGAGAATGTTCCATGTGCTGCTGAAAAGAATGTATATTCTGCAGCATTTGGATGAAATGTCCTGTATATGTCTGTTAGGTCCATTCCTTCTATGACCTCGTTTAGTCCAGATGCCTCTCTGTTTATTTTTTCCCGGGATGACCTGTCAATTGATGAGAGTGGGGTGTTAAAGTCACCAACTACCACTGTGTTTGGTGTTATCTGTGATCTTAGTTCTAACAGTGTTTGTTTGATGAATTTGGGAGCCCCCATGTTAGGTGCATATATGTTTAGGATTGTAATGTCCTCCTGTTGGAGTGTGCCCTTAATCAATATAAAGTGACCTTCCTTATCTTTCTTGACTAATGTTGGAGTGAAGTCTGCCTTGTCAGCTATTAGGATAGCAACCCCTGCTTGCTTTCTGGGTCCATTTGCTTGAAACACCGTTTTCCAACCTTTCACCCTAAGATAATGTCCATCCTTTGTAGAAAGGTGAGTTTCTTGGAGACAACAAATTGTAGGGTCCTGCTTTTTAACCCAGTCTGCAAATCTATGTCTTTTGGTTGGAGCATTGAGGCCATTGATATTAAGAGATATTATTGAAAGATGTGTATTTATGCTTGCCATTTTTTTTTTTTGTGGTTCTGGTTCTACCTTTGCTCTCTTATATTAACTAGTATTTGAGTGTTGTTTGTTGTTTTCCAGGTTCCTTATATGTGTGTTTTTCTTTCTCTTCGGCATGGAGGATTCTTTCAAGTATTTTGTGTAGAGCTGGTTTTGTCTTCAAATACTCCTTTAGCCTGCTTTTGTCATGGAATGTCCTTATTTCTCCATCTATTTGAATGGATAGTTTTGCAGGATAAAGTAGCCTTGGTTGACAGTTGTTATCTTTCAGAGTTTGGAATACATCACTCCAAGCCCTTCTGGCTTTGAAAGTTTGTGTTGAGTAATCTGCTGTGATCCTGATGGGCTTGCCTTTGTAGGTAACTTGATTTTTCTCTCTAACTGCTTTCAATATTTTTTCTTTGGATTGTGTGTTTGGTAGTTTGATTATAATATGGCGAGGAGAGGTTCTTTCCAGGTTTTGTCTGGCTGGTGTTCTAAATGCTTCCTGTATCTGCATTGGCACCTCTTTCCCAATTTGGGGGAAGTTTTCTTCTATGATTTTTTTTTTTTTTTTTTTTCTTTTTGGTTTTTCGACGTAGGGTCTCACTCTAGCCCAGGCTGACCTGGAATTCACTATGGTGTCTCAGGGTGGCCTTGAACTCACAGCGATCCTCCTACCTCTGCCTCCCAAGTGCTGGGATTAAAGGCGTGCGCCACCACGCCCGGCTGCTCTTCTATGATTTTGTTGAAGATGCCTACTATACCTTTGGATTGAAATTCTTCTCCTTCTACTATACCCTGAATTCTTATATTTGATCTTTTCATAGTGTCCCGAATATCTTGAAATTCCCATTCATACTTTTCTATTAGTTTGTCTTTCTCTTTGTTGGATTGTATTAGATCTGCCACCTGGTCTTCTAGCTTAGATATTCTGTCCTCTCCTTCATCCATTCTACTGGTGAGATTTTCTACAGAGTTTTTTATTTCATTAACTGTGTTCTTCATTGCTAGTAATTCTGACTGGTTTTTCTTCATTATTTCTATTTCCTTATTTATGTCTTGTATTGATTTCTTTATTTCGTTAAATTGGTGTCCTGTATCTTCTCTGATTCCTTTGATTTCTTCTTTGAGTTCATTGAACATATTTACAATCATTCTTTTGAAATCTTTCTCAGGCATTTTCTCTAACTCGTTTTCACTAGAGGTCATTTCTGAAGCATTGATGCTTTTTGGTGGATTTATATTGCCTTGGTTTTTGCTGTTTCTTGTGTTATAATGTATATATTTTTGCATCTCGGATTAAGTTACTGCTTAGATTTTCCAGTTAGCTGGGTATCCTTTGCTGTATCTATTGATCTGATATTGTATATCTTCTATGTAGGAGATTAAGATGTTAGGTGTGGCTCTTACCACTCTCAGAGTATCTAGACACGTGGTCCTAGGGGTTAAGTTTGCCTGCTATGGGAGTATTCAAATAGGTTGAGTGGAATAAAATACAGGTATATTCTAAAATTTAACTAAACCCTATACACATTCAGTCAAGAACAGCACCGAGCATTTATGCAAGATTAGGTATTATAAAAACCAGATCCTCTATCAACAAAGAAGTTAAGATTTCTGGTCTATTGAGGGATCCAAGTCAGCTTGTGACGAGGTGAGACCCTTCCCTGGTTCAATCCCATTTACCTCTTTGGATGCTTTTGGTCTCAGTCAAGTTGCTGGCTGGGATGTTGGGCCGCTGTTCTGCTTTCTGGAACTGGGTACTGGCTTTTCCTGTGGGGCAAACCAAGCCTGGCAACTGTGGCCCTGCAGATTGGCACCCCTGATGCTGGATCCCCGCTGCTGCCGCTGGAGCTGCTGCTGCTGGGACCACTGCTGCTGGATCCGCCACTGGAGATGCCGCTGCTGGGTCTGCCCCCGCTGATCCGCTGGAGCTGCCGCTGCTGGGTCCTCCGCCTCTGATCCACTGGTGCTGCCGCTGCGGGATCCGCCTCTGCTGCTGAAGCCGCTGGAGCCTCCGCTGCTGGATTCGCTGCCCTGAAGCCGCTGTGGCCGGTACCGGAGCAGCTGCTGGTGTTTTTGGGGCTGGAGTCACGGCTTCCACCGCCGCTTCTGGCTTCCACCGCCGCTTCCGCTGCCGGGGTCTGAGCCGCCGCTGTTGGATCCCGAGTCGCCACTGCCGGAGCCAGAGATGCAGCTGCCGGTGCCCGTGCTGCCGCTGCCGCTGCCAGAGTCCGAATCGCCGCTACCGGGTCCCGAGGTGCCGCTGCCGGAGCCCAAGTCGCCGGTACCGGGACCCGAGCTGCCGCTGCCGGATCCCGAGCTGCCGCTACCGGGTCCCGAGCTGCCGCTGCGGGAGCTGCTTCGGCCTGCCCGTGTGGGCTCTGGATATCTCCTACTTCTCCGCTGCTGTTTTAATCTCTTATACACCTCCCTTGTGTATTTTGCTGGGTTTTCTTTGGCTTTTTCTCCCCTAGGCTGCTTAGGCGTGGTTCCTATGCCGCCATCTTCATTTTGTATTGTTAGTATTTGCGGTAGTTTGATGTACCCCCATAGAGCAGGTGTTATTACAACTGAGGGTGCAGCTTCTGCCTCCAGCAGGCAGACTCCTGTTGGGCCGTGGGGCTTGTCACTGGGCGCAGGTCTGAATTCCAGCCTAAGGTATACAGATTGAACTCTGGGGGTCTTGCTGCTTCAGTTTAGCCCTCATGGTTGTGGTGCTCGCTGTGTGGTTGGGTCTCACTGCTTGGATGTGTGAATGGAAGTCAGTTTATTGTGCCCTCAATGGAACTTCCCTTGGATCTGTAAGCTTCAAATAAATCCTTTCCTACATAAACTGTGCCTGATTTGGAAGTTTATCCCAGCAGAGTGGAGCTGATTACTCTACTCTGTTTACTAAGAGAGCATATATTTTCATATGTAGGGTTTTGTTACTGTTTTGGTTTTTGTATTCGATTTTAAATGATCCTATAGAGTAATGAGTTTTGTTATGACATTTTCGTTCATATTGTATTTGTTGATCTTACTTTCCATTCCCTTCCCCCACTCCTCAGCCCAATCCTGCTGGTTGACATCTCCCTTTCCTCACTTCCATTCTGCTTTCATATCTTATGAATTATCTTATATTCTCATCATTTCAGTCAATATCTGTTTTTCTCTCAAGGATAGTTCATTTTATTCCCCTACCCCAACAAATTAAATTTAGATCAGAAATTGAGTGAAAACATACCACTCTGTCTTTATTTTCCTGTATAATTTTGCTATTTTAACAACTTCTACTTCTACCCAGTTTCCTACAAAAGGCATGTGTTCAAGTAAGAAAGTGCATTTAACCACTGATCCATCCCCCTGCCTCATGTTTTCTCTGTATTTAGTTCACCACAATCAGTAGAACTATTTAAACTTGAATATGTAATACTTGATCTAAGAAAATTTAAGGGAACATAATTATTAAATGTAAAATATACCTTCTTCAAGAACACATAATTTAAATTTGTATGTGAAATACATGTGTCATCAGTATATCATGTCAAAACATAACTGAGGACTTCCAGTTAAGATGGTGGCTTAGGAACCACACCAAAGCAGCCTGGGGGAGAAAAATCCAAAGAATACCCAGCAAAATACATACTTTTACTAAAAAGTGAAGTGTACAAGAAATTAAAATGGCAGCAGAGAAGTAGGAGAGATCCAGGGCATCCAGAGCCCACACAGGCAGGCCTAAGCAGCCCCAGCAGTGGTGGCTTCAGCTCTGGCAGTGGCTGCTCTGGCAGTGGCAGTGGCAGCAGCAGCGAAAGTGGTGGCTCTGGCTCTGGCTCTGGCTTTGGCATTGGCAGCGCCAGCTCCGGCAGCAGCAGCAGCAGCAGCTCTGGCAGTGGCGTATCCAGCAGCAGCAGCAGCAGCAGCAAATCTTAACAAATACAGGAAAATTGAAATAATTTCTTGCATTCTATATGACCAAAATGGAATCAAACTACAAATCAATAGCAAGAAAAGCTATAGAGCATACACAAAATCATGGAAACTAAACAATACACTAGTAAATGATGAGTGTGTCAATGAAGAAAACAAGAAGGAAATCAAAAAATTCATAGAGTCAAACAATAATGAGAACATAACATACCAAAATCTCTGGGACACAATGAAGGCAGTCCTAAGAGGTAAATTTATAGCTTTAAGTGCCTATATTAAGAAATTAGAAAGGTCGCAAGTAAATGACCTAATGCTTCACCTTAAAGACTTGGAAAAAGAAGAACAAGGCAAACCAAAAATCAGTAGACGGGAAGAAATAATAAAGATTAGGGCAGAAATTAATGAAATAGAAACCAAAAAAACAATACAAAGAATGAATGAAACAAAGAGCTGGTTCTTTGAAAGGATAAACAAGATTGATAAACCCTTAGCAAATCTGACCAAAAGAAAGAGAGAAGAGACACAAATTAATGAAATTAGAGATGAAAAAGGTAACATCACAATTGATGGTAGCTTTAACAGACACCAGAGACATTCAAAAAATCATAGGGACATACTATAAAAACATGTACTCCACAAAATATGAAAATCTTAAAGAAATGGATGATTTCCTTAATTTATATGACCTATCTGAATTAAATCAAGATGAGATTAATAACTTAAACAGACCTATAACAAGCATGGAGATCCTAACAGTTATCAAAAATCTCCCAAATAAAAAAAGTCCAGGCCCAGATGGATTCACTGCTGAATTTTACCAGACCTTCAGAGAACTAATGTCATTGCTTCTTAAACTTTTCCATAAAATAGAAAAAGAACGAATCCTACCAAACTCCTTCTACGAAGCCAACATCACCCTGATACCAAAACCAGGCAAAAATAGAACAAAAAAAGAAAATTACAGAGCAATCTCCCTCATGAACATAGATGCAAAAATTCTCAACAAAATATTGGCAAACAGAGTACAAGAATATACCAGAAAGATCATTCACCCAGACCAAGTAGGCTTTATATCAGAGATGCAGGTATGGATCAACATACACAAATCAATAAATGTAATACATTATATAAATGGACTGAAAGACAAAAATCACATGATCATCTCATTAGATGCAGAAAAAGCATTTGACAAAGTCCAAAATCCCTTCATGATAAAAGTCCTACAGAGACTAGGTATGGAAGGATCATATCTCAATATAATAAAGGCTATTTATGACAAGCCTACAGCCAACATATTACTAAATGGGGAAAAACTGGAAGCTTTTCTACTAAAATCAGGAACAAGACAAGGGTGTCCACTGTCCCCACTTTTATTTAATACAGTAGTGGAAGAGTTAGCCATAGCAATAAGGCAAGGGAAGCACATAAATGGAGTGCAAATTGGAAAGGAAGAGATCAAGTTATCATTATTTGCAGATGACATGATTCTATATATAAAGGACCCTAAAGACTCTACCAGCAAACTGTCAGAGCTGATAAACACCTAGATCCACATAGCAGGATACAAAATAAATACATAGAAATCAGTAGCATTCCTATATGCTAACAACAAACACATAGAGAATGAAGTCAGAGAATCACTCCCATTCACAATTGCATCAAAGAATATAACGTACGTTGGAATAAGCCTAACCAAGGAAGTAAAGGATCTCTACAATGAAAACTATAAAACACTCAAGTGAGAAATTGCAGAAGACACTAGGAAATGGAAAAACATCCCTGGTTCCTGGATCAGAAGAATCAATATTGCGAAAATGGCAATCTTACCAAAAGCTATCTACACATTTAATGCAATTCCCATCAAAATTCCAATGGCTTTCTTCAAGGAAATAGAAAAAAAACAATCCAAAAATTTATTTGGAATCACAAAAAAACCTTGAATATCTAAAATAATCCTGAGCAACAAAAATGAGGCTGGTGGTATCATTATACCTGATTTTAACCTATACTAGAGAGCCATAGTAACAAAAACAGCATGGTACTGGCACAAAAGCAGACATGTAGATCAGTGGAACAGAATAGAGGACCCAGATGCAAGTCCAAGTAGCTACAGCCACCTGATATTCAAGAAAAATGCCAAAAGTATTCATTGGAGAAAATACAGCCTCTTCAGCAAATGGTGCTGTGAAAACTGGATATTTATCTGTAGAAAGATGAAAATAGATTCTTCTCTCTCTCCATGTACAAGAATTAAGTCCAAATGCATTAAAGACCTTAACATCAGACCTGAAACTCTGAAACTGATAGAGCAAAAATAGGGGAAACCCTTCAACATATTGGTCTTGGGAAAGACTTTCTGAATATAACCCTAATTGCTCAGGCAATAAAGCCACAGATTGACTGCTGGGACCTCATGAAATTACAAAGATTTTTTTACAGCAAAGGACACTGTGAATAAAGCAAAGAGGCAACCTACAGAATGGGAAAAAATCTTTGCCAGCTATACATCTGATAGAGGATTAATATCTAGGATATGCAAAGAACTCAAAAAATTGACTAATAAGAAATCAAACAAACCAATTAAAAAATGGGCTATGGAACTAAATAGAGGGTTCTCATAAGAAGAAATATGAATGGCGTATAAGCATTTAAAAAAATGTTCTACATCCCTAGTCATCAGGGAAATGCAGATTAAAAGTATGTTGAGATTCCATCTCACTCCTATCAGATTGGCTACCATCATGAAAACAAATGACCATAAATGCTGGTGAGGATGTGGAAAAAGAGGCAACCTTTCTTCACTGTTGGTTAGAATGCAATCCAGCCATTGTGGAAATCAGTATGGAGGTTCCTAAGACAGGTAAAAATTGATCTACCATATGACCCAGCTATAGCACTCCTAGGCATATATCCTAAGGACTCATCTCATTTCCTTAGAAGTACATGCTCTACCATGTTTATTGCTGCTCAATTCACAATAGCTGGGAAATGGAACCAGCCTAGATGTCCCTCAACTGATGAATGGATAATGAAGATATGGCACATTTATACAATGGAGTTCCACTCAGTGGTAAAGAAAAATGAAGTTATGAAATTTGCAGGAAAATGGATGGATCTGGAAAGGATTATACTAAGTGAGGAAACCCAGGTCCAGAAAGCCAAGGATCACATGTTCTCTCTCATATGTGGATCGTAGCTACAGATGACTGGGCTTCTGTGTGAGAAGGAAAAAACTCAGTATCAGAGGCCAGTAAGCTAGAAAAGAGATAGGATAGAAAGGGAAGAGAAAGGAAGGGAGGGGGGTACTTAATAGGATGGTATTGTATATATGTTAGTAGAAGAATAGATTAATGGGGGTAAAAAGGCCCAAAATGAGGTCTGGGGAAGAGATTGAGTAAAGGAAAGGTGGAGGGACAGCTACTCAAAATCTAAGATGATATAAATAAAACATATGTAATCCTACGTTTTTGGACAATGGAACACTCAGGAGCTGTAGATTGTTGCTAGAAAATTTTCAGTGCCAGAGATGAGATATCTTCCAGTGAGTTGTTGGCCCGGGAGATCCCTGATGCCCACAAAACATTATAGGCCATTGCTGTGGCCCTTGGTTTCCCACCAGGAATAGATGCTAAGACCCTATTGCTGAAGACTGCATATATTTGGGCTGCAAGGCCACTGAGAAATCTTGCTGGAACTGAGCTGATAACCTCCTTCATGTAGACCAGATGACAGAAAGCTGGAAGAAGCCATTCTGCATACAGTTCAATGGGGGAGAGAGAAACCACCAGTGAAGATCCTCATCAGTGGACACTGCAAGCCTTATAATTGGCCAGCCAGGCCAAATGAGCCAACGGGTGCAATAGTGACACGTCTGTTATGGGGGAAACCAACTGCCCTCTAATTGGACTGGAGGCCTGCTCCATGGGAAGGGAATATATCCCTGATACTGAAAACTTAAAACAGGGGTAGTCATAAGCCCTAGGGTTGTAACGTCTGCTGTTGTCTGGCCAAATGTATATACTATGCTTATCAAACTGTCCAGTAAGCACTTCTGTTAATGTTCACACCCTTATATTAATGCTACTCTCACTTTTGGTTGAGAGTCTTCTCTTTTCAGATGGCAATGACCTTGGGACAACTCAGAAGGTATCATGGTGATGGAAAGAAATGACCGCAGTGCTTAGTACTGCAATATCTGTATCACACCTTCCAAGTCTCAGGGTCTAATGTGGAAGAGGTGGCAGAAAGAATGTAAGAGCCAAAGGAAGGGCAGAACTCCATACAACATGCTCCCTCCAGGCACAAAACGGCCTGGATATCCATGGCCTCACAGTGTCTGATACTACCTGCATAAGACCATCATAAGAGGAGGAAAAGATCAAGACATGAAAAGTAAAAGAGAGACTGATTGAGATGGGGAGGGGACATAATGGAGAGTGGGGTTCCAAAGGGGTAAGTGGGGGAAGGGAGGGTTTCACCATGGTGTATTTTTTTATAATCATGGAAGTTGTTAATAAAAAAATTGAAAAATTAAAAAAAAGAAATTGGGAACCCCCCCAAAAACAACTGAATACAAAGGAGGTATTATAAAACCAATCATCAAAATGAAGATTTTAATAAAGTCTTCAGTAATTATCAGAGAGCCCCTCCAAAGAAAAATAGCAATAGGAGCCGGGCGTGGTAGCTCACGCCTTTAGTCCCAGCACTTGGGAGGCAGAGGTAGGAGGATCGCTGTGAGTTCGAGGCCACCCTGAGATTACCTAATGAATTTCAGGTCAGCCTCGATAGAGTGAGACCCTACCTCAAAAATAAAAAAATAAATAAATAAATAAATAAATTTTAAAAAAAAGAAAAGAAAAATAGCAATAGGCATACAAGAGTTTGAACATGACAATTTATCCTCTTAATTTAAAAAAATCATTTCTGAAGATTGCTGAGCACAGACTAACACCCCTCCAAAAAAATAAAAAAAAAATCATCTTAACACCATGGGATAATAATCTATTTCTCTGAGTCACATATGAAGCAAGTAGTAAATAGTGGCCCTGCAGCCAGCTCTGAACAAAGAACCCAAAAAATAGGTAGTAGTAATCACAATGAAAAAATGATGTCATGAAAGTGAACCACAGAATATGTACTATAGACACTAGTGTGAAGTACAGGTAAGAAATTTAAAAAGAAAAAAAGACACTGAAAAGGAAATGTAAAGTGAAATGTAACATACAGGATTTAATAGATAAAAGCAGAACAATGGCAAATAAAATCACTCTCCTAAACTGGGCGTGGTGGCACCTGCCTTTAATCCCAACACACAGGAGAGGACTGCTGTCAGTTTGAGATAACCCTTATAATACATAATGAATTCCAGGTCAGCCTGGGGTAGAGTGAGACCCTATCTTGAAAAATAAAAAAACAATCAATCAATTATTTGCTCTCCTGAACCAGGCAGGATGGCTCACACCTGAAATCCCACTACTATGGATGTTGAGGCAGGAGGATTGTTATGAATTTCAGGCCAGCCTGGAATAAAGTGAGACAGTCTCCCACCCAGAAAGCAAACAACAACAACAAAAATAAAACAACAACAAAAACCCCACGAGTGGTAGAGCAAGGTCAGGGACCCTTGTCTCAGAAGAGAAAACAAAAAGAGAACATAAGTGCTAGGGAGCTGGTTCAATGGTTAAAGGTGTTTGCTTGCAAAGCCTGACAGCCTGGGTTTGATTCCCTACTACCCACATAAAGCCAGATGCACAAAATTGCATGTACATCTGGAGTCTGTTTGCAGTGGTAGGAGGAGGCCTTAGTGTGTCTGTATACTGTCTCTTTCTTTTGCTCACTTACTCTCTGTCCCATAAATAAAATAATAAAGCAGAGAAATGACAAAGAATGGAATGTGAACAGAGAAATCCAAGTTAATGTCAGCTCCCAGCAGAGAATGCATTTCACTCTCCTGCATGGAGCTGCACCACTGCCCAGGGGAAGTAAACCTCACAGGACTGAAGGATGGACGCAGCAACTGGGACACAGCGTGTGTTTCTGAAAACAGTATATTGTGTCTACATTTGATGATAGATTTGGGTATTTGAGAGATATTTACACATTTCTAGAAGAAATAACATCTCATGGAATATGTTACAATTGTATAAATTGCTAATGTGCCACCCTTCCATTATAAAATTGAATTGTTGGCTAGGGCAGATACCAAAAGCACTCAAATAATGAGAAAATAGCAAAAACATGTATGAAAATAAAGAGAAATACTATCAAGAATAATAAGTGGGAAACAAACTTATATATAACAGACTAATAAGGGAAAGTAAATTTGAAAAAATAATCTTAGAAAGGGTGATAGGGGAAAAACAACAGTGAAAACATCTCTGTACCTTCCTCTCTCTTATTGTCAAGGTTGAGTGCTACAAACCCTCACTCAGGCAGTCTGAGTCCCATAGGCCAGGAGCATCTTAGAAAGGCTGCCTAGCAGGAGCCAGGGCTAAATCAGGGACAGAATACAGGACTTTAGCCCCCCCCCCCCCCCAGTGGAAGAGTCCCAGCTTGTCACTTGTGGCATCTATGATCTTGTTTACTGTGCATCGTTTTGATGTGCCCAGAGAGAAAATGAGTCTCATGATAGCATGAGCTCACTCAGCAAGAGTGCAGAGTCTCCGTTTTTGGATTCATATTGTCCCAAGTTGAAATACATCAGAAAGTTCAACTCCAGCATCTGGGATGTCATTAATAGTTTCCCTGCAGGTGGTGGAAATTACCACAGCCCCTTAAACAAGCTGTTCCCTGAGAAGGACTTCAGAGAACACGTCCTCTGCTGGCTGAAGACAATTGCTTCCTTGCTCTTATAGCACATTTCAATTTCTTCATGTTCCATGCAGCACATGACACCAGACTGTGGGTTTAATTTTGATGTTACATTTAAGGGATGAGCCATAGGTGTAGCACACTTTGTTTGCTGTAGACATAAAATGCCAAGAAAGAATGCATTAAAATTGTGTTGTTAAATATTTCCAAACTCAAACGAGTTATTTAGCATAGTTATTTGTATTTCCCCCACCATATGTCAAAAGTGAAATGTCAATATTCAGAGATTTTTTTTGGGTCTTATAATTTGGTACAGAGATACTGAAATAGTGTGTGCATGTCCAACATTGCTGCTAAATCCCACCCAAGGCCCAGGACAACTCCTCACACAGGGATAACTTGGTCACAACTGGCACTCGTACCACAGTCAAGGGATGGCTTGATAGAGTAGACATTCTACTGACTGAAGCATATATGATACTCATATTGTATTATATATTATTTCGTTATGTATTGGTGCTTGTTTTTGCCTTTTTATGCATTTGAATGTTGATGTGTGTGTATGCATGTTTGTATTTGTGTGTGTGCATTGGTATGTCTCTTGTGTAAGCATGTGGACCCCAGAGGATAACCTTTGCTGTTACGCTAGTTAGGTTCTCCATATCTATTTTGTTTTGTTTTTTAAAATACTAATTTTATTCAGAGTTCACAAAGGAGTGCAGAAAGAGGAAGGCAGAGAGGTAAGGGGAAAGAAATTGGGAAGTGTTAGGTCAGGGTGGGCTCCCAAGATGGAGTCACCAAGGCCATCAGAATGGTGACAGAGGCATAGGAAAGTGGATTTTCCACATTCTTCAAAAAACCACCCAGTGATTATCTGATTATCTCTGCTTGCCTAACAATGTCCCAGGTCATGTTTCCTGCCCACCCTGTCTCATAAGTTACATGGTCACTGTTCTGGTGTCACACCCTAGCCATTTTAAATGGTTGATGTAATGATCTCCCCTAAAGGAACTTTTCTATTCAACTTAACATACGAGTTCTTTTTCCTTCCTCACCTTCTTTCACCTTGAAAAAGCCCTATAAAGCCCACTATCTGGAAACTCAGGTTAGCTATTCTCCTCCCTTTTGAGTCAGCCCTGGTAGCTCATGCTTTTCCTAAATAAAAGCTTTCATCTTTGCCTCAGAGTGGTTTGCATGGTCTGGGTCACCCCTAAACCTTACAGGGAGAAGAGAAGTACATCATGTGGACCCCAAAAGCCCATGTGGGCCACATGTATCTCAGGAATCCATGTGACCAGATAGGGATCTGGGGGAAAAAGTGTGGAAAGAAAAGAGAAAAGAAAGTTCCAGGAGCATCTCAGATGTGGAGAGCTAGAGGAGGTAAAGAACCCATGTGGAGAGTAAGGGCTAGGGGCCCTCTTGTCTGGGCCTGGACTAGGGCCTAGGCTGAGTCCCTACCAGTTTGGTCTGGGGCAGTCCCAGTGAAAGGAAAAACTCACCCTACAGCTGGAAGTTCCTAAGTGATCAATGAGCCTGCCCTTGCCTTGCAAAGGTTTTTATAACCTTAGGGTGGTGGGCTGTCTTTTGCTTATGGCTAGGGGCTCTCTCAGGAAGCAGCTATCTCTGGGGACTGATCTTGACCAACCACAGTCTTTAAATCCTATGAAAGACCTTCCTCCCAGGAGGGGTCCTGACTGTTTGTGGAAAAACAGTTCTTTGGAACTAGGCAAGAGATAAGAAAAACATTCCTGTAATTTTTACCTTCATGGGTCCAGTCACCCTACTCTATCTCCCTTCATTCCCCACTCTCATGAGAAAACACCCTACCTGCTATTAGAGGATGAAAAAGCAAGGTCAGATTGTTAACTGTTTCTTGCTGAATGGGGCACAGAGTTGTGGCAGTTAGAGAGTCTCTCCCAGAGAGAGGAACTACTCTAAAAGACTCCAGAAGTGTATTGATGGATTGCAGGAAGAGTATCATGGAAGAGAATGTTGGGGAGAAAGAATAAAAGTAAGGAGTTAATGAGAAGTGAGCACAAAGCAATCTGGTCACCTTCAGGGTTATCCTTTTTATGGACTTTTAGGCCTTCAGGTGCCTTTGAGGGAACCCAGGTAGATAGAGGTTGACTCTCTAAGGACCATCTGAACATGAAATGGCTGAGGTTTTTCTTCCAGAACTGTTCATTTAATAGCACAGCAGTGTCTAACATGGCCTGAATGTATTACTTGTAAAACAGATGAGATATTAGCAGAGTTATCTGAAACATATACACAACATTTAACTTTGATAACATATTTTGAATAATATCCTTCTAAATCTGTTCAGATTTGTCCTGTGGGCAGCCAGGGCCAAGGGATGGTACCATACAGTCATTGGGTGCCTTTAAAGGCTGTAGAAATGCAGTTTGGTCTCAGGACTTATTTAAGGATGTTCTGGCACAAGTTAGAGATTTAATGCTGTTCCCAGTATAAGGAAACCTTTTGAATTAAGTGACCTTTGGTCAGAGTCATCTATATATATTCCAGATTTGGAAATAACCCTTTAGACATCTATGGTTGTTTTTCCTTATTATTGAATTATAACCGTTAGAGCTGGGGACAACATGTCATAAGCTCTTGTTTGTTTCCCCTCTTGGAAAGCTCCTGTTGTATTACTTAATAGGCCAATCATATATTTGAGGTATCCCTTTATCTTTGGTTATACATTTCTCTCTGAGTGTTTAAGACCAAGCAGATAGCAAACAATTAATCAAGGATTGATTTTGGAGGGCACTAATGGCTCTCCAAAGGATAATTTAGGGACCCAGGTGTAGCCGTATCGCTTACTGTCTTACTATCTGTTAGGAGGAGTGAGGGCAATGCTGGCCAAGTTGTTTTTCATTTTTGGGGAATCCAGGAGGTCTGATTGTTTCTTGTGACTCTCCTGTTTCAGACTGTACACTGACTTTTTGTTTGGGTCTCTGTATCCTCCCTTATCAGGAAGACAGGGAACTTACCAGGGGGCCAGAGTAGAAGTGTCCCATCATCTCCAGTGTCCTCATGACCTGGAGCACAGGAGAAATATTGGCCTTTTTAGCTCAGATGATTCTAACTGGCTTTGGCTACTGCGTAGGTCATTAATACACTTAGAAAGGAAGTTAAGCCTACCTGTATGTATGTACATATAGAGCACATTTGATTACTGAAATAGTTTTATTTAAGAATGGCATATGAGCTCAGTCATTTTGTCCAACCTTTTAAAATTTGGTTGTCCTGTGGCAGTATCAGTCAAATCTGAGGCATGGAAAGTAGGCATATAGCCTTTAGATATCTAAGTTATAAAGGCAGAACCTGTTATGAGTCTTGAAAACAATACAAATCTTAACCAATTAATGTAACCTAGAAATTGTTAGAGAAGGACAAGTAAGACAGTATAAAGTCTTAGTACCTATGTTTGAAATACCTGTGTGGGTACAAATTACCCAGCAAACACTGGAAACAGAACCAGAGGGCTTAAAATTATTTATCTCAGATGAGGACCACTGCTTCAGCATGACGCTGTACCCTAAGGTAGAGAATATGTCTTAAAAGTTAATTTTGTTATAAACCCTGGATATGAGATGCCAGAAATGAGACAGTTACTTTATATATAATAGAGCAGAATCTGGTCTCTGTTGAGCCAAAACAGCTAAGCTCTAATACAACCCTTGACAAACCTGTTTAGAAAGAGAAAACACCATTTGACAACCAACTTGTTAAGTTCATCTTGATAGCAATTGGTCTTAGGTACCATAGAACTTTTTATTAACATAAAAAAATTTTATGTTTTACCCATGTCTTAAAATTGATAAAGCTTAGGCAAGCTATCCCAACATATTTTACCTAACAGAAGATGATAGCTATCATTACTGAAGTTTAATCACTTAAATCTAAGCGATTAAACCTAGTGATGACCATTCAATAGAATTAGAGTAAAACAGAGGCTGCCTTTAAAGTCACAGTATATCTAAGAATGAGTACCTCAGTTGTGGAAATTAAACACTTACACCTGAACCTTAAACCATAACAAATTAGCATCCGTGAGCTGTTATTGAGTGAGCCCTTAACCATAAGCCTCAGTTTCTCTGATTAAAGCCTTGGCATAAGGTAAACATATTTTAGATTTTATCCAATCAAATGCCCTTCCCTGAGCAACTTTTATTTTTTTATTTTTTATTTGTCCTAATTTCAAAATTTAATAACAGCCACAATGGTAAAGAGATGTTTGGAGACCCAAAAGTTTTTTTTTTCTTTCTTTTTTTTCTTTATTAGTTACTTTTGTATTCAGCAAATACAGTCAGTTTGGTACCATTATTAGGCTCATCCGTGACCTACCCCCTCCCCTTGGCCCCTCCTTGTTGAGGTATATGGGTCATGCATTGTGGAGTTAGTCCACAGTTATGGGTAAGATAAATATCATGACCCAACATGTGGCTCTGACTTTCTTTCCGCCCCCTCTTCCGCAAAATTTCCCTGAGGCATGTTGGGTTCATTTTTGGTCTGCTTCAGTGATGAGGTGTTGGGGGCCTCTGAGGCTCTGGCTCTCTGATTTGGTAGGAGTTGATTTTTCTCTGTGTTGATCCCTGAGCAACTTTTATTACTATCATGATGTCCTGGTGACATCTATTCTTTTTTTTTTCTTTCCCTTGGCTTCCTGACTATAATAAAACAGAAGTTGCCACCTGGAGCAACTCTTAAATTTCTTATCGAGTTTCGTTACCATTTTTTTTTTTTTTTTTTTTTTTTTTTTTTTTTTTTAGTTTTTCGAGGTAGGGTCTCACTTTGGTTCAGGCTGGCCTGGAATTCACTATGTAGTCTCAGGGTGGCCTCGAACTCTTGGTGATCCTCCTACCTCTGCCTCCGGAGTGCTGGGATTAAAGGCGTGCGCCACCACGCCCAACTTCGTTACCAATTTTTGTCATTTCTTACAAATATCAAACGTTGACTGAGTTAAGAATTTATAAGAAGATTTCTTTACTTTGCAAGAAGTTTGCCTAGAGGAGGGGCAGCCCAGGCATCCCTGTTGTGACAGTACTCCCAATACTGGTCCAGCTCACACTTGTTCCTTGTGTGTTGGGGCTGGTAGTGGCACATGGATCGCCTCCTGCGTTGAGAAAACAGCTGTCACATTTGAAGCACTGCAGGAGCAGGCTCCCCAGCTAGGGTCTACAGACGGGCCTCATCAGGGCAAAAGAATGTCAGCGAAAGTCCGGAAAAATCATGCTACAGGGAGCAGGGTCCCTACAGGGAACAGGCTCTCCTGTATCCATGTCTCTCCCCCCTCTTTGGGTCTCTCTCTCTTTGTCCTTACAATTAAACTTTTATTTTTATTTATTTATTTAGTTTTGGTTTTCTGAGGTAGGGTCTCATTCTAGCTCAGGCTGACCTGGAAGTCACTATGTAGTCTCAGGATATCCCGGAACTCTCTGCGATCCTCCTACCTCTGCCTCCCCAGTGCAGGGAGGGATTAAAGGCGTGCGCTACCACGCCCGGCTAAAATAAACGTATTTTTAGAAAAGACAAGTAAGGCTGGGGAGGTAAGCAGATTTCAGAGATATTTAGGAGGAAAAAATATAAGGTTGACTCAGTGGACGGCACAATGGAGCTTTTAGAAAGAAATATGCTGCCCCTTGGTAACACCAGGCCAGGAGTCCAGCGCTGTGACTTTCAGTGCCCCAGGGAGGCTGAGCCCTGAGGCTGAGAGCGCACGCGGCCACGCAGCTGTCCTGGGCGACTGTCGGGGCCTCGGGCTTGCTGCGGTGGCCGCTCCGGCGTCCTAGGCAGGCTTCAACATTTCTGCAGCCTTGGTCCGGGGCTCCCTGCAGCTAGTTCTCAAAGCAGGACAAAAAAAGGAACAAGTACTTCAAGTCGCCGAGACCTCTTTATGTGACCTGCGTCCTCTTCTGGACATTTCTCCGTGGCGTGGTGCACTGCTGCTGAAAGGAGGGCAGGGGTGACTCTGTTTTTCTTTAAATCAAAATTTGAAAACAGATTGGGAAGACTTGCCAGAAATTAACACCGCAAACGGTTTACTTCGTTTTTAAATTGTGGAATCCGCTGCTTGTTCTGTAATGTTATAAATAATTTATATCTGAAGGCAGAGTGCCTGTAATATTCTGTAGAATAAATGAAGTGTGATACTTAGAAAAGAAAAGGAAAAAAAAAGAATTTATAAGAAGAATTTCCTCCTCTGCTGTGTCTGGAATCACATTAGTATGTTTTCTGATGGTCTTTTCAGTCTCTGGAGAGAAGTAACAGACAATTCCTGTTCTCCCTGTATGATCCAAATGAGACCATTTTCTCAGGAGACAGGCTAGCAGAGACTTATGGTACCTTGGAAGCCAATTGTCCCAGCTGAAACAAAGTGGAGGAAAGTGAAAAGAGTCTAGAGCCAGCTTTTGCCCAATCCTGGCTTTTATCTTGTCGAAGTAGGGGGGTATCCCTCCGAACAAGATTTGGGAGAAGAAATTAGGAATTTACAGGAGTCCCTTACCCAAATTTCTGTTTTGTCTCCCACCAAACGTGGACACATAGTGTGGTCTATGTGCATCCGGGAGCAAGGCATGTCCAGGACAGGATCTCTGTGCTCATCTTGCCTGGCCAGCTTCCAAGGCTGAGTACCTCCAGCATTCCCCCCAGCCCTGCTGTGTCTTATATCAAGACATATAAGCACTGCCATTGGCAAGATAGGCCCAAGTATGAAGACTTCCACATTTAGTCCTGTCTTGAAAGCCTATATGCCCTTCTGCGTGAAGGGGTTTCCTGGGACTGCTTTCCCTTCTCTATGCTGTGGAAGCCTGGGATATGGGTCCCCCATTCGTGAGTATTTCAGAATGGTCTAGGGACTAAAGAGCATTTTAAAGGTAATTTTTGGTTTTATTACCTTAAATATAGGGATATATGTTGATATGAGAGAGAGAGAGAGAGAGAGAGAGAGAGAGAGAGAGAGGACACAGAGTGTATCAGGGATTCTAGCCACTGCAAACAAACTTAAGACAAATGTGCCACCATATGCATCTGGTTTACTTGGGTGCTGGGGAATCAAACCTAGGTCTTTAGACTTCCCAGGCAAGTATCTTAACAATTAAGCCATCATTTACTTGATGCCCCTCTTTATCATCTGTTTATACACTGATATACATTTTATGTAAGTCTGATGTTTTCTTTATGTAAGGAGTTTATAACTTGATAAAGTACCTTGACACAGTTTACCTATTTAACCTTTTTGTCTACTGAGAAATTTCATCTAACAGATATGACTTCAGGTGATCAAAAGAGAGGAACTACAAAGAATAACAAAGTTACATGCAGTTTATTATTTCCTTTTCCTGTCAGAGAAAATTGGCTATTTTGCCCTTTAGACAGGGTCTGGGGGACACATGGTTTAATTTGCATGGGGTCTGAGACACCATACCTTTTAGTCCAGCTTAGCGTTTACAGTAAGCAAGAGCAAAAGGAAATGACAGAGCAAAGAGCTAAGCATCCTGGCATTTCTTGTCTTACTCTGAAGTTCTTTGTTTTTACCTCAGAAATTTACTTTACCCATTTGTAATACACAATGTGATGGGGTCTTGTCTACATCTAACCTGATTAGACCTTCAAAGAATATGAATTACTCCTGTGCTTATGATTTTGTTACCCACCTAGCATAGGACATCATCTGTGTCTAATGGAAGCAGAATTTACATTAAATCTATGTCCGTAGATAACACTTTTAGAGCATCCTTAAGAATCTGTAAACAGTTGAAAAATCTTTAATTTTAGGCATGGTGTTTAGGTTTAGTCTGAAAATTAGCTTTCTGTTCCTTATAAAAGGTAATTAATTTTAGGTAAAATTTGGTCTTTTTAGATCTCCTATCTTTCCTATATACACACATATTCATCCACATACTTTACCATTCTGATCTAAGTTTCATTCAAAAAGCATTTTAACAAGCATTCTATGTCCAACATTGAAACATTCCTCCCTGGTTTCTTCAATCATCTCATCTCAACTGATAATTGTCCATCTTTCTTATAAGACTGTTAAGAGAAACTACACCAAATTGATTAATCTTATTGCCCATGGACAAAGAAGCAAGTAGTCTATCTTCAAAGAGTTAAGCATCTTACTATTAGAAATTTGTAGAGAAAGGGCCTTCCTTAGTATTTATGTTACCAAAAATCTCTACTTGACAACCAGACTTGTTTTATACCTACAGATTTTATATAACCCATTGAGTTGAGATATCTCCTATTAATAAACTCCATGAAATACACTTTTAAGTTACAAACCTAAGAATATAGGCAAAACATGACAACCAGTTTGAGGATAATCTTTATCAATACCTCTAACACACTTCAAAATTGTTTTATTAGGAGTAAGTAAGGCAAATTTTTGTTTTTATCTTGAGGCAGGCTGGCCTAGAACTCAGGCCAGTTGCCTCCTCCTTTAAGTAGTAGGGCATTACAGTATTTTAAAATACCTGGCAAATTATAAGTAACCCCATCAGAGAGAATTTTGTTGTTTTCAATAATTCTCTATGTAAGTTGAAGTTGACCTAGAATGTAAACTCTGTAATTATATTTATCAGTCCACCATAGGCTTTAGTTAAATTTGACTTTTTAAACTTATACTTTTTTTTTTCTTGTTCATTTTTATTTATTTGAGAGAAACAGAGAGAGAAAGAGGCAGATGAGAGAGAGAGAGAGAATGGGCGTGCCAGGGCCTCTAGCCACTGCAAATGAACTCCAGATGCATGCACCCCCTTGTGCATCTGGCTAATGTGGGTCCTGGGGAATCGAGCCTCGAACCGGGGTCCTTTGGCTTCACAAGCAAGTGCTTAACCACTAAGCAATCTCTCCAGCCCTTGACTTTTAAAGACAAAAACTAAAACCAAAACAACAACAAAAAAAAAACTTTGAAATAAATCAAATCCCAACAAAAACTTTAGGAGAGATCTTTTGGACTATTAGGATGAATAAAGAAAGCAAAAGGTGCCCATAAACACCATCATATTTATGTAAATCCCAAACAAAAGAGGAAATATCAGGCACAGTCTGAATTAAAATTATGTACTTATTTTTACCATGCAATTTAAAAGTCATGTGGTTTACAATGTGGAGTCATGCTATCACATTGGAACCTTGAGTTGGAGATCCTCCTCTGCTTCCCAAGTCGCTAAGATAATAGGCCTAGCTCATTTTACTCTTTATAATACCTACATAAACAAATGACTTACAGTTATATAAAGATGTATTTGTGATATATATCTGCCAACTCAATTTGGCAGAAAATCAGTGCAGGTAGTAGCACCATCAGGTATGTTGTTCCCATTGTGTCTCTATTTCCTAACAGACATTGTGGTCATCTCCCCCAACCCGGCTGACACAGTTGCAGGCTTCAAATCCATAGGGGGAAGGAGGCATATGGTCAGGACCCAGGCCTGTTAAAAAAACCCTTTCTAGCCAAACTCTTAGACTCTGGGCTTGGCTGGTGCATTTTCAGTTTTCCCCTCATTTAGGGGGATCAAGAGACCCACAGTCTATGGCTGGTGTTTCTCTCCACTCCAGAAGCAAGGTCTTAACTCTCCAATTGAATTAGGTAGAGGCCCTAGCTGCAGGATGGGTGGAGCCCAGAGCAGGAGTTGGAGCTCCATCCTTCCACCCTCCACAGGTAGCCATGTGTCTTGTAATGGAAAAAAAAAAAAAAAAAAAAACAAACTTAGAAGATATTCAGGTCAATGGTCTTTGGTTCTGGAGCCTCCGTGTGTCCATAAGACCCCTCCCCCTCAGGTCAGCTGGACCAGCTCCCAAGCTCTGGAATTCATTCTTGGGGTCTGAGCTCAATCCAGTGCATATCCCAAAAATGTTGTCACCTTTACAAAAGAGCCCCGCCTGTCAATCTACCACTTTGGCCTCAGGAGATAGCACATTTCAATAGGGCTCTGATCCCAGCAGGGTGGAGCCAGTCAGGCCAAGAAGCCACGTCAGAGTTAGGAGGGAGAGAGGGAGAGATAAAGAGAGAGAGAGAAAGAGAAAGAGAGAGAGAGAGAGAGAGAGAGCAAAATGTGAACCAAAAACCAGATTTTTGTTATTCCCAGAAACTGCTAAAGTATAAAGGATCTGGAGTACCTGTGGAACCATTGGGGTTCTGGGGTACTTCTGTAAGGGCTTGGGAATTGCTGAAGAAAGACTTCAGACTCAAATAGTATGTAAAACCAAAGAGGGTTTATTCTGCAGAAACAGCCAGCATGTGGGGTCAACCATTTATATAAAATGGCAACCCTGAGAGGAACTCGCAGGCCCCTTTTAAGCACAGCTAGGGGAATTTTAGAAGGGTTAGGTCATCTTCTAATGTGATTGGCTAAGCCAGCAGCAGATACATTTGCACATCTTTGATTGGCTGTGGCCCAAATTTTCCATCCCTGGACATGTTTAAACATGTTTTAGAGACTTTGCAGGAACTGACAGCCCTGGAGCCCACTATCTCAGGCAAGTCCATTTTGGTCATAATCCAGAGGTATTGCAGGAGTTGACTTAGGACCCTGGGCAGTTATCTTCCCCAGCCACATGTCAGGTCACTGTTGATTAACAGTCCTTTGCTTATGAATTTTCCCAGAAGTCTTGCCTGCCTCTCCAGGAACCTGAAATTTAGGCCTAGCTGTAAACTGGAGCAAATTTGGTCCTCTCATTTCCCTCTTGAGATAGGTTCCATCTCAAATCCTTCAGAGGCGTCTAGGGGTTGATATTGGGGCTTTAATACCATAAGCTGAATGGTAGACACACAGTCTTTGACAAACCTTATAAGAGTGTTAAGGACATAGGGCCCACAGATGAGGGTGAGTAGCAACAGCATCAGGGGCCCTGCCACCACTGAAAGGAGGGTAATGAGCCAAGGGGACCAATTAAAAAAGGATTCATGCCAGTTTTCAGATTTTTGTCTCTCCTTTTTTTTCTATCTTCTAATCTTTTCCATATTAGAGACATTGATTTTTTGATGATTCCAGAGTGGTTAGCATAAACACAGTATTGTTTCCCTAGGGCTAGACATAGTCTGCCTTGTTGGTGGAATAGTAGGTCTAGTCTACACCAATTCTTAAGGGTAACTTCAGCTAGTAAAGATAAGGAAGTCTCAAGATGTGAGACGGACTTTTCTAGCTCAGATAGATCAGCATCTAGTGCTAAACTTAGGGCCTTGTAATTTTTGTCTTGAGAACTACGGCCAAGGTGCCCACTCTGGTGGCCCCAGCAATGTCAATTCCTATCAGGGTGGGGACTAAGCCTGCAGGGACTGCCACCTCTTTTGATCTTCTGGTTGGGAAAGGGGAGAGTCGAGTCTCCATGTCTTCACCTGAATAATAAAGGACCTTAGAAGTTAGCTGGACCAGCACACAGAATCCATCAGTGTGGTTGAGAGTTAAAGTCAACCCAGTAGAGCAGGCCCACCAGGCATCATCTGGTGGGATGAGGTACACCTCCTCATTTGGGGCATTTAGGGTGATGTAGCATAGGTGTCTATGAGCATGGGAGACATGGTTATGTCACCCTGTAATGCAAAGTCCATTCCCTTCAACCAGTTCCAAAGTTAACCTCCTGATGCCCAGGTGGTGCCAGTGGCAGGCCCCATTATCTTCAGAGGTGGTGTATTTCCCAAGGATGGCTATTCTGTTATAATAGGGATGCCTTGCATCTAAGCAGAACCAGAAGTCATCAGTGAGTTCAGGCCTAGAGTTACTTATCACTTGATAGGTGGCCTAGAGTAAGTCCCAAGGTCAGGATTGGGGCTGGAGTTCCTGACTTGGGGCAGGACTTCTGGATGGGATATAAGTCACCCTAGGCTTATTTGTTAGGTTGAGCCTTTCAGTAGGCATGGCCTCCTGCTCCTGTGGTGACATTTTAACTGGTGGCAGCACCAGGTTGGGGCCTAGTGGTACTTCAGGCCCAAATTTTATCTTTTGAATTAGGAGCTGAATAGTGAATAATATTCCCAAATCACTATTTGCTTTATAGAGCTGCAGTCCCCATGTGTTTCCTGCTCCCCAGTTGGTGGCTTTTTTACCTTTTGGGATAAACTTAACAGTGATTGGATTGCAGGTACTAAAAGCACATGGTCCATCAAGACCTGGAAATGTCTCAAAACAATGCCTTCTGAAGTCTGCTCCACCAAGGCCATTAATGCCTCTGTGTCTGAAGTCTGCTTTACCAAAGCTATACGATAAGGCCTCTGTGCCTGGAGATCCAAGACCAGCTGCAGTTCCCATGGTCAAAGAGCAGCTACAGCTCCCAACATCTCCCCCTTCTTTATTTATTAAAAAGAGTGACTATGCCTGTCTTAGGTTGTCAGAGGCAGAAGAACATCCTTACCCATCATAGGACAAACGTATTATCCTTCAATACATGCCCTGTCTTAGGTAGGATGCTTCCTCTCCCAATCTTACCCATCTCTGGATACCAGCAGGATAAAATTTAGGGAGAATTAGGATAAAGTCTGAGGGAGCCAAGGACATGTTCTATAGTGCATACCTTGGACCTCTGCGTGAAAATTCACAAAAGACTTCATTAGACACTTGAAGAAAATAGGCAATAGGCATAAGAGAAGCACAAGGCAAACTTCCACAGCTGCAAAGCTGCCTATCCAGGAACTTACTGAGTCCCAACCAGGCAACACAGACTTAATTGTAGCAAGTAAATCATTAGCAGCCTTAGTGGCATCAAAATCAAGATGACTGTTCTGTACAGCTAGAATTACTGAGTGTAAACTAACCAAATCTAACAAAATGTTATCATGGTGCCAAATTCCTTCCAAGGGCATTTTGACCTTTACCCAATCCTCATAACTAGCAATGCAAGTTTTAGAGGTGATGTAGATCCATTGTGATTTTCCAATACTTACCCTTCTGCTCCTTCATTCCACCTGCACCCACTGTCGGGTCACAATGGTTCTCGAGAGCCTGCGAATGCATACACAAACCCTCAGAGTACAAGTTTGGAACCCAACGCTCCTAAGTCTTCCTGGCCTGGCTTCAACAATTTTGCCCTGGGCCTATAAGGCATGAAGAATGTCCATACTTGCATATGGGTTTTACTCATATTTTGTTTGCCCTCTTGAACTTGGGACACTTCTGTGTGACTACTGACTCAAACAGACATCAGTCCTCTGGCCAGAAAGGGGCTCAGGACTCATTGCTAGTGTCCCACTTCACCTGTAAGCTCTGCATGTCCCATGCGCATGTGACCACTTAAGTCACGTGTGTGTCATGGGCCTACTTTCGCTAGCACACATAGATTCCCTGCATCGTCGTGGCATTCTCTTGGTCTGAAAAGCTCCTGATTCCCGAACCTAGGGTGAGAGCGAAGCTATCACCCCGGGTTAGGGAAACGGCTCTCTTCAGAAAATGGGTCAGTTTTATCCCATCCACAAAGACAGCTGATGCATGGCCATATGCCTGCCCGAGACATTCTTGTTCAAATTGAGCAATTTTTTCGGGTTCACCCCCTCACTTACAAGTGTTGAGCCTACTGGAATGGGGATGTCTGAAATGTGAGGGAGCAGGGCCCGGAGGGTGTGTTTCTCTGGGAATAAGAGAGCTCCAGAAAGTATCCTTTAATTGGCTGAAGGAGGAGGGCCTCCATGAGTGCCGGGCCAGCTGATAGAGCAGGAGAGGCTGTGTCACACATCAAACATTCAAACATTTGAAAATCACCGAGAACACCTGAATCCACTTGCGTGGACTGCCCACTTAGACCTGTCCCTGGTGATGATGAGGTGTCCCCTTTTCTGAAGCATGCAGGGATGGTGGTCCAGTTTTCTTGAGAGAGAGGCTGACAACTCCAGGACTTCTAAGGAGCGGTGCTTTGCTTCCACCCGAAGACAGAGGCGGTAGGACTCTTGCTTCTGGGTGGAACGCCATCACATAGGTTCTTTAATTCCTTCTTGACGTGCTTTGAATAGGAATTGAATCAGAATAAAATTCCTAGGTACACATGACAGGTGCTGGCCAAGGAGGCCCTCACTCTTCAGAAATCTGTGTTGAGCACAGTAACATCCACCCCCACAAGGAAAAAAAAGTATTTTGCTTATTTAAATGTGAGAGAGAAACAGACAGAGATAGGGAAGAGAAAGGGACAGATGCAGGGAACTGGCACACCAGGTGCCCTACCACAGACGAGCACCCCCTTGTGCATCGGCCTCGCTTGAGTCCCGGGTATTCGGACCGGGTTCCTTTGGCTTCACAGTAAAAAGCTCTAACCCCCAGGGCCATCTCACGGTTCCCACTCTTCCCATGCCTGGTCTTCTTTCCCTTGCTTTCTCCAGCTATTCCTGAGCTCTAGTAGTAGCTGAACTGGAATTCAGGACGCAGCTGGAATTTGTCATGATTGTGAGGAACAAGTGAGGCCACAACAAAGTCTAACTGTGTTCCCTGTGCACCGTGTGTTACATACTTACCGTATTTTCCTTGATGTGTGTGAAAGTTACTCAATGAACCAGGGGCACCTCCGTGATTTTCCAATCCTTACCCTTCTGGTCCTTCATTCCACCTGCACCTACTGTCGGGTCACGATGGTTCTCGAGAGCCTGCAAATGTGTACACAAACCCTCAGAGTACACGTTTGGAACCCGACACTCCTAAGTCTTCCTGGCCTGGGTTCAGCAATTTTGCCCTGGGCCTATAAGGCATGAAGAATGTCCATATTGCATATGGGTTTTACTCATATTTTGTTTGCCCTCTCGAACATGCGACACTTCTGTGTGTCTTCTGCCTCAAACAGAAGTCAGTCCTCTGGTGAGAAAGGGGCTCAGGACTCATTGGTAGTGTCTCACTTCACCTGTAAGCAATGCATGTCCCATGCGCATGTGACGACTTAAGTCACGTGTGTGTCAGGGGCCTCCTTTCCCTAGCACACAGAGATTCCTGGCATCATTGTGGCATTCTCTCGGTCCGAAAAGCTCCCGATTCCCTACCTTGGATGAGAGCGAAGTTACCATCCTAGGTTAGGGAATCGCTCTCTTCAGAAAATGGGTCAGTTTTATCCCATCCACAAGGATGGCTGATGCATGTCCATATGCCTGCATGAGTCATTCTTGCTCAAAGTGAGCAATTTTTTGGGGTTCACCCCCTCACTTACAAGTGTTGAGCCTACTGGAATGGGGATGTCTGAAATGTGAGGGAGCAGGGCCCAGAGGGTGTGTTTCTCTGGGAATAAGAGAGCTCTAGAAAGTATCCTTTAATTCGCTGAAGGAGGAGGGCCTCCATGAGTGCCAGGCCAGCTGATAGAGCAGGAGAGGCTGCGTCACACATCAAACATTCAGACACTTGAAAATCATCGAGAACACCTGAATCCACTTGCGTGGACTGCCCACTTAGACCTGTCCCTGGTGATGATGAGGTGTCCCCTTTTCTGAAGCATGCAGGGATGGTGGTCCAGTTTTCTTGAGAGAGAGGCTGACAACTCCAGGACTTCTAAGGAGCTGTGCTTTGCTTCCACCCAAGGACAGAGGCGGTAGGACTCTTGGTCCTGGGTGGAATGCCACTCACATAGGTTCTTTAATTCCTTCTTGATGTGTTTTGAGTAGGAATTGATTTGCTTACCTTCTATCAGAATAAAATTCCTAGGTACACATGACAGGTGCTGGCCAAGGAGGCCCTCACTCTTCAGAAACCTGTGTTGAGCACATTAACGCCCCCCCCCCACAAGGATAAAAAGGTATTTTACTCATTTATATGTGAGAGAGAAACAGACAGAGATAGGGAAGAGAAAGGGACAGATGCAGGGAACTGACACACCAGGTGCCCTACCACAGACGAGCACCCCCTTGTGCATCGGCCTCGCTTGAGTCCCGGGTATTCGGACCGGGTTCCTTTGGCTTCACAATAAAAAGCTCTAACCCTCAGGCCATCTCACGGTTCCCACTCTGCCCGTGCCTGGTCTTCTTTCCCTTGCTTTTTCCAGCTATTCCTGAGCTCTAGTAGAGGTTGAACTGGAATTCAGGACGTTGGCTGAATTTGTCATGATTGTGAGGAGCAAGTGATGCCACAAGAAAGTCTAACTGTGTTCCGTGTGCACCGTGAGTTACGTACTTACCTGTATTTTCCTTGATGTGTGTGAACGTTACTCATTGAACCAGGAGCATGTCCGTGATTTTCAAATACCCTTGTGGTCCTTCATTCCACCTGCACCCACTGTTGGGTCACGATGGTTCACGAGAGCCTGCGAATGCATACACAAACCCTCAGAGTGCACGTTTGGAACCCGACACTCCTATGTCTTCCTGGCCTGGCGTCAGCACTTTTGCCCTGGGCCTATAAGGCATGAAGAATGTCCATAATTGCATATGGGTATTACTCATATTCTGTTTGCCCTCTTGAACTTGGGACACTTCTGTTTGTCTACTGCCTCAAACAGACGTCAGTCCTCCAGCTAGAAAGGGGCTCAGGACTCATAGGTAGTGTCTCACTTCACCTGTAAGCTCTGCATGTCCCATGTGCATGTGACCACTTAAGTAACGTGTGTGTCAGGCGCCTACTTTCCCTAGCACACATAGATTCCTTGCATCGTCGTGGCATTCTCTTGGTCCAAAAAGCTCCCAATTCCCTAACCTAGGGTGAGAGCAAAGCTTTCACCCTAGATTAGGGAAACAGCTCTCTTCAGAAAATGGGTCAGTTTATCCCATCCACAAAGATGGCTGATGCATGGCCATATGCCTGCCCGAGACGTTCTTGTTCAAATTGAACAATTTTTTCAGTTTCACCCCTTCACTTACAAGTGTTGAGCCTACTGGGATGGGGATGTCTGAAATGTGAGGGAGCAGGGCCCGGAGGGTGTGTTTCTCTGGGAATAAGAGAGCTCCAGAAAGTATCCTTTAATTCACTGAAGGAGGAGGGCCTCCACGAGTGCCAGGCCAGCTGACCGACCAGGAGAGGCTGCCTCACACATCAAATATTCAGACATTTGTAAATCATCGAGAACGCCTGAGTCCACTCGCGTGGACTGCCCACTTAGACCTGTCCCTGGTGATGATGAGGTGTCCCCTTTTCTGAAGCGTGCAGGGATGCTGGTCCTGGTTTTTTGAGAGAGAGGCTGACAACTCCAGGACTTCTAAGGAGTGGTGCTTTGCTTCCAGCCAATGACAGAGGCGGTAGGACTCTTGCTTCTGGGTAGAATGCCACTTACATAGGTTCTTTAATTCCCTCTTGACATGTTTTGAGTAGGAATTGATTTGCTTACCTTCTATCAGAATAAAATTCCTAGGTACACATGGCAGGTGCTGGCCAAGGGGGCCCTCACTCTTCAGAAACCTGTGTTCAGCACATTAACGTCCCCCTCACACAAGGAAAGAAAAATATTTTACTTATTTACATGTAAGAGAAAAGCCGTCAGAGATAGGGAAGAGAAAGGGATAGATGCTGGGAACTGGCACACTGGTTCCCCTACCACACACGAACTCTGCCTTGTGCATCCGGCTCACAGGTGTCCCGGGGATTTGAACCGGGTTCCTTTGGCTTCACAGTAAAAAGTTCTATCCCCAGGCCATCTCTGGGTTCCCACAGTTCCCGTGCCTGGTCTTCTTTCCCTTGCTTTTTCCAGCTATTCCTGAGCTCTAGCAGCGGCTGACTGGAATTCAGGAGGTAGCTTGAATTTGTCATGATTGTGAGGAGCAAGTGAGGCCACAACAAAGTCTAACTGTGTTCGCTGTGGAGCCTGTGTTATGTATTTCCTGTATTTTCCTTGATGTGTGTGAATGTTACTCAATGAACTAGGGGCACGTCCATGATTTTACAATCCTTACCCTTCTGGTCCTTCATTCCACCTGCACCAACTGTCGGGTCACGATGGTTCTCGAGAGCCTGCGAATGCGTGAACAAACCCTCAGAGTACACATTTGGGACTCGACTCTCCTAAGTCTTCCTGGCCTGGCTTCACCAATTTTGCCCTGGGCTATAAGGCATGAAGAATGTCCATACTTGCATATGGGTTTTACTCACATTTTGTTTGCCCTCTCGAACTTCGGACACTTCTGTGTGTCTACTGCCTCAAACAGATGCCAGTCCTCCAGCTAGAAAGGGGCTCAGGACTCATTGGTAGTGTCTCACTTCACGTGTAATCTCTGCATGTCCCATGCGCATGTGACGACTTAAGTCACGTGTGTGTCAGGGGCCTCCTTTCCCTAGCACACATAGATTCCCTGCATGGTCGTGGCATTCTCTCAGTCCGAAAAGCTCCCGAGGGCTGGAGAGATGGCTTAGCGGTTAAGCACTTGCATGTGAAGCCTAAGGGCCTTAGTTCGAGGCTCAACTCCCCAGAACCCACGTTAGCCAGATGCAGAAGGGGGCGCATGCGTCTGGAGTTCGTTTGCAGTGGCTGGAGGCCCTGGTGCACCCATTCTCTCGCCCTCTCTCTATCTGCCTCTTTCTCTCTGTCTGTTGCTCTCAAATAAATAAATAAAAATAACAAAAAAAAAAAAAAAAAAAAAAAAAAGCTCCTGAATCCCTAACCTAAGGTGAGAGCGAAGCAATCACCCTAGGTTAGGGAATTGCTCTGTTCAGAAAATGGGTCAGTTTCATCCCATCCACAAAGATGGCTGATGCATGGCCATATGCCTGCCCAAGTCGTTGTTGTTCAAATTGAGCAACTTTTTCGGGATCACCCCCTCACTTACAAGTGTTGAGCCTACTGGGATCCGGATGTCAGAAATGTGAGGGAGCAGGGCCCGGAGGGTGTGTTTCTCTGGGAATAAGAGAGCTCCAGAAAATATCCTTTAATTGGCTGAAGCAGGAGGGCCTCCATGAGTTCTGGGCCAGCTGACAGACCAGGAGAGGGTGCCTCACACATCACACATTCAGACATTTGAAAATCGTCGAGAACACCCGAGTCCACTTGCGTGGACTGCCCGCTTACCACTCTCCCTTGTGATGATGAGGTGTCCCCTTTTCTGAAGTTTGCAGGGATGCTGGTCAAGGTTAACGTCCCCCTTCACAAGGAAAAGAAAATATTTTACTTATTTAAATGTGACAGAGAAACAGAGATAGGGAAGAGAAAGGGACACATAGAGGGAAGTGGCACACCAGGTGCCCTACCCCACACGAGCTCCCTCTTGTGCATCGGGCTCCCATGCATCTCGGGGATTCGTGGAGGCCCTCCACCTTCAGCCAATTAAAGGATACTTTCTGGAGCTCCCTTATTCCCAGAGAAACACACCCTCTGGGCCCTGCTCCCTCACATTTCAGATATCCCCATTCCAGTAGGCTCAACACTTGTAAGTGAGGGGGTGAACCCGAAAAAATTGCTCAATTTGAACAATAATGACTTGGGCAGACATATGGCCATGCATTAGCCGTCTTTGTGGATGGGATAAAACTGACCCATTTTCTGAACAGAGCTGATTCCCTAGCCTAGGGTGACAGCTTCGCTCTCACCCTAGGTTAGGGAATCGGGAGCTTTTTGGATGAGAGAATGCCACGACGATGCCGGAATCTCTGTGTGCTAGGGAAAGGAGGCCCCTGACACACACGTGAGTTAAGTGGTCACATGCGCATGGGACATGCAGAGCTTAGAGGTGAAGTGAGACACTACCAATGAGTCCTGAGCCCCTTTCTAGCTGGAGGACTGACGTCTGTTTGAGGAAGTAGACACACAGAAGTGTCCGAAGTTCGAGAGGGCAAACAAAATATGAGTAAAACCCATATGCAAGTATGGACACTCTTCATGCCTTATAGGCTCAGTGCAAAATTGTTGAAGCCAGGCCAGGAAGACTCAGGAGTGTCAGGTTCCAAACGTGTACTCTGAGGCTTTGTGTATGCATTCGCAGGCTCTCGAGAACCTTCGTGACCCGACAGTGGGTGCAGGTGGAATGAAGGACCAGAAGGGTAAGTGTTGGAAAATCACGGAAGTGCCCCAGGTTCATTGAGTAACGTTCACACACATCAAGGAAAATATGGTAAGTCAGTAACACACGGTCCACAGCGAACACAGTTAGACTTTGTTGTGGCCTCACTTGCTCCTCACAATCATGACAAATTCAGGCCACGTCCTTAATTCCAGTTCAGCCTCTACTAGAGCTCAGGAATAGCTGGAAAAAGCAAGGGAAAGAAGGCCAGGCATGGGCACTGTGGGAACCGGGAGATGGCCTGGGGGTAAGAGCTTTTTACAGTGAAGCCAAAGGAACCCATTTTGAGTCCCTGGGACTTATGTGAGCCCGATGCACAAGGGGGCGCTCATGTGCGGTAGGGCACCTGGTGTGCCAGTTCCCTGCATCTGTCCCTTTCTCTTCGCTATCTCTGTGTGTTTCTCTCTCACATTTAAATAAGTAAAATACTTTTTTTTTCTTGTGGGGGGTGGACGTTAATGTGCTCAACACAGGTTTCTGAAGAGTGAGGGCCTCCTTGGACAACACCTGTCATGTGTACCTAGGAGTTTTATTCTGATAGAAGGTAAGCAAATCAATTCCTACTCAAAACACGTCAAGAAGGAATTAATGAACCTATGTGAGTGGCATTCCACCCAGAAGCAAGAGTCCTACTGCCTCTGTCATTTGGTGGAAGCAAAGCACCGCTCCCCAGAAGTTCTGGAGTTGTCAGCTTCTCTCTAAAAAAACCTGGACCAGCATCCCTGCACGCTTCAGAAAAGGGGACACCTCATCATCATCAGGGCAGGGGTAAGTGGACAGTCCACGCAAGTGAACTCAGGCGTTCTTGACGATTTTCAAATGTCTGAATATTTGATGTGTGAGGCAGCCTCTCCTGGTCTGTCAGCTGGCCTGGCTCTCATGGAGGCCCTCCTCCTTCAGCCAATTAAAGGATACTTTCTGGAGCTCTCTTATTCCCAGAGAAACACACCCTCCATGCCCTGTTCCCTCACTATTCAGACATCCCCATGCCAGTAGGCTCAACACTTGTAAGTGAGGGGGTGAAACCGAAAAAAATTGCTCAATTTGAAAAAGAACGACTCGTGCAGGCATATGGACATGCATCAGCTGTCTTTGTGGATGGGATAAAACTGACCCATTTTCTGAATAGAGCGATTCCCTATCCTACGGTGGTAGCTTTGCTCTCAGCCTAGGCTAGGGAATCCAAAGCTTTTCGGACCGAGAGAATGCAACGACCATGCAGGGAATCTCTGTTTGCTAGGGAAAGGAGGCCCCTGACACACACGTGACTTAAGTCGTCTCATGCGCATGGGATATACAGAGCTTACAGGTGAAGTGAGTCACTACCAATGAGTTCTGAGCCCCTTTCTAGCCAGAGGACTGACGTTTGTTTGAGGTAGTAGGCACACAGAAGTGTCTCAAGTTTGACAGGGCAAAGAAAATATGAGTAAAACCCATATGCGAGTACGGACATTCTTCATGCCTTATAGGCCCAGGGCAAAATTGTTGATGCCAGGCCAGGAAGACTTTGGAGTGTCAGGGTCCAAATGTATACTCTGAGGGTTTGTGCACGCATTCGCAGGCTCTCGAGAACCTTCGTGACCGACAGTGGGTGCAGGTGGAATGAAGGACCAGAAGGGTAAGGATTGGAAAATCACGGACGTGAACCTGATTCACTGAGTAATGTTCACACACATCAAGGAAAATACGGTAAGTCGGTAACACACGGTCCACTGGGAACACAGTTAGACTTTGTTGTGGCCTCACTTGCTCCTCACAATCATGACAAATTCAGGCCACGTCCTTAATACCAGTTCAGCCTCTACTAGAGCTCAGGAATAGCTGGAAAAAGCAAGGGAAAGAAGACCAGGGACGGGCACTGTGGGAACCGGGAGATGTCCTGGGGGTTAGAGCTTTTTACAGTGAAGCGAAAAGAACCCGTTTTGAATCCCTGGGACGTATGTGAGCCCGATGCACAAGGGGGCGCTCGTGTGAGGTAGGGCACCTGGTGTGCCAGTTCCCTGCACCTACCCCTTTCTCTTCCCTATCTCTGTCTGTTTCTGTCTCATATTTAAATAAGTAAAATACTTTTTTTCCTTGTCGGGGGCGGGACATTAATGTGCTCAACACAGGTTTCTGAAGAGTGAGGGCCTCCTTGGACAACACCTGTCATGTGTACCTAGGAATTTTATTCTGATAGAAGGTAAGCAAATCAATTCCTACTCAAAACACGTCAAGAAGGAATTAAAGGACCTATGTGAGTGGTATTCCACCCAGAAGCAAGAGTCCTACTGCCTCTATCATTGGGTGGAATCAAAGCACCGGTCTTTAGAAGTCCTTGAGCTGTCAGCCTCTCCCTCAAGAAAACTGGACCAGCATCCCTGCATGCTTCAGAAAAGGGGACATCTCCTCATCACCAGGGACAGGGGTAAGTGGGAAGTCCACACACGTGGACTCAGGCATTCTCGACGATTTTCAAATGTCTGAATGTTTGATGTGTGAGGCAGCCTCTCCTGGTCTGTCAGCTGGCCCGGCACTCGTGGAGGCCCCCCTCCTCCAGCCAATTAAAGGATACTTTCTGGAGCTCTCTTATTCCCAGGGAAACACACCCTCCGGGCCCCTGCATGGCATTTCAATTGACCTCTAATCTTCATTCCTTGAGTTTGCTCTCCTAAATACATCACTACATCAAACAAAGTATCTATTTTTTCTTCTCACTTCTTGTCTATGGTTACTTGAGTTCTCAAAACAACAGAAACGTTTTTAGCAAGATTATTAACAATGTGTGCAGTATGAATTTCTTGTGTAATAAGTGCAACAAGCCCAGCAATAACTAAACCTACAACTCTCTTTTGTCTACTAAAACTATATTTAACCTCCTCTAGAATTTTAATACCCTTGCCAGAATACCAAGGCTTTAAAAGATTAACAGGAATCATAACATATGCAGGTTGTTTGACAATCATTACAGTTTCAGAGTCATGAGAAATACAATTGGGCAGAGTACAATTATCACAGGTAACATTAAACATTCCCTCAGACCCATGAGACCAAGTAATATTTATATTTCCTAACATCAGGGCATAAGGTGGTGTAACACAGGCCATAACAGTTCCCTTCAGAAGACTATTTGAATCATTGCTGTCAGATGTAACCTTGATACCACCCATAGCAGCAGGAATTTTCCACATGTAAGTTTGCTGATGTCCATTGTCTGACCACCACAATCTGAGGACAGTCCAGTAGCCCAATCATTAACCCATTCAGTTTTACTCTCTATAGAGCTTGCTGATTCTGACCAATCCTTAACATATCTAGTAGATGCAGAAACATTATACCTGATAAATTTTTTCCCTACACATTTGCTCCAATGTATAGACCTATTGAACCAAGGTATATTTCCTTCACAAGGAATAAAGTCCTCTGGTGGATTATCCCCTGTAATTTGATTTCCATAGGGAAGCCAAATAGAAATTCTGCTTGTTTGAACCTGCTTTATCTTCTTCGTACCTTGTATGTGCTCTTGTACATGCTTTACAGTAATGTTTCTTTCCTTTATTTCCACAACATCCCACTATGCTGGTCTTAGAAAAGCATAGTGAAATACCTAGACCACGCCCTGAATATGAGCTCATAATTATTTGATATAATTCTATATTTTTACTAGATGGTGTGCTTAGCAACCAAGTGTTATTGACTAGAACTATGATTTCTTTTTTTCTCCCAAGTTACTGGATGTAATATAGGAGGATCAGGAACACAGATCCCGTAGAGGTCACTGTAAGCAAGATGTAGATGACTCCATATCATCAGGATCAGTAGTGTCCTCTTGTTTGATCTCATGGCCTGCATACCGGACCAAACGTTCTGGCAACCATATGGCTCCATTTTCTTTCTGTGAGAAAATACAAACAGATCCTCGTTCCCATATTAATACAGGGTCAGGTCCACTCCATTTGTTAGTCAATGGGTCTTTCCACATTAGTTTAGCATAATTAGTCTTGGTTTGTGCATGCCAAAAACGATCAGCAGCAGAAAACCCTTTTGCACCCAAAAGTAAAAAATTTAAAATAAACAAAGTATGATTTAACCACTTTGTTACTGATCCCTGTGTCATTTCCCCCTTTTCAGTCTTTTTGTAACCAGAGTTTTAATGTTCCATTTGCTCATTCAATGATACCTTGCCCTTGGGTGTTATAAGGAATTCCAGTAACATGCTCAGTATTAGAAGAAGAACAAAAGTGCTTAAATCCTGCAATTGTATATCCTGGTCCATTATCTATTTTCAGTTGTTCAGGTACTTCTAAAATATTAAAAGAATGAAGACAATGATCAATAACATGTTTAGTAGCTTCTCCCATTTGAGCAGAAGCACAAATGAAACCAGAATATTGTCAGAAAAGGGCAAGTAAAATAGTATTTCAAGTCAATAATCACTTTAGAAAAGTCAGCTGGAATAGCTACAGGACTAGGCAGACCAGGTTGCAATGCTCCCATTAAATGCATAGTAACATTCACAGCTCTCAGATCTTGTAATAATCACCATTTTCCTGATTTCTTTTTAATGACAAAAATTGGAGTATTCCAGAGTGAAGATGATTCCTCTATATGCCCTGCCTCTAATTGCTCTTGAACTCGCATTTGTGCAGCTATCAGTTTTTCCCGTGTCAAGGGCCACTGATCCACCCATACAGGATCATCAGATTTCCAACAAATAGGCTCTGCATGGGGTGGCACGGCCTGACCAGTGGCCACTAGGGGAAATACCCCAGCCCTTGATGATTTGCATTAGAAGCTACTTGAATAGGTAATGGGTCACCTTGTCCCCATTTACCTAATCCTTTACCAGGCAAGTAACCCTGTTTAAGCATTTGAGCAGTAACAATTTCATTAGGACTACACATTAACAATTTCATTTGACTCAAAACATCTCTTCCCCACAGGTTTAAAGGCAAACTGTCTATAATGTAAGGATTACAATACCCAGTATTACCTTCCTCTTCTTCCCAAAGTAATTCTGCAGCACTCTGCTCAGGGCAAGAGGATTGTCCAATACCTTTCAATTGAGTCCCTGTAGGATGCTTAGGCTAAGAAGCAGGCCAATGATTACCAGACAAAATAGTAACATCAGCTCCAGTGTCTATTAACCCTTCAAGTTGCTTCCCATTTAATTTTAAAGTTAATTTTGGACATTCCTTACTGATAGGTTGAACCCAGTAAGCATCTGATGAACCAAATCCTTGAGACCCTCAACCCTGAACATTAGCAACCCTTCCCGTTCTTATCATTGGAAGGAGCAACAATTGAGCTATTCTCTGACTGGGCAATATTGTAAAGATTGTTTTTGGAGAAGACACCATAATTTTAAGTTCTCCTGTGAAATATGCATCAATAACTCCAGGTGCTATTTGTAATCCATGCATAGTATTGCTACTTCTTCCCAAGATTAAGCCTACACTGTCCTTTGGCAGTAGGCCACCTACTCTGGTAGGCAATGCTTAAAGTCCCATTTCTGGAGTCAATACTGTGTAGGTGGAGGAACTGAGGTCAAGTCTGGCACTCCCTGGGGTGGCTCAGAGAAGTTGGGAGACTGGCTGTAACTGGCTGTTTGAGGAACAAACTGTATTGCCCCATAAACTTGTCTTTGTGGGGCCTGGGGCTGGCCCCTCCTCCCATTTCCCTGCTGTTGGATAATAGGGTTGCCATTTCTATCTGTTTTAGATCTACATTCATTTGCCCAGTGTTTTCCTCTTTTGCATCTTGGGAAAAAACCAGGAGCTGGATTATTGGAATTTCCATTTTTTCTTTTAATTGGACAATCTTTTTTCATATGTCCTATTTTTCCACAAGAAAAGCACTTGCCAGATCTTGCTGCAGTGGCGGCCATTTGAAAAGGAATTCGTTGTAATGCTGCAGCCATGGCTATCCCCTGCATATAGGTAGGGCCAATATCAGCACATAATCTAACATATCCTTGTAGATCAACTTTCTTTATATAAGGCTGTATAGCTGATTTGCAAGCACTATTTTCATTTTCATAAGCAAGCTGTTTTATGAAGTCCATACCAGCGCCAGCATCTCCAAATACTCTCCCTGCTGTTTTTATCAATCTATCAACAAAATCAGCATAATTCTCATCAGGACCTTGTATAATCTTAGTTAAATTCTCCCCCGCAGCTTCTCCTTTTAAAGGAAGACTAAACCACGCTCTACAAGCTGCTGTGGCTATTTGTTGATAAACAACAGGGGGATATGTAATTTGATTGTCATTCACAGCATAATTTCCTAACCCAGTAAGCATATCAACATTCCAATCACCATTCCCTGCCTGTTGATTCAACATTGCAGTCTTTTTGCATAAGTCATAGAATTCTACTTTCCAAATTAAATATTCTCTTCCTGATAAACAAGCTTTGCCTATAGATTTCCAATCATCTGCTGTTAGAATTTTCCCTACCAACGCTTGTATAATTGACATAGTATATGGTGACGTAGGTCCATACTGCACACAAGCTGTTTTTAATTCTTTTATGTCTTTGAAATTAAAGGAAGCATATTGTCTCATCATTTGATCACCCTGTTGAAATTCAGTTACTGGATAAGCCAGTGGGAAAGCTCATGCTTCCTCATCACATTTTTCCATGGCTTTCTGTATCACCCTTTCTAATGAGGAAGCAATTAAAAACAGGCTGAGTAGAATGCAATGAAGATATGTGGACAATTTTAGAAGGCTTCTTAGTAATACTATCTAACTCATCTTTTAACTTTCTTTTTTCTTTCTCCAGGTTAGCTCTCTCCTTTAAGGCTGCCACTTCATTTTTTAATTCTGCTACATATACTTGTGTGGAGGGCATGGAGGCGAGGGGAAGCGGTGGGTCCCAAACTGCATGGTAATTAGTGGCCTCTTCCTCTAATTCTGCTGCTTCTACTGGCTCTAATTCCTCCTCTTCCTCATCACTATCTTCCTTAGAAACTTTTAAAGATTGCAATGCTTTATTCAATTCTTTGTAAGTTACAGGAGTCCCTTTTCCAGAACTTTGATTTCTAATTTCTTCAATAACATCTTGAGTGTGATCTAACATTTGCTTCACTAAACTATCTTTTGTACCTGAATCCAAGGCATCCTTTATCAAAGACCATAAGGAAAAAGCAATTACCAGAACCTTATTAGGACCATGAGTTTGTAAAAAGACGTTTAATTCTCTCCCTACTTTATTCCAAGCATCTGAATCAACATTTCCCTGCTCTATAAACCAAGGGCTCATTTTATTAACAAAATCAAAAAATTTGCTTAAAGAACTTGATGCAATCCTAATTCCTTGTGCTTTTAAAATATCTTTTACTGCAGTAATTAGCTCATTTTTACTCTTTGCTTGTCCCATAATTGTGCCAACTTACCTTATTCCAGAAGACTGAGCGGGCGACTACAGTCCTCTTGTTAGTTTCACTTTCTTTTGCATGGATCCTGGGTTGATTTTGGCATTCCTCACTGAAGCCCCTCATATTCAGGTCCCTGTTTGGGTGCCACATTGTGCTGGCCTGTGGCACAAATCAAAACGGACCCTGAAGGAGGGAGTGGGAATGAACCTGAGACAAGAACACAAGGAATGGAGCCAAGACAAGTTCTGATCAAGGCTCAAGTTTATTCAGGCAGGCACAAGCTTATATACAGAAAATAAAACTTTCTCAAAACAATGCCTTCTGAAGTCTGTTCCACCAAGGCCATTAATGCCTCTGTATCTGAAGTCTGCTTTGCCAAGGCCATACAATAAGGCCTCTGTGCCTGGAGATCCAAGACCAGCTGCAGTTCCCATGGTCAAAGAGCAACTACAGCTCCCAACAAGTGCCTTAACCACTGAGCTATCTCTACAACACTTAAATCAATATTTTAAAATGCAGAAAGGTCCCTTGTCCCATCCCAGGTCTGTACTCGTCCACCAGAACACTGTTCCCTCTGCAGAATCCACATCAAGGCTGAGCTAATTAGGCCTCCATCTTAACTCCATTTCTGTCCTTGGTGCTTCTGGTCAGGTGGTAATTTGGTCATAAGTGATTTCACAATGCCAGATGCTCTCAGCTAAAGGTCCAACCACTACTGCTTCTAGTAAGCCCTCTTGGTTCCTTCTTGGTGTCAGCAGCCCCCTGGATGAACCAAGCACTTAGAAGGAGGGAAGATGAAGAAAAGAAAGAAGGGCAGGATGAAGAAGGAGGGAAGAAGAATGAAGGAAAGAAGAGAGAGGATTTATCAGGCCCATTGATATTCATACTTGTGAATGCCTAATGATTTCTCCCCCATGAAGACATTCACCTTCATAGTGTGAGTGAAACCTGCTCCAGTTTCATCTCACCCTTCTTGACTCATCTATGAGCAGCTATGTACATGGAAGAAATGTACCCGAAGTAAGCTCCCAGCTGACTATATGTCATTCACATGTAGGGTGTGTGTGTGTGTGTGTGTGTGTGTGTGTGTGTGTGTGTGTTTGCAGTTTGCTTGGTGACCCAGGGAACCAAGGCTTATGACTCCTGTTCTGCAGGTCCCTATCAAACCTTTATGAAAATACAACTTTTTTTTTTGTTGTTGTTGTTTTTCAAGGCAGGGTTTCAATCTATCTCAGGCTGGCCTGGAATTCCCTGTGTAGTCTCAGCGTGGCCTTGAACTCATGGAAATCCTCCTACGTCTGGTTCCCAAGTGCTGGGATAAAGGGCGTGTGCCACCATGCCTAGGAGAAAATATTTTATTTTTATATTTGAAAGAGAGAGAGGGAGAGAGGGAGAGGGAGAAAAAGAGAATGCCATGGCCTCCAGTCACTGTAAATGAACTCCAGATGCATGTGTCACCTTGCACATCTGGATTACATGGGAACTGGGGAATTGAAACTGTTCTTAGGCTTTGCATGCAAGTGCCTTAACCTCTAAGCCATCTCTCCAGACCCCAAATATTACTTTTGAAAATGCTTTCAGAGCTGTCAGTATGTCCTTTGCATTGTGATCAAGGGGACAATTTTGTCACCTGAGGTTCTTTCTATCTTCCATCTATGCATCTATAACTTCTATCTATATTAATAAGCTATCTGCCAGTCATCAATTATCTGTAGTTATCTACTATCTATTCATCTGTTTATATCTCTCATTTTCTTATGTCATCCATATGTTTCCACCTATCATCTCTGTGTCTATTACCTACCATCTACCTGCTACCATCTATATTTATCTAACTGTAATGTATATCAATTATCCAAAAATCATCTATCATCAATGTCTGTTATGTATACATTATTTATCTTTTTTCTTTTTCCTTTTGGTTTTTCTGAAGTAGCATCTCCCTCCAGCCTAGGTTTACCTGGAATTCACTATGTAATCTCAGGCTATCCTTGAACTCACAGAGATCCTCCTACCTCTGCCTCCAGAATGCTGGGATAAAAGGAGTGCACCACCATGTACAGCATATCTTTCTTTTTCTTTTTTCTTTTCTTATATTTTATTTATTCATTTGCAAGGATAATGAGAGTGAGAGAGAAAGTGAGGGGGGAAAGTGGAGGAGAAAGAATACATATATATTCTTCATATATATATATATATATTCTTCATGTATATATTCACATATATACATATATAAATATATACCAGGGTCTCTAACCACTGCAAATGAACTCGAGATTCATGAGCCACTTTCTGCAGTTGTATTTATGTGGGTACTCATAATCAAACTTGGGTAGATTGCGATGCCAGCAAGTGCCTTAACTGCTGAGCCATCTCTCCAGCTCTATTATTTATCATTTAGTAACCTATTTATCTGTCATCTGTTTTTCTTCTATCATATCTACCTGTCCATCTGTCACCAATCTGAACATCTGTTATCTCATCAACCTATCAGTCATCTATAATCATCTATAATTTACTTCATATCATTCAGAAGCAATTCTGGTGAAACAGGCAGAAGAAAACGTTGAGGATACAATATGTGAAAAAAAATCTAGATATGAGCTGTCTTTTGTGAGTGTTTCTCCCCAGTGAAATGAACATGGCCTCCTATGTGGGTCATGTTTATGCAAATAAACTATTATTTACAGGCGACAGCAAGAAAGACTTAGGAACCAAACAATATGCCCATAGACGTGGAGATGCATATGGACTATGCTCAGTTATATATGTGTGAGAAAGAGGTGGGGGGGGGAGAGAATATGGGAGAGCAATGAGGAAAGCAGAGAGAATATATAAATGGGTGAGTAATATTTTTAAATGTGTTAAAATATATAATTTTCTTTCAGAATTTTTTTTGAAAATTCCACTTATTTTTATTGAAAAATTCCAGATTTAATTTTTTGTTTTTTTTTTTCAGATTTTGTTTTGCTTTCAAATTTTTAAGGGCAGGTTTGAGGAAATGGTTCAGTTCATAAATCACTTGACGTCCATGCATGATGACTTGATTTCAGAACACCAGCATCCAGGAAAATGTTGGGTAGGTGTGGCATCCTGCCTGTAATCCCAGTACAGAATCAGGGATACTTAGGGCAAGCTGGATAGCTAGAATAACTGAATGGGTGAACTGAGGGTTCAAGTAAGAGACCCTATCTCAGAAAATAAGATGGAGAACAATCAAAGAAGGCACCTGATGTTAATTTCTGATCTTCACATATTTGTGCACACACATGTGCATACATATACACATACACAGACATATGCCTCCAGACATATGAAATATATACACATACACACACTACACACAAATTAGACATGTATGAAAATAAGAATAAATTTAAAAATTATGAAAAATTGCTCATTTTAATGTAGGTGTTTCCAACTTTCATTGCCAGGCCATCCACCTAAGGGACATTTGTTGCAGGTCACAGGAGAGGACCAGCTGGGTTCCATACTGAAGAGTAGGAGAAAAGTGACTGGTGGGCTTTAAAGGCTCTTCCTTGGCACAAAGGACCCCACATTGCCATCAAGAGGGGTGAGTGGTGCTTTCTGGGTAGGCTTCCTTTCTGTCTTTCCATCATGTATTGGTGGAGAAGCTCTCACACCTAGACCCATGCTGGGGTTCCTAGATGTGTGGGAGGGTGACAGATTATGCTGGCCACACACATGGCCAATGTGTTTCCTGCATTTCCTTCTTATCTGTGTCTGTGCTCAGAGCTTGACAATATCTTGTACAATAGAGTACAAAACCATGGACTAATGAGTTTCCTTAAATTTTTCCCTTTGAACTGTCTGAGAACTGGATTTGAGTCCAGAAACAATTTAAAAATCTGGGCATAGAGCATGTGCTTGTAACCCTCCTGGGTATGTGGAAACAGGTGGGTCCCTGGGACTCTCTGGTCACCCAGTCTAGCTTCTTAGTGAGTTTGAGGCCAGGGAGAGACCCTGTCTCCAAAAAAGGTAGAGAGGCCTGGGGAGGTTGCTTAGTGGTCAAAACCACTGGATGCACATGCTTAACTTGTATCCCAGAACCTACATAGAACTGAACACAAAGAGCACATTTCTCTGGAATCCTAAAGTGGCTACAGCCATGGGAGACAGAGACGGGAGAAACCAGAAGCTCATTGTTTACCTAGTCTGTGTGCAGTAGCCAACAAAAGAAAACCCTGGGTCAAATGAGATAGAAGATGAAGATTAACACCCGCAGGTGGTTCTCTGAACTCCATTTGTGTGCAGTGGCATGCATTCATGTTTGTACAACACACACGCACCCACCCACCCACACACACACAGCCTGTGTAACACCTAACAAACAACACACCTGGTCCAGATGAACTCCAGATGCATGCACCACATGCTGCATCTGGCTTTATGTGGATACTGAAGAACTGAACCTGAATTGGAAGGTTTTGCAAATGAATGCCTTTAAACACTGATCCATCTCCCATCCCCGGGACAAAGATTTTAGGAGCACATAAGATTGTCTTATATGTGTATACTATACTTTAGTTACACATTTTCTGTGGACATAAAACTGACTTAAATACTTTATTTCACACCTTCATTTCAGCCTCCATATGAGGAAAATGAGTGTCTGGAGAGGAAGGTGATTTGGATAGATGTTATTTTCCTAGAGTCTTTTATTAGAGTGAACTGAGCCTTCTATATGGATGGCCAATGGATGGTTTCACAGAGAAAAGCCACCTCTCCTGTATGGAGAGCAAACCACTGAAAGGTCCCTGGGTGATACTGTAGGGAGACATTGTAATGGTTGTGTGCCAGTATGGCAGATCTCACCATGCCCTGGGTGAGCACTGAGGTGTGTACTATGCAGCATGGTGGGACCTTTCCTGCACCCCTGCTTCCATCCCCCACCTTTAGAGATCTGCAGTTGGCTTCTGTGCACCCTGGCTGGCACATCCCCTGAGACCACAGGGAACTAGAAACACTACTCAGTATCTCCATGTCTCCAGGCCACTTGAGATAGAAAGTTCTCTGGGTCTGCCACACAGCCACAGGTAGAAAGCTCCTTGGGTCTGCCACACAGCCACGCCATGTAGAAAGCTCAATGGGTATACAAGAGCCCCACCACTGCATCCCTTGTGCAGCTGTTGCTCCTGGACACAGTAGGAGGGTCTAGTCAAGTCAAGAAAATGTCCTGCCAGGGGTCTCCCCTTTTGGGCCATGTGACAGTAGGGCAGACGACAACTATACCATCAACTTTCAGTGAGATATTCCCGATGCAGCATGGTAGGACCTCTTCTGTACCCCTCATTCTGTAGCAGACAGATTCAGGTTTGCTGAGATGAACTTTCAGACCAGGCACAGTTATGAGGAAGGGTTATCTATTGAAGCTTACAGATCCAGGGGAATTCCCATAATGGCAGAAGAAGCTGCCCTACTCTTACAGGACCTGGAAGAGAGAGAGGGAAGCACAAGCCAAAAGCCAAAACCCACACAGCACAGGACACTTCAGGAACTCTAGATAGGCACACTTTGCATGTCTTTATATTGAAATCTGAAACCCACCACCACACCTTAAGAGAAGCCCAGTAGCTGGGCGTGGTGGAGCACGCCTTTAATCCAAGCACTCAGGAGGCAGAGGTAGGAGGATTGCTGTGAGTTTGAGGCCACCCTGAGACTCCATAGTGAATTCCAGGTCAGCCTGGGCCAGAGTGAGACCCTACCTCGAAAAACAAACAAAAAAAAAAAGAGAGAGAGAGAGAGAGAGAAGCCCAGTGACACTGCCTTCACCCAGGTGGCTCCAGATGCAAACTAGAAACTAATAAAAACCTGAATATATTGGGGGTCATCTATTCAAACTACAACATTCTGCCCCTGGCCTCCAATAGATTTATAACCATTACACATTGTAAATTTTACTCAATCATATTATGCCATATTATGTTGGTTTATGTGGTTCAGTGTTTTCATGGACTTTGAAGTTTTTTGTGCCTTCTATGAGTTAGGTTATCGTGATCTGCTTCTTGTAGGTACTTGAGGGTGATTCTTTGATTTTTCTGTGTGGAGAATTTCCTGAAATACTCTCTGTAGGTTTGGTTTTGTGTTCATATAGTTTTAAAGTTGAGATTTGTCATGGAAGGTTTTTCTTTCACCATCTGTTATGAGAGATACTTTTGCTGGGTAGAGTAGTTTGGGTTGGAAGCCATAAGTTCTTAGAGTTGGCAGTGTTCTATTCCAGACTCTTGGCTTTCAGGGTTTCCATTGAGAAGTCTGAAGTGATTCTGATGAAGTTAGCTTTAAATGTGATGTGTTGTTTTTCCATAGCTGCTTTTAGGACTTTCTCTTTGATGTCGATGTGTAGAATCTTAATGACAATATGTCTTCGAGAGTTTCTCCTTTGGCCCAATCTGTTTGGAGTTCTCTTAGTTCCTTATATCTTGATCGGCCTTTCTTTTGAGAGAGTTGGAAAATTTTCTTTATTTTGTTGAATAAGTTCTCTGTGCCTTTGGTCTGAATTTCTTCACCTTCTAGTATTCCCATGATCTGAATGTTAGGATGCTTGAGGGTATCCCACATTTCCCTCACATTCTGTTCACAGAAAGCTTTGAACTTATTGAAACTTTTGCACTCTAGAACTCTTTCTTCTGTTTTGTCTTCCAGATCTGAGTTTCTATCCTCCATATGGCTGACTCTATTCTTGAGAGCCTCTATGGATTTTTGGACTTGTTTGACTTCCCTCTTGTGGCAGGAAAAAGGTTTGCACTGAAATAAGGAGTTAAAACCTCATCTATTCCAGACCCCCAGATCTAGCAGCTCCATTCTGCATTAACAGCCCAGGGGATCAAAAGCAAGCGCAGACACCGAGCCCTTATGGTCCATCCGGAAGCGCCCTTCTCTGTTTTAGGCACGTGGTATAGTCTCTCCCTTGACAATCTGACACGGAAGTGAAAATTCTGATCTCCCACACCATAAGACCACAGTGACCAGATGACAGGAGGTTGTCTGTCATCTTTGTCACCATCATTGAGGAACAACCTACCGGCTCTGGCTCTGTGAAGACCACAAAGTGAGACCCAGCCTGTGTGAGATGCAGAAACAGAAGCCAGTGTGAAGGGAGCAAAGTAGGGATGGAGAGAGGAGAAGAGGTAAAGTTCAGGTGCCACTCAGCTTCATGTTAGACGACAGATAGGCTTCCCTTAGTACCTCGCTCAACTCCGTCCCAGCCAGACTCCAGAGGACATGCGGGAGTCTGCCTTTGGGTGCACGTGGCCCCACAGAAACAGCAGTGACGAGGGTGTCAAGTTCTGCTCAGGGGATGAAAGTCTGAGAGAGCGGAAGTTTCCTTTCCATGAAGTTGAGTAAAGTTGATATTGCTTACACAGCTTTCTACAACATCGCCCATGTCCTGCAGGACCTGATGGCCTGTGAGCACCGGGACGGGGCATGCGCAGACCCTCAGCACGACCAGCTCTGGCAGGTGAGACAGAAATGTGGGGCATGGGTGGAAGATTCAGGAAAACAGTGGGAAGAGGCCATTGGCTGTGTCTAAGCTACAGAGATGGAGCAGAGACTGTAATGGACTCTTCAGTGGGTGAGGTGGCATCTGAGACTGAGCGCCGGTCATGGAGTCCACGTCCTCAGATGAGTCACATTGTGGGGTTGGATCAGTTAACAAATCCACAATGCATACTGAAATTCAAGTATCAGATAAAATGTAAGTAGATTTATTTACTGGGTCTTAAATTTGAGTTCTTTCTGGTATAGTGATATGTGTGTGTGTGTGTTCATGTGTGAGTGCAACCACACACCTATTATGGCATGGGTGTTTAGAATAGTGAAGAATTTTCATGCATCAGTCCTTACTTTATACCCCTTTGGTCAGTGCACTGACCACCAGGCTAACTGTCCCAGCAAGTTCCAGTGGAGTCCCCTTCTCTTCCTCCCTTCTTATGTAGGCATATGGAACATGCAATAGCCTGTGGTTTCTGTGGGCTCTGGGGTCTGAAGTAGGTACTCATTACTGCATGGCAAGCACCTGATTCACGGATCCTTTACCTAGTCCTCCAATTAGAATATTATTTATTTATTTATTTATTTGCAAGCAGAGAGAAAGAGAGCAGAAAGACAGACAGACAGACACACACACACACAGAGAAAACATGGGTGTGCCAGAGTTTCTTGCCACTGTAAATGAACTCCAGATGCATGCACCACTTTGTATGCATGGCTTACATTGCTACTGGAGAATTGAAACCAGGCTGTCATTTTTTTAAAAAAATATTTTATATTTATTTATTTGACAGAGAAAGAGGGAGGGAGAGAGAATGGGTGCAAAAGGGCCTCCAGCCGACGCAAACGAACTCCAGATGTGTGCAACCCCTTGTGCATCTGGATAACGTGGGTCCTGGGGAATTAAACCTGGGTCCTTTGGCTTTGAAGGGAAATGCCTTAACCGGTAAGCCATCCCTCCAGCCCGCTGTCAGGTTTTGTAAGCAAGTGACTTTAGCCACTTAACCATCTCTCCAAACTCCCAATTTTAATATTAATAAATGATGAATGAGTTTTAATATAAGTGTGCTAAGAGCCTGAAGCTTAGGTAGACAGTAAAATAAAATTTTATTTATTAATTTTTATTTTATTTTATTTTATTATTTTGTTTTTTTGAGGTAGGGTGTTACTCCATCCCAAGGTGACTTAGAATTCACTATGTAGTCTCAGGATGGCTTTGAACTCATGCTGATGATACTCCTACCTCTGCCTCCTGAGTGCTGGGATTAAAGGTGTGTGTCACCACACCAGGTAGTTCTTCGTAAAGCTGGTCTGATGTGCTTGTACTCTGGCTGTTCATTTGCAGCAGCAAGAGACCCATGCTCAAAGAAGACGAAGCACAGATACCTTAAAATTGTCCTCTTACCTCCACACTTGCACTATGTCATAACTGCTCATACACATGTACACACACTCAGTCACTCACAAATAATAAAAATTAAAAAAGCAAGAACACATATATCTCTATGAGACATATTTATATTAAATTTATTTAACTGGGCAGTCCATCCTTTATCCCATAGATAACCATACCCTGTGGATTTCTCATGATGAGTTTATTTGCACGATGAACTCGTGCACTAAGGCTTCTCAGATGGAAAGAACTTCTGGTTCTCTTGATTGCATCCAGCTGTGCATCCAGTTCTCCTCTGGCAGCCCCCGGATGTGAGCACTAGTGAGTCCTCTTGTCCATCTGTACCTCAGTGTCAGGGACGTGTCCTTGGAACTTCCTCCATTAGCAAACGTTGGAGTCCTCTCCTACCTCAGCTAACAACACAGAAATGCCTCCGTACACCTTAACCAAATGCCTGAAGAGACTTAAGACTTAACCTATGGTTTCTCCAATCTATCATACCCAGTGGTCACACCTCTTTCGAACTTAATAGCCTCACTCTGAGAAAGGATGACAGGCATGTCTGTTCTCTGATCATATCTACAGAGCTCAGAATTTGGTGGTGGCACATTTGTCCTGGTAAAGCCAGATGACTGGCCCATATGAGCAGTACAGGAGTCTGTACATTTCTGGATTTTTCACTTCCATCATCAAGTATGTAATTTCATATTGTGACCAACACACCTCCTTCTGATGGATGGTGAGACAGCAAGGGCATCTTCCCTAGTCCACTCAGGGTGCAGGTGAATACCCAAGGCCCAGACCTGAGAGGGGGACTCTCAGAGGTTGTACTTGTGGACGGCGAGCCTTGGAGGGCTGAGGGGAAGGAAGGTTGATGCTTTTGTTAACTTCACTCAGATGACTTGGGCCTCTACTATGAGGTAGGAGAAAGTGCACGTGGTTGTGTCCAGATGAACAATAAGGACTGCTGGCTTCTTAGCAAGGGAGGCAGATTAGAAATTACGCAGGGCAGGGCATGATGCCATATGCCTGGCATCGCAGCACTTGGGAGGCTGAAGCAGAGGGATCCTGAGTTACAGACTGGCCTGGACAGCATAGCACTGCCCCATTCACATACAACATCCATGAGGTCTGGGATATGGCTCAGTAGGTACAATGCTTCCCCACAAGCATAACTGAACCCACACAAAGCCGGATCCTATGGTGTCCACTGCCTGCAATACCAGCATGACTATAGCAAGAAGGGAGGCAGAAGCTCGCAGGCTACCTTCTCTGTGGAGGAGTGGAGAGCAATGAATAAGAAAGAACCTGCCTTAGATGAGGTGCAAGGCAAGGACCTACACTCAAAAGTTGTTCTTTTGCCTCCACATGAACAGCAGCACTTACACACATGAATATGTGATCCCCGACATCATACACCCACCACATGTAACAAGAATATGCATGACTTGGGGTCTGTACAAATTCTGGGGAGCAGATGTAGAGTGGATGACGAGGTGGGGAGTGAGTCAAGTGAAAACTGGAAGGGGAGGGCAGTTCTGTCTGTGAGGAGATATCTGACGTCTGAGTTCCAGCCTGGAGGATGAGAAGCAGCCAGCACAGGAAGAGAGTGATGGCCTATCAGGTGGTAAGGACAGCGTGGGAGTGCCAAGGTCCCAGCCTGGGACAAGTAAGGACAGCCATGTGGCTGGCGTGGAACAACTGTGGGAGACTTGGCTAAGGGATTCAGAGGTGTAGGTGAGTGGCACAGTTTTTGCAAGCTGCCAGGGCTGGGCCTCTGTTCATCAGTGTGACGGGCAAGACTGGAGATGGCAGTGCCCAAGCAAACCAGACCCTGGAGCCAGAACCACCTTGTGATATTAGTGAGTTCTTTCCTCCACTGAAAAGTGAGAAGTTTATTGTGAGGCTGCCTTGATATTAAGATAAGCATCCTGTGTACTCATTATTGTGCATTCATTGTTAACTTATCAAATATAAGACACTTTTGTGAATCCCTAAAATACTACAGCCCTCTCTGCACCCCCTGTGTGCTTCTTACGCCCTGGTTGGAGCTGCCCTGGCTCACTGCAGAGGTCAATGGTCAATGGCATTTTGGATGAGTCCCAGGACTGGCCCTGGCTAGTCTGCAATGTCTCCCTTCCTCCCCTAGATTCTTCATGCCATCAAGAAGGTGCACTTCAAGACTCCTGATGGAAACGAGGTTATGTTTGATGCCAATGGAGATCTAGTGACAAAATTTGACATTCTCCAAGGGTGGAAGGTCCCTGAGAGACAATTCCACTTGGTGCCCATAGGCACGATTGACCCTGGAGTTTCACTGGGAAACAGAATGATGGTGCATTTGAAGGAGGATCTCCAAGTGAGTTGTCTGCATGCATGCATGACTCCTGAGCTGTTGTATTAGAGTCAGAGGGAAGCTTACAGGCCAGAGGTCCTTGTCACTATGAGATGTATGAAGTGTTGTGACTCTACATTGGGCCATCAACTCAGCTGTGCTGTTTACCCACTATGAAGCCTGTATTTCAGGTGGTGAGAGGCATTTGTTCACTGCCAAAAATTCAAATATCAGGTCTACGGATATGGCTTAGTAGTTAAGGTTCTTGTCTGCAAAGCCAAAGGACCCAGGTTTGATTCCCAAGGACCCACATAAAGCCAGATTCAGAAGATTTCACATGCATCTGCAGTACATTTGTAGTGGTTAGAAGCCCTGGCACACCCATTCTCTCTCTATCTCTCTTTTTTTCCTCCCTCCTCCTGTGTGCCTTATCTTATAAATAAATAAATAAGTAAATTAACAAAAATAAAATTAAAAATCAAGGCCGGGTGTGGTGGCACATGCCTTTAATCTCAGCACTCGGAAGACAGAGGTAGGAGGATCACTTTGTTTGAGGCCACCATGAGACTACACAGTGAATTCCAGGTTAGTCTGGGCTAGAATGAGACCCTTTCTCAAAAAAAAATTAAAATAAAATAAATAAATAAATAAATCAAATACCAGCCTGATTTGGTGGTTTCTGCCTTTAATCCCAGGACTTAGGAGGCTGAGGTAGGAGGAGTGTGGTCAGTTTAAAGTCAGTCCTGGATACAGAGTCTACCAGGTCTACCTGCGCTAGACTGAGGCCCTGTCAAAAATCTGAAAAGTAAAAGATAATGAAAATAACTGAAAAGAGAAAATATCAGAGCCCCAGAAGCTGAATTATCATGTGCATCAGATGTCTGAGAGCATTTTCCAGGCTCTGTATTCAGGATCTGCTCTGAGAAGAGAGAAGTAGTTTACCTGGGAAGAGAGCAGTGCACTCGGCCACAGGGAGCTTCAGGCAGGTGGGCTGAAAAGATTCCCATTGTGTTTATTGTTTTAGTTTATGTGTCACCGTGAAAATTATCTGGCAGAAACCATTTAAAGGAAACATAGACTTATTTTGGCTCCTGATTTCAGAGTTCAAGGTCAGGTAGGTCCTCTTCTGAGGACCTGTGGTGAGGCAGAACGTCATGGTGGTAGCTTGTTGGATGGAGCGAATGTCCTGCTTTGTCCAACTAGGCTTCACTCTACTTTCCATGATTTAATAATGCCATCAACTTACAGACCCATTGAATGGCTCACCCATTGATCAGGCTAGTCCTCTCAGGATCCAGTCACTTCTCCAGCACCCATCAGCTGATAATCCTTCCCTCAGCATATGAGACTTTGGGGGACCTCTCACATTCATACCCTGATACTTACTAACCAAATTACGCTGTTTGGGGACAGTTGAGTCTATGTGTCTACTCTGGTCCACAGAAACATCTTAGCTCTCTGTCCACCATCATGGACATGTGGACCCCATCCTATGAAACCGTGTTTCTGTTCTTGGTGAAAACTCCATCAATGTTGGCTTGTGGTTTTCCATCTGAGAATCAGGTGAATCCGGTTACCCTTCCCCCAATTCCTCAAACTTAGGGGACACAGGCAGTGTTCAGATAATTCTTTTTTTAAATAATATATTTTATTTATTTATGTGAGAGAGAGAAAGAGACTGGGCAAGCCAGAACCTCTAGCCATTGCAAATAATCTCCAGATGTATGTACCACCTTGTGCATCTGGTTTACATGGGCACTGGGGAATTTAATTAGGCTTTGCAGGCAAGCACCTTAACTGCTAAGCCATCTCTCTAGCCCCAGATAAGTTGTTTGAAGTAACCTTCAGTGGCTTGACCATGGAGGGCTTTCAATTCCCTTTTGATGTGCAGGACATCCCAGCACCACACACTTCTTTGAGTCATTCTCACCCACTACTTTCCTCCCCGTCACTCTTGCTTGTAGGTGGGAGCTGTTCCAGGAGAGGAAATGTCATTCCTTCATAGGTCCTCTGTGTATGAACAGACCTCTGACTGCAACATGAGGGTGTGTGTGTGGCGTGTGTGTGTTGGGAGGTCAGTACATACAATTCTTGACGTAGGGGTCCCAGAGAGACTGAAAACACACACCATTCCACGCTATTTTACTATGATTTTACTACACGTATTCAGGTGAGCTAGGGGGAACCTGTCCCAAGCATCCACTCTTCCACTAGAGAACCATCCAGTCTGGCTTCTCACGTGACAGAGATGTTTCCTGAAAGCCACTTCATCTTGTGTGTTGAAAAGGCTCCGATCAGTTCCTCCAGGTGACTGAGGTGGATGGTCACTGATGATACCATGTTGTCACCAGGTGCCCAGCTCTGTCTGCAGCAGGAGCTGCCCTCCGGGGTTCAGCCAGATGCCCCGTCAAGGTGAACCCCAATGCTGTTTTGATTGCAGCCCCTGCCCCGAGGGACAGTTTGCAGATCAAAAAGGTAAGGACACATGAAGCAGGAGTCTGTGGGGCCACAAGATACCATGTACCTTGTGCATTCTCTGTCCACTGAGCTGTGCACAGTCTTTAGTTCCCTGGACTTTATGTTAGAACCCTGGAGAGGACACTACTCTTATCATTACTGTTGGGTAAGTGTTTTACTGAATTATGTCAAATGGATGAATGTGCGGACCATAACTTCACAGCCCAATAACTTCTCACCCAGCAAACACTCCAGGTTTCTCATCCCTGGTCAAAAAGTAGAGCAAAGGCTGTGCCCACAGTCCTCCTGGAGTCATCGTCCTGCCCCTCATAGCCCCCCTGACTTCTGCTGGCATTGATGAGTTCTGCCGGTTTGTAAGCCCCCTTCAAGTGGAGCAGCATGGTGAGTGATCTTGTACTTCACATTTCCTTAATTTCAGTGACAATCATCCCAGTGGTGATTGGTAACAAAATGCCACATTCCTGATGGCTTAAATAACGGAAAATGTTTTCCATTGTTCTAGAAACTGGAAAACTGAAATCAAGATGTTGGCAGTGTTGGTTTCCTGAAGCCTCTCTCCTCACCATGTTTTCTCATGCTGACTGTGTTGTGTGTGTGTGTGTGTGTGTGTGTGTGTGTGTGCATGCGTGTGTGCGTGCGTGTGTTATAATGATGCTGGTCATACTGCATTAGGGTCTGCTGTTATGACCTTATTTAACTTTAATTACTTGATCCCCCACTTTCCTATCTCCAGAGAGTCACATTCTGATGTACTTGGGGTCAGGACTTCAACAAATCCATTTAGAGATATACAATTTAGCCTAGAATAATTACTAATAAGAACAGTTACTGATAATATTAGGAAACTAAATCATTAACAAACTCACATAAGCCAGACATGCTGCTGCATGGGTTTAATCCCAGCACTCAGGAGGTGGAGACATGAAAATCAGTAGTATAGGGTCATTCTTGGCTACTAGCCAGTTTCAGACCAGCCTGAGCTACATGAAAACCTGTCTCAAAACATTCGTACTCCTAAAAACCTTGCATAAAACACTGACATACAGTGATAAAATATTTCTCCATCTGTCTCTGCCTCCAATATCCTCTGTTTCAGCCCTGGTAGTTAAGAATAATCTGCAATTACATTAATTACTGGGAAAGGCTTGTAAGAACACTAGTGCTTGGTTCTCCTTCACAGAGCTGGCTTGACTACCATACGTTTGTGCATGTGTCCCCCACAGACATGAAGAGATGTCTTCTGTGCCCTGAGGAGCAATACTCGAGCCACAGCAGAGACCGCTGCCTGCCCAGGACAGAGATCTTCCTGGCCTTTGACGAACCACTGGGACTCGCTCTGGCCTTGGTGGCGCTCTTCCTGGCTGGTCTGGCTGTGCTGGTCCTTGGGGTGTTCCTGAAGCACCGAGACACAGCTGTGGTCAGGGCCAACAACCGAGCTCTCAGCTACTTGCTCCTGGCCTCTCTGGCCCTGTGCGCCCTCTGTCCCTTGCTCTTCCTTGGCCGTCCCACTGCTGTCACCTGCCTCCTGCGCCAGACCACCTTTGCTGTGGTGTTCACCGTGGCGGTCTCCTCTATTCTGGCCAAGACCCTCACAGTGGCCCTGGCTTTCAGGTTCACAAGACCAGGGGACAGGGTCCACGTATTCCTGGGACCACAGGCCTCTACTTCAGTGGTCCTTGTTGCTTCCTTCACACAGGTCATTCTCTGTGGCATGTGGCTGGGCACCTCCCCTCCATTCCCAGACAGGGACATGGTCACTGAGCCCATCCACATTGTCATCCAGTGCCAGGAAGGCTCTGGCATTGCTTTCTCATGTGTGCTGGGGTACCTGGGCTTCCTGGCAGGGGGCACCTTCTCTGTGGCTTTCCTGGCCAGGGCCTGCCAGATGCCTTCAACGAGACCAGGTACATCACCTTCAGCATGCTGCTGTTCTGCAGTGTGTGGACAGCCTTCCTGCCCCTGTACCACAGTGCCCGGGGCAAGTCCACTGTGGCTGTGGAGGTCTTCTCCATCCTGGCCTCCACCGCAGGGTTGCTGGGTGGCATCTTCATCCCCAAGTGCTACGTCATCCTGCTGAAGCCTGAGCAGAACACCTCTGCCTGGGTGAGGCAGGGACAGCGGGCTCGGCAGGAAAGACTGAGTGAGGCGCTCCAGAGAAGCCTTCCTATGTCCACGGCACAAAGCCCCAGGATGTAGTCCTCATGGAAGACATCAGGAACACAGTCTGGGCTCACTGTTACTGTGTGGATGAGAAGGATGAAGAGTGAGATGAAGCACATGGAGCAAGATGCCAATATCAGGATGCTGGACATGTGGAAGCTCATAACTGTTTTCTTTGTATGCCCTGCTTAGAGAGTTCACCATTATGAATGTTTGAAAAGGGCGATGAGGTAGTGATGATGGTGATGATGATGAAAAGGACTGGATGTGGGAAACTGAAGCTGTCACTCACTGCTGTAGAGGTGTAATGGAAAATGAACCAGAGGTTCCTGGGAAGGTTAAACACATGACCTTGCAATTCCACCATTAGATACATACCTAAGGGAAATGAAAACCTGTCCAGAAATAGGGTAAAAAAATGTTTGTAGAAGCATTATTTATTACATGAGAGTGGATACCATCTCAATAGCAATCAGTTGATGAATGGATGAACAAACATGAAACACATTGTTAGTATCTCAATGCTTCTTTGCTTGTCAGTGGAAAGGAACAGGATATTAACACACGGTGCAACATGGATGAACCTGGAAAACATGTTCACAGACTGAAAGCAAGCTGGACACAGTGCACCAAATGTTGTTAAGATTCCGCTTAAGTGAAATATCCTGAAGAGGCAAACCCATAGAGATATTCCATACACTAATGATTTCTGGGCATTGAGAGGTGATGGGAGGTGAGGGGTGAAGACTAAGGGGTACAGTATTTCTTTCTGGAGTGATGAAAATCTAATGTTGATTAGTGATTTTAAATTTTTGTGACTATTCTAAAGACCATTTACACAATGTAGTTATACTCAGTGGTAAAGAAAATTTAGTTATGAAATTTGCATGAAATGGATGAATCTGGAAAGGATTATAGTGAGTGGGGTAACCCAGGCCCCGAAAGCTGAATGTCACATGTTCTGTCTCATATATGGATCCTAGCTATAAATGATTGGACTTCTGTGTGAGTAGGAAGAAAACTCAGTAGCAGGAGATATAAAGGGAATAGATGGGGAGGGGACTAAATAGGATGGTATTGTACATATGTAAGTAGAAGAACTGATTAATGGGGGTGAAAAGGCCTAATTGAGATCAGAGGAAAAGATTGAGTAAAGGAAAGATGGAGGGAGGGCTAATCAAAATCTAAGAGGCTATAAATAAATCATATGGAAACCTACTTTTTTGGACCATGGAACACTCAGGAACCATAGATTGTTACTAGAAAATTTTCAGTGCCAGGGAGGGGATATCTTCCAGTGAGTTGTTGGCCAGGGAGGTCACTGATGCCCCCAAAACATTATAGGCCATTGCCAAGGTCCTTGGTTTTCCACCAGGAATAGATGGTAAGACCCTATTGCTGAAGACTCCACATACTTGGGCTGCAAAGTCACTGAGAAACCCTGATGGAGCTGAGCTGAAAACCAACTCCATGTAGACCAGCTGACATAAAGCTGGAAAAAGGCATGCTGCATGCAGTTCAATGGGAGAGAGAGAGAAATCACCAGTGGAGATAGTCAACAGTGGACACTGCAAGCCTTATACTTGGCCAGCCGGGCTAAATGAGCCAACGGGTGCAATAGTGGCATGTCTGTTGTGGGGGAAACTAACCACTCTCTAATTGTTCTGGAGGCCCACTCCATGGGAGGGAATATATCCCTGATACTGAAAACCTACAACAGGGGTAGTCAAGAGCCCTAGGTGTGTAATGTCTGCTGGTGTCTGGCTAAATGTATATACTATGCTCACCAAACTTCCCAGTAAAGACTTCTCTTAATGTTCATACCCTTATATTAATGCTACTCTCATTTTTGGTTACAGAAGCTTCTCTTTTCAGGTGGAAGTGACCTTGGGATGACTCAGAAGGCATCACAATGCTGAGAAGAAGTGACAGAGGAGTGCTCAGCACTAAAACATCTCTATCACACCTTCCAAGGCTCAGGGTCCATTGCAGAAGAGGTGACTGTAAGAATGTAAGAGCCAAAGGAAGGGTAGGACTCCTTACAACATGCTCCTCCAGACACAAAAGGCTTGGATATCCATGACCTCATGGTGTCTGACACTACCTACACAAGACCATTATAATAGGAGGTAAAGATGATGACATCACAATAAAAGACAGGCTGATTGAGAGGGGGAGGGGACATGATGGAGGGTGGAGTTCCAAAGGGGAAAGTGGGGGTCAGGAGGGAATTTCCATGGGATATTGTTTACAATTATGGATGTTGTTAATTATAAAAAAGAAGAAAACCCTCTAAGCTAGAAATTAAACCTTTACTTTCAAAAAAGGTCATAGACAGTAATATACATAGTTTAACATTGTTGTGTCTCATAAGAAATCTAGAGGCTGCCATGGATGTTCTAAGACATTTATTTTCAGTGCTGATAACTTAGTGGAGAGCTGTGGACATGCACAAATGAAGACAGAGCTGCTACTGAACATTCCATGGTGTTCAGCACATCTGCACAAAACTGCATTTTCTGCCACATCCTGCAATCGTGTCATGATGAGACACAGTTTAACCATGATTCCATAGCACTGGAGTCTGAAATCTCAATCCAGTGAGTATCTCCTGTGGCATCTCTGCAGGGCAGAGGTCTGATGCGATGTCAAGATCAGCTACTGAATGTATTTTGAGTACATGTACTTCTCAGTACAGAAAGTGATGAAGTAAATTGCAAAATGACTTTATTATTCCTCATGAGTAAGAAAGGGCAGATGGTTGGGTAGCAGGATGAAAAAATAGCATTAATTCCTTCCAGTCTTGGGCTTTTGTTGGGTGTATAGAATTCACAAAGGGTGATAAAGTTATCTAACCAATAAAAGAACAGAAAGAAACTTGCCAGAAATAGGATGCTGTGCGTGGCTTTGGTTTCAGGAGATGTCTGGGAGGAGAGGCTCTGGCTGTGGATATGCCAGGTTCTCCTCTGATGTCTGAAAAGGAGATTCACCATGTAGAGGCTGGTTGACATCATGAGGACCACAAGGAGGAGATCATGAGTGAGTATGACAATGAAAAATGGCCATGAGTCCTCATCCCTAAACTCCCTGGTTTGACAGAAAGCATGAACATATCCCTGGCCAAGACGACTGGCATTGTTCTTGGCTATTACAAGATGAATGGCAGGAACATAAATGAGCATGTTGATGACCCAGGAGAAAAAGAAAGAGGGAAAGATCCATGTAGAGAGTTTAGGTTTCAGCCACGCCCACTTAGAGTTACTGGGACTGATGGCGATGGCTTGAAATGTACTCAGAATAGAGGTAGTACAGATGGAGAGACCCCGGGCAACTCTGTAGATATACAAGACTGCCTTACAACCAGGATCACTGAGAAAACGTCTCACTCCAAAGGATGATGCAATATAAGGTATCAATAAGAAAACAACTGTCAAAACATTGGCCATTGTCAGGTGCATGAAAATGGAATCTATGGGTTTCTCCAGATAACGTTGAGCTAAGAAGATGTACACATATGACAGGAAGAGCATCGAGTTCCCTGTGACGGCGATACAGAACTCAGATGTGAGGAAAATCCCCAAGGTTGTGACACTTGGTAACATGATCAGAATGATGCTTTAGATATTATCAGGTTTGTCTGGAGTACATTGAAAAGAAATGGAGTGTTAAAAAAGAATTTTTAAAATAAGTTTTGAGGAAAAATATGCAAATTTACAGTTCAGGAGTAGAGAGGGGTGGTGGAATATCCAATTCCTTTGTATTTCATGTCCTGACATCACATTTTGGAATTGGATATCGGATTCTTGAAACCCTTACAGGATACAAGGATCTGAGCAGCAGGGAGAATTAAATGTAAACACTCTGAATTCTTCAATGTGAAGCAGGAGAACATGTTGGCCTATTGAGAGAGAAATTTGCATATCATTAGCCATTTTAGTTAGGTATACAATATTATATTTTTTTCTTTAGTTGTATTTCAAAGCTATAGTATTTCTAATGTGCATGTTATATACACACATATACATATATACATATATATGTATATATTTATTTAGAAAAACAGACAGTAATACAAGTACTTTAACTTTTCTTGGCACCTCATAACCTAATTTAGGGCTACCAGTGATGTTCTAAGGCATTTATTTTAAATGAAATTTTTATTTATTTATTTATTACAGAGGAAGAGAGAGAGGCAGAGTGAGTGAGAATGGGCATGCCAGGGCCTCTATCCACTGCAAATGAACTCCAGATGCATATGACATCATGTGCATCTGGCTTACGTGGGACCTGAGAATCAAACCTGGGTCCTTAGGCTTTGCAGGCATGTACCTTAACCACTGAACGATCTCCTCAGGCCCATAAAGCATTTACTTTCAGTGTTCCTAAATTAGTGAAGAGCTGTGGACTTGCACGAATGAAGACAGAGCTGCCACTGACCATTCCACAGTTTTCAGCACATCTGCACAAAAATGCATCTTCTATAAGAACAGATAGTCATATCATGATGAGATCCAGTCTCAAAGATTCCATGTTTCCTCTTGTTGTAAATGTGTAAATTCCAAGTTCCAATTGTCCTGCCAAGACATTCTGTGTGGTTCTTATGTAACTAGAGTTACTGGGCTTTCCAATATACTTAGAATACAATGATATGGGATTCATGCATAGTGTATAGCCTTATGAGATTTGTGAAATGTACATTGAAATTCACATTATTAATTTATTGTTTTTTATGTTTTATTATTATTTCCATTAGAAATCCATCCTTCTCTTGATCTGCTGTTTGTCACCTAAAATACAGTCCTTGATTCTTAAATGGAATCTACAAATTCCCAAGAAGTTTTCTTTATGCAGACAAAGTCCCTAAGAGCATCTCCATGTATCAATCTGTGTTCTCTTAGTGTTCAACAAATCCCTCCTATACCAAAACTATTCTCATTATGTACTGTGAGTGATCAATAATCAAATTATTTATTGACATGCATCACACTGGCCTATCATTCTCCCGTAACTTCCTTTTTTATTTATTAGAGAGAGAGGGGAGAGAGAGAAAGACAGAGAAAGAGAGAGAGAGAGAGAGAGAGAGAGAGAGAGAGAGAGAATGGGCACATGAGGGCATCAAGCCACTGAAAATGAACTCCAGACAAATGCATCCCCTTGTGAATCTGGCTTACATGGGTCCTGGAGAATTGAACCTGGGGTCTTTGGCTTTGCAGGCAAGCACTTAAACCACTAAGCCACCTCTACAGCCCCATAACTTCCTTTATGTAATATAAAAATATTTCAATTTATTTTATATAAATTTACTTTGAGAAATAAGATGGTGGTATTTTACAATGATCCAGTGTTGAATATATTACAATTGTTGAAAATGCATTTGTTGCAGTTACCTTCTTGTTGCTGGGACAAACACCTGACCAGAACAGCTTATGGGAGGCTCATAGATTCCAGAGCTCAAGCTGGGTCTCAACACACACTTATGGCTGGACTCAAGATTTCCTGAAGACTAAATAGGAAGTTTAATATAAAATGTATGAGTTATGGAGCCATTTATATTCAAACCACCACACATGTCAATTATCACTAGGCAATATGAGCACTTCTCATTCATCCTCACACTTTCTGGATCTGTCATATCTCACTCAATTTCAGGCCTATCTAATGTCCTGCTGTTCACTAGAGGGCTTTGTCATTCAGCACTCTGCTCCATATCTCTCCTTCAAAGTCCAAACCTTCTGTGACTTTATCACCCAGATCAACATAAAAAATTTTCTTCCCGATTTGAGTGGTTAAGGTTATTTTCTGGAAAGACAAGTGACCCTTAATAAAGTGTCAGATTTCATTTCAACAGAAATGAAAATCATTTTTACTCTATGATTCTTAGGGGAAAATATAAACAACCTACAGTGGCAGAGAAGGTCATTTGAAACATTTACTATGATTGTATGCACTACTTCTGACCTTTATGGAATTAAGAAAACAATTTGGGCTGGAGGGATGGCTTACCAGTTAAGGTGTTTGCCTGCTAAGCCAAAGGACCCAGGTTCAATTCCCCAGGACCCACGTTAGCCAGATGCACAAGGGGACACAGTGTCTGGAGTTAGTTTCCAGTGGCTGGAGGCTATGGCATGCCCATTCATTCTCTCTCTCTCTCTCTCTCTTTCTCTCTCTCTCTCACACTCTCTTTCTCTCTCTCCCCTTTTTCTGATATATATATATATATATATATATATATATATATATTAGAAAAACAATTTGACCACAGATGAAAATATATTCAAACTGCAAGAAAGACTCAGACACATTCACATTCTAAAATCACAGCAACAGGTTATCCAGAGGTAGAAATAACAAGTAGGGAATTTAAAATAGCAATGAAAATCACACTTCAATCACATTGATCAAGCAAAATACACAGGACAGTATGAGAAAGGATGTTTAAATTTTTTTCAAAAGCATATCTGGATATATTATCACAAGGAAATATTGTAGGGTTACAATGATGGACACATTTTTGATTCTATGTTGTATTTATAAATAATATCATTACTTTTTGTCTCATATATTTAAATTATTATTTGTCAAGACAAAGACATTTATAAATAAAAGTAATAATGGTAGGAAAGTTCCCTTGGGTGTCTAGACTAAGCAATCACAATGTCAGTGAAATTCACCACCCAGAATTCCGTGAAGAGCTGAAATGATAATTAGGGATATGCTGCTATGAAAACACCATATTCACAGATAGATGTGTGAAGACAATGTATGCTTATGAATATAATTTTTCATAGGTGATTACAAGCTTCTAAATATAATGAAAATGCACATAAACCCATGTTAATGGGCATATAATGTTTGAAGCAGAGACTGGGAAGTTCTTTATATAGACAAGGTCCTAAGAGCATCTCCATGTATCCCATGACATACAAAATGGATTTTACAGGGGCTGATAGACAGGAGCCTGTCATTGAGTCTGAGTCAGACAATGATCAAGAGGTAAAGGGCTTCTGTGTCACTCTTACCTTTGCGAAATCAGATGAGTTTTCCCTGATCCCATCTGGAATACAGAGGAGGGTAAGTTGGAGAATGTCCCTGGGACTTGGAAAAACGAGAGATTTCCAAGTTGATGAATGCAAATAACAGATGGTCTCAGGGCTGGAGAGATGGCTTAGCAGTTAAGGCACTTGGCTGTAAAGCTGAAAGACTCATGTTTGACTCTCCAGGTCCCGCATAAGCCCAGATGCACAATGACGCAAGTGCACAAGGTCACACATGGGAACAAGGGGCACACATGTCTTGAGTTTGATTGCAAGGGCTGAGATCCTGGTATGCCAATTCTTTCTCCCCCTCTCTCTGTCTCTTTCATAAAAATGGCTAGTTGGGCTGGAGAGATGGCTTAGCTGGTTAAGGCTCTTGCCTGTGAAGCCTAAGGACCCATGTTCTTCTCTCCAGATCCCACATAAGCCAGATGCACAAAGGTGAGGCAAGCGCAAGGTTGAACATGCCCACTAGGTGGCGCAAGAGTCTGGCATTGTATTGCAATGACATACAAATTCTCTCTCTCTCTCTCTCTATAAAAAGGGGCCAGTCTGTTGGCATTACTTAAAAAAAAAAGGTCTTTGATTTGTGAATTCCCCAGCCTTATTTTTTAAAATGCCTACATATGAGGACAAGCCACCACAGGCAGAGTGCTGAGAGTTCAAGTAAGGAGGCAGCTCCCACAATCCACAAAATGGACTTTGTTAGAGGCTGATAGACAGGAGACTGTCCCGAGGGACAGGGTGATGCCTGCCTCTTGAGGGAGGAGGAAAGGGTTTGTGTGTTACCCAGAGAGCAACCTGCTGTCTTAACGTCCTGCTGATTTCTCCAATACTATAGTGTCCAGGTTCAATTATGAAAAAGACCTGTTGTCTATGGACATCATAAGATCCTGACATCTCCTCCCTCCCTCTTTCACACACTCTCTCTCTCACTCTTCTTGTGTGTTATTGTGTTTAATGGATATAGCGTGTCATATCCAAGCCTGTCTTCAAATTTACTATGTAGCTGAGAGGGACTTTCACTTCTGATAGTCCTGCCTCCATCCTCCTGAGTGCTGCTTTGTGTGTTTTTGAGACAATGTTTGGAAATATATTTTAGGCTGTCCCAGAATTTATTATCCTCCTGCCTCAGGCTTCCAGGTTCTGGCTTCATAGTGCTAAAACTCCAAGCCTATTTGTGGATATTGTTACTGCATATTAATTGTACAGCATAATAGATTGCATTGCAGTATTTTCATGTATGCATATATTATGTTTTGGTCATATTTACGCCTATATTACTTTCTTTACCCCATGAAACCCTACTCTATTTCCACTTTCACACCTGTGAATCACCCCTTTTACTTTCATGAAGATTCCATACAGTAGAGAACAGGAAAAGCTTATGTCTGTGAGTTATATCTGCTAAGATAAAGACTTTCAGTTCCAGATAATTTTTCTTGGGGCTGGAGTGATGGCTCAGTGGAAAGGCACTTGCTGGGCAAACATGAGAGTCTGCCACCACCTAAGTGTGATCTCCTAGCATCTAGGTTTAAAACAAAAGGCTGGGCATATCTATGGACACTATAAATCCAGTACTGCAGGCAGCTGAGAACAGAGAACTGGTGGTGCTCCCAGTCACCTCTGGGTCGAGTGACAGACTCCATCTCAAGAACACAAGAAGATTAGCCAAAAGAGGAAGACACTCAATTAGTAGGCATGGGACACACACATGTCCATGCATGTGTGTTTACTCCATACACATCATAGAACACCGCACAAACGATACACACAGTCACACACAAGTAACTTCTTTATTGACACTATTTCTCTTTAATTTTTTTTTTTACTATTTTTCAGTATTTTAATACTTTAGTGTCTGTTATAGTAAACTATTTGATTATATAATGGGGGTTGCACATTGATAATTTATACAATTTAAAATTTTTTTGTTTGTTTATTTTTATTTATTTGAGAGTGACAGACAGAGAGGAGGTGGGGAGAGAGAGAGAGAGAGACAGAGAGAGACAGAGAGAGAATGGGCACGCCAGGGCTTCCAGCCACTGCAAACGAACTCCAGATGCATGCGCCGCCTTGTGCATCTGGCTAACGTGGGTCCTGGGGAATCGAGCCTCGAACCGGGGTCCTTAGGCTTCACAGGCAAGCGCTTAACCACTAAGCCATCTCTGCCCTTATACAATTTTAATATGACTCTTGAGATGTTATTTCTTCTAGATATGTGTACATAGCTCTGAAAAACCCAAATTTGTCAGCATAGGTAGACATGATGAAATATTTTCAGAAACACTCCCTGTGTTCCAGTTACTGTGTTCAACCTTCAATCCTGGTGATGTTTTTTCCCACTGGGCAATGGTGCAATCTTTGCAGGGAGCTGACAGGGGTTTTCCTGTCCATGTTCCATTCTCTGTTATTTTTCTGCTGTTATCTATTTAACTCCTTTATGATAGATTCCATTATACATTACCTTTTGAAAGTCTTTGTTTCTTTGTAAATTTCTTATCTATTCTTCACTCTGGTGTCTATAGTACATATTCTGTAGTTCACGTTCATAACGCCACTTTTCATTGTAATTAGATCAACTTATTTTGTGGGTCCTTTCTTCAGAGCTGGCTGCATGGTGATGTTAACTGCTTCCTTCACACGTGCCTGAGCATGAAAGAATCGTATCCCATGGTTTTTAATCTCAAGAGTATAAATTTTTATGTCAATTTTTTTGTATCTCTATTTCTACTTTCTGTTGGCTCTGATAATTACTGAGAGAGATTGTTACAATTTATTTTTTTGCCTATTGTGTGTATGTGCCACATTTTCATCAAGCATTCATCCACTCATAAAAACTTAGGCTATTCCACATCTTGGATGTTATGAACAGTGTTTTGATAGACATGGCAATACAGGAATTCTAAGGCAAGCTAAATGTAATTCTCTTGGATATCTTTGCCGTAGCGGCATAAGTGCATTGCATTGTAAAACTTTGTTAAGTGATTCAGGACCATTCCTATTGATTTCTGTAAAACTGCAGAAGATTAATAACTTCAAAATCCTGTTATGTTTGGAATGCTAGAGTCATTCTGTTAGAAAAAGTGGAGGTTCCAACCATGTTCACTCTCATGTTGTGAAGCTGGATCCCTACACTTGTCTCTAGGTTTTATTTCCCTTTAGGGAGAACTGCAGCATTGTTCATTCAAGTGTTATCTGACAAATTTCACTAAGAGAACTAATTACTGATAAATACTTCTCCATGAAAAACAATTTAAACTGTCCTATTTTACTTTATTTTCTTAGTATTTGTGAGAGTTTGAGGTCCTACCATAGACCAAGGTGTTATTAAAATTGAGTTTGCAGCTTCTGCCCCCAGCATGCAGACTCCTGTTAGGGATGAGGAGCTCCTCACTGCGGCAGGTCTGAATTCTAGCCTAAGGTATACTAGTGAGCTCTGGGAGTCCTGCTGCTTCAGTTAAACCCTCTGGGTGTGTCTTTCTGAGCTTGGATCTGTGAATAGGACCAGCTTCTTTTGCCATCAGTGGAACTTTCTCTGGACCTGTAAGCTTCAAATAAATCCTTTCCTATACAAACCATGTCTGATTTGGAAGTTCATCCCAGAAAAGTGGGATGAGAAACAGTATTCATTTACTACCTTCTTTCTTAGAGCATAGATTTTATTATGTAGAATTTTGTTACTTACTGCTTTGATATTTTATTGGATTTTAAATGATCATGTAGAGTAATGGGCTTTGTTATGGCATTTGTGCACATTTTGCCTTTATTGATCTTCTTTTCCCATTCCACTTCCTGCTCCTCAGCCAAACCTGCTGGCTGGCATCTCTCTTCCTTGCCCCCTTTCTGCTTTCATATAATATGAGTCATATTATATGCTCATCATCTGACTTAACATCTCTTTATCTCTCACAGTTAGTTTTGATTTTCCCCTTCCTATATAAACAAAATATGGTCAGGTCAGAAGTTGAATGAAAAATTATTTTTCTTTGTGATCCTAGCTAATTTGGTTATTTTAATAATGTCTACTTCTCCAGAGTTTCCTACAGAAGTCATGTATTCAAGTAAAAAAGTGCTTTGAACCACTGGGTCATCTCTCCTGCCTCATGATTTCTCTTTATGTAGTTCAGAGATATCAATAGAACTATTTAAACTTGAAAATATAGTACTTTATAAAACTAAATTTAAGGGAACAGAATTACTGAATTTAAGAAAACCTCTTCTTCAAGAACACAAAATTTAAATTTGTATGTGAAATACATGTATCATCAGTATATCATGTCAAAATGCATCTAATTTTAAGGGAGGCATAACAAAACTAACCATTAAAAATTGATTTTAACAATGTCTCACAATAATTATCAGAGCCAACAGAAAAGTAGCAATAAGGATAGAAAAAATTTGAACATAACAGTTTATACTATTGAGATTAAAAATCATGTCACACAACACCATAGGATACAATTCTTTTTCTCTCAGGCACATGTGAAGGAGGTAGTAAATATCATTATATAGCCAGCTCAGAAGAAAGGATCCACAAAATAAGTTGTACTAATTACAGCGAAAAATGGCGTTATGAAAGTGAATTACAGAATGTGTACTATAGACACCAGGGTGAAGAATAAGCAAGAAATTTACAAAGAAACAAAGACTTTAAAAAGGTAATTTAAAATGGAATCTATCATAAAGGAGTTAAATAGATAAAAGTAGAAAATAACAGAGAATCAAGCATGGATAGGAAAACCCAAGTTAACGTCAGCTCCCTGTAAAGACTGCATCATTGCCCAGTGGGAAGAAACCTCACCAGGACCGAAGGTTGAACACAGCAATTGGAAAACGGAGTGTTTCTGAAGATATTTTATCATGTCTACCTATGCCGATAGATTTGATTGTTTCAGAGCTATGTACACATATCTAGAAGAAATAACACTTCATGAAACATTTTACAATTGTATAAATTATCAATGTGCAACCCCCCATTATAAAATCAAATAGTTGACTACTACAGATCCTAAAGTATTAAAATAATGAGAAAATAGTAAAAATAGGTTTGAAAGTAATGGTATGAAAGAGAAATAGGGTTAAGAATAATAAGTGGTAAATAAAGTTACATATAAAAGAAAAATAAGGGAAAAAAGAAAGATGAAAAAAGAGTCCAAGAAAGTGTAGATTGAGGGAGAGTTAAAGTGGAAAGGTCTCTGTACCTCCCTCTCTCTCGTTCTCAAGGCTGAGTGCTGCAAACCCTCACTCAGGCAGTCTGGGTCCCACAGGCTTGGGGCATCTTAGCAAGGCTGCCTAGCAGGAGCCAGGACTAAATCAGGGACAGAATGACAGACTTTCCCTCCCAGTGGAGGAGGCCCAGCTTGTCACCTGTGGCATGGATGATCTTGTTTACTGTGCATCATTTTGATGAGCCCAGAGGGAAAGTGAGTCTCATGATAACTTGAGCTCACTCAGCAGGAGTGTAGAGCCTCTGTTTGAGGATTCATATTGTCCCAAGTTGAAGTACATCAGAAAGTTAAACAAGGGTCTGGGAGCTCATTTAAAGTTTCCCTGCAGCTGGTGGAAATTACCACAACCCTTGAAAGGAGCTGAGGCCCTGAGCAGGATTCCAGAGAACACGTCCTCTGATGACTTAAGACAATTTCTTCCCTGCACTTACAAGCGCATTTTCAATTTCTTCATGTTCCATGCAGCACATGACTCCAGACTGTAGGTTTAATTTTGGTTCTGTAGTTAAGGAATCAGCCATGGGTGTAACATACTTTGTTTGCTGTAGACATAAAATGATGAGAAAATATGGTTTAAAATTTTGTTGTTAAATATTTCCAAACTCATCAGTTATTTATCACAGTTATTTGTATTTCCCCCACCACATCTCAAAATTGAAATACCCAGAGATAGTTTGGGTCATATAGCCCAGTAGAGAATTCATGAAGGAATGTGTGAATGTCTAATATTGCTGCTAAATACCATCCAGTGCCCAGGACAACTCCCCCACACAAGGATAACTTGATCAGAACTGGCACTCATGCCACAATCAAGGGACAGAATAGGTAGAGCATACATTCTATTGACTGAAGCATATATGATACCCATATTCTATTATATGTCTTTTAGTTTTGTATTTATGTTTGTTTTTGGCTTTTTTGCGTATGAATGTTGATGTGTGTGTATATGCATGTTTGTGTGTGTGTGCATTGGTATTTCTCTTGTGCAATCCTGTGGACCCCAGAGGATAACCTTTGCTGTTACCCTAATTATGTCCTCCACATCTTTTTGAAACAGGGTCTTTCATTGGTTTGAACTCTGATTAGGCTAGATTAGCTGTGCAGTGAGCTCCAGGAAATGCTTTTCTCACCAATCTAATGCTGGGAATTATCGGGATGTTCCACCACATCTGGAAATTTCGAGTCCTGGGGATCTAACTCAGGTCCTCATGCTTATGAGACAAACACTTTTCATCCCAGCCTGGTTTGTCATTATCACTAGCTCCATAGATTTAACATTAGATCCTAATAGGTAAGATAGCATGGGACATGATAATATCTTTTTAAAGAGTATTTTATTTATTTATTTTAGAAGAGAGAGAGAGGCTGGGCATGCCAGGGCCTTCAGGTACTATGAAAGAACTCCAGATGCATGTGCCACCTTGTGTATATGACTTTCCTGGGTAGTCGGAATCAAACCTGGGTCCTTAGGCTTCTCAGGCAAGCACCTTTACCTCTAAGCCATCTCTCCAACCCCTGATAACATCTTTGTGTGTTTTCCCTCTTACATTGTTAGTATTATGAAATTAGTGTACAAAATAATGGGTTTCATTGTCACATTTTTATACATGCATAACATAATATTTTTGTTCAAACCCACGTGTTCCTACCCTTCTTATCAGGTCTTTAGTCATTTGTCCCATCTTCTCCTCACATATATAACTTCTTTGCTTTCATGACCACTTAATTTTTTTTTAAGTTTTTTATTTGTGTAAGAGAAAGAGGTAGATAGATAGAGGGAGTAGGCATGCCTGGATCTTCAACCACTACAAAAGAACTCCAGATGCAAGTTCCACCTTGTGTATCTGGCTTATCTGGGTCCTGGGGAATCAAACCATGGTCCTTTGGCTTTGCAGCAAGTGCCTTAACCACTAAGCCATCATTCATCTCTTGCACCCTTTCTGGTTTCTTTTTTATAAAATATATTTTATTTATTTATTTGAGAGAAAAAAACACACAGAGAGAGAGAGAGAATGGGCACACCAGACCTCTAGTCACTGAAAATGAACTCCAGTCACATGCACCTCCCTGTACATCTGGCTTATGTGGATCCTGGAGAATCTAACCAGGATCCGAACCAGGATCCTTTGGTTTTTCAGGCAAATGCTTTAACTGCTAAGCCATCTTTCCATCCCCTTTTTAGTTTCTTGAGTTACATCACCATCCAAATATATATACTGTGTATAAATTAAAACTGAGTGCTTCTGTTTATGACAGCATCTGCCTAAGCATGATTCAGCTCCTGGGGTAATAGCAGGCAAAATCTGCATGTCTGCAGTTTGAGAAGGTCTTAGCATACTTTCAGTGGGCAGGCACAGTTTGAAATCTACTGATTCCTACCCTCTCAGGTAGTGCACTAGACCCTCAGGTTGGCCACTCCACTGAGCTGTGCCCCAGGCTCCCTGGTCATGTTATCTGCTGTACATGCAGGCTCCATCACTGTCTCCTGGAGGTGTCTGGTGGTGGCGTGTTGAAGATGCTGCCTTTTCTGTAATGAATATTTTTGGCATTTTTGTCAAAAAACAGATGACTGTAGCTGCCTGGATTAACATCTGGGTCCTCTATTCTGTTTCACTGAGCTACATATCTGCCTTTGTGCCAGTACCATGCTGTTTTTGTTACTATGGATGGCTTTGTAATATAGCTTAAAATCAAGTATAGTGATACCACAAGACTTCCTTTTGTTGCTCAAAATTGTTTTGGCTATTCGAGTTTTTTTTGTGGTTCCAAATGAATTTTAGGATTGTTTTTTCTATTTCTATGAAGAATGCCATTGTAATTTTAATAAGGGTTGCATTAAATGTGTAGATTATTTTTGGTAAGATGGACATTTTCACAATATTGAGTCTTCCAATCCAAGAACATGGGATGTCTTTCCATTTCCTAGTGTCTTCTGCAATTTCTCATTTGAGTGTTTTAAAGTTCTCATTGCAGAGATCCTTCACTTCCATGGTTAGGTTTATTCCAAGGTACCTTATTTATTTTATTTTTCATGCAATTGTGAATGGGAGAGATTCCCTGATTTCATCCTCTGCATGTTTATTGTTAGTATGTAGGAAAGCTACTGATTTCTGTGTATTTATTTTGTATCCTGCTATGTTGCTATAAGTGTTTATTGGCTCTAACAGTTTGATGGTTAAGTCTTCAGGGTCCTTTATGTATAGAATCATATGATCTTCAAATAATGATAATTTGATCTCTTCCTTTCCAATCTGTATCCCTTTTATGAATGTCTCATGCCTTATTGCTATAGCTAAGACTTCCAGTACTATATTAAATAAAAGTGAATACAGTGCACACCCTTGTCTTGTTCCTGAATTTAGTGGAAAAGCTCCAAGTTTTCTCCCATTGAGTATTATTTTGGCTGTAAGTTTGTCATTAATAGCTTTTATTATGTTGAGATATGTTCCTTCTATTCTTAGTTTCTATAATACTTGTACTGTGAAGGGATGTTGGATTTTGTCAAATACCTTTTCTGCATCTATTGAGATGATCATGTGAGTTTTGTCCTTCAGACCTTGTATATCATGTATTACATTTATTGATTTGTGTTGTTGAACGATCCCTGCATCTCTGGGATAAAACCTACTTGGTCAGGGGGAGTAATCTTTCTGATATATTCTTGTATTCCATTTGCCAATATTTTGTTCAGAATTTTTGCATCTTTGTTCAACAGGGAGATTGGTTTGTAATTTTCTTTCTTTTTTTTTTTTTTGTTCGGTCTTTGTCTGCTTTTGGTATGAGGGTGATGCTGGCTTCATAGAAGGAGTCTGGTGAATTACTTCCTTTTCTATTTTATGGAAAAGTTTGAGAAGCAGTGGTGTTAGTTGTTTCATGAAGATCTAGTAAAATTCATCACCGAATCCTTCTGTACCTGGACTTTTGTTTTAGTTGGGAATTTTTTTATAAATGCTTGGATCTCTGTACTTGTTATAGGTCTATTTAAGTGGTTTATATCATCTTGATTTAATTTTGGTAGGTTATATGAATCAAGGAAATCACCCATTTTTCAGATTTTCAAATATAGAAGCATATATATTCTTAAAGTATGTCCTTATGATTTTCTGAATTTCTTTAGTATCTGTTGTAATGCTGCCTTTTTCATCTCTAATTTTAATAATTTTTGTCTCTTCTCTCTTCTGGTCAGATTTGCTAAGTTTTATCAATTTTGTTTATCCTTTCAAAGAACCAATTCTGTTTCATTGACTCTTTGGATGTTTTTTGTTTATTTCATTAATTTCTGCCCTAATATTTATTATTTATTCCCATCTACTGATTTTTGGCTTGCCTTGTTCATCTTTTTCCAAGGCCTTAAGATGAAGCATTTAATTGCTTACTTGTGACTGCTGTAATTCCTTAATATAGGCACTTAGAGCAATAGATTTCCCTGTTAGGACTTCCTTCATTGTGTCCCAAAGGCTTTGGTATGTTGTATTCATGTTCATTTGTGTTTTTCAATGCTAGTATTTCTTCTTGGTTTTCCTTCAGTATTTATATTTCCTTACTCATGTCTTATAATGACCTCCTTATTTCATTAAGCTGGTTTCCTGTGTTCTCTTGGAATTCCTTGAGGAGTTTTTTTTTCTTCTTTAATTCCTTTGTTTTCTCCTTTCATCCCTTTGATTTCTTTGAGTATAGATAAAATCATTTTTTGGAAATCTTTGTCAGGAAATTCATCTAAAATAGTCCCATTTGGGGTCATTTATGATGAATGTATAATTTTTGGTGGGATTGAATTGTATTGATTCTTTGTGTTTCTTGTATTATAATGTAGTGATTCTTTCATCCTGAGTTGATTTGATGCTTGGGTTTTGTAATTATCTGTGGTGCTCTTAGACTTGTAAATCCAACTTTATGCACCTTCAGAGTAGGACTTTAAGGTGCCAAGTGTAGCTCTTGTACTCCAATCCAACCGCAGTAGTACTAGTGTTGAGCTTACCTTCTATTCAAGTGTGGGCTGGGTGGAGCAATTTACTGGCAAAATTCTAAAATTCAACTGAGCAATATACACATTCAATAAAAACAAACACAGATTATGCAAGTGTGGGGATTGAAACAAACAATTAACCTTATAAAGCCAAAATCCCTAAGGGTGTGTGTTGCTTTACACCCTTAACTCTGTCAGCTGGGAGGTTGAGATTTTTGTTCTGAAATGGGTTTCAGGTCAGCCTGGGTCTGAAGCAGACTCTGTCCTCAATAATGACAGAATAAAAAGATAAAGGCCCTATGAATCTGAAAGCATCAAAGTCAACAATAGCCAACCCCCCCCCAATACAGGTTAATTTTTGGTAAAGCCAACCACGAATATGTAACTCATAACCTGCCCTGACATGGAAAGAGAGATTAGCATGTCCAGTGCAGGCCTCATTACCTTTTGGGGTGGCTTCCAGTCTCACCAATGCTGAGTGCCCACCTTGATCCCTCAGTGTTGTGCTGTGGGTCTGGTATTCTGATCAGCTGTGCTAGATGTCCTGCCACCGGGGGCTGAACGAGTTCTGTGGATGTACACATCCCTGAAGGTAGGGGGATGGGAGAGCGCAGGAAGCCTGCAGTTGTACTGGAACTGCTCAGGCAGTCCTGCCTGGATCTCCTCAGCAGCTCCTCAGGTAGCCTCTGCTATCTTGCCTTCAGGTCTCTTGACTTTGTGAGGATGCTGGTATAAGTAGAAAATACCCTCACTTGGTCTCTGCTCCTGCAGCTTGGTGCCAGGCCAGGCAGGTGTGCAGATCCATACAGATCAAGGATGCAAGTGCCTCAGTGGGATTCTGGCCAGTTTCCTCCTTTCTGTTAGGTCTTGGTCTCTCCTGCTTCTCCTCTGTGGCCAATAAAACTTATACACCTTCACTTTTCATAAGAACAGTGTATTTTTCTGCGGTTTTGCTTAAATCCCTCTCTAGGCTGGTTTGGCATGACTCCTATGCAGCCATCTTAACCAGAAGTCCTGCCATTCTTAAATAAGCTGTATTTTGGCCTTGTCATTTGTTTTGGTTTTTTTTCCTGATTTATAGTGTCTCTGTCTCCTATTCAGTCCTTCATTGAAGCAGAGTCTCACACATCATAAGCTGACCTTGGAGCCCTCTACAGACCAGAAATCTGAGCCTCCCAGCTGACAGGATTAAGACTGTGGGGCAACACATATCCTTAGGGACTTTGGCTTTGTTTGTTTAGTACATACTCTTGCATAAATACTCTGTGTTGGTTTTGAATGTGTATGTTGTTCAGTGAGATTTAGAATTTGCCTGTATTTTGTTCCACTCAGCATACTATAATACTCACATAGCAGGCAAACCTAACACCTTGGGTGACTTTGGTGATTATTCTGAGAATCTGTTTTTTCCTCTCTCTGTATTGTTCAAATTTTAGCACATGTGCTCCCAAAGCAAGCACAATTCTGAGAGCCTCTTAAGAGCCACACGTAACACCTTAAGCTCCTACCCTGAAGATTTATAACATCAGATTGATTGGTAGATTTAAGAATACTGCAGATAATTAGAAAACTCAAGCATTAAATTAATCCAAGATGCAAAAATCTCTATGTTGTAATACAAGAAACACAAAAATCAAGAGTATTATTCAACCAAAAGATATAAATGTATCAGAAATGACCTCCAGTGCGACTGATTTAGAAGAAATGCTTGAGAAAGATTTCCAGAGAATCATTATAAGTATGGTCAAAGATATCAAAAAGGAAATCAAAGGAATCAAAAGGGACATAGGAAACCAAGTCAATGAAATAAAGAGGTCAATAGAAGACATGAATAAGGAAAGAGAAATAATAATGAAAAACCATTCAGAAATACTAGCAATGAAAAACACAGTAAATCAAATAAAAAATTCTGTAGAAGTCTTACAAGTAGAATGGAGGAAGGAGAGAACAGAATATCTAAACTAGAAGATCTGGTGGCTGATCTAATACAGTCCAACAAAGAGAAAGACAAGCTAATAGGGAGATATGAACATACACATACACACTTACATATACAAACATATATGCACCTAACATGGGTGCTCCCAATTTCATCAAACACTACTAGACTTAAGGTCACAGGTAACACCAAGCAAAATTGTAGTGGATGACTTCAATATCCCACTCTCATCTATTTACAGATCATCCTGACAATAAATAAACAGAAAGACATCTGTATCAAATGATGTCATGGAACAAATGGACCTAATAGATATCTACAGAACGTGTCATCCAAATGCTACAGAGTACAAATTTTTCTCAGCAGCACATGGAACATTCTATTAAATAGATGATATATTAGGACACAAAGCAAATCTTAACAAATACAGGAAAATTGAGATAATTCCTTTTACTCTATCTGATCACAGTGGGATTAAAAAGCAGCAAGAGAGAATCAACTCACTGCATGCAGAGGCAATTCCATCAGAATTACCTTAGATTTCTCAGTGAAAACCCTGAAAGCCAGAAGGGTACAGAATGGAACACGTTAAAGTCTAAAAAACTATGGCTTCCAACCCAAGTACTATACCCAGTGAAAGTGTTGCTCATAACAGATGGTGAAGGAAAAATTTTCCATAATAAAAGACAGCTCTATGATTATATGAACACAAAGACAACCCTACAGAGAATCCTTCAGGAAATACTCCACACAGAAGTATCAATCAATCTCAAGAGTCTACAAGAAGATCACAATAATCAAAACTACACCAGGCTCAAAAACTACTAAGCCAAAGAAAACACCAAACCACATAAGGCACCTAAACATGGCAGGAATTAAATTAAACCTCACAGTTATAATCTTAAATATTAATGGTCTTAACTCACCCATCAATAGGCACAAGTTAACAGGGTGGACAGATAAATGGAACCTTTGATTTGCAGTCTTCATGAAACCTATCTTATCACTAAAGACAAACACCTCCTCAGGGTGAAAGGATGGAAAATGATATTCCAAGCAAATGGAAATAAGAAATAAGCAGGTGTTGCTATATTAATATATGATAAAAACAGACTTCAAACCAAAAGCCATCAAAAAGGACAAAGAAGGGCACATCTTACTTACTCATCAAGGGGATGATCCAACATGAGAACATCACAATCATAAATCTATAGGCTTCACACACAGGTATACCACATTTTTTTTTTTTTGATCAAAGGCTCGGGGTTTATTCAGGCAGACATAACTTATATATAGAAGATAGAACTTTTTTGACAATGCTTACGTGCCTAAGGTCAGTTTCACCTAGGGTCGTATGTTAATCCCTCTATCAGGTGCCCGCTCCACCTAGGCTGTATACTAAACAATGCTTAGGATCAGGTGCTTACTCTATCTAGGCTGTATACTAAACAATGCTTTAGGATCAGGTGCTTACTCTATCTAGGCTGTATACTAAACAATGCTTTAGGATCAGGTGCTTACTCTATCCAGGCTGTATACTAAACAATGCTTAGGATCAGGTGCTTACTCTATCTAGGCTGTATACTAAACAATGCTTAGGATCAGGCGCCTTATCGATAAGGCCTTTGTATTAAGAGATTAGAGGATTAGAGATCACAGCTCACAAGGTCAAAGAGCAGCTGTGGCTCCCAACATCTCCTCCCTTCTTTTTATACTAAAGAGGGGGAGACCCACTATTCAGCGGTGGGCTTTTAACCAACTGGGGTAGTATTGACCTGACTCCTCCTGTGGGCTGTCATTTTTTGACCCACAATCTTAGCCCTTGGTACCTTTTGGGCAGGGGAGGCAGGGCCTATGTGATCATAATAGGTGCGGCACCAACCTCCATGCAAGTCAGGTTTTTCTCTCAGGGAATTCAGAAGCGGTCAGAAAGGGACCTTCCCTTGTGGTGCTTTGCCTCGCACCCATGTTGGTGCCCATATCGTACTCACTTTATTGTGAGCCAATATTCATAGGTCTGAATCCTATGCAGCTCCTAAAGGAGGGGAGACAAGGATGTATTCTATAATGCATACCTCTTTTTCTCCCCCTTCTTTATTTATTAAAAGAAGCGACTGTTCCTGTCTTAGGTTGTCAGAGGCAGAAGAACATCCTTACCTGTCATTGGACAAATGTATTATCCTTCAATACGTGCCCTGTCTTAGGTTGGATGTCTCCTCCCCTGATCTTACCCATCTCTGGCTGCCAGCCGGATAAATTCAGGGAGAATTAGTACAAGGTCTGAGGGAGCCAAGGACGTGTTCTATAATGCATACCTCAGACCTCTGCACGAACATTCACAATAGACTTCATTAGACACTTGAAGAAAATAGGCAATAGGCATAAGAGAAGCAGAAGGCAAACTCCCACAGCTGCAAAGCTGCCTATCCAGGAACTCAGAGAGTCCCAACCAGGCAACACAGACTTAATTGCAGCAAGTAAATCATCAGCAGCATTAATGCGTCAAAATCAAGATGACTGCTCTGTATAGCTAGAATTTCTGAATGTAAATTAACCAAATCTAACAAGATGTTATCATGGTGCCAAATTCCTTCTAAATGCATTTTGACCTTTACCCAATCTTCATAACTAGCATTGTAAGTTTTAGAGGTGATACAGATCCATTGGTAATCTGCATGGCATTCCAATTGAGCTCTAAATCTTCATACCTTGAATTTGCTCTCCTAAATAAGTCACTACATCAAACAAAGAATCTATTTTTTCTTCTAACTTCTTATCTATGGCTACTTGAGTTCCTAAAGCAACAGAAACATTTTTAGCTAGATTATTAACAAAGTGTGCAGTATGAACTTCTTGTGTAAGAGCAACAGCAGAAATAGTAATAGAAGCTAATAATGTAATAAATGCAACAATCCCAGCAATAATTAAACCTACAACTCTCTTTTGTCTACTTAAACTATTTTTAACCTCCTCTAGAATTTGAATACCCTTGTCAGAATACCAAGGCTTTGAAAGATTAACAGGAATCATAACAAATGCAGGTTGTTTGACAATCATTACAGTTTCAGAATTATGGGAAACACAATTGGACAGACTACAATTATCACAGGTAACATTAAACATTCCTTCAGACCCATGATACCAAGTAATATTTACATTTCCTAACATCAGGGCATAAGGCGGTGTACCACAGGCCATAACAGTTCCCTTTGGAAGACTACTTGAATTATTGCTGTCAGATGTAACCTTGATACCTCCCATAGCAGCAGCAATTTTCCACACATAAGTTTGCTGATGTCCATTGTCTGACCACCACAATCCTGAGGACAGTCCAGTAACACAATCATTAACCCATTCAGTTTTCACTGTAAGCAAGATGTAGATGACACCATATCAATCAGGATCAGCAATGTCCTCTTGTTTGATCTTGTGGCCTGCATACTAGACCAAACATTCTGGCAACCATCTGGCTCCATTTTCTTATTCCAGAAGACCGAGCGGGCGACTACAGTCCTCTTTTAAATTTCACTTTCTTCCGTGGATCCCGAGTTGATGTTGGCATTCCTCACTGAAGCCCCTCGTATTTGAGTCCCTGTTCCGGGCACCATGATTGGCCAGCCTGCAGCACAAAGATCGGAAATGGGCCTCGAAGGAGGGAGTGGGAATGAACCTGAGACAAGAACACAAGGAATGGAGCCAAGACAAGTTCTGATCAAGGCTCCTATACCACAATTTATACCTATACACCTATAGTTCACCTATAGGGCTGGATGGATTCTTAGCTGAATTCTATCAAACCTTCATTTAAGAACTGAAACCATTTTTTCTCAAACTGTTTCACATAATGGGAGAACAGGGAAAACTCCCCAACTCCTTTTTGAAGCTAGTATCACCCTAATACCAAAATCAGACAGAGATATGACAAGAAAGGTGAACTATAGGTCTATATCCCTGATTAATTTGGACTCAAAGATCCTGAACAAAATCCTTGCAAACCAATTGAACAACACATCAAAAGCATTATCCACCTTGATCAAGTAGGCTTCATGCCAGGAACAGAGGGATGGTTCAACATAGATAAATCAGTCATGTAATATACCACATAAATAAACTTACTCATAGGAACCACATGATTATTTCAATACTTGCAGAGATTGCCTTTGGCAAATTACAAGATCACTTCATGTTCAAAACACTGGAGACAATAGGTATGGAAGGTTCACATTGCAACACAATAAAGGCTAAGGATAATGCACTTAAAGCCCAAATAATACTTAATAAGGAAAGACCCATGGGATTATCATTGAAATAGGGACAAGACAGGTGCCCACTCTTACCACTGGTCTTCAACATAGTACTAGAAGTCCTAGACCAAGCAATAAGACAAGAGAAAGAAATAAAAAAATACAAATTGGAAAGGAAGAAGTCAAGTTAGCCCTATTTGTAGATGACATAATCTTATACATAAGTGACCTAAATGTCTCCATCTCAAAACTTCTTAAGGTAATTAATTCCTTCATTAAAGTGACAGGATACAAAATAAACACAGAAAAATCAGTAGCCTTTCTATATGCCATGGACAAATATAATGAGAAAGAAATTGATGAGGCTGTCTTACTTTCAATGACAACAAAAAGATTAAATACCTTGGAATAACACTAACCTAGGATGTGAAATGCCTATTAATGAAAACATAAAATACTCAAGAAAGAAATCAGGGAGCACTTGGGAAAATGGAAAGACATCCCATGCTCCTGGATAGGTGGAATTAATATTGTAAACATAGCAATTTTACCAAAACAATATACAAATTTAATGCAATACCATTAAAATGCCAGCATCATTTTTCACTGAGATAGAAATTTTCCCAAAATTCATGGGGAATGGCAGCTGGCCTTGGATATCCTCAGCAAAAGAAACACCTCTGGAGGTATCACCATACCTTATCTAAAGCTATATCACAAAGCCATAGTAACAAAAACAGCATGGTACCATAGTAAAAATAGAAATATAGAGCAATGGAACAGAACTGAAGACCTGGTATTTAGGTCATTCAATACAACTACTTGAGCTTTGGCAAAGGTGCCAATAATGCAGAATGGAAAAAAGCAGCATCTTCAACAAATGGTGCTGGAAATTGGATAACCATATATATATAAATGAAACTAGACCCACTTATATCACCATTCAAAAAAAATCAAGTCCCAATGAACTGAAGACCTCAACACAAGAATGGAAACTCTGCTCCTACTATAGGAGGAACTCTCCATGATATAGGAGTGGGGAAAAACTTCCTCAACAAAACCCAGTAGCCCAGGAATTTAAACAATCACTCAACCAAGGGGATCTCATGAAGCTGAAAGGCTTTTGCACAGACAAACATACTGTAAACAGAGCCAAAAGATTACCCACTGAATTGGAGAAAATTTACATTGGCTATACCACTGACATAGGCCTAATATCTACAATCTTCTAAGAAGTCAAAAAACTAAGCAATAAAAAAAAATCAAACAACCTACTCAAAAATGGAGCAGAGAATTAAGATATGTGTACTTATGTCACTAAGCACTCCTCTTAGGGCTGCCTTGATTGTATCCCAGAACATACATAATTGTGAGATGAAATATTCTATAATTAACTCTTAAATCCAATTGATGAGTGATAAAGTTTGGCTGTAAGTTTTATTAATGACTTTTAGTTTGTTATGCTTAATTAAAATTAAGACTGGAGCCTTGAAGTTCCTCACTAATATTGACTCTGTACAGATATCATCTTAAAACATTTTTTTTATTTTATGAAAATTATAGTCCCAATATTTGGTTTGTAAACATTTGTAATTGATATATCATCTTGATATTTTGATCTTTTTACTTATATATGTAAATTTCATCTCTTCTGACAAGGTTTTGTTTGCAGTCTACCTTACCAGGTGTGGGAATTGCTATGCTAACTTGTTTTTGGCATACATTTATTTGGTACGCTGGTTCCATATAATTTGCATTGCACATGCTCTCCCTCCCTCCCTCCCCCCTCCCCCCCCCCCGTGTGTGTGTGTGCGTGTGTGTGTGTGTGTGTGTGTGTGTGTGTGTGAATGAGGTGAGTTTCTTGGAGGCCACAAGAAGTTGGATATTATTTTAATTGTAATATGTATAGTCTTTTATATGTATGTCTTTTAGATGTTGAGTAATGGCAATTTGCATCTGCAGTTATTATTGAGAGGGATTTTGTTGGTAGTTGGTCAGTTGGTTGTTTAATTGCCAGTTATTTTTTTCTTCTGTTCTACTATATTTTGTGTCATGGGCTGTCTCCTGGATCTGGAAACATTGTTCATTCTCCTTTAAAATGTGTTCTTTATAAGGAATGGACTCCTTTTCTCCTTCCTCGTTGAAATATATTTCTTAAAGAATTTTCTGCAATGATGACTTTATTATCAATAATTGTCTCTGTGCATGTCTTAAAGAATTCTCAATTCTTCATCAATTTTAAGAGGGAAATTTACTGAGAATAACAGACTTACTTGGAAGTCATTTGCTTTGAAGAGCAGAAATATATCATTCTACACTTTTTTGATGTTTAAGGTTGTTGCTCAGTAATCTGATATCATTATGATGTATTTGTCCTTATGTGTAGTTGTTTTTTGTCTTAAAGCTTTTAGTATTACTTGTTTTCTTTACATTTAGTCATTGTGACTGTCATATGTCATGGAGAGGGTCATCTCGGTCATATGTAGGTGGGGTTCCAAATGCCTTGTCTATTTGGACATATATTTCCTGTTTGGGGTGAATCAGTTTCTTTTCTCATTGCTGTGGCAAAATACGTGACAGAAGCAACTAGTAGAAGAAAGGCCTCCTTTGTCTCACAGTTTGAAGGTATGACCCATCATTTTGAAAAAAATCATGGCAGCAAGAGGGCATGACATCGTCTTACTTTGTCTTTGCCCTCAGGAAGCAGAGAGCGATTCATGCCAGTGCTCAGCTTGTTTTTTTTTCATCCACCCCAGGGACCCACACCTTGTATGAATGGCACCGTTCATGTCAGCGTGGGTCATCTCACCTCATTAGCTCAACATAGAAGCCCCCCACAGAAATGCCAAGAGATTTTTTTCTGAGGTGATTGAAGATCCTACCCAGCTGACAGTTATCATTATCCATGTTTGGTCCACTCCTTGTCAAGTTAACAATTAAACATATCACTCTTAAGCCATAATCTCCTATGCATAATCCATACAGACAATTTTTTCCTCTTTGCAGCTTTTAAAAAAATTGATCCACATAGGCTATTAATGATAAACAGAAGTGATGTTCCCCAGTTATTTATCAAGAAATCTGTGTGAGGCTTACTTGCAAAAGATTGATGATAGTTCATGCCTTGCTGTGGAGCCCAAAGAGGGCCCTGAATTCAGAGCACCTCCATCTTCTGGGGCAGGGTGTAGTCACTCTGGAACTGACTGGTGTTTCCTGCATGGAGCAGGTGGGCAGAGTCCAATACTAGCTCCTTCTGGCTGCTGGCTGGGGTTTCCTGCAAATGTCATTTGGAAGCACTAAAACCCTTGAATATCTTAAACAATTTTGAGCAACAAAAATAAGTCTGATGGTATTACCATATTTGATTTTAACCTATATTAAAGAGCCGTAGTAACAAAAACAACTTCATATTATCACAAAACAGACACATAGATCAATGAAACAGAATAGAGGACTCAGATATAAGTCCAGGTAGCTACAGACACCTGATCTTTGACAAAAGTGCCAAAAACACTCATTGGAGAAAAGGCAGTCTCTTCAACAAATTATGCTGGGAAAATTGGATATGTATCTGTAGAAGGATGAAAGTAGATCCTTATCTCTCTCTATTCCCAAGAATTAAGTCTTAATGGATCAAAGATCTTAATATAATACCTGAGACTTTCAAACTGCTAAAGGAAAAAGTAGGGGAAACCCTTCAACATATCGGTATAGGCAATGACTTTCTGAATATAACCCAAGTTGATCAGGAAATAAAACCACTGATCAACCACTGGGATCTCATGAAATTAAAAAGCTTTTGTACAGCAAAGGACACTGTGGATTGATAAAAGAGGCAACCTACAGAATGGCAGAAAATCTTTTCCAGCTATACATCTGACAGAGATTTAGTGTCCAGGATATACAGAGAACTCAAAAAACTAAATAATAAGAAATCAAGCAACCCAATTAAAAAATGGGCTATGGAACTACACACAGAGTCCTTAGAAGAAGAAATACAGATGGCATATAAACATCTAAAAATGTTATACAGGGCTGGAGAGATGGCTTAGCAGTTAAGCGCTTGCCTGTGAAGCCTAAGGATCCTGGTTCAAGGCTCGATTACCCAGGACCCACGTTAGCCAGATGCACAAAGGGGCTCACTCATCTGGAGTTCATTTGCAGTGGCTGGAGGCCCTCTCTCTTTCTCTCTCTTTCTCTCTCTATTGCTCTCAAATAAATAAAAATGAACAAAAATATTTAAAAAATGTTCTGTATCCTTTGCCATCAGGGAAATGCAAATGAAAACTACTTTGATATTCCATCTCAGTACTTTCAGAATGGCTACCATCATGAAAACAAATGACAATAAATTCTGGTGATGTTGTGGAAAAAAAGGAACCCTTCTACACTGTTGGTGGGAATGCAATATGGTCTAGCCACTGTGGAAATCAGTGTGGAGGTTCCTGAGACAGCTGAAAAAAATTTATCATACAACCCAGATATACCACTCCTAGGCATATATCCTAACAACTTGTCTGGCTGCCTTAGAGATACCTGCTCAACCATGTTTATTGATGCTCTAGTCACAATAGCTAGGAAATGGAACCAGCCTAGATGTCCGTCAACTGATGAGTAGATAATGGTGGTGTGGCACACTTATACATTATGCCATTATAATTTTCTCCCTCCACACTTTCCCTCTGCAGCTCCACTCTCCATCATATCCTTTCCCCTTCTCAATCAGTCTCACTTTTATTTTTTATTAGATATGGACATACTTAGTATGTAAAAAACACATGTTGGTACCATCCTTTCCCTCATACCTGCTCCTTTTCTGAAGAGGCCCTCCTCATTGGGGCTGTAGTTAACCCCATGGGGATTGTGGGTCTGCATTTTTGCAGCAGCTGTCAGTTATGGGGGAGAGGCAATGTCTCTGTGCATAATGTCCCAACTTGTGGTTCTAACAATCTTTATGCTCCCTTTTCCACAAAGTTCCCTGAGCCAAGTTGGGTGTGTTTTAAGTCTATTTTAGTGATGGGCTCTTAGGATCCTTTGGATTTCTGCTTTGATAGGTGATGAATGTCTGATAACACCAGATAGAGAAGTACACAACAGACCAATGGAATGTTTCTATTCAAGGCCATCATGGTCAACCAATAAGTTTATTGCAGTTAGTTACAGGAACATGAGTGACTCAATAGCAGGTATGACAGTGAGACATTTCTTTGACAAATAATGTATAGCTTTGCCATTGAAGAGTTATACCCAATGCATGGACAACTCCTGAAAATCTGTACATTGAAACAACCATCTTTAATGATAAATGAAAAGTTTTACAATTGAAATATGTCAAGGTGCAATGCCTGGACATCTATACTACCAGAGTCTCAAATCTCAACCTAATGTATATCTTCTGTGTAATCTCTCCAGGGCAGAAGTCTGATGTAGTGCTGAGATCAGCTACTGACCGCATTTTGACAAGTATTTCTCACTATGGAAAGGTATGTAGTAAATTGCAAAATGAACTTATTATTCCTCATGAGTATGAAAGGACAAATAGCTGGGTAGCAGGATGATAAAATAGCATAATTCCCTGCAGTCTTTGGATTTTCTCAGGTATATAGAATCCATAAAGGGCCAAAAAGTTATTCAACCAATAAAATAACACAAAGCAAATTACCAGCAAAAGGATGCTGTGAGTGGCTTTGGTTTCAGGAGATGGCTGGGAGCAGAGGCTGTGGTTGTGGACATGCTGGGTTCTCCTATTATGCCTGAAAAGGAGTTTCACCATGCCAAGACTGGTTAACATCATGAGGAACACAAGGAGGAGATCTCAAGTGAATATGACTGTGAAAAATTACCATGCATTTTCATCCCTAAACTCCCTGGTTTGATAGAAAGCATGAACGTATCCCTGGCCAACATGACTGGAATTGTTCCTGGCTATTACATACTCAATGATCTCAGTATGGATGAGCACATTCATGGCCCAGGACAAAACAGCTCCTTACTTTCTAAAGGATATGTTCTTTGTTGAAAATCAAAGACAGGGATGGTGCCTGGGTCCCCCAACTCCTGGTTCCCCTGCTCCATAGGGTGCACGTGCTGGCTTGGGTACCCTGGACCTTGCCTATGGAAGCAGAAGCAGGCCCCTCATTTTCTTGGTCCACCTTTTTGATTAAAGGGCCCCTGAGTCCCCAACCAACAGATCCCATGTTCTTGAGAGTGGAGTTAATAGGCCAGATCTCCCTGTTCCCATCCCACCCCCATAGTTCCCTGGTTCTGTTTCCCATGCTGTTGGCTTGGGGCTACCTTGACCCTGTGGGCTTTGTGAAGAAGCAGACCCCTTGCTCTGCCTTCCTGATTGTGTGGTCCCCAGTTCCCCAACTCCCAGATCTCCTTTTACTGATGGTGTACACATGGAGTAAGTAGGCCAGAGCTCCCAGTTACTTGCCCACCACCCATTTCCTTGGTCTTGGTACCCCTGCTGCTGCCTTAAGGGTGGCCTGGTCCCTGCTTATGGGCTGTAGAAGTGACAGAACATCCAAGCAGAAAACCAATAGGGAAATAATAGAGCTCAACAACACCATAGATCAACTAGACCAAAGAACATCCACCGATCTTTAGACCCCAATTCTACAGAACACACATTCTCCTCAGCAGCCCATGGAACCTTTGTCCAAAATAGGTCATATATTAAGCCATAAAACCTTCCTCCACAAATTCAAGAAAATTAAAGTAACTTCCTGCACCATATCAGATCACAATGCTCTAAAGCTAAAAATTAACAAGAGATGCTTCAGGAATTCCACTAACTCCTGGGTAGTGAACAACACACTTTTTTATGGCATCATTATTTGCAAGGAATGGGTGCACCAAGGCCTCTTGCACTGCAAATAAACACCAGATGCTTGTTATCTGGCTTTATTTATTTATTTTTTCAGTTTTTTTCTTTATTGACAGGTTCTATAGTTATAGGCAATAAACCATGGCATTTCCCTCCCCCACTTTCTCTTTGCAACTCCACTCTCCATCATATTCCCTCTTCTTGATCAGTCTCTCTCTTAATTTGATGTTATCATCTATTACTCCTATTATGATGGTCATATGTAGGTAGTACCAGGTACTGTGAGGTCATGGATATCCAGGCCATTATGTGTCTGGAAGAATGCATTGTAAGTAGTCCTTCCTTTGGATCTTACATTCTTTCCACCACCCCTTTTGCAATGAACCCTGAGCCTTGGAAGGCATGATGGAGATATTTAAGTGTTGAGCACTCCTCTGTCATTTCAACTCAGCACTATGAAGACTTCTGAGTCATCCCAGGGTCACCACTATCTGGAAAGAAAAGCTTATTTAACTAAAATGGAGAGTAGCATTAATACATGGTTGTGAACATTAAGAAAAGTGCTCACTGGGCAGTTTGGCAAGCATAGTATATACATTTAGCTGAACATTAGCAGACGTTACACCCCTAGGGCTCATGACTACTCATATCATATTTTTTCAGTATTAGTCATGTATTCCCTCCATTGGAGTGGGCCTCTAGTCCAATTAGAGAGTGGTTGTTTTCCCCTTTAACAAACATGCCACTATTGCACCCATTGGCTCATTTGACTTGGGTGACCAAATTTAATGCTTGCAGTGTCCACTGTTGGTTATTTCCACTGGTGAATTTTCTCTCCCATGAAACTGCAAGCAGTATAGCTCTTTACAGCTTTCTGTCTGTCAGCTGCTTTACACAGAGGAGCTTTTCAGCTCAGCTCCTGCAGAATTTCAGCAATAAGGTCTTATCATCTATTCCTGGTTTGAAACCAAGAGCCTCAGCAATGGATTGTATTGTTTTGGTGACATCAGGGACCTCCCTGGGCAACAACTTACTGTAAAGTATCCCATCCCTGGCACTGAAAATTTTCTCATAACAACCTATGGCTTCTGGGTGTGCCATTGTTCAAAAACTAGGTTTTAATATGACTTATTCATACCTTCTTAGATTTTCATTAGCCCTCCCCCACCTTTTCTTTACTCATTCTCTTCCCTGACTTCACTTAGGCCTATCTACCCTCATTAACCTGTTCTCATACTTACATATATACAATACCATCCTCTTAAGTAACCCCCCCATCCATTTCTATTCCCTTTATGCCCTCTTTCTAGGTTGATGGACTCTGCTACGGAGTTTTATTCCAACTTACATAGAAGTTCAATCATTTGTAGCTAGGGTCCACATATGAGAGAGAACATGGGATGGTTGGCTTTCTGAGTCTTGGCTACCTCACTAAGTATAATCCTTTCCAGATCCATCCATTTTCCTGCATTTTTTTACTGATCAGTAGAACTCCATTGTATAAATATGCCACATCTTCATTATCCACTCATTAGTTGTGGGACATCTAGACTGGTTCATTTCCCAGCTATTGTGAATAAAGTAGTAACTAACATGGTTGATCAGACATTTCTAAGGTACTGAGACATGTCCTTAGGATATAAGCCTAGAAGTAGTATAGCTGGGACATATGGTAAATCTATTTTTAGCTGTCTTAGAAATCACCACACTGATTTCCACAATGGCTGGACCTGATTGCATCCCCACCAACATGTAGAAGGGTTCCTCTTTCTTGTTTTGCATCCTCACCAGCATTTATTGCCATTCGTTTCCATGATGGTAGCCATTATGACAGGAGGGAGATGAATCTCAAAGTAGTTTTAATTTGTTTTTCCCTGATGGCTAGAGTTACACACATTTAAACAATAAATGTGTTTTGGAAGAAATAAAAAAAGAAATTGTAAAATTTCTGGAACTGAATGACAATGCGAACACAACTTACTGAAACATGGGACACAATGAAGGCAGTCCTTAGGGGGAAAATTCATATCACTAAATGCTTTCATAACAAAGACAGGGATCTCAAATTAGTAACCTAACCATCTACCCAAGGGCATTGGAAAACAAGAATAAGCCAACCCAAAGAGTTCCAGATGGAAAGAAGTAATCAAGATCAGAGCAGAAATTAATGAATTGGAAACTAAGAAAACAGTTAAGAAATATGATGAAACTAAGTGCTGGTTCTTTGAAAAATAAAGAAGATTGATAAACCCTTGCCAATTTGGTCAAGGAAGAAAAGAGAGAAGTCTCAAATTAATAAAATCAGAAATGAAAAAGGAGAGGTCATAACAGACACCAGTGAAATTGGAAGAATCTTGAGGGCATATATCCAAAAGCACTACACCACAAAATTCTCACTGAACTCACACAATCACTTAAAGACAAACGCGGCAAGGTGTCACTTATCTGTGCTTCCTAACCTGGACCAGCTTGAGTTGTGCACATTCCTGACAGGTAAATGAAGACACAGACAATAGGCGTGGAAGGGCTTGGGGTTAGGGGAAAGGGAGGATGGAGAAAAATGAACATGAAACTAAATCCACACTGAGTTGGCACCATAGAAACCATTATCCTTGGAGACAGACTAAAAGATATATCCCACATCAGGAGTAAGGGGGGAGCTCCTCATAAGAAGGGACCTGGAGAGGGTGGGATGAAGTCTAAGGTTAAAATTATTTTTTGTCTCTGGCCTGTAACTCCCAGTACCAGAAGTTGTTGCTACCCACAAGGAGCATTGGAGAGACCTATGAGGGCCCCCAAACAAGACAGTTTTCTGTTAAAGCACTTGATTACCCACCTGAGTTAAAAGGTAAGACTATATTGCTGAAGACACCATATGCTACTGACAGAGAGCATGGAGAGACCTGGTTGGAATCCAGAAGAGAGACAGACCCCAGACAGCCTATCTAGTGCTGGAAAGTGATACAGGAGCAATTGAGGAAAAGTGGCCAACAGCAGTCTGAACAACCAGAGGTCTAAGCTACTCAGAAGCAAATACCATGACAGGATGCACATGCCAGGGCAATAGTGGCACATAGCCTTGGTGGGTAACCAATAGCTTTCTGATCGGCTGAGAGATCTGTTAAATACAAAGGAACCCCTATCTAGAATTGGGGACCAGATCAGAATCCTGTGGAGACAAAGATTATACTCTCCAGTGTCAGGTTCTCACTAGTCTTTGACTAAAGGAAGGGTTACTTATATCAAATTCTCCCCAAATTAATAATGCTTATCCCAATTAAACTATGCTGACTTTATTCTCTGTTGGAGAATCTGTTCTTCTTTTTCAGAAGATAGCAAGACCCAAGGAGATAAAATACCCCTTGCACCTCAGCCAAGCCACTGAAACTGCAGAGACAAGCAAGAGTGCCACTTCCAGGTTAAGTCTGATAATCAGCACCACAGTGAAGGGGATAGACCCTGAGGATACTCAACACTTACCAAAGCAGAGATCCAGATGCTTCTAAGAGCTCACCACTGATATATACTTAAAATTATCCTACCTTGGTTTAAAGAAGTTTGTGGAAGTGGGGGCAGAAAAATTGTAAGAGGCATAGGATGAGACATCATGCTCAGAGACATTCCCCCCCCCCACAAATAACTGCTTCCACAATGCATAACCAATAACCCAATAAGAAATACCAGCAACCCCATTGAGGAGCATTCCCAGTTGATTCGGGGCAAGGACAAGGGAAATGAATGTACCAACACATGATGTATCCATACAAAATATGTTGTTAATAATAATAAAAGAAAAATATATTGTCATTCTGAAAATTAAAAATTTTACATGTTGCACTGTTAATCACTTTAAATTTTTAAATATTATGAATCAGATAGCTCATTTGTTTTCTTAAGAAGTAATACATTTCAATTAAAAAATCCACCAATTATTACAAATTCTAGTTGAACGTACCTATCTGAACAGAAATTTTAAAAAGGCACATTTTAAAGGAGGATATGATAAGCCTCTTTATTTTCTATCATTGCCTAATAAGTGGTTCAAATAGGAAATGTCCAAGACAGCCTCATGTGTTTGTGGTTAAGCACCACACTTCATAGCCAGCTGATGGAGCCTTTTGAAGCAGTCTTGCTAGAGGAAGTGTGTCACTGGGAGTGAGCCTTGAGATTTTATATCCCAGTTCAGCCTGCCAGTGATAGACAGCTTCTTTATTTTACTTCCTCTCTGTTTATGTGACAAGGTGTGATGAGTCTGTCTGCTCATGCCATACTTCCTCTGCCATGAGTGAAGCTTCACCTCAAAACTCTAAACTGGAAATTAAACCTTTACTTTCATAAAAAAGTCAAAGACAGTAATGTACATAGTTTAACATTTTTTGTCTCGTAAGAAATCTCAGGGCTACCATGGATGTTCTAAGACATTTATTTTAAGTGTTCATAACTTAGTGGAGAGCTGTGGACATGGACAAATGAAGACATAGCTGCTACTGACCATTCCATGGTGTTCAGCACATCTTCACAAAACTGCATTTTCTGCAACATCTGGCAATCATATCATGATGAGATGCAGTCTAACGGTGATTCCATAGCACTGGAGTCTGAAATCTCAATCCCTTGTGTATCTCCTGTATCATTTCTGCAGGGTAGAGATCTAATGTGGTGTCAAGATCAGCTACTGAATGCATTATAGATACAAGTATTTCTGAGTATAGAAAGGGATGAAGTAAATTGCAAAATGATTTTATTATTCCTCATGAGTAAGAAAGGGCAGATCAATGGGTAGCATGATGATAAATAGCATTAACTCCCTCCAGTCTTGGAATTTTCTCAGGTATATAGAATCCATAAAGGGTGACAAAGTTACTCAAACAATAAAAGAACAAAACAACTTACCAGCAAAAGCAAAAGGATGCTGTGAGTGGCTTTGGTTTTAGGAGATGCCTGGGAGGAGAGGCTCTGGCTGTGCACATGCTGGGTTCTCCTATGATGTGTGAAAAGGAGATTCACCATGTAGAGGCTGGTTGACAACATGAGGACCACAAGGAGGAGATCCCGAGTCAATATAACAGTGAAAAGTGACCAAGAAGCCTCAAGCCTAAACTCCCTGGTTTGACAGAAAGCATGAACATATCCCTGGCCGGCATGACTGGCATTGTTCCTGGCTATTACAAGATGAATGACATGAATGTAAATGAGCAAGTTGATGACCCAGGAGAAAAAGAAAGAGGGAAAGATCCAGGTAGAGAGTTTAGGTTTCAGCCACGCCCACTTAGAGTTACTGGGACAGATGGCAATGGCTTGAAATGTGCTCAGAATAGAGGTAGTACAGATGGAAAGACCCCGGTAACTCTGTAGATATACAAGACTGCCTTACAACCAGCATCACTGAGAAAATGTCTCACTCCAAAGGATGATGCGATATCAGGTATCAACAAGAAGACAATTGTCAAAGTATTAGCCATTGTCAGGTGCATAAAAATCACATCCATAGGTTTCTTCAGATAACATTGATCTAAGAAGATGTATACATATGATAGGTAGAGCAACGAGTTTCCTATGTCGCCGATAAAGAACTCAGATGTGAGGAAAATCCTCAAGGTCGTGACACTTGGTAACATGATCAGAATGATGCTTTAGATATTATCAGGTTTGTGTGGACTACATTGAAAATAAATGGACTGTTCAAAAAGAATTTTTAAAATTATGTTTGAGGAAAAATACTCCAATTTATAGTTCACAAGTAAAGAAAGGTGGTAGAATATCCAATTTCTTTTCATTTCAGGTCCTGAGATCACATTACTGGAATTGAATGTCAGGGATTTCTGAGACCCTTACAGGATACAAGGATCTGAGAAGCAGGGAGAATTCAATGTAAACATCCTGAATTCTTCTGTGTTAAGCAGGACGACATGTTGGCCTATGTGTGAGAGAAATTTGTATGTCATAAGACAGTTTCATTAGGTGTTTCAGATTATGTTTTTTTTCTTTAGCTGTGTTTCAATGCTCCAACATTTCTAAAGTGCATGTTATATTTCTTTTATAAAAACACAGTAATATACATACTTTAACATTTAACATAAAGCACTGAAATATCTCACACCCTCCAAGGCTCAGGGTCTATTGTGGAAGAGGTGGCAGAAAGAATGTAAGAGCCAAAGGAAGGGTACCACTCCTTACATACAACTGTCTGGACAGAAATTGGCTTCGATATCCAAGACCTTGCAGTGCCTAGCAATACTCACACAAGACCCTAATAATAGGAGAAAAAGATGATGACATCAAATTAAAAGAGAGACTAATGGAGAGAGGGAGGGGATATGAGGGAGAGCAGAGTTATGAAGGAGAAAGTGGGGAAGGGGAGGGGAATAACATGACTTGTAGTCTGTAAGTATAGAAGTTGTCAATAAAAATACATATATTAAGACAAGTGCAGTGGTGGCACACAGCCATGGTGGGGAACCAACTGCTCTCAATTTGGCTAACTGATCCCCTCACAGGTATGGGACCCATAGCTGGAGCTGGGAAACAAGTCAGAACCAGATCCAAACGTAAACCCACTCTCCAATATCAAACTACCATCAATTGTGGGCTACAAGAGGGCCTACACGTATTAAATTCTCTATTAAAAAAAAAAAAGTAAGGGTTATCTCATTTGTCCTGGTGCTAACTTACTCTCCGTTGGAGAATCTGCTTCTCTTTTTCAGATAGATGTAGATCCTAAGGAGAGAGCCACCCCATCATACCTCAAAAGGGCCCCGGCTGAAACTAAGAAAAATTGGAGAAGCAAGCAAGGGGGCTGTTTTCCTGATGAACCGGATACCAGCACAAGGGGGAAGGAGATCAGCACAGAGAAGAATCAACTCCTACCAAATCAGAGAGCCAGAGCCTCAGAGGCCCCCAACACCTCATCACTGAAGCAGACCAAAAATGAACCCAACATGGCTCAGGGAAATTTTGCGGAAGAGGGGGCGGAAAGAATGTCAGAGTCACATGTTGGGTCATGATATGCAGAGACATTTAGCTTACCCATAACTGTGGGCTAACTCCACAATGCATGACCTGTATACCTCAACAAGGAGGGGCCAAGGGGAGGGGGTAGGTCACGGATGAGCCTAATAATGGTACCAAACTGACTGTATTTGCTGAATACAGAACTGACTAATAAAGAAAAAAGAAAAAAGAAAAAAAAATACATATATTAAGAAAGACAATTTGACCACTGATGAAAATATTTTCAAACTGCAAGAAAGATTCAGACACATTCATATTCTAAAATCACAGCAACAAGTTATGCAGAGGTAGAAAAAACAAGTACGGAATTTAAAATATCAATGAAAATCACATTTCAATCACATTCATTGAGCAAAATACACAGGACAGCCACAGTATGAGCCAGGATGTTTCAATTTGTCCAAAAACATATCTGAAGATGTTATCACAAGGAAATGTTATAGGGTTACAATTATGTACATATTTTTCTCAATTTTTTGGTTCTGTATTTTGTTTATGAATAATATCATTCCTTTGTATCTCATCTATTTAAATTATTATTTGTCAAGATAAAAACACTTATAAATAAAAGGGATAAATGTAGGAAAATTCCCTTGGGTGTCTAGACTAAGCAGTCATACCTACAGTGAAATTCACCACCCAGAATTCCATGGAGAATTATAGTGATAATGAGGGAGGTGATGGTATGAAAATACACTAGCCACAGATAGATGTGTGAGCTACAGTGTACGTTTATAAATATACATCTTGTATAGGTGATTACAAACTTCTAAATATAATTAAAATGCACATAAATCCATGTTAGTGGGCATATGATATTTGAAGTAGAGGGACTGGGAAATTCTAAAGCCTGTCACCGAGTCTGAGTGAGACAATGATCAAGAGATAAAGGGCTTCTCTGTCACTCTCACCTTTGTGAAATCAAATGAGTTTTCCCTGATCCCAGCTGGAATACAGAGGAGAGTAATTTGAAGAATATTCCTGGATCTTGAGAAAAGAGAGATTACAAAGTTGATGAATGCAAATAAGACATGGTCCTCCAGGGCTGGAGAGATGGCTTAGAGGTTAAGGCACTTGGCTGCAAAGCTGAAAGACTCATGTTTGACTCTCCAGGTCCCACTTAAGCCAGATGCGCAGCGAGGCAAGTGAAAAAGGCCGCACATGTGCACAAGGGGACACATGTCTGGGGTTTGATTGCAAGGGTGGAGGTCCTATTATGGCAGCTCTCTCTCTCTCTCTCTCTCTCTCTCTCTCTCTCTCTCTCTCGCATATAAAATGGCCAGTCTGTGGCTGGAGGGGTGGCTTAGCAGTTAAGGCCCTTACCTGCAAAGCCTAAGGACCCATGTTTGACTTCCAGATACCACATAAGACACAGGTACAAAGGTGAGGAAAGCACAAGGTGCCAAATACTGACTAGGTGGCAGAAGCAACTGGAGTTCCATTGCAGTGGCTGAGGCCCTGGCATGCCAATTCTCTCTCTCTGTCTATGTCTCTAAAAAAGGACTCTAGTTTGTTGGGCTTATCTGAAAAAATGGTCTTTTATTTGTTATTTCCCCAGTCTTATTATTTTTCAAAATGCCTGCATATGAGAACAAGCCACCACAGACACAGTGGCTGAAAGTTCAAGTAAGGAAGCAGCAGATCCCACAACACACTAAATGCACTTTGTTAGGGGCTCATAGACAGGAGCCTGTTCTGAGTGCCAGGGAGACAGGGCGATGCCCGCCTCTGGAGGGAGGAGCAAGAGATTTGTATCTGACCCAGAGAGCAACCTGCTATCTTAAGGCCCTGCTGATTTCTGCAATACTATTAAAGGTCCAGGTTTGATTATGAAATACACCAGCTGTCAACGGACATCATAAGATCCTGACCCCCCCTCCGCTCTGTGTGTTATTGTTTAATGGATATAGGGTCACATATCCAAGGCTGTCTTCAAATTTATTATGTAGCTGAGAATGACTTTCACTTCTGATAGCCCTGGCTCCATCCTCCTGAGTGCTGCTTTGTGTGTTTTTGAGACAATGTTTGGAAATGTATTTTAGGCTTTCACAGAATTTGTCATTCTTCTGCCTCAGACTTCCAGGTTCTGGCTTTATAGTGCTAAGACTCCAAAGACTATTTATGGATATTGTTACTGCATATTAATTGTACAAAATAATATATTTTTTAAAATTTTAAAATTATTTTTAAAAAATATATTACAATAATTTAGTATGTGCATACATTGTGCTTTGATCATATTTACACCTTTATTACTCTCTTTATCCCCTGAAGTCATACTCAATTTCCACTTTCACACCTTGAATCGCTCCTTTTACTTTTATGAAGATTCCATACAGGAGAGAACAGGAAAAGCTTATATCTGTGAGTCTGGGTTGTATGTCCTAAGATAATGACCTCCAGTTCCAACAATGAACCTGTAAACAAGAGGATTTTTCTTGGGGCTGGAGTGATGGCTCAGTGGAAAGGCACTTGCTGGCCAAGCAGGAGAGTCTGAGAGAACCTGAGAAGTCTATGACCACCTGAGTGTGATCTCCTAGCATCTAGGTTTTAAAAAAAAAAAAGCAAGACGTATCTATGCACACCTATAACTCCAATACTGCAGGCAGCTGAGATCAGAGAACTGGTGGTGCTCCCAGTCAGCTCTGGGTCGAGTGACAGATTTCATCTCAAGAACACAAGCAGATCAGCAAAAAGAGGAAGACATTCAATGTCTTCCACTGGCCTCTGAATTAGTGGGTGTGGGGCACCCACATGTCCATGCATGTGTGTTTACACGATTTATGTCACATCACAGAGCATTGCACTTACTATACACACAGTCACACACAAAAAAACTTCATTATGTAGAAATCCCATTGTGTGTTTGCACCATATTTTCATCAAGCATTCATCCACTGATAAAAACTTAGGCTATTCCATATCTTATCTGTTCTGAACAATGTTTTGATAGACTTGGTAATACAGGAATTGTAAACAAGCTGAAAAGCTGTGCTGTAGCAGAATAAGTGCATTGCATTGTAAATCTTTGTTAAGTGATTGTGGGCCATCCTTATTACTTTCTGTAAAACTGCAGAAGATTAATAACTTCAAATCCTATTATGTTTGGAAAGCCAGGGCCATCTGTTAGACAAAGTGGAGGTTCCAACCATGTTAACTCTCATGGTGTGAAACTGGATCCCTACACTTGTCCCTAGTTTTTATTTCCATTTAAGGAGAATGCAGCATCATTCATTCAAGTGTTATCTGTCAAATTTCACTCAGAGAACTAAAAACTGATAAATAGTTCTTCATGAAAAACAATTCAAACAGTCCCATTTTATTTTATATTGTTAGAATATTTGTGGGAGTTTGAGGTCCTCCCATAGATTCAGGTGTTATTAAAATTGAGTTTTCAGCTTCTGCCCCCAGCACTCAGACTCCTGTTAGGGAGGCTGACCTCCTCACTGGGGCCCGGTCTGAATTCTAGCCTAAGGCTACGGAGTAAGCTCTGGGTGTCCTGCAGCTTCAGTTGAACCCTCTGGCTGTGTGCTTGTGTCTTTCTGTGCTTGGATATGTGAATGGAAGCCATCTTCTTTTGCCATCAGTGGAACTTTCTCTGGATCTATAAGCTTTAAATAAATCCTTTCCTACATAAACTGTGTCTGGTTTGGAATTTCATCCCAGCAGAGTGGGATGAACAATAGTAATCATTTCTCTGCTTTCTTTCTTAGAGCATAAATTTTATTATGTAGAGTTTTGTTGCTTACTGCTTTGATTTTCTTATTGGATTTAAATGGTCATATAAAGTAATGGGCTTTGTTATGAAATTTTGTGCATATTTTATATTTATTGATCTTCTTCTCCCATTCCCCTCCCTGCTCCTCAGCCAACCCTGCTGGCTTGCCTCCCTAGTGCTGGGATTAAAGGAGTACACCACCACGCCCCGCTCAAATTTTTTTTTTATTAACAACTTCCATGATTACAAAAATATCCCATGGTAATATCCTCCCTCCCCCCACTTTCCCCTTTGAAACTCCATTCTCCATCATATCCCCTCCCCCTCTCAATCAGTCTCTCTTTTATGTTGTTGTCATCATCTTTTCCTCCTATTATGATGGTCATGTGTAGGTAGTGTCAGGCACTGTGAGGTCATGGATATCCAAGCCATTTTGTGTCCTGGGTGGAGCATGTTGTAAGGAGTCCTACCAGATACATATCCAGTTTTTCCAGCACCATTTGTGGAAGAGGCTGTATTTTCTCCAATGAGTATTTTTGGAAGTTTTGCTGAAGATCAGGTGGCTATAGCTACTCAGACTTACTTTTGGGTCCTCTATTCTGATTCATCGATCTACATGTCCGTTTTTGTGCCAGTACCATGGTGCTTTTGTTACTATGGCTGTGTAGTATAGGTTAAAATCAGGTATGGTGATACCATATTCATATTATTTTTGTTGCTCAACATTATTTTAGATATTCAAGGTTTTTTGTGCTTCCAATGAATTTTGGGATTTTTTTTTCTTTCTGTGCAGAATGTCAATGGAATTTTGATGGGGATTGCATTAAATGTGTAGATTGTTTTAGGTAAAATTGCCACTTTCACAGTATTGATGCTTCCAATCCAAGAACATGGGATTTCTTTCCATTTCCTAGTGTCTTCTGCAATTTCTGTCTTGAGTGTTTGGAGGTTTTCATTATAGAGATTCTTCATTGATCCATTTATCATGTAGAAGTGTACTGTTTAGTTTCCATGATTTTGTGTATGCTGTATAGCTTTTCTTGCTATGGATTTGTAGTTTAATACCATTGTGTTCAGATACAATGCAAGGAATTATTTTAGTTTTCCTGTATTTGTTAAGATTTGCTTTGTGCCCTAATATATGTTCGAATTTAGAGAATGTTCCATGTGCTACAGAAAGAATATGTATTCTGCAGCATTTGGGGTGAAACATTCTGTAGATATCTGTTAGGTCCACTTGTTCTATGACCTCATTTAATCTAGATTCTTCTCTGTTTATTTTTTGCTGGGATGATCTGTCAGTTGATGAGAGTGTGGTGTTGAAGTCACCCACTACAACTGTATTTGATGTTATCTGTGACCTTAGTTCTAGCAATGTTGGTTTGATGAAATTGGAATCCCCAATATTAGGTGCATATATTTAAGATTTAATGTCCTCCTGTTGGAGTGTTCCTTTCATCAATATAAAGTGACCTTCCTTGTCTATCCTAACTAATATTTGACTGATGTCTTCCCTGTCAGATATCAGGATAGCGTCAACTGCTTGTCTTCTAGGCCCATTTTCTTGAAACACCATTTTCCAACCTTTTACCCTAAGACAGTGTTCATTCTTTGTGGAAATGTGAGTTTTCTGGAGGCAACAAATTGAAGGATCCTGCTTTTTAACCCAGTCTGCAAACCTATGTCTTCTGGTTGAGGCATTGAAGCCATTGAAATTAAGAGTTATTATTGAACAGTGTGTATTTATTATTGCCATTTTTCTTGTTTTGTAGTTCATCTGGTTTTACCTTTGCTCTCTTGTATTAAATAGTATTTCAGTATGGTTTATATTTTTTCCAGGTTCCTTATATGTGTGATTTTCTTTCTCTTCAGCAAGGAGGATTCTTTCAAGTATTTTCTGTAGAGCTGGTTTTGTCTTCAAATATTCCTTTAGCCTGCTTTTGTTGTGGAACGTCCTTGTTTCCCTGTCTACCTGAATGGATAGCTTTGCAGGATAAAGTAACCTTGGTTGATAGTTGTTGTCTTTCAGAACTTGGAATACATCATTCCAAGCCCTCCTGGCTTTTAAAGTTTGTATTGAGTAATCTGCTGTTATCCTGATAGGCTTGCCTTTGTATGTGACTTGATTTTTCTCTCTAACTGCTTTCAATATATTTTACTTGGTTTCTGTGCTTTGTAGTTTAATTATAATATGTTGGTGAGAGGTTCTTTCCTGATCTTGTCTGTTTGACTTTCTATAGGCTTCCTGTGTCTGTATTTGCATAACTTTCCCTACTTGGGGGAAGTTTTCTTCTATGAGTGTGTTGAAAATACCTGTTGTACCTTTGGAGTGATGTTCTTCTCCTTCTACTATGCCCTGAGTTCTTATGTTTGATCTCTTCATAGTGTCTTTCATGTCTTGAAAATCCCATTTATGCCTTCCTATTAGTTTGTCTTTGTCTTTATTGGCCGGTATTAGATATACCATTTGGTCTTCTAGTTTAGATGTTCTATTATCTTCTTGATCCATTCTACTGGTGAGACTTTATACAGAGTTTTTTTATTCAACTTACTCTGTTTTTCATTTCTAGCATTTCTGATTGGCATTTGTTCATTATTTCTATTTCCTTACTCTTGTCTTGTATTGACCTCCTTATTTCATTGAGTTGGTTTCCTGTGTTCTCCTTCAGGAGTTTGTTTTCTTCTTTGATTCATTTGAGTATAGATGAAATCTTTTTTTAAAATCTTTTTCTGGCATTTCATCTAAAACAGTCTCACTGGGGATCATTTCTGATGGAGTTATGATTTTTTGGTGGGGTTGTATTGTTTTGATTCTTTGTGTTTCTTGTATTATAATGTAGGTATTTTTGCATCTTCAGTTAATTTGATGCTTGGCTTTTCTAATTATATGCAGTGTTCTTAGCCATGTAAACCTGACTTTATGTATCTTCAGTGTAGGAGATTAAGGTGCCAGGTGTAATTGTTATACTCCAAGAGAAATGGCAGAAGTAAGCCTAGGTGTTGAGTTTGCCTGCTATACAAGGATTATAGTAGACTGGATGAAGCAATAACTGCCAAATTCTAAAATTCCATAGAGCATTATATACATTTCATTAAAACCAGCACAGACTATGTATATAAGCATGGGGATTAAAACAAACAGATAAAATAAAGCCAATGTCCCTAAGGGTGTGTGTTGTTCGACACCCTTAATCCTGTCAACTAGGAGGTTGAGACTTCTAGTCTGAAATGGGTTCCAAGTCAACCAGTCAGACCCTCCTTGAATAATGACAGAAGAAAAGGACCAAGGCCCTAAAAATCAGGAAACATCAAAGGCAACAATAGTCAACACCAAAATACAGCGTATTTGAGAAGGGTAAAGCCAACCAAGAATATACCATTCAAATGTAATATACAACCATTCCTGACATGAAAAGAGAGATTAGCACTTCCAGTGCAGGCCTTTGTGTCTTGGATTTATGGAAGTAGGCCCTGTTACCATTTGGGATGGCTTCCAATCTCAACAATGCTGAGTGCCCACCTTGATCTCTGCCAGTACTGGGCAGACAGGGCTCGGTAAGTTTTCTGGATGTTGATGGTCCTGAAGGTTGGGATTTGAGAGGCTGTTCAGGGTGCCTGGAGTTATACCCAGAGCTGCTCAGCTGGTCTTGTTTGTATTCTCCGTCAGCAGCTGCTCAGATGGTCCCTTCTGTCTTCTCCCAGTATTTATATTTCTGAGTCTGGCTTATTTGGTTTAACATAATGATTACCATTTCCATCCACATTCTTGCAAATTATTTCATACATCTACAGGGCTGAAGAAAATACCATTTTGGACATGTACCACATTTTCTTTCTCCATTTCCTTCTTGGGGAACATCTAGTGCCATAATATACATGGATGTGCCAGTTTCACTGTGATAGCACTTACAGTCTTTAAGGTATATACCCAGGAGTCATATATCTGGATTATATACAGGTTCTATTTTAATTGTTTGTGTGAAATTGTCATAGTGATTTCAATAATGACTGTACCACTAGTGCATAAGAATTCATTTCCCCTACTGGCATTTGTTTTCTTGATGATAGAGATTCGGACTGGAGTCCAGAGGAATAGGAATCTCAAAGTAGTTTCAGTTTGTATTCCCTTGCAGGCTAGGATATCAAAGAGTTAAAACTATTTATCGGTCATTTTGTCTCATCTTTTGAGAATTGTCTATTCCATTAATTAGCCCAGTATTTTATTTTCTATGTTTTAGTTTTCATTCCCATGAAACAGTTATGTTTCATTGTGATGTTTTTGAAAAAATTTTCCCTCTTTCCTTCCCCCTCATCCCTTCATCTTTCCTTCCCACTGTAGCCTCTGTTCTGTGTTCATGGTGCACATTTGCTTTTGTCCTCTCTCCCTTCTCCTCCGGCTCCCCAGTCATCATTTTCTGAAACCAGTCCAAATTCCATTATTTATTTACAGACAAACATTTAAAGTTAGCATCCACATGATTGAATATGCAGTTTTTGTCTATGAGCTTGAGTTAACTCAATATAGTTTTTCAAATTCTATTTTCCTGCAGATTTTGTAATTTCATTTTTCTTTACAACTGAGTAAAACTCTGCTGTGTATATGTCCTACATTTTCATAATTCTGTTATCAGCTGAAGGACATTTGAGTAGTTTACATTTCTTAGCTATTGTACATAGAGCAGCAATGAGCATGGATGTTCAAGTATCTCTGTGCTAGGATAGTTCTTTGGGTGAATGTCCAGGAAGGGTATAGCTGGGTCATGTGGTAGCTCTAATTTTAGTTTTTGGTGAAACTTCCAATCTTATTTACATAGTGACACTTACACTTGTTTTTACACCTTCTCCAACAGTGAATAAATATTCCCCCGTTCCCCAGCTGCACACCAGCATTTATTATCATTAGTTTTATCAATGACAAACATTCTGACTGGGGTGAGATGAAATATCAAAGAGATTTTAACTTATATCTATCTGATGGTTAAACATGTTAAACATTTTGTAAAATATCTGCTGGCTCTTTGTGATTATTGTTTCGCCAACTGTCAGTTCAATTTATTAGCCCACTTACTGGTGGGCATATTTGTTTATTGGTGTCCATTTTTGTTGGTTTTTAACATATTGTAGATATTAACTCCCTGTTAGAGAAAGACCTGCCAAAGATATTTTCCCATTCTGTACGCTTATTGTGTGCTCTACTGATATTGTTCTTTTCTGTGAGAAAAATGCTTTAATTTTATATAGTCCTATTTGTTTGTCCTTGGGACTATTTCTTACGGTATCAAAGTCATTTTCAGATAATGTTTACCTATGCCCACAACTTCCAGTGTATTGCCTATGTTTTCCTCTGCAGGTTTCAGCATTTATAGCTTTATATAAAGGTATTTGTTTGATTTTGAATTGAGTTTTATGGAATATGAGACATGTGGGTCTAACTAGATTCTTCTTCAGTTAGTATACAGTGTTCCAGCACCATCTGTTGTTTAGGGTATCTTTTTTCTCCAGTAACTACTTTTGAAGCTTTTGCCAAAAATTAGGTGATGATAGCTATGTGGATTTACATCTGGATCTTGAACTCTTTTCCACATGTCTCTTTCTCTATCTGCAAATACCATGCTGTCATTGTCAGTATGGCTCTGGAGTATAATTTTAGGTCCAAACTTGTGGTGTCTCAGTAGTGCTCTTTCTACTTAGTTTTGCTTTGGCTATGCATTCATGTGAATTTTTGGATTATTTTTTTAGTTCTGAGAAGAATGTCATTGGAACTTTGTCAATGGCATTGAATGTATAGATTACTTTGATACTAAATCTATTTTCATAACATTCATTCTTTCTTCTAATCCAGAGGCATGGGCAGTCTCTCTGTCACCTGCATTATTCTTTTTTCTTATTTCACTCTCTTGCAGTTTTATTTGTATAAGTCTTTCACTTATTTGGTGAAGTTTTATATGTAGCTACTTTTGTGAAAGCTATTATGTATGGGATATTTTTTTCAGTATTTCTTTCTTGGATTTTTTTTTTTCTATTGGAATACATGATCGCAACTGACTTTTTGTGTTGATTTTATATCCAGAAAGTGTTGGAAATATTTATTAGATTAGAGAGTGTTTGGTGAGAGTAGAACCACTTAAATATAGGATTATGTCATATGCAAATAGGAATAGTTTCAATATTTTTCTTTCTGATTTTAATCCTTTAATATCTCCTTTTGTCTTTTGCTGTGGCTGATGTTTAGAGAACTTTGTTGAATAAGAAAGCAGTCAATGCACACCCTTGTCATGTTCCTGGCCTTAAATGAAGTGATTCCAGTTGTTCACAATTCAGAATAATGCTGTCTGTAGGTTTGTGTAACATAGCCATTTTTTTTTAATTTAGAAGTATCTATTCCTAATTTCTCGACACCATTCATCATGAAGGCCCATTGAACTTTGTCCAATGCATCTTATGCATTTATAGAGATAATCCATAATGTCTGTCTTCAGTTCATTTATACAGTAAATTGTGTTCATTGATTTGCATATTGTTGCAGTCATGTTCAAATTGCTGCCAGAAACCACCTGGACAAGAGCAGAATGTGGGGAAAATGGTTTATTTTGCCTTAGAGACTTGAGAAGAAGCTCCACGATGGCAGGGGAAGAGGATGGCATGAGCAGAGGGTGGACATCACATCCTGGGCACACATCCGATGAACCACAGTGACAGGAGAGTGTGACCAACACTGGCAAGAGGAAGCTAATTATGACTCCCATAAGCCCACCCCCAACAATACACTGCCTCCAGGTGGGTTAATTCCCAAACTGCCATCAGTTGGCCACCTGACATTCAGAACACCTACATTTATGAGGGACACCTGAATCAAACTGCCACCATAAATTGATAACAATACACGATGTAAAACGCAATGCATTCAGTGCAACCTTAAAAGTCTCCATAGTTTCTGTAAGTTCCAATTCTATAAATTCCAATGGTGTTCAAACGACCCCACAATCCACAGTCTTTTTATGGAGGCATAATACCAAAAAGTCCCCCAAAAGCCCATGGTGACACAGAATAAACATTCACACTGCAAAAGACGGTACTGGGCATAGAAAAGAGACATTCAACCAATACAAGATTTAAGCAGGGCAAACATCAGACTCTGTAGCTCCATGTCCAACCACTCTAGTCAGTGACAAATCTCCAAGACTGATAATTCTAACCACTAAAAAGTCTCTAGAGTTCCAATTCCACCCCTCTAGCTAGGTTACTCACAGTCCCAAAACATTTCATCTGGTGCCAACAGCTCTCCTTGGCAGCTATTCCATAGTCCTAGCATCTCCACGGGGTCTCCACTCCAACCCACGGTTCATCCTCATGTGTTTCCATGTAGGTATTCCAGCAAACCTGCTTCACACTGCCCATGGCCATTGACAAAATACAAGTCTGTGTTACAAATGCAATAGCCCTCTCTTTCCTGAAGTTGTTATACTCTATAATACCAGATGGGGTGCCAGTTTGTTAATCCAGGGGGAATAAAGTAGACCTTGAAGAGCAGGACACTCCTTCAGCATCCAGACCCCTTCAAAATACTTTGAACCCTTTCTATTGTCCAAATGCAGGTTAGCTGACCCAATTTCAATAGTCGTAATCTCCCATACAATTGCACCTGAAAGGTCAGCAGTTTCGGCTCAAAGATTTCATTTTCTCTGCAGTATACCCCTCTCCTCACACCTGTCCATTTCAACGCAATGTAAATCTTCTCAGGTTTTCAGGACACAGACATAACAGCAAGCCTCTCACACAAACTGCTTCTATCCTAGTCCAGGCAAAGCTCTTTTTTACCCTTATAAGCAAAACCTCACAGTCCATAGTTCTGACTGCATTCAGGTCTTTCAACTCTCACTAAAATCGTCCATCTTGCTGTCCTTACAGCACTTCAAGGTGTCTCTTGGCCAAGGCTTCAGATTCTTCCACATTACTCTTGAAAAGCAGTTTCAAAAGGCCAAAAGCCATACAGTCAGGTTTACAGCAGTAATGACACCACTTATTTGTAGCAACTTTACTGTTGCCTTCAAGTTCTCATTGCTGGCCAAACAAAAAAAAAAAAAAAAAAAAAAAAAAACACCTGACTAAGAGCAGATTCTGTTAAAATAAAAAGATTTATTTTGGCTTACAGACTCAAGGGAAAGCTCCATGGTGGTAAGGAAAAATGATGGCATGAGCAGAGGGTGGACATCACTTCCTGGGAAACATCAGATGGACAACAGCATCAAGAGAGTGTACTAAGCACTGGCAAGAGGAAGCTGACTATAACACTCATAGGCCTACCCCCAACAATACACTTCCTCCAGGAGGGTTTTTGTTTGCAGTCTACCTTACTAGGTGTCGTGATAGCTATGCTAACTTGTTTTCGGCACACATTGGCTAGGTAGGTTGGTTCCCTGTCACTTGCACTGTTCTCTCTCTCTCTCTCTCTCTCTCTCTCTCTCTCTGCTTCTGTGCTTGTGTGTGTGTATGTATGTGTGTTAATAAGGTGAATTATTTGGAGGCCACAGGAAGTTGAGTATTATTTTTTTTCTTTTTATTATGTTTGCAATTTTGTGTGTGAGAGAAAGAGAGAGATAGAGGGAGAGATAGAGAATTGGTTCTACAGGGGCCTGCAGCTACTATAACTGTACTTCAGAAGTATACACCATCTTGTGAGCATGCGCAACCTTGCATACTTGCATCACCTGTGTGCCTGGCTTACATGGGACCTAGAGAGTTCAACAAACGTCCTTAGACTTCTCAAACAAGTGCCTTAACCACTAAGCTATCTTTCCAGCCCAGCATATTTATTTTATTTTATTTAATATAGTCAAACTGTGTCTTTTAAATGTTGAGTAGTGCTATTTTGCATTTACAGTTTTTATTGAGAGGGTTTAATTTTTTGATAGGTGTTTGGATGGTTGCTTAATTGCAAGTTATTTTCTTCTTCTGGTTTACTATTTGCGTGTCACAGACTCTGTCCTGGATGTCGAAACTTTGTTCGTTCTCTTTTAAAATGTGTTCTCCACTGGGAATGGACTCTTTTTCTCCTTCCCCTTTGCATAGTATTTCTTGAAAATTTTTTCTGCAGTGATTTTATTATCAAGAATTATCTATGTGCATGTCTTAAATAATTCTCACTTTTTCATCAATTTTAAGTGGTAAATTGGCTGGGAATAACAGACTTGCTTGGAAGTCACTTACTTTGAAGAGCTGTAATATATCTTTCTATGCCTTTTTGAAGCTTAAGGCTATTGCTGAGTAAACTGATATTATTATGATGTATTTTTAATTATATGTAGTTGTCTTTTATTTCACACCTTTTAATATCACTTATTTATTTATATTCTGATTTTTAAAAATGATTATTCATTTATGTGAGGAGAGGAGAGAGAAAGAGAGAGGAGGCATAACAAAAGAGAGTGGGTACATCCGGTCTTTAGCCACTGCAAATGAACTCAAGATGCATGTGCTACCTTGTACATCTGGCTTAAGTGGGTCTTGGTGCATCAAAAATGGGTCCTTTTGCTTTGCAGGCAAGTGTGTTAACCACAAAGCCTTTCCTTCAGCCGTCTTTTGACATTTTGACTATAATATGTCAATGGCAGGGTCATCTTGGTCATATGTACATAGGGTTCAAATGCCTTATCTGTTTGGATATATACTTCTCTCTTTATGTGAATTAGTTTCTTTTCTCAATTCTGTGGCAAAATGTACAACAGAAGCAACTTGTGGAAGGCAAGGCTTTCTTTTTGTGCACAGTTTGAAGGTATAACCCATCATTTTGAAAAAATCATGGTAACCAGAGGGCATGACATCTGATTCCTTTGTCCCTGCCCTCAGGAGGCAGAGAGTGATTCATGCCAGTGCTCAGCCTGTTTTGTTTTCTTTTCATCAATGCCAGGTGTTCAAACCATTCATGTCAGCACGGATCATCTCACCTCATTAGCTCAATATAGAAGGCCCTCACAAAAATTCCCAGAGATTTGTTTCCGAGGTTATTAAAGATCCTACCAGGCTGACAGTTATTATTACGCATCTTTGGTCCAACCCTCATCAAGTTAACACCTAAACATACCACTTCTGGTCCATAATCTCCTATGCATTTTCCATGTAGACTATTTCTTCCCAGTACATGTATATTTTTTAAATTGAGCCACATAGGTTATTAAGGCTAAACAGTAGTGGTGTTCCCATTATTTAGCAACAAATCTGTTTATACCTAGCTGTAGATAAAACCTTTGTAATACACTTGTGATCGTGTATGAAGCTTACTTGTAAAATACTGTTAATAGTTTATGTCTTGCTGTGGAGCCCAAGGAGGGCCCTGAATTCAGAGCACTTCCCCCTTCTGGGGCATGGTGTAGTTACTTTGGAACTGAGTGGTATTTCTCGCATGGACCATATATGGGCAGAATCAGGACTAGCTCCTTCTCACTGCTGGCTAGGGTCTCCTGTAAATACCATTTGGGCAGAGGTAGAACCTTCTCACTCTGAGCACTGGTTCAGGTTTCCCATGTGGATTGGGAGGGTAGAGTCCAGAAATGTACCATACCTATATTGAATGATATTTGTTTTATGGACTGGGTGAATAGAGTTGAACTGGATCCCTTCTCTTGCTGTCTGTAGTCATCCATGAGGACTGGGTGGGTACAGTCTGGCCATGCTTCCTCTATATCAGGCTGGTCTCTCCTATGTGAGTGGAGTTGTACCTTCTTTCTCTGCCCACTGGCTAGTTTTTCCCATGTGGAATGTGTGGGTAGAGTTGTACCTGTGTCAATCACATGCTGGCTGGTCCCTCCATGCTTCCCAGTCTAGTTCTATTTCATTTTCATTCAATCTAAGAACCTCTGGATTTCCTTAATGACACACTGATTACTTAATAATATTATGTTACTTAATTTTCATGTGTTTCTGTGCAGCTTTTCTTTGATTATTTAGTTTTTAAATTTATTGTGAGAGAGAGAGAAGAGAGAGAGAGAAAGAGGGAGAGAGAGAGAATGGGTGCCCCAGAGCCTTCAGCCACTGCAAAAGAACTCCAGATACATGTGCTCACTTGCCTGCATATGTGACATTGAAGGCTTGCGTCACTGTGCATTTGTCTTATGTGGGACCTGGATATTTGAACATAAGTACTTATGCTTCATAGTTAAGTGACTTAACTGCTAAGCTATCTGTCCAGCCCTTGTGCAGCTTTTGTTGTTGATTCTTACCTTTATCGCATTGTGGTCAGATCAAATACAAAAAGTTATTTTAATTTAGCTATATTTGTAGAAACTTGCTTTGTGTCCTAATATTTGATCAATTTTGTAGTAAGTCTCAGGAACTACTACAAAGATTGTGTATTCTAGTGTTCTGAGACAGAATGTTCTATACTTATCTGAGAGATCCATTGGCTCTATGATGTCTTTAGCTCCAGTGTTTCTTTAAGTTAGAAAGTTCTGCAGTGTGTCAAGTTCATGTAAATAGCACTGAGGAGATATAAAGAAACTTTTGGGGCAGATGACATGGCTTAGCAGATAGGGATCTTATCTGTGAAGCTTTAAAGACCCAGGTTTGATTCCACAGGACACCCATGTAAGACAGATGCACAAGATGGTACATGTGTCTGGCATTAAATAAAAAGATATTTCTGGGCTGGAGAGATGGCTCATGGGCTGGAGAGATGGCTTAGCGGTTAAGCGCTTGCCTGTGAAGCCTAAGGACCCAGGTTCAAGGCTCGATTCCCCAGGACCCATGTTAGCCAGACGCACAAGGGGGCACACGCATCTGGAGTTTGTTTGCAGTGGCTGGAAGCCCTGGCGTGCCCATTCTCTCTCTCTTTCTATCTGCCTCTCTCTCTCTCTCTCTCTCTGTCACTCTCAAATAAATAAATAAAAATGAACAAAAAAAATAAAAAAACGATATTTCTGCTTACACCAGATAGAGAAAATACAAGAGATCAAAGAAATGTTCTATTCAAGGCCATTTTGATCAACAATTGAGTTTATTGTAGTTAGTTACAGAAGCATAAGTGAATCAATGGCAGCTATGCCAGTGAGACATTTCTTTGACAGATAATGTATAGCTTTTCCATTGAAGAGTTGCACCCAATGCATGGACAACTCCTGAAAATATGTACTATTGAAACATCCATCTTTGATGGTTCACAAAAAGTTTTACAATTGAAAGATGTCAATGCACAATGTCAGGACAACTATACCACTCGAGTCTCAAATCTCAATACAATGTGCATCTCCTATACCATTCACTGCAGGGTAGAGGTCTGATGTGGGGTTGAGACCAGCTACTGAATGCATTTTGAATACAAGTATTTCTCACTATGGAAAGGGATGAAGTAAATGGCAAAATGACTCTATTATTCCTCATGAGTATGAAAGGACTAATGGTTGGGTAGCAGGATGATAAAACAGCATTAATTCCCTGCAGTCTTTGGATTTTCTCAGGCATATACAATCGATAAAGGGTGAAAAGGTTATTCAACCAATAAAAGAACACAAAGCAACTTACCAGCAAAAGGATGCTGTGAGTGGCTTTCGTTTCAGGAGATGGCTGGGAGGAGAGGCTGTGGCTGTGGACATGCCGGGTTCTCCTATGATGTCTGCAAAGGAGACTCACCATGTAGAGGCTGGTTGACATCATGAGGACCACAAGGAGGAGATCTCGAGTCAGTAAGACAATGAAAAATGACCATGAATTTTCATCCCCAAACTGCTTAATTTGACAGTAAGCATGAAAGTATTTTTGGCCAGCATGACTGGAATAGTTCTTGGCTATTACATACTCAATGATCTCAGTATAGATGATCATGTTGATGATCCAGGAGAAAAGAAAGAAGGGAAGGATCCATGTAGACAGTTTAGGTTTAAGCCTTGCCCACTTAGAGTTACTGGGAGTGATGGTGATGGCTTGAAATGTACTCAGAAATGAGGTAGTACAGATAGATAGACCACGAGTAACTCTGTAGATATACAAGACTGCCTTGCAACCAGCATCACTGAAAAAACGTCTTACTCCAAATGTTGATATGATACCAGGTATCAACGCGAAGACAATTGTCAATGTATTGGCCATTGTCAGGTGCATTAAAATTGAATCAAGGGATTTCTTCAAATAATGTTGAGCTAAGAAGGTGTACACAGATGACAGGAAGAGCAACAAGTTCCCTATAATACCTACAGAAAACTGAGATATGAGGAAAATTCCCAAGATCATGTCACTTGGAAACATAATCAGAATGATGCTTTAGATATAATGAGGTTTGTCAGTACTATTTTGAAAACAAATGGACTGTTCTAAAAGAATTTTTTAAACTAATGTTTGAGGAAAAATATGCAGATTTACAGGTCATGAATAGTGAGAGGTGCTGAAATGTCCCATTCCTTTGAATTTCAAATCCAGAGATCACATTCTTGGAATTGCATGTCAGGGATTCTTGAGAACCTTACTGGATACAAGGATCTGAGAAGCAGGGAGAATTCAATGTAAACACCCTGAAATCTATTATGTTAAGTAGGAAGATATGTTGGTCTACTTGGGAGCAAAATTTCCATGACATAAGCCATTTATTTTTAGGAATATCAAATTATATTTTTTCTTTGCCTATGTCTCAATGCTCTAAACTTTCTAAAGGCTATGTTATTTAAAAAGAAAAACAAAGAAAGGAATGTCCCCTGGGTCCCCAATGCCTGGATCGTATGCTCTGGGGAAAGTGTGCATGTGGAGAATAAGTAAGCCAGATCTTACTGTTTCTCCTCCTCCCAGTGCCCTGGCTCTGTTTACCCTGATGCTGGCTTTGGCTGCCTGAGCCCCTCGAGCTTGCTGCAGAAGCAAGCCCCTTGCTCTGCCTTCCAGACTGAATGGCCCCTGAGTCCCCAATTCCTGGAACGTGTGCTCCTAAGGGTGCATAGTCAGAGTGAGTTGGTCAGACCTCCCGGTTCCTTGCCCACCTCCCAGTTCCATTGACCTTGTTACCCTACTGATGGCTTGGAGTTGCCTGGACCTTCAAAAGCAATAGAAGTGAATTGAAGGTGAGTGAACAAATGGAAATTCTCAATAACAAGCTGATAAAGCTAAAAGAAGTCTTGATCAAATATAAGAATGAATTCCTGGAATCATCAAGAAAATCAGACCTCCAACTGAAATCATACTTCAAAACAGAAGTGGACATGATGCAAAAAAACACAATACAAAAATCAACAGAGCTTTAAAAAACCTCTATAGAACCGTTCAATAACAGTTTTTCAGGTAGAAGACAGAATCTCTCGGTTGGAAGACAAGACAGAAGAAATTGACTAGGAGTCCAAAAACTTTGCTATGTTCAAAAATATTATGTGAACAGAATGTGAGGGAACTGTGTTATACCCTAAGATATCCAAACATCCAGATCATGGGTCCACCAGAAGGAGAGGAAATCCAAGCCAGAGGCATAGAGACCATATTCAACAAAATTATTGAAAAAAATTTTCCCAGTCTCTCAAAAGAGAGGCCTATCCAGATACAAGAAGCTCACAGAACTCAGAATGGGAAGGACCAAAGAAGAAACTCTCCAAGGTACATCATAGTTAAAACTCTTAATAATGAAAACAAAGAGAGAGTGCTAAAAACAGCAAGAGAGATATAACTCACAATGTATAAAGGCAATCTGACTAGAATTACATCAGTTTTCTCAATGGAAACCCTGAAAGCCAGAAGGGCTTGGAATGGAAGACTTCAAAGTCTAAAAAACTATGGCTTCCAACCCACACTACTGGACCCATAGAAAGTATCCCCCATAGGAAAAAATCCATGAAAAAGTTAACTCTATGATTATATGAACACAAACCCAAACCTACAGAGAATACTTAAGGGAATACTCCACACAGAAAAGTCAAACAACCAATCTCAAAAGTCAACAAGAAGATCACAATAACTAAAACTAGAGCAGGCTCAGAAAGGTACAAAACACAAGAAACCACCAAACCCCATAAACACCTCACCATAGCAAGGATTAATTCAAACCTCACAGATAAATATTAAATATTAATAGCCTCAAGTAACCCATCAAAAGATACAAGTTAAAAGGGTAGATCAAACAATTGACCTTTCTCTCTGCTGTCTTCAAGAAACCCACCTCACCACTAAAAACAGATGCCTTCTCAGGGTGAAAGGATGGAAAATGAACCAAGCACTGGAAAGAAATAAGCAAGTGTTGCTAAATTAATCTCTCATAAAATAGACTTCAAACCAAAAGCAATCAAAAAGGACAAAGAAAGCCACTTCTTACTCATCAAGAAAATGATCCAAGATGAGGACATCACCATCATAAATCTGTATGTGCCAGACACAGGTGCACCACAGTTTATAAAAGAAAACCTACTTGACAAAAAAAAAGCAAAAATAAACACCATCACCATGATAGTTGGGGACTTCCATACTCCTCTATCATCAATAGACAAATAATCCAAGCAGAAAATAAACAGGGAAGTAAGAGAGCTCAACAACACCATAGATAAGCTAGATCTAATGGATATCTACAGAATCTTCCACCCCAATTCTGCAGAGTACACATTCTTCTCAGCAGCCCATGGACCCTTCCCCAAAATAGACCATATATTAGACCATAAAGCATGCCTCCATAAATTCAGAAAAATTGAAGTAACTTCCTTCATCCAATCAGATAATGATTATTTAAAGCTAGAAATTAACAAGAGTCACATTAGGAACTCCACCAGATCCTGGGGACCGAACAACAAACTTTTAAACAATGAATGGGTTATGGAAGAAAAGTTTTTAAAAAATGTAAAATTCCTAGAATTGAATGATAATGAAAACACAACTTACCAAAACATATGAGACACAATGAAGACAGCCCTTAGGGGAAAATTCATAGCGCTAAATGCCTTGATAACAAAGACATAGAGATCCCAAATCAGCAACCTAACTGTCTACATAAAGGCATTGGACAAACAAAAAGCATTCAATCCTAAGAGCTCCAGACAGAAAGAAATGATCCAAAGGGGAAAAAAAAAAAGAAATAAAGAATCAAGATCAGAGCAAAAATTTATGAACTGGAAATAAAGAAAGCAATTAAAAAATCAATAAAATAAAGAGCTGGGGTTCTTTTGGGCAGAGGGGAATAGAAAAGATTAATAAACCCTGGCCAATTTTGTCAGGCAACAAAAGAGAAGTCTCATATTAAGAAAATCAGAAATAAAAAAGGAGAGGTCACAACAGACATCAATCAAATAGGAGGAACAATCAGGTCATATGTCTAAAACCTCTGCTCCACAAAATTGAATAATCTGGAGGAAATGGATGAATTCCTAGACATATACCACCTACTAAAACTAAACTCAGAACAGATTAATCTCCTAAACAAACCTATCACATCCATAGAGATTGAAAAGATAATCAAAAGCGTACTCCAAAAGAAAATTCCAGGACCAAGATGGCTTCTCAACTGGATTCTATCAAGCCTTCATTGAAGAACTGAAACCAATTTTTCTCAAACTGTTTTGCATAACTAAAGGGCAGGAAATCCTTGCCAACTCCTTTTAAGAGCTACCATCTCCTTAATATCAAAACCAGACAGAGATATGACAAGGAAAAAAAAACAAACTATAGGCTCATATCCCTGAGGAATTCAGATGCAGACATCCTGAACAAAATCCTTGCAAATTGAACTCAACATATCAAAAGCATTATCCAGCTTCAAGATGGCTTCATCCCAGGGATGTAGGGTTGGTTCAACATACAGAAATCGGTCAATGTAATACATCACATAAATAAACTTAATCATAGGAACTGCATGATCACCTCAATCAATTCAGAGAAGGCCTTTGACAAAATATAGTGCTACTTCATGATCATAATGCTGGAAAGAATAGGCATGGGGGTTTATATCTTAACATAAGAAAGGCTATATATAAAGCACCTAAAGTACAAGTAATACTTAATGAGGAAAGATTCTAGGACTTCCCATTGAGATTGGGAACAAGACAGGGGTGTGCACTATGACCACTGCTCTTCAACATAGTACTGGAAATCCTAGCCCAAGCAGTAAGATAACTGAAAGAAATAAAAGGAATACAAATTGGAAAGGAAGAAGTCAAGTTAGCCCTATTTGCAGACGACATGATCCTATCCATAAGTGACGCAAAAGTCTCCATCTCAAAACGTCCAAAGGTGATTAATTCCTTCAGTAAAGTGGCAGGATACAAAAATCAGTGCACAAATCAGTAGCATTTCTATATGCGAAGGACAAATTTGCAAAGAAAACATAAGTGAGGCTGTTCCATTTTCAATGGCAAGAAAAAAATTAAATACCTTGGAATAACACTAAACAAGGATGTGAAAAACCTATATAATGAAAACATTAAAAAATATTCAAGAAAGAAACCAAGGAGGACTTGAGAAGATGGAAATACCTCCCATACTCCTGGACAGATAGAATTAATATTGGGAAAATGGCAATTCTACCAAAATAAATATACAGATTTAATGCAATACCAATAAAAATAACAGCACCATTCTTTACAGAGACTGAAAAAATGATTTCAAAATTCATATGGAATGGAAGAAGGCCTTGGATATCCAAACATAACCTCAGCAAAAGAAACACCTCTGGTGGTATAACCAGTACCTGACCTAAAGCTATATTACAAAGCCATAGTGACAAAAACAGCATGGTACTCGAATAAAAATAGAAACATAGACCAGTGGAACAGAATTGAAGACCCAGACTTAGGGCAAGCAACTACAGATGCTTGATCTTTGACAAAAGTGCCAATAATGCAGATTGGAGAAAAGACAGCATCTTTAACAAGTGGTGTTGGACAAATTGGATAGCCATAAATAGAAAAATGAAATTAGACCCACTCATTTCTCCAGACACAAAAATCAAGTCCAGATGGATTAAAGACCTCAATATAAGACCTGAAACTCTTCAACTACTGGAAGAAAAAATAGGAAGCACTCTCCAAGATATGGAATTGGGAAATAACTTTCTGAACAAAACCCTAGTAACCAAGGAAATTAAACAAGCACTCAACCAATGGGATCTCATGAAGCTAAAAAGCTATTGCATAGACAAATACACCATAAGCAGAGCCAATAGATTGCCCACTGAATGGGAAAAAAATCTTTGGCAGCTATACCACTGACAGAAGCCTAGTGTCTAGAATCTACAAAGAACTAAAAAAAACTGAACAATAAAAAAACAAAAATCAAATGACCCACTTCAAAAATGGGTCAGAGAACAGAATAAGGAATTCTCAGAGAAAGAAGTACAAACAGGCTAACACACACTTAAGAAAATGTTCAACACCCCTAACCATTAGTGAAATGTAAATTAAAACAACTCTGAGATTCTACCTTACTCCAGTTAGAATGGCAATTATTAAAAAAAAAAATCTAGCAACAACACATGTGGCAAGGGTGTGGGGAAAGAGGAACCCTCATCTACTATTGGTTGGAATGTAAACTTGTACAACCACTATGGAAATCAGTATGAGGATTCCTGAAAAGGATGAACATAGAGCTACCAACAGACCCTGGTTATACCCTTACTGGGCATTTATTCTAAATGTTCCATGCTTCACTGCAGAGATACTTGCTCAATCATGTTTATAGCTGCTCAATTCATTATAGCTAAGAACTGGAATCAACCTAAATGCCCATCAATGGATGAATGGATAACAAAGTTGTGGTACATTTACATAATGGAATTCTACCCACCAGTAACACAAATGATACAATGAAGATTTTAGAAAAATGGACAGACTTGGAACAGACCATACTCACCAAATTCACACAATCACAGAAAGACGAACACTGCATGGTGTCACTTAGCTGCGATTCCTAACCTGGAGCAGCTCAGGTTGCTGACATACTGACAGGCAACTCAAGGCCCAGACAATATAGATGGAAAGGTTTGGGGTGAGGGGAAGGGAGGGTAGGGAAAAACATACACAAAACTAAATCCAAAATGAACTGGTACCATACAAACCTTTATCCTTGGAGATAGCATAAAAGATATAACCCTCAACAGGAGTAAGGGGGAGCACCTGACAAGGAGGGCCCTTGAGAGGATGAAATGAAGCCTAAGCTTTAAAAAAAATTGGTTCTGGCCTGTAACTCCCAGTACCAGAAGTCATTGGCTATCCACAATGAACTGTTCATTGGCGAGGACTATGAGGTTCTCAAAACAAGACAGTTTCGCGTTAAAGCACTTTGACTACCCACTTGATGCAAAAGGTAAGACCCTATTGCTGAAGACGCCATATGCTGCCAGCACAGAACATGGGGAGACCTGGCTGACATCGGGAAGACAGCCAGACCCCAGATAGTTAGCGGGTCTAGTGCTGGAAAGTGCTACATGAGCTACTAGGGGGAAAGTGGCCTACAATGGTCTGAGCAAACAGAGGTCTAAGCTACTCAGAAGAAGACACCCTGACAGGATGTATGCCAGTGCAATATTGGCACACAGCCTTGCTGGGAAATCAGTAGCTTTCTGATTAAGAAATCTGCTCTCACTGTAAAGGAACCCATATCTGGAATTGGGAACCAGATCAGAATCCTATGGAGACAAAGATTATGCTCTCCAGTGTCAAGCTCTCACTAGTCTTTGGCTAAAAGAAGGGTTACATACATCAAATTCTCCCAAAATTAATAATACTTTTCCCATTAAAATATGCTGACCTCATCTCTGATGGAGAATCTGTTCTTTTTTCAGAAGATAGCAAGACCCAAGGAGATAAATTCACACTTCAGTCAGATAAAACCACAGAGGAATTGGAGAGACAAGCATGAGAGCTGCTTTTGTGCTGAACCTGATAATCAGCACCAGGGTGTAGGAGACAGACCCTGAGGATCCGCAACACCTACCTAAGCAGAGATCCAGAGGCTCCTAAGAGCTCATCACTGAAGTAGGCATAAAATTCACCCACCATGGCTCAGGGAATTTTGAGGAAGAGGGGGCACAAAGACTGTAAGAGCCATAGGTTGAGACATCATGTCCAGAGGCATCCCCCCCTCTAAATAATTGACTGCTGCTCCCACAACGCATAAACCACAACTCCATAGAGAATACCTGCAACCCCTTTGAGGAGGGTCCCCAGTGTAATGGGGGCAGGGAAGAGGGAAAAGAGGGTACCAACACATGATGTATCCATAGGAATGTAGTTAGTAATGATAATAACAACAATAATAAGAAGAAATAAAGAAATTAAAAAACCCACCCAACATGGCTCAGGGAATTTTGTGGAACAGGGGCAGAAAGTTTGTAAGATCCACAGACACAGACACCAAGCCCAGAGGTATGTCCTTCCCCACAAAATAACTCACTGCTGCTCCCACAAAGCATAACCAACACCATTGGGAATACCTGCAACCACTGAACAGGGTCCCCAGCAGAATGGGGGCAGGGGTGAGGGAAAAGAGGGTACCAACACATGATGAATACATACAAAATATGTTGTTAATAATAATAATAATAACAATAGCTGGGCATGGTGGTGCATGCCTTTAATCCCAGCATTTGGAAGGCAGAGATAGGAGGATCACTATGAATTAGAGGACACCCTAAGACTACATAGTGAATTCTAGGTCAGCCTGGGCTAGAGTGAGACCCTACCTCAAAAAACCAAAAATAAGAAAAAATATTAATAACAAAAAGGGAAAAAAGAAAAAAAAATATTCATATTGCCATTCTCAAAATTTACATCCAGCAAGTAGCTCATGGACTAGACACCAGGATGGAAGGGGAGGGAGGGGAGGGCATCAAAGGGGTGGGAAACACAAATCGAGACCCAAATGGCAATGGTACCATAAACTTCTACTTACTAAATGGCAGACCAAATGGCTGATCCTTCACCAGACCCTTACAGGGAACACCTGAATCACAAGACACTAGAGAGGGTAGGATCACGACTAACCTTAATCTTCTACATCTTCCCTCCCTCCTTCTCCCTCTCTCTTCTCTCTAACTCTTGTATATTAGTTACCTTTTTCCTCATTTTCTTAGTGGGCACTGACCTGTAATTCCCAGTACCAGCATGGGGCTATCATCCACAATGAGCTTTTGATCAGAGAGACCTACAAGGTTTCCTAAAAGAAAGACAGATTTCTGTCAGAGTACTCGATTACCCACCAAAGGTTAGTGGTAAGACCCTATTGCTGAAGACACCTTATGTAGTTGACATGCAAATTAGAATGGCATGGCTGGAAGTTAGAAGACAGTCAGTCCCCAGACAGTCAGCGTGTCTAGTGCCAGAAGGTGCTACATGGGCGACTGGGGGAAAATGACCAATATCTGTCCACGCAACTCTTGGTCTAACATACTTAGCAGCAAATAACTTGTTGTGATGTCCACACAAGTGCAATAGTGGCACACAGCCATGGTGGGGAACCAACTGCTCTTAATTTGGCTAACTGATCTCCTCAGTGGTATGGGACCCATAGCTGGAGCTGGGAAACAAGTCAGAACCATATCCAAACATAAGCCCACTAGCCAATATCAAGCTACCATCAATCATGGGCTACAAGAGGGCCTACACCTATTAAATGCTCCATAAAAAAAGTAAGGGTTATCTCATTTGTCCTGGTGCTAACTTACTCTCTGTTGGAGAATCTGCTTCTCTGTTTCAGATAGATGTAGATCCTAAGGAGAGAGCTACCTCATCATACCTCCAAAGGGCCCCAGCTGAAACTAAGAAAAATTGGCGAAACAAGCAAGGGTGCTGTTTTCCTGATGAACCGGATACCAGCAGAAGGGGGAAGGAGATCAACACAGAGAAAAATCAACTCCTACCAAATCAGAGAGCCAGAGCCTCAGAGGCCCCCAACACCTCATCACTGAAGCAGACCAACAATGGACCCAACATGGCTCAGGGAAATTTTGCGGAAGAGGGGCCAGAAAGAATGTCAGAGTCACATGTTGGGTCATGATATGCAGAGACATTTAGCTTACCCATGACTGTGGGCTAACTCCACAATGCATGACCCATATACCTCAACAAGGAGGGCCCAAGGGGAGGGGGTAGGTCATGGATGAGCCTAATAATGGTACCAAACTGACTGTATTTGCTGAATACAAAACTAACTAATAAAGAAAAAATAAATAAATAAAAAATTTCACTTGATGCACTGTTTATCTCTGCAATTTTCTTGTTAAGACATTCTGTGTGGTTCTTATGTAACCAGAATTACTAGGCTTTACAATATACTTAGAATATATTGATATGGGATTCAGTGTATAGCAATATGGTATTCATGATATTTGCAATAACATTCTTATTATTTATTAATTCACTGGCTTTTGTATTTTATTATTTTTCCATTAGGAGCCCACCCTTTCAAGTATCTGTTGTTTGGCACCTGAAACACAATCCTTGATTCTAAAATGGAAGGCCTATAAATTCCAAATAAGTTTTCTTCATGCATACAAAGTCCCTAAGAGGATCATCAGCTGTGTTCTCTTAGTATGCAATTAATCTCTCCTATACCAAGGCTACTTTCATTATGAACTATGAAGGACCAACATCTGAACTATTTAATGACACACATGCCTATGCATATACCAGAATTTTCTTTATGTATTGTGAAAACTTTTAATTTATCTTTCTTACATTTATATTGATTGAGAAATGAGATAGTGGTATTTTACAATGATTCACTATTGAGTGTATTATAATTTTGAAAGCAGCTTATAGGAGGAAATGATTTACTTCGGACTTATAGATTCTAGAGAAAGCTTCGCACGGCCTATGAAGCTGCTCACTTCCTCGTACATCTATCGCAGAGTGACAGAACCAATAGTCAGAGCTCAAGCTGGGTGGTGACACTCCTCAGGGCTGGACTCAAGATCTGCTGAAGACTAAGTAGGAAGCTTAATAAAAATGTGTGAGTCTATAGGACCATTTACATTCAAACACCACAGCATCTTCTCTGTACCAGGCCATATGACCAGTTTACATTCATGCTCATGCTCTTGGGATCTCTCACATTTCATTCAATTTCAGAAGATTGACCTGACTCACATCTTGCTGTTCACCACAATACACTGTCACTCATCTCTCTTTTTATATATCTCCCCTTTGAACTCTAAACCTTTCATGATTTTATCATCCAGTTCAACATACAAATTTCCCTTCCCAATTTGTGTGATTAAAGTTACTCTTTGAAAAAAATAGCAAGACACTTTATAAAACATCAAGTTTTCATTTCAACATAAATGAAAATCATTTTCACCCTATGTCTATGAACAATGGAATCAAGGTACAGTCAAAGAGACTGTCATCTGAAACATTTGCCAGGCTAATATGCATTTTTTGTTTGTTTTTTGTTTTCCAAGGTAGGGTCTCACTCTAGCCCAGGCTGACCTGGAATTCACTATGTAGTCTCAGGGTGGCCTTGAACTCATGGTGATCCTCCTACCTCTGCCTCCTGAGTGCTGGGATTAAAGGTGTATGCCACCACTGAAACTTTGATTCTATGTTGTGTTTACAAAGATATCATTCCTTTCTGTCTCACATATGTTAAATTATGATTTGTCAAGGTAAAACTTTTAGAAATATTAGGTATAATGGGGGAAAGGCCCCCCCCTGTGTGTCTAGGCTGAACAGTCACACCTACAGTGAAAGTCACCACCCACAATTCCACGGAGAACTAAAATGACAGTGAGGGAGGAAATGCTAAGATAATACAGTAGCCACAGATAGATGTGTGACCAACAGAGTATGTTTATAAATACACATTCTGTGTAGGTGATTATAAGCTTCTAAATATAAAGACAATGCACATAAATCTTTGTTAGTGGGCACAAAAGGTATTAAGCAGAAATACTGGGGAGTTCTAATGCCTGTCACTGAGTCTGAATGGGACAATGATCAAGAGATAAAGGGCTCTTGGTCACTCTGACCTTTCTGAAATCAAGTGAGGTTTTCCTGATCCCAACTGGAACACAGAGGAGGATAAGTTGGAGAGTGTCTCTAGTCCTTGGAAAAAAGAGAGATAGTGCCAAGTTAATGAATGCAAGTAAACATGGTCTTCTCCTTTGTGCATTCTTCAGCCTTATTAATTTTGAAAATCCTGTTCACGAGAACAGACCACCATGGACAGAGTGGATGAAAGATCAAGTAAGATGCAGAAGATCCCACAACCCACAAAATGGACTTTGTGAAGTGCTAATAGACAGGAGCACATCCTATGTGCCATGGAGACAGGGCGATGCCTGCCTCTGGAGGGAGGAGAAAGACTTGTATTGTTATCCAGAGAGCCACCAGCTACCATAAGACCCTGCTGATTTCTCCAATCCTATGGAATGTCCAGGTTCAGTTATGAAATAGATCAGCTGTCAATGAACATGGTAAGAACCTGACATATCTTTGTGTGTGTGTGTGTGTGTGTGTGTGTGTGTGTGTGTGTGTGTGTTGCTTTTGCAGTTATTGGATATAGGGTCTTCTATCCAAGCCTGTCTTCAAATTTACTATGTACTGAAGAGGTCTTTACCTTCTGATAGTCCTGCCTCCATCCTCCTCAGTGCTGCTTTGTGTGCTTTTGTGACAACGTTTGGAAACATATTGCAGGCTGTTTAGAATTTGTCATCCTCCTGCCTCAGGCTTTCAGGTTCTGGGTTTATAGTGCTAAGCCTCCATGACTGTTTATGGATATTGTTACTACATATTAATTGTATAAAATAATGGAATACATTGCAGTATTTTCATATGTGCATATGTTATGCTTTGATCATATTTACTCCTTCATTACTTTCTTTATCGCCTGACACCCTACTCTATTTCCACCTTCACACCCTGAATCACCCCTTTTAATTTCATGAAGATTCCATACAGTAGAGAATGGGAAAAACTTATATTTGTGAGTCTGGATTATATCTGCTAAGATAATCACTTCTAGTTCCACCCATGTTCTGTAAACAGGATGATTTTTCCTGGGGCTGGAGTGATGGCTCAGTGGAATGACACTTGCTGGGCAAGCATGAGAGTCTGAGAGGACCCAAGAAGTTCTGAGACCACCTGAGTTTGATCCCTTAGTATCTAGGTAAAAAAGCTGGGCATATCTATGCACACCTGTAACTCCAGTAGTGCAGTCAGCTGAGATCAGAGAACTGGTGGTGCTCCCAGTTCGCTCTGGGTTCAATGACAGGCTCCATCTCAACAACACAAGTAGATTAGCAAAAAGAGGAAGACACTCAATGTCCTCCACTGGCCTCTGAATTAATATGCATGGGGTACACACATGCCTATGCATAAGTGTTTGCACCATCTATATCACTCCCCAGAGCATTGCACATACTATATACATAGTCACACACAAATAACTTCTTTATGAATAAAGTCTATTACATATATGAGCCCATTTTCTCCATGCATTTATACACTCATGAACACCTTAGATGTTCCATATCTTGTCTGTTATGAACATTGTTATGATAGATATGGGAATGCAGGTATGGTATAGCAAGCAGAATATAATTTTCTTGAATATCTATATTTTAGTGGTATAAGTGCATTGCATTGTAGATATACATTAAGTCTTTGAGGAACATCCATATTGCTTTCCATAACAGCAAAAAATTTTAATAACTTCTAAATCCTGTTATATTTGGAATGCCAGAGAAGCCTGTTAGATAAAGTGAAGGTTTCAACCATCTTGAGTGTCATGGTTTGAAGCTGGATCTCTACACTTGTCTCCAGGTTTTTTTTTTTTCTTTGAAGGAGAATAGTAGTATCATGCTTTCAAGTGTTATCTGACAAATTTCACTCAGAGAACTAAACTCTGATAAAAACCACCTCATTGTAAAATAATTTAAACAGTCCTATTTCATTTTATATTGTTAGTATTTGTGGTAGTTTCAGCCCTCCCCCCCCCATAGACTCGGGTGTTATTAAAATTGAGTTTGCAGCTTCAGCATCTCAGATAGACTCATGTTAGTAGGGGAACGCCTCACTGGGGGCAGATCTGAATTCTAGCCTAAGGTACCATGGTGGTTTGATTCAGGTGTCTTCCATAAACTTAGGTGATCTGAATGCTAGGTTCCCAGCTGATGGAGATCTAGAAATTAACTCCTCCTGGAGGCAGTGTATTGTTGGAGGCGGGCTTACGAGTATTATAGCCAGTTTCTCCTTGCCAGTGTTTGGCACACACTCCTGTTGCTGTTGTCCACCTTATGTTGGCCAGGGGGTGATGTCCACCCTCTGCTCATGCCATCATTTCCCCCTGCCATCATGGAGCTTCTCCTCAAGTCTGTAAGCCAAAACAACCCCTTTGTTCCCCAAAGCTTCTCTTGGTTGGGTGATTTCTGCCAGCAATGTGAACCTGACTGCAACAGGTGTACAGAGTGAGCTCTGGTGGTCCTGCCTCTTCAGTTTAGCCCTCTTGCTTGTGGTGCTGGCTGTGTGGTTGTCTCTCTGCTTGGATTAGTGAATGGGAGCCGGATTCTTTTGCCATCAGTGGAATTTACCCTGGATCTGTAAGCTTCAAATAAATTCCTTCCCACATGAACTGTGTTTGGTTTGGATGGTCATTCCAGTAGTATGGAGCTGTCTACAAGGGTATTCATTCCCTACTCTGTTTATTAGAGTATACATTTTCCTACATAGGATTTTGTTACTTAACGTTTTGGTTTTCATATTAGATTTTAATTTTTTATTTTTATTTATTAGACTCAGAGAGAGGGGAGAGAGACAGAGAGAGAGAAAGAGACAGAGAGAGAAAGAGAGAGAATGGGCATGTCAGGGCCTCTAGCTACTGCAACTACCCCCCAGAAGCATGTGCCACCTTGTGCATCTGGCTTATGTGAGACATGGAGAATCAAACCTGGGTCCTTAGGCTTTGCAGGCAGGTGCATTAACTGTTAAACCATCTCTCCAGCCCTTGTATTAGATTTTAAATGGTCATATAAAGTAATGAGTTTTGTCATGACACCTTTGTGTATATGTTGCATTTATTGATCTTCCTTTCCCATTCTCTTCCCCTGCTCCTCAGCTTAATCCTGCTGGTTGGCATCTCCCTTTCCTCACCTCCCTTTTGTTTTCATATCACAGTAACTATATCATATTACCATCATCTCATTTAATATCACTTTGTTTGAAAACACATTATTTTGTCTTTATTATCTTGGATAATTTTGCTATTTTAATAGTTTGCACTTCTACCCATGTTCTTCCAAATGTCATGTAATGAAGTAAGAATGTCTTGAACCACTGGGTCATGTCTTCTGCTCCATGATTTTTTGCCATATAGTTCAGAGTAATCAGTAGAAATATTTCAACTTGTGGGCTGGAGAGATGGTTTAGTGGTTAAGGCACTTGCCTACAAACCTGAAGGACTCAGGTTCAATTCCCCAGGAACCATGTAAGCCAGATGCACAAGGGGGGCACATGCATCTGGAATTCATTTGCAGAGGCTGGAGGCCCTGGAATTCCCATGCTCTCTCTCTCTCTCTCTCTACTTGCCTATTTCTCTCTCAAAGAAATAAATAAAAATAAACACTTTAAAAAATATTTCAACTTGAATATATAATCCTTCATCAAACAAAGTTTAAGGAAACAGAATTGCTGAAGAAAAAATATCCCCCTTCTTTAAGAATGCGATATTTAGATTTGTATTGAAATACATTAATGATTAGCATATCATGTCAAAACATAAGTTAATTTAAAAGAGGTATAATGAAACAATTAAAAAGTAGATTTTAACAAAGTCTTCCAGTCATTATTAGATCCAAAATAAAAGTAGCAATGGGATACAAAAAATTTCAACACAACAATTTATGCTTTTAAGATAAAAAAAAATCTCACACAACACCATGGTATAATAATCTTTTTCTCAGTGGGACTGCACCACTGCCCTGTGAGGAAACCTCACAGGACAGAAGGATGGACACAACAACTAGGAAACAGCAAGTGTTTCTGAAAATAGTATATCATGTCTACCTATGTTGATAGATTTAGGTATTTGAGAGATAGGTACACATTTCTAGAAGAAATAACATCTCATGAAAAATGTGACAATTGTATAAATATCACTGTGCAACCCTCCCATTATAAAATCATATAGTTGACTAGGACAGACACTAAAGTATTAAAATAATGAGAAGATAGTAAAAATAGGTATGAAAGTCAAGAGAAATATTGTCTAGAATAAGAAGTGGGAAATAAAGTTATATAGAAAAGAAAAATAAGTAGAAAGATATATGGAAAAATCAGTCCAAGCAAATGTAGACTGAGGGAAAGGAAGAGGGAAAAGGTCTCCTTACCTTCCTCTTGTTCAAAAAGCTGAATGCTGCAAGCTCTCACCCAGGCAGTCTGAGTCTCATAGGCCAGAAGCATCTTAGAAAGGCTGCCTAGCAGGAGCCAGGACTAAATCAGGGACAGAATGACAGGACTTTCCCTCCCAGTGGAGGAGGTCCAGCTTGTCTCCTGTGGTGTGGAAGGTCTTGTTTACTCTTCATTGTTTTGATGAGCCTAGAGGGAAAGTGAGTCTCGTGATAGCTTCAGCTACTCTGTAAGCCTATAGAGTCTCTGTTTGAGGAATATTTTCCCAAGTTGAAGTACATCAGAAAGTTAAACTTGTGGGTCTGGGATGCCATTAGGTTTCCCTGCCACTGGGGGAAATTACCACAGCCCTGGAAACAAGCTGATTCCTGAGCAGGACTCCCTAGAACACTCCTCTGCTGGATGAAGACTATTGCGCCCCTGCTCTTACTGTGCATCCTCAATTTCTTCATGTTCCACGCAGCACATGGCACCAAGGCTATCGGTTTAATTTTGGCTTTGCAGTTGAGGGATCTACCATGGTTATAGCACACTTTGCTCAGTGTAGGCATAAAATTATGAGAAAGAATGCTGTAAAATTTTGTTGTTAAATATTTCCAAAATCACCAGAGTTATTAACCATAGTTATTTGTATTCTCCCCACCATATCTTAAAATTAAAATATCAATATTCAGAGATATGTAGGGACATGTAGTCTGGTACAGAAATAATGAAGGAGTGTGTGCATGTCCAGTATTGATTCTAAGTATCACCCAGGGCTGAGGACGACCCCCCGACAAGAACAACTTGGTCACAACAGGCACTCGTACCACAGTCAAGGGACAGCTTCAAGGAGTAGACATTCTACTGACTGAAGCATACATGATACCTATATTTTATTATATGTTATTTAGTTATGTTTCATTCCTTTTTGCATTTTAGGTATATGAATATTGAACTGTGCATGCGTGCAAGCACGCACGTGCGTTGGTATGTCTCATGTGCAAGCAAGTGGAACCCAGTCATGGTTTGCTTTACCCTAGTCATGTCCTCTGCATCTTTTTGAAACAGCTTCTTCCATTGCCTTGAGCTCACTGATTAGGCTAGATTAGCTGGCCAGTGAGCTCCTGTTAATACTTTTCTTGCCACCTCAGTGCTTGAAATTGTCAGGATGTCCTACTACATCTGGAATTTTCATGACTCCTGGGGATCTAACTCAGGTCCTTATGGTTGTAAGACAAACACTGTTTATCCCAGCCCTCTTTAGGATTATCTCTAGCGCCATGGATTTAACATTAGATCCTAATGGTAAGATATCATGGAACATGACAATTTCTCTTTTCTTATAACTCTTCCACTTTCCTTCATTTTAGGACCACCAGTCAGATTTGTATTTTACCTTAAAACGTGTTTTCAGTAAGATCATGACCTGACAAAGTGCAGAGAATGTTACTGTGCAGTACTCAGCAATAAATGGGTCACCTATGTCCCCACATCCAAGGCTCGGGAATATTACAGAAAGGTCAGAAACAATTTAAGAGCCGGAGAAAGCCGAAGTGGCATGGAACACCGACTTCTGGGCTGTTCTGCTTGAACTCTCAGCAGCTGTGGTTACCTAGAAAAGATCAGGCCCATCAATGTGGTCATGGAGGGGAAGAGCTCATGTTGCCCCATTCCTTTGAGGATTCATTTATATGCAGTTAAGGGTTGATAAGTAAAAACATTTTCTTCCCTGGTGTAGCCCCTAATAAGGTGTCTGTGACCCTATAAGCAGCCTCAATGAAACTCAGTGGGTCACTATAGAAACCCAAAAGGGCTTGGGCTAGGAATCAAATCACACAACTTGAAGCTACAATTTGTTAATTATATACTTTTTTGATTAAAAAAGTACCCAAGGATCACTGTGAGTTTAAGGTCGCCCTGAGACTCCATAATGAATTCCAGGTCAGCCTGGGCTAGAGTGAGACCTTGCCTCAAAAAAACAAAATTTTTGGTCTGCTTCAGTGATGAGGTGTTGGGGGCCTCTGAGGCTCTGGCTCTCTGATTTGGTAGGAGTTGATTTTTCTCTGTGCTGATCTCCTTCCCCCTTGTGCTGGTGTCCTGGTTCATCAGGAAAACAGCCCCCTTGCTTGTTTCTCCAATTTTTCTTAGTTTCAGCAGGGCCCTTTTGAGGTATGATGGGGTGGCTCTCTCCTTAGGATCTACATCTATCTGAAAAAGAGAAGCAGATTCTCCAACAGAGAGTAAGTTAGCACCAGGACAAATGAGATAACCCTTACTTTTTTTTGAACCCAACATGGCTCAGGGAAGTTTTGCGGAAGAGGGGGCGGAAAGAATGTCAGAGTCACATGTTGGGTCATGATATGCAGAGACATTTATCTTACCCATAACTGTGGGCTAACTCCACAATGCATGACCCATATACCTCAACAAGGAGGGCCCAAGGGGAGGGGGTAGGTCACGGATGAGCCTAATAATGGTACCAAACTGACTGTATTTGCTGAATACAGAACTGACTAATAAACTAAAAAAAAAAAGAAAAAAAAAAAAAAAAACCAAAAATTTAAAAAGTACTCAATTACTAAAATAAGCATATGCTTAATGATCACATTCCTTATCTCAGAGAAGAGGCATTAAACATTTATGTCATTCATTAGTTTATTTATGAGCATATCTTGTAGGAGTTTAAGAATCTGATCCACTTCTAAGATTGTACCTCTTAAATATTCTTCATATCTGTTAAATGGATGAATTAATACATCCTTATTTCTTTTCTTGTCTTCAAATGAATTCGTTATTCTCTACTTTTCATAATAGATTTGTGTTAGCTTAAAAAAAAAAAGTTCACAAAGCTTTCAGAAAAATCTGGCTGGTAGCAGAGATGGAGAACAGATGGCTACCAGATATCAGACCCAGAAGGGTGACTTACTTTGCAAAAATATGCTGACAGTCATATTTTTGGGACACTGAAAAATCCTTTACCCAGTGTAAAGCCCAGGCTGTAGTTTATAATAAAAATAATTAGCACAGCATTCCATGCAAAAGAAAATACATGGTTTAACCAGCTATGGACATGCTGAATATTAAAAGGAATACATCCAAATCCTACAGTTCTTTGGAAACAAAACAAAACACAAGTAAGTTTTCCTAGAGACTTCACTGAAAGTCATTACAAATATCTTAAAACAGTCTTCAAAAACTGGTGACTTGGCTGTCTGTGGTGGCAGTTTGGGCTATACAGTGAGACTGCCTCAAATTCTATTCTTTGAGTGTACGTATTTATATACCGGTGTGTGTGCATGCGGAGGCCAGAGGAGAACTTTGGATGCCGTTCTCTATTGCTAATCCATGACTGTCTTGGGACAGGATCTCTCCTTCAGCCTGAAGCTGTGATTTTTGGTCAATGAGCCCAGTTTATACCCCACTGCAGATTAAGGTTACAGATGTGCCTGGCCACTTTCAGTTTATGTGGGTTCTGGGGGAGACAAATTCAGGTTGTCCCAGACCCTCCTAGGTCCTCATGCATAGGTAGATGCACACTTACCCACAGAGTCATCTATTTCCTTAGCCCCATTTTTATTAAAACGTTTTCCCTTTGTACTTTTATGGGGAACTTGATACCCATAAAGAGTATTTAAAAATACTATTGAGCATAAGCAATTTTAACTAATATTTAAGTTCTAATAGCAAGTGAAATTTCATTGAATTTTAAGAGATGTTAGCCACAAACTTAAAACTGCCTTGCAAGTTACATTCCTAATTTTTTATTGCCTACACTAAAAAGTTCTAAAACTCTTCCTTCAATATCAAAGCTCAGATGCTTGGAACATAGTGCACAGATTAGGTAGGTTAGAGATCTGTGTGTTACCTACAAAGTTATACAAGAGATTCCAGTTCAAGTTGACAGACCTTAAACTAAATTCAAAGTGCCATATTAAAGAAAAAATACACTTCATTGGGGCAGTTACAAAATATGTTCTCTTAGAAGACATAGCATTATAAGAATGAAAAAATATTTAGGATCATCATTCTACAATTGTTCAATTTTGCTTCTCTCATCCTAAGAATATTGTCTTTTAAAAGAATGGCAGGTAGCTGGTCATACTTACATCATGTGTCCACACTTGACCAGAGGCCTCACTCATATTTTAAGTTTGAACATATTCTCTGTTCTACTTGTAAGTCATCTCTAAAATTTTTTTTGAGATAGGTTCTCACTCTAGCCCAGGATGACCTGGAACTCATTCTGTAGATCTAGGCTGGCCTTGAATTCATGCTGACCCTACTACCTCATCCTTCTAAGTACTGGGATTAAAGGCATATGACACCATGCCTGGTTGGGTCTCAAACATTTTAAATACCTGAAACAAATTTCAGAATATCCTAACAGTAGAGGAATTTTGGTTAAGGACCAAAGTGTGGTCAGGTGAAAAAGCAAAATTAATAATACAAATGCAATCCACAACAAGAAAAATATTTTTCTCTATGAAGAGTCTAGCCATTCTGTAGAGATGAATCATCATCATCAAATTCCAATGAAAGGAATGGGGTAACTTACCAATATTGTTTCTACTATGTGCCTTTAAGCTACCTTACTTCAAAACAGAAGAAATTTGCAGAATGTAATATTGAGTAACAGTACTGAACTTTATTGTTACAGACTATTGAACTCTGTGTATTAAATGGTTGCATCTTAACTATTTATACAAATCATTGGTCCAATAACATAAAAATAGAGAACAGCATCTGGAAAGTTATCTCATCCAATGTTCAGAGATAAATGGGTTAACCATTCTTTCCACTATTTCTGCAGGCAAGTCCTTGTTTATAGTAAAATCTGATAGAAATTCAAGTGTCAGTTTTTCCAAGCTACTGCATAAAAAAGATGCTGAAGGCCATCACTAGACAGCTCATTGCAACATAAGGACTTTCTCATTCACCAATTCTGGCACACCTCCAAAACATCCCACAATCAGTTTTATTTCTGTCCAGGACACTGGATGCCAAGGATTGGATATAAGTGCATGTTCATATAAGCAATGAGGTGATAGTCAACAGACTCTGAAAATTGAAAATGACGGACATAGTGAGGCTGGTGAGGCCCAGCCATGTCACCAAGTACCATTATTTTTTAAGCATTTAGTGTCTTACTATAAATCTGCTTCTCTTTTTCAGATACACACAGATCCTAAGGAGAGCACCACCCCATCATATCTCAAAAGGGGCCCAGGTGAAACTAAGAATAATTGGGGAAGCAAGCAAGAGTTCTGTTTTCTTTGTGAACCTGGTACCAGCACAAGGGTGAAGGAGATAGACACAGAGAACACTCAACTCCTATCAAACCAGATATCCAGAGATACAGAGGCCCCTAAGACCTCATCACTGAAGCAGACCTAAAATGAACCCAACATGGCTCAGGGAAATTTACAGAAGAGGGGGCGGAGAGAATGTTAGAGCAACATGTTGGGTCATGATACACAGAGACATATCCTCCTACCCATAACTGATGGCTAACCCCACAATGCAAGATCCATATACCCCAACTGCGAGGGTCCCTGGGGAGGGGTGAGGATAGGGAAGAGGCTAACAATGGTACCAACTTGACTGTATTCACTGAGTACAAAACTAATTTAAAAAGAAAAAGGTGCTGCAAATCCAGATCCAAAGAAAACAGCCATCATGGCCAGTAACTGCCACATGTTTTCCACTGAAAATGGCAACGTCTTCCCCGGGACCCTCCTCTTAGTGGCCACAGCAGACCATGGAGGTCATGAACCTCTTGTTGCTCTGGCCCAGCATGATGCCACTGGGAGTTCTGCTAAAGGTGGAGAGAGCGGACATGGAAGAAATGGCCACAGGCCACAAGTCTTTACCCATGACCTTCTTTTTAAAAATATTTTATTTATTTATTTACTTATTTAAGAAAGAGAGAGGCATGAAGAGAAAGAAGAGAGAGAGAGAGAGAATAGGCATGCCAAGGCCTCTAGCAACTGCAAACGGACTCCAGATGTGTGTGCCACCTCATGCATCATGCTTGCCTCGGTACTCAGGAGCCAAACCTGGATCCTCAGGCTTCACAGACAAGCACCTTCACTTCTAAGCCATCTCTTCAGCCCCTGATAATTTCTTTCCCTATGTCTTTTTCTCTTAAATTATTAGTATTATGAAATTGGTGTACAAAATAATGGGCTTCATCGTGGCATTTTCATACGTGTCACATACTATTTTGTTCAAACTCATGGGTTCTTACCCTTCTCATCAGGTCTCATCATCTGCCTCACATTCCCCTCACACCTGTAACATCTTTGCTTTCTTGTCCCTTTTAAAATTTTTTGTTTTATTTTATTTTTATGAGATAACAGAGAAAGAGGTAGATGATAGCTAGATAGATGATAGATAGGTACATAGATAGATAGATAGATAGATAGATAGATAGATAGATAGATAGATATAGGTAGATAGATAGACAGACAGATATAATAGGCATGCCAGGACTTTCAGCCACTGTTCCAGATGCCTGTGCCACCTTGTACAATTGGCTTATTTGGGTCCTGGGGAATCAAACCCTGGTCCTTTGGCTTTTCAGGCAAGCATCTCAACCATTAAGCCATCACCCAGCCCTCATGTCCTCTCTTTAGCTTCTTGACCTAAACCACCATGCAAATATATATATATATATATATATATATATATATATATATATATATATGGTATAAAAATTAAAACTGAGGGCTCTGGTCACAATGGAAACTGCCTAACCATGCTTCAGCTCCTGGGGTAATATCAGGCAAGGTCTGCGGGGCTTCAGTTTGAGTAGATCTTAGCAGACCTCCAGTAGGCAGGCACAGTTGGGAATCTACTGATTTCTGCTCTCTCAGGTAGCCCACTAGACCCTCATTTCCCCCCCCCAACTACTTGTCCAAGCCACTGAACTGTGCCCTTGGCTTCCTGATCATGTTATCTGCAGCTATCTCAGGCTCCATGTGCACCTTCATTGTCTCCTGAAGGCAACTGTCAGTAGTGTATGCACAGTGTCTGCCAGCAGCCTGTGTGCCTAGCCTGTCTCCAGCAGCACCCACTCCAGTATCTGTGGTTGGTCTGTGCACCTTCACTGTCTCCTGGAGGAACGCTTCACTGCATCCAGCTCACATATTGCTCCTGCAGGTTCCACAAACTGATCCCACAGCACACCTATGCTCCCATCTCCTGCCGTGCTCCCCTGTCTTGCATTCTCAGTGAGTTGGCCTGCAGGGTGCCTCTGCTTCCCTGAGCTCATCACGATCATAAATCTATATGCACCAAGCACAGGTTCAATATAGTTTATAAAACAAAGCCTACTTGACAACAAAACAAAAATAAACACCAGCACCATCATAGTTACAGACTTCAGTACTCCACTATCATCAATAGACAGATCATCCAAACAGAAAATCAACAGGGATGAAAGATAGCTCAACAACTCCATACATCAACTAGCCCTAACAGACATCTATAGACCATTCCACTCCAATTCTACAGAATATACATTCCTCAGCAGCACATGGAACTTTCTCCTTATGTTAGGCCATAAAACCTGCATCCATAAATTCAGGAAACTTGACATAATTTCCTGCATTATATCAGATCACAATGCTATAAAGAGAGAAATTAACAAGAGATGCCCCAAGAATTCCATCAGCTCCTAGAGACTGAACAACACCTTTTTAAGCAATGAATGGGCAGTGGATGAAATGAAAAAGATTTGTAAAATTTCTAAATTGAATGACAATGCAAACACAAATACCAAAACTTATGGGACACAGTGAGGGCAGTTTGAAGGGGAAAATTCATAGCACTAAATGCCTTCATAACAAAGACAGAGGGGTTCCCAATTAATAACCTAACCATTCACCTAAAGGCATTGGAAAAACAAGAAGAATCCAACCCAAAGAGTTCAAGACGGAAAGAAATAATTAAGACCAGAGTCGAAATTAATGAATTGGAAATTAAGAAAAAAATTAATAAAACTGATGGACAAGGTGGGCAGAGTCAGGACCAGAACCTTCTGGCTGCTGGCTGGGGTCTCCCGCAAGTGCCATTTAGGCACAGATAGGACCTTCTCATTCTGGCACTGGTTCAGGTCTCTCATATGGACTGGGAGGGTAGTGTCAGGAAATGTACCTTACCCATGTTGGCTGGTATCTTTTGTATGGATTGGATGAACAGATTTACACTGGCTGTCTTCTACAGTTGACTCTATTCATTCATGAGGACTGGGTGGGTACAGTCAGCACCTGCTTCCTCTATCTTAGGCTGGCCTCTCCTATGTGGATGAGGTTGTACCTTCTCTTTCTGTGAACTGACTAGTTTCATTCATGTGGAATGGGTGGGCAGAGTTGTGCCTGTGCCATTAACATGGTGGCTGGTTGCTCGCATGCTTCACCAGAAGAGTTGTGTTTCATTTTTACTCAATTCTAGGAAGTTTTTGCTTTCTTCAGTGACAAAATTACTCAATATATGTTAGTTAATTTAGTTCATTGACATATTTTGTGTAGTTTTTATTATTGATTTTGAGCTTTATTGCATTGTGGTCAGAACAAATACAAGGAATTATTTCAATTTGCATATACTTTTTGAAATTTGTTTTGCATCCTAATATTTGATCAATCTTAGATGATGTCTTATGGGCTGGTGCAACAAATGTGTATTGTACTGTTCTGAGGTGGAATGTTCTAAACACATCTGTGTTAGGTCAGGCCACAATAGAGTTACAGCAGGATGGTGACAGAGACATAAGGATGTGGGTCATCCACATTCCTCAAGAAACTACCTAGCCATTATCCCTTCCTTGACTAACAAAGCCCCAGGTCTAGGGTTCCTGCCTCCTTATCTTTCAGGTCACCTGGTTACTGTTCTGGTCTCACACCCCAGCTATTTCCCTTCCTCACCTTCCCCCAACTGAAGAAACTATATGGCCCACTATCTGTAATCTCAAAGTTAACTGTACTCCACTCTTGAGAATCAGTCCTAGAAGCTCATGTTTTTCCTGAATAAATGCTTCCATCTTTGCCTCAGAATGGTCTTCGTTGCCTTGGTCACTCCTGAACCTTACAATCTGCTAGGTCCATTGTATCTATGATGTCTTTACCTCCAGTGTTTCTTTTAGTCTGTAAATTTTTGTTTGTGTGCCAGTTGTCATGTAAATAGTACTGAGGAGATGTAAAGACATTATGGTCACACCAGATATAGAAGAATGCCACATATCAAAGAAATGATTCTATCAGAGACCATCATGGTCAACCAATGAGTTTATTGCAGTTAGTAACCGAAGCATGAGTGACTCAAGGGCAGCTATATCAGTGAGGCATTTCATTGTATAGCTTTGCCATTGAAGAGTTGCACCCAAGGCATGGACAACTCCTGAAAATCTGTACCATTGCAACATCTGTCCTTGATGATTCACAATAGGCTTCACAATTGAAAGGTATCAATGCACAATGTATGGACAGTATAGCACTGGAGTCTCAAATCTCAATCCAATGTGCATCTCCTGTATCATCTCTGCAGGGTAGAGGTTTGATGTGGTGTCAAGATCAGCTACTGAATGCATTTTTAATACAAGTACTTCCCAGTATAGAAAGGGATGAAGTAAATTGCAAAATGATTTTGTTATTTCTCATGAGTAAGAATGGGCAGATCGTTGGGTAGCATGACGATAAAATAGCATTAACTCCCTCCAGTCTTGGGATTTTATCGGGTGTATAGAATCCATAAAGGGTGACAAAGTTACTCAACCAATAAAAGAACACAAAGCAACTTACCAGCAAAAGGATGCTGTGAGTGGCTTTAGTTTCAGGAGATGACCGGGAGGAGAGGCTCTGGCTGTGGACATGCCAGGTTCTCCTGTGATGTCTGAAAAGGAGATTCACCATGTAGAGGCTGGTTGACATCATGAGGACCACAAAGAGGAGATCTCGAGTCAATATGACCATGAAAAATGCCAATGAATTTTCAGCCCTAGGTGCCCTGGTCTTACAGAAAGCGTGAACATAACCCTGGCCAGCATGACTGGCATTGTTCCTGGCTATTACAGTATGAATGACATGAATGTAAATAAGCATGTTGATCACCCAGGAGAAAAAGAAAGAGGGAAAGATCCATGTAGAGAGTTTAGGTTTCAGCCACGCCCACTTAGAGTTACTGGGACTGATGGTGATGGCTTGAAATGTACTCAGAATAGAGGTAGTACAGATGGAAAGACCCCGGGTAACTCTGTAGATAAACAAGACTGCCTTACAACCAACATCATTGAGAAAATGTCTCACTCCAAAGGATGATGCGATATCAGGTATCAACAAGAAGACAATTGTCAAAGTATTAGCCATTGTCAGGTGCATGAAAATCGAATCTATGGGTTTCAGAAGATAACATTGAGCTAAGAAGATGTACCCATATGACAGGAAGAGCAACGAGTTCCCTATGATGCCGATACAAAACTCAGATGTGAGGAAAATCCCCAAGATCGTGTCACTTGGAAACATAATCAGAATGATGCTTTAAATATTATCAGGTTTGTCCAGACAACATTGAAAAGAAATGGGCTGTTCACAAAGAATTTTTAAAATAATGTTTTAAGAAAAATATGCCAATTCACAGTTCACAAGTAGAGAAAGGTGGTGGAATATCCAATTCCTTTGCATTTTAGGTCCTGAAATCACATTGGAATTGAATGTCAGGGATTCCTGAGACCCTTACAGGATACAAGGATCTGAGAAGCAGACAGAATTAAATGTAGACACCCTGTAGTCTTCTGTGCTAAGCAGGAGGACATGTTAGCCTATTTGAAAGAGAAATTTGTATGTCATAAGCCATTTTCCATAGGTATATCACATTTAGTTGTGTTTCAGTGCTCCAATGTTTCTAAAGTATATATTGTGTCTTTTTTAGAAAAGCGCAGATAGTAATATACATACTTTCACTTTTTTTCATCTCATAACAAATCTCAAAGCTACCAGTGATGTTCTAAAGCATTGTGGACATGCACAAATGAGGCCATGGCTGGTTCTGAATATTCCATACTGTTCAGCACATCTGCACAAAAATGCATTTTCAATAACAACAGGCAGTCATATCATGATGAGATCTGGTCTTACAGAGTCTCCATGTTTCCTCTTGTAACATGTGTAAATTCTAAGTTCCAATTTTTCTGTCTAGACAGTCTATGTGGTTCTTATTTAACCAGAATTACTGGGCTTTCCAATATACTTAGAATATACTTAGAATATATTGATATGAGATTCATGAACAGTGTATATCATTATGAAATTTGTGAATTGTACACTAAAATTCATAGTATTAATTGACTAACTTTTATGTTTTCTATTATTTCCATTAGGAATCTATCTTTCTCTTTATCTGCTGTATCACTTGAAATACAATCCTTGGTTCTTAAATGGACTCTATGAATTCCATACAAGGTTTCTTTATGCAAAGTCCTTAAGAGCATCAGCAGGTATCAATTTGTGTTCTAATAACATACAACAAAACTGTTCTATACCAAAACTATTCTCATTATGTACTGTGAGTGACCAACATCCAAATTATTTATTGACATACATCACACTGGCCTCTCATTCTTCCACAACTTCCTTTATGTAATGTGAAAATGTTTCAATTTATTTTATATAAATTTTCTTTGACTGAGACATGAGATGGTGATATTTTACAATGATTCAGTATTGAACATATTACAATTGTTGAAAATGCATTTGTTGCAGTTACCTTCTTGTTGCTGGGACAAACACCTGACCAGAACAGCTTATGGGAGGCTTATAGATTCCAGAGCTCAAGCTAGGTCTCAACACACACTTATGGCTGGACTCAAGATCTCCTGAAGAGTAAGTAGGAAGTTTAATTAAAAAATATATGAGTCTATGGAGCCATTTACATTCAAACCACCACATGCATCTAATATTACCAGGTCATATGACCACTTCCCATTCATGCTCACGCTTTATGATTTCTCAAATGTCACTCAATTTCAGACCTATCTCATGTCTTGCTGTTCACTAGAGTACCTTGTCACTTAGCACTCTGCTCCACATGTCTCCTTTGAAGTGCAAACCTTTCATGAATTTATTATCCAGCTCAATATACAAATTTCCCTTCCCTATTTATGTGGTTAAAGATACGTTCTGGAAAGATAAGAGACTCTTAATAAAATATCAGGTTTTCATTTCAATATAAATGAAAATCATCGTCACTCTATGGTTCTCAGATAAAAATGTAAACAACCTACAGTGGAAGAGAAAGACTTCTGAAACATTTACTATGACAGTGTGCACTACTTCTGACATTTAAGGAAATAAAAAGACAATTTGACCACAGTTGAAAACATTTTTAAACTGCAAGAAAGACTCAAATATATTCACATTCTAAAATCACAGCAACACATTATGCAGAGGTATTAAAAAATAAGTAGGGAATTGAAAATAGCAATGAAAGTCACATTTATCGAACAAAATACACAGGACAGATACAGTATGAGCCAGGATGTTTCAATTTTTCCAAAAACATATCTGGAGATGTTCTTATCACAAGGAAATGTTGTGGAGTTGCAATGGTGGATACATTAGGTTTTTTTAACTTTTTGATTCCATGTTGTGTTTATAATTAATATCATTCATTTCTGTCTCATATATTTAAATTAACATTTGTCAACATAAAACATTTAGAAATAAAAGGGATAAATGTAGGAAAGTCCCCTTGGGTGTTGAGCCACAGATAGGTGTGTGAGCTACAGTGTATGTTTATAAACATACATTTTGTAGAGGTTATTACTAGCTTCTAAATATAATGAAAATGCACATAAATCCATGTTTGTGGGTATGTGATGTTTGAAGCAGAGAAACTGGGGGGTTCTAATGCCTGTCACTGAGTCTGAATGAGACAGTGATGAAGAGATAAAGGGCTTCTATGTCACTCTTGCTTTTCTGAAATCAAATGAGATTTTCTGATCCCAAGTGGAATACCAAGGAGGATAAGTTGGAATGTCTCTGGGTCTTGGAAAAAAGAGGGACTGCCAAGTTGATGAATGCAAATAAGACATGGTCCTCCAGGGCTGGAGAGGCAGCTTAGGAGTTAATGAGGCACAGTGAAGCGAGGGCACAAGATCGCACATGCGCACAAGGGGCACACATGTCTGGAGCTCAATTGCAGTGGTTGAGGCCTAGGTGCACCTGTTCTCTCTCTCTCTCTCTCTCTCTCTCTCTCTCTCTCTCTCTCTCTCTCTTTCTGTCTTGCATAAAAAGGCCAGTCTGCTGGGTATGCCTCAAAAAAAAATGGTCTTCAATTTTTGAAACCCCCAACCTTATTTATTTTGAAAATGCCTGCATTTGAGAACAGGCCACCGCAGACAGAATGGCTGAAAGCTCAAGTAAAGAAGCAGCAGGTCCTACAATTGACAAAGTAGACTTTGTTACAGGCTTATATATAGGAGCATGTCTAGAGTGCCAGGGAGACAGGGCAGTGCCTGCTTCTGGAAGGAGGATGAAGAGATTTGTATGTTACCCAGGCAGCAACCTGCTATCTTAAGGCCCCATTGACTTCTCCAATACTGTAGAATGTCCATGTTCAATTATGAAATAGGACCAACTGTCATCAGAAGATGGACATCAGAAGATCCTGATCTCTCTCTCATTTTGTGTGTTATTGTGGTTATTGGATATAAGGTCTCATATCCAAGGCTGCCTTCAAATTTATTATGTAGCTGAGAATGACTTTCACTTCTGATAGTCCTACCTCCATCCTCCTGAGTTCTGGTTTGTGTGTTTTTGAGACAATGTTTGGAAGTATATTTCAGGCTGTCCCAGAATTGTCATCCTTCTGCCTCAGGCTTCCAGGTTCTAGCTTTATAGTGCTAAGACCCCATGCTTATTTATGGATATTGTTACTGAATAATAATTGTACAAAATAATAGATTGCATTGATACAATTTATGAATTAGCCCTTTTTTTCTTTCATGAAGATTCCATAGAGGAGAAAATGAAAAAGCCTTATATTTGTGAGTTATATCTGCTAAGACAATGACCTCCAGTTCCAACAATGTATCTGTAAACAAAGAGGATTTTTCTTTGGGCTGGAGTGATGGCTTCTTGGAAAGGCACTTGCTGGCCAAGCAGGAGAGTCTGAGAGAACCTGAGAACTCTGTGACGACCTGAGTGTGATCTCCTAGCATCTAGTTTTCTTTTTTTTTTTAAGCTGGACATATCTATGCACACCTATAACTCCAGTACTTAAGGCAGCTGAGATCAGAGAACTGGTGGTTCTCCCAGTTAGCTCTCCATTGAGTGACAGACTCCATCTCAAGAACACAAGCAGATTAGCAAAAAGAGGAAGACACTCAGTGTCTTCCACTGGCCTCTGAATTAGTGGGTATGGAGCACACACATCCATACATGTGTGTTTATACCACGTGCATCACATCACAGAGCATTGCACTTGCTATACACAGTCACACACAAATAACTTCTTTATGTATAAAGTCTATTGTGTATATATGCCACATTTTCATCATGCATTCATCCACTCTGGTTTTGAAGTTATTCTTTGCAGAGTGGCACTATATACAACAGTACTCATTTCTCTACTCTCTTTTTTAGAGCATAGAATTTGCTATGTGCTGTTTTATTACTTACTGCTTTGATTTCTACTGGACTTTAAATGGTCGTATAAAGTAATGGGCTTTGTTATGACATTTTTGTGCATGTTTTGTATTTATTGATCTTCTTTTCCCATTCCCCTCCCTGCTCCTCAGCCCAAACCTGCTGGCTGGCATCTCTCTTCCTTGCCCCCTTTCTGCTTTCATATCACATGAGTTATATTATATGCACAACGTAACATCTCTTTATCCCTCATGGCTAGTTTTCCTCCTTCCCATACACACAAAATAAATTCAGATCAGAAGTTTAATGAAAACATATTATTTTTTCTTTGTGATCCTGGCTAATTTTGTTATTTTAATAGTTTCTACTTCCACAGAGTTCCCTATAAAAGTCATGTCTTCAAGTAATAAAGTGCTTTGAACCTCTGGGCCGTCTCTCCTACCTCATGATTTCTCTTTATATGGTCCAGAGTAATCAGTAGAAATATTTAAATTTGAATATATAATACTTTATCAAATTAAATTTAATGGAACAGAATTACTGAATATAAAAAAATCCCTTCTTCAAGAACACAAAATTTAAATTTGTATGTGAAATACATGTATCTTCAGTATATCATGTGAAAACAAATCTAAGTTTAATGGAGGCATTGCAAAACCAACCATTAAAAAATAGATTTTAACAATATCTCACTGTAATTATCAGAGTCAATAGAAAAGTAACAATAGGGATACAAAAAATTTGAACATCACAATTTATACTCTTGAGATTAAAAATCACGTTACACAACACCACAGGATACCATTCTTTTTCTCTCTGGCATTTGTGAAGCAAGCACTTAACATCACCATGCAGCCAGCTCTGAAGAAAGACCCACAAAATAGATTGTACTAATTACAGTGAAAAATGGCATTATGAAAGTAAACTTCAGAATATATAATACAGATGTCAGAGTGAAGAATAGATAAGAAATGTAAAAAGAAACAAAACATTAAAAGGTAATATAAATGGAATGTATCATAAAGTAGTTCAATAGATAAAAGCAGAAAAATAACAGAGAATGGAATGTGGAAAGGAAAACCCAAGTTAATGTCAACGCCCTGTAAAGACTGCACCATTGCCCAGTGGGAAGGAAACATCACTAGGATTGAAGGTTGAACAGTGTAATTGGAAAAACAGTACGTGTTTCTAAAAATAATATATTGTGTCTACGTATGCTAATAGATTTGGGTGTTTGAGAGAGAGATACACATTTCTAGAAGAAATAACATCACATGAAATATGTTACAATAGTATAAGTAATCAATATGCAAACCCCCATTATAAAATTAAATGGTTGACTAGGACAGATACTAAAGTATTAAAATAATGAGAGAATAGTGAAGATAAGTATGAAAGTAAAGAGAAATAGTGTCAAGAAAAATAAGTGGGAAATAATATTATATGTGAAAGAAAAACAAGGGAAAATAAAGATGAAAAAACAGTCCAAGAAAGTGTAGACTGAGAGAGAGGAAGAGGGGAAAGGCCTCTGTACTTCCCTTTCTCTTGTTCTCAACGCTAAGTGCTGCAAACCGTCACTCGGGCAGTCAGGGTTGGCTGCCCAGCAGGAGCCAGGACTAAATCAGGGACAGAATGACAGGACTTTCCCTCCCAGTGGAGGAGACCCACCTTGTCATCTGTGGCATGGATGATCTTGTTTACTGTGCATACTTTTGATGAGCCCAGAGGGAATGCATCTCATGATAACTTGAGCTCACTCAGCAAGACTGTAGAGTCGCTGTTTGAGGATTTATATTGTCCCAAGTTGAAGTACATCAAAAAGTTAAACTTGAGGGTATGGGATGTCATTAAAAATTTCCCTCCACTGGTGGAAATTACCACAGCCCCTGAAACAAAGTGATCCCTGAGCAGGATTCCAGAGAACAGAACACGCCCTCTGCTGGTTGAAGGCGATTGCTTCCCTGCTCTTACAGTGCGTTTTCAATTTCTTCATGTTCCATGCAGCACCTGACACAAGACTGTGGGTTTAATTTTGACTCTGCAGTTAAGGGATCAGCTACGGGTATAGCACACTTTGCTGTGGACATAAAATGATGAGAAAGAATGCTATAAAATTTTGTTCTTAAATATTTCCAAACTCATCAGGGTTATTTAGCATAGTTATTTGTATTCCACTGACCACATCTCAAAATTGAAATACCAACATTCAGAGATATTTAGGGTCATATAATCTGGTAGAGAAATAATGGAGTGTGTGCATACCCAATATTTCTGCTAAATACCACCCAGTGCCCAGGACGACCCCCTACCACCATACACAAGGATAACTTGCTCACAACTGGACCTCATACCACAGTCAAGGGACAGGTTGATAGAATATGCATTCTTCTGACTGAAGCATATATGATACCCACATTTTAAATATATTCTTTAATTTTGTATTTATGTTTGTCTTTTACTTTTATGCATATAAATGCTGATGTGTGTATGCATGTTTGTATGTATGTGTGTGTGTGTGTACATTGGTGTGTCCCTTGTACAAGCTGTGCACCCCAAAAGATAGCCTTTGTTGTTTCCCTAGTTAGGGCATCTACATCTTTTTGAAATGGGTTCTTTCATTGCCTTGAACTCACTGATTAGGACAGATTAGCTGTGCAGTGAGTAATGCTTTTCTCACCAACCCACTGCTGGGAATTATTGGGATGTTCCACCACATTTGGAATTTTCATGAGTCCTGGGGATCTAACTCAGGTCCTCATGCTTGTGAGACAAACACTGTTCATCCCAGCCCTGTTTGTGATTAGCTATAGCACTATGGATTTAACATTAGATCCTAATGAAAAGAGAGCATGGGGTGGGTTAATTAATTTTTAAGAGAATCTTTTATTTATTCATTTAGGAAAAAAGAGGCAGGTAGAAAGAGAGAGAGAAATAGAGAGAGAGAGAGAAGAGAGAATGTCAGGGTCTCCCAGTCACTGCAAAAGAACTCCAGATACATGTGCTACCTAATCTACCTGGCTTTCCTAGGTACTCAAGAATCAAACCATGGTCCTTAGCCTTCTCAGGCAAGCAAGCACCTTAACCTCTAAGCCATCTGTCCAGCCCATGATAATTTCTTTGTATGTTTTTTTCTCTTAAATTATTAGCATTATGAAATTAGTGTACAAAATAATAGGTTGCATTATATCATTTTCATACATGTGTAGCATAATATTTTGTTCAAACTCACATGTTCCTACCCTTATTATCAGGTCTTCCAGCATTTGTCCCATGTACTCCTCAAACAAATAACTTCTTTGCCTAAGGACCCATGTTTGATTCCTGAGTATGCAGGAAAGCATGATGCACAAGGTGACACACAGATCTAGAGTCTGTTTGCAGTTGCTGGAGGTAGGTCCTGGCATTTCCATTCTCTCTCTCTCTCGCTCTCTCTCTCCCTCCCTCCGTCTCTCCCTCTATTTTTTTAAAAGAAATTATCAAAGATGGTCATGAGTAGAGTAGACTTGTGGAATGTGGCCATTTCTTCCATGTCCAGTCTCTGCGCCCTTAGCAGAGCTCCCACTGGAGTCTTGTTGAGACAGAGCAACCAGAGATTCATGACCTCCGTGTTCTGCTGTGGCCACTACAAGAGGGCCTGGGGATGACCTCGCCATTTTAAGTGGAAAACAAGGGGTGGTTACTGGCCATGATGGTTGTTTTCTTTGGATCTGGATTTGAAGCACCTTTCTTAAAGTATCACATCAATTGCTTAAGAAATAAGGTCACAGACACCTTATAAGGGGCTACACCAGGGAAGAAAATGTTTTTCCTTATCAACCTGTAACTGCATATACATAAATCCTCAAAGGAATGGTGCATCATGAGCTCCTCCCCTCTATGACAACATTGATGACCCTGATCTTTTGTAGGTGACCACAGCTGGTGTGAGTTCGAGTGCAACAGCCTCAAAGTCAGTGTTCCATACCACTTCAGCTTTCTCAGGCTCCTAAATTGTTTCTGACCTTTCTGCAATATTCCCTGAGCCTTGGACATGGGGACATAAGTGACCCATTTATTGCTGAGTACTGCACGCTAACATTCTCAGAACTTTGTCAGGTCATGATCTTACTGAAAACATGTTTTAAGGTAAAATACAAATCTGACTGTGGTCCTAAAATAAAGGGAAGTGGAAGAGGTATATAAAGAAAAGAGAATTTATCATGTACCATGCTCTTACCAATAGGATCTAATGTTGTTAAATCTATTGTGTTAGAGCTAATCACAAACAGAGCTGGGATGAAAAGTGTTTGTCTCACAAGCATAAGGACCTGAGTCAGATCCCCAGGACTCATGAAAATTCAAGATGTAGTAGAACATCCCGAGAATTCCAAGCACTGAGTTGGCAAAAAAAAAGTATTAACCTGGAGCTCACTGGCCTCCTAATCTAGCCTAATCAGTGAGCTCAAGGCAATTGAAGAAGCTGTTTCAAAAACATGTGGAGGACATGACTAGGGTAACAGCAAAGGTTATCCTCTGGGGTCCACAGGCTTGCACAAGAGAAATACCAATGCATGCACACAAAAATACAAACAGACATATACACATCAATATTCATGTGCATAAAAGACAAAAAGCGGGCTTGGGCTGCCTGTATGGACAGTGTGTGGGTGGGCATGATGGTCTGGAATGAGTAGGCCAGATCCCTCTTTCCTGGTCCTTCCACCTCCCTAGTCTGTGTGGACAGAGGGCAGTGGTTGGGCATGGTGGTGTGGAATGAATAGGCAAGACCTCTCTTTCATTGCTCGTCCCAGCTCCCTGATCCAAGTTCCCTGGGCCGGTCTGTGTGCTGGAGTGCATGGCACTTAGTAAATAGGTCAAATCCCTTTTCCCTGGCTCCACCCAGTCCCCTGGTCCTGGAAGATCCCATTGTGCCTTGCTTGGAGAGGCCTGTTTCCTGAGTGAGCTGTGGAATCAGGCCTTTTACTCATGTATCCTGACTGGCCACTGGGTACCAACATCCCTGGTCACCTGAGTCAGAGGGTGCATGGGCCAAAGGACAAAACCTTGCTTCCTCCTCAATAAAGACTCTTCCTAAAATGGTAGACAACAATGTAAAACAGCCAACAAAAGTCAGAAAATGGAAAGATCTCCATTAAGGATGCATAGTCCTAAAATGGAAGCCTCCAATGAAATCATAGAGAAATCAACAGAAATTCATTCCCAAAATGAAAACACAACAACCAATGAGACCCTGATTTAAAAAATCACTGAACTAGAAGCAAACCATCAAAAATAATCGTATCAATGAATTTGAACAGAATTGTCTCTTAGAGCATTCAGCTTTTGACAGTAGGCTTAACTTGATTGAAGCAAACATTAGAACCCTCCACACAGATAGGAATAAATTGAAGTTGAGATAAGAAATGAAAGATCTCAACAACTGGTTGATTAAGCTTGATGAAGACTTGATGAAATGCAAGAATAAATTTCAGGAAGTGTCATGAAAATCAGAATTTGAATTGAAATTGTACCTCAAAAAAGAGATGGACATGATGCAAAATAACACAACAGAAAATAAAAATCAAATTGAAATTATAAAAACCTCTCTAGAACCCTTCAACAACAGAGTAACTCATGTGGAAGCAGAACCTCTGACCTGGAAGAAAGGCAGAAGAAATTGATTGTGAGGCCCAAAACTTTGCTAACTTCAAAACATCAGAGTCTTCCGGGTAAGAGGGCAGCATAGGAGCCACACCAAACCAGCCTAGGGGGGGATTTAAGAAAAACCCCAGCAAAATACACTCTTCTTCTGAAAAGTGAAGGAGTATAAGTTATTCTTAGACACAGCAGAGAAGCTGGAGAGACCAAGACCCACCAGAAAGCAGGAAAACCACGAGAGCCCCACTGAGACACTCATGACCCATACCAACTAGGCAGCAGCAGCAACAGAGACCAAGAAACAGAATTTTCAACTCCATCAGCCTTCTTACAAAGTTAAGAAATCTGAAGGAAAGACAGCTGAGATCAACTAAAAAGGTACTGAAAGTGCGAGCAACTCCAGAAGTCTGAACTCTCCCATCTCCCACAATCAGAACTGTGAACCTCCAGCATTCAATCCCCAGTGGCAGCGCAGCCAGCAGAGCTGATCAGAGGTACAGCTGCACAGCACAACATGGAGGGATAGAGGTGGCCACTCAGCAAGGGTGAGATTGGAAGCCGCACCAAAAGGAAACGAGGCTGACCAAACAAAAAAAGCAGGTACACAGACCTTGAAGAGCTAATTTCCCTTTCCTTGACAGGACAGGTTACAGGGTATATATTCTTGGTTGGCTTTACCATTTTCAAATAACCTGTATTTGAGGCTTTAATATTGTTCCCTTTGGTTCTTTCATATATATATATAGGGTCTTTGTTTTTTGCTGTGTCATTATTGGAGACAGGGTCTGATCCAGATCCAAGTTGACCTGGAACCCAATTCAGAACAGAAATCTCTACATACCATCAGACAAGATTAAGGGTATAGAACAACACACACACTTAGAATTTTGGCTTTATATGACTATCTGTATTAGTCCCCATAATTGCATACTTTGTGCTACTTTTTATTGATTGTGTATGTTACTCGGTTGAAGTTTAGAATTTGCCAGTAAATTCTTCCACCTAGTCCACCAGAATACTTGCTTAGCAAGCAAACTCAACACCTAGGATTACATCTGTGGCTTGATTGGGGCACAAGAGCTGCATCTGGTACCTTGAACTCATATCCTGAGGGTATATACAGGCAGATTGTCACATCTGGGAACACTGCAGATAAGTAGAAAACCCAAGCATCAAATCAATTCAGGATGCAAAAGTCGCCACAATATAATACAAGAAACTCAAAGAATCAAGACAATACAGTCCCACCAAAATCTATAAATCCATCAGAAATGATCACCAATGAGACTGTTTTAGATGAAATGCCTGACAAAGATTTCAAGAAAATGATGGTATCTATACTCAAGGAAATCAAAGAAAAAATGAAAGCAATCAAAGAAGGAAACAAAGAAATTAAGAAGTAAACAAATTTCTGAAACAGAACACAGGAAACCAGCTTAATGAAATAAAGAGGTCATTACAAGACATCTGTAAGGAAATAGAAATACTAAAGAAAAACCAGGCTGAAATCCTGGCTGTGAAGAATACAGTCAATGAAATAAAAAATTAAAAAAAAAACTGCTATGGAAAGTCTCTCCAGTAGAATGGGTGAAGGAGAGAACAAAATATGTAAACTAAAAGACCAGGTGGCAGATCTAATACAGTCCAACAAAGAGAAAGACAAACTAATAGCAAGGAATTAATGGGAATTTCAATATATCTGGGACACTATAAAAAGATCAAACATAGTAATTTGGGGTATAACAGAAGGAGAAGAAATTCAATCCAGAGGTTTAGTAGGCGTTTTCAACAAAATCATAGAATAAATTTGCCCAAAATTGGGAAAGAAATGCCAGTGCAGATACAAGAAGCTTTTAGAACACCAAACAGACAAAATCTGGAAAGAACCTCTCGTCACCATGTTATAGTTAAACTACTAAACACAAAAACCAAAGAAAATATATTGAAAGCAGTTAGAGAATAAAAGAAAGTCACCTACAAAGGCAAGCCCATCAGAATAACTGCAGATTACTCAGCACAACCTTTAAAAGCCAGAAGGGCTTGGAATGATGTATTCCAAGTTCTGAAACATAACAACTGCCAAACAAGATTATTTTATCCTGCATATCTCTCCAAATTGATGGAGAAATAAGGACATTCTACAACAAAACAGGCTAAAGGAATTTATGACAACTTCGCTAGCTCTACAGAAAATACTCGAAGGGATTCTTTATGCTTAAGAGAAAGCAAAACACACACAGAAGAAAATAGGAAAAAATAAACCACACTCAAAGAAGAGTTAAAATGAATGATTAAAGGGAAAACAGGAAACACTAAAAAATTAGAAGAATATCAAGAATAAATGCACACCTTTCAATAATAACTGTTAATATCAATGGCCTCAATGCACCATCCAAAAGACACAGGCTTTCAGGCTGGATTAAAAGCCAGGATCCTGCTTTTTTTTTTTTTTTTTTTTTTTTTTTTTGCCTCCAGGACACTCATATCTCAATAAAAGACAGACACCACCTTAGGGTGAAAGGCTAGAATATGGTTTTTCTAGCAAAAGGGCCTAGCAAACAAGCAGGGTTTGCTATCCTAATATCTGACAGGATAAACTTTAAACCAACATCAGTGAGGAAAGTTTAAGAAGGTTATTGTATACTGATTAAAGGAACACTCCAGCAGAAGGACATTACAATCCTAAACATACAGGTACCTAACATGGGGACTCTAAGTTTCATCAAACGAACACTATTAGACTTAAGGTCACAGATAACATCTAACACAATTATAGTGGGAGACTTCAATACCTCACATTCATCAATTGACAGCCTATCCTAGCAAAAAATAAACAGAGAGACATCTGAGGTAAATGATGTCATGGAACAAATGGAACCTAACAGATATCTACAGAACATTCCATCCAAATGCTGCAGAACATACATTTTTATCAGGAACACATGGAACGTTCTCAAAAATAGACCATATAAAAGGACACCAAGCAAATCTCCACAAATATAGGAAAATTGAAATAATCCTTTGTACTCTATTGGACCACAATGGGATTAAACTGAAAATCAACAAGAAAAGCTACAGAGCATACAGAAATTCATGGAGACTAAACAGTACACTATTGAATGATCAATGGGTCATTAAAGAAATCAAAACACAATCAATAAATTCATATAATCAAATGATGATGATAATACAACATACCAAAACCTTTTGGGCACACTTAAGGTAGTCCTAAGAGGGAAATTTATGGCTCTAAGTGCCTATATTAAGAAATTAGAGAGTTCACAAATAAACAATTTAATGCTCCACATTAAGGCCTTGGAAAAAGAAGAACAAGACAAACCCAATTAGGTAGATGAGAAGAAATTATAATGATTAGAGCAGAAATTAATGAAATAGAAACCCCAAAGGAATTAATGAAACAAAGAGTTGGTTCTTTGAAAGGATAAACAATATTGATAAACCCTTAACAAATTTGACCAAAAGACAGAAGAGACAAAAATTAATAAGATTAGTGATGAAAAAGCCACCATTACAACAGGTACCAAAGAAATTCAGCCAATTATAAGGACATACTTTAAGAATATATATGCTTCTAATTTTGAAAATCTGAAAGAAATGGATGATTTCCTTGATTCATATGACCTACCAAATTTAAATAACGATGAGATAAACCACTTAAATGGACCTGTAACAAATACAGAGATCTACTCAGGTATAAAAAGTCTCCCAACTACAAAAAGTCCAGGCCCAGATGGATTCACTGGTGAATTTTACCAGATCTTCATGGTAGAATTAACACCAATGCTTCTCAAATTTTTCCATAAAATAGGAAAGGAAGGAATTCTCCTGAATTTCTTCTATGAAGCCAGCATCACCCTCACACCAAAACCAGGCAAAGACAGAACAGAAAAAGAAAATTACAGCCGGTTAAGATGGTGGTGTAGGAACCACACCAAAGCAGCCTAGGGGAGAAAAAGCCAAAAAAAAAAAAAAAAAAAAAAAAAAAACACTTTTACTAAAAAGTGAGGTGCATAAGAAATTAAAATGGCAGCACAGAAGCAGGAGAGATCCAGAGCATCCAGAGCCCACACAGGCAGGAAGAAGTGGTTCTAGCAGTGGCGGTGCCAGGTCTGCAGGGCCACAGTGGCCAGGATTGGCTTGAGCCACAGGAAAAGCCAGGTGAGGGGATGTTCCACTCACACAGGAGCTCTTCGCAGACTCAAGAAACGTGAAGGGAGAACAGCAGTGAAAAACAGGAGCAGATCATGAGGTAGAGGATCACATAGACCAGCGAGAGAACTAGAGCCATCATCAACAACCTACCCTCCCCTACCACCAGTGCGCAGCTCCAAGAACAGAGCAGTGGTCCAGCGACCCAGCCAGCCTACTTAAACCCACAGTGCACCAAAGAGGGACCCAAGAAGGAGCACAGCGTAACTGAGAACAAAATCATCCCAAAAGGTAACTGGAATTACACCAGGTCATTACCCGCGTAATAAACCTGGTATATAGCCCTGAACTGGAAGTGCTAATTGCACCTTCGATATCAGGATAAATTATATTTTAAATCTGATGGATGGTCAGATTTGCCATTCTTAAATAAACTATATTTTGGGCTTGTTATTTGTTGCTTCTGGATTTATAGTGGCTTGGTTTCCTCTTCTGTTATACATTAGGGAAGGGTCTCACTTGGTCACAAGCTGACTTGGAACCCTCAACGGACCAGAAATCTTAACCTCCTTGTTGATAGAGGATCTGGTTGTCATAATACCTACCCTTGCATAAATGCCCTTGCATAAATGCTCTGTGCTGTTTTTTATTGAATGTGTACATTATTTAGTTAAATTTTAGAATCTATCTGTATTGCGTTCCACAGCCTCCTTGAATACTCTCAAAGCAGGCAAACCAAACACCTAGGTTCACTTGGGTAGATACTCAGAGAGTCTTAAGAGCCACACCTAGCACCTTAAGCTCTCACCCTGAAGATATATAAAATCAGACTGATTGATACATCTAATAATACCCAGCTAACTAGAAAATCCAAGCATTAAATTAATCCAAGATGAAAAACATATACAACACAAGAAACACCAAAAATCAAGACAATATAAATCCACCAAAAAGTATTAATGCATCAGAAATGACTTCCAGTGAGAACGAGTTAGAGGAAATGCCTGAGAAAGATTTCAAAAGAATGATTATAAATATGTTCAAAGAACTCCAAGAAGAAATCAAAGAAATGAAAGAAGACACAGGAAACCAATTTAAAGAAATAAATAGGTCAATACAAGACATAAATAAGGAAATAGAAGTAATAAAGAAAAACCAGTCAGAATTACTAGCAATGAAGAACACAGTTAATGAAATAAAAAAAACCCTGTAGAAAATCTCACCAGTAAAAATGGATGTAGGACAGGACAGAATATCTAAGCTAGAAGACCAGGTGGCAGATCTAATACAGTCCAACAAAAGGCAAACTAATAGAAAAGTATAAATGGGAAGTTCAAGATATTCAGGACACTATGAAAAGATCAAACATAAGAATTCAGGGTATAGTAGAAGGAGAATTTCACTCCAAAGGCATAGTAGGTGTCTTCACCAAAATCATAGAAGAAAACTTCCCCCAAATTTGGAAAGAGGTGTCAATGCAGATACAGGAATCCTTTAGAACACCAAACAGACAAAACCTGGAAAGAACCTCTCCTCACCATATTATAATGAAACTACCAAACACACAAACCAAAGAGAAAATATTAACAGCAGTTAGAGAGAAAAATCAAGTTACCTACAAAGGCAAGCCCATCAGGATTACAGCAGATTACTCAACACAAACTTTAAAAGCCAGAAGGGCTTGGAGTGATGCATTCCAAGTTCTGAAAGATAACAACTGTCAACCAAGGTTAATTTATCCTGCTATCCATTCAAATAGACTGAGAAATAATGACATTCCACGACAAAAGCAGGCTAAAGGAGTATTTGAAGACAAAGCAGCTCTATAGAAAATACTTGAAAGAATCCTCCATGCTGAAGAGAAAGAAAAGCACACATATAAGGAACCTGGAAAAAACAAACCACACTCAAATACTAGTTAACACAAGAGAGCAAAGGTAAAACCAGAAGAACTATGAATAATGGCAAAAATAAACACACCTTTCAATGATATCTCTTAATGGCCTCAATGCCCCATGCAAAAGACATAGATTTGCAGACTGGGTGGAAAAGCAGGATCCTTCAATTTGTTGCCTCCAAAAAACACACCTTTCTACAAAGGATGGACACTATCTTAGGGTAAAAGATTGGAAGACGGTGTTTCAAGCAAATGGGCCTAGAAAACAAGCAGAGGTTGCTACCCTAATATCTGACAAGGTAGACTTCAGTCAAACATTAGTTAAGAAAGATAAAGAAGTCAGTTTGTATTGATTAAAGGCACACTCCAAAAGGAGGACATTATAATCCTAAACATATATACACCTAATATGGGGGCTCCCAAATTCATTAAAAAGCTATTAGAACTAAGGTCACAGATAACACCAAACACAGTGGTAGTGGGGGACTTCAACACCCCACTTTCATCAATTGACATGTCATCCCAGGAAAAAGTAAACAGAGGCATCTGGACTAAATGAGATCATAGAAGGTATGGACCTAACAGATATATACAGGACATTTCATCCAAATGCTGCAGAATATACATTCTTTTCAGCAGCACATGGAACATTCTCTAAAATAGACCATATATTAGGATGCAAAGCAAATCTTAATAAATACAGGAAAATTGGAATAATTCCTTGCATTCTATTTGAGCACAATGGAATCAAACTACAAATCAATAGCAAAGAAAGCTATAGAGCATACAAAAAAATCATAACAACTAAATAATACACTACTAAATGATGAATGGGTCAATGAAGAAATCAAGAAGGAAATCAAAAAATTCATAGAGTCAAACAATAATGAGAACACAACATACCAAAATCTCTGGGACACAATGAAGGAAATCCTAAGAGGTTAATTTATACCTTTAAGTGCCTATATTAAGAAACTAGAAAGGTTGCAAGTAAACAACCTAATGCTTCACCTTAAAACCTTGGAAAAAGAAGAACAAGGCAAACCAAAAATCAGTAGACGGGAAGAAATAATAAAGATTAGGGCAGAAATTAATGAAATAGAAACCAAAAAAAAAAAAAAAAATCCAAAGAATGAATGAAACAAAGAGTTGGTTCTTTGAAAGGATAAACAAGATTGATAAACCCTTAGAAAATCTGACCAAAACAAAGAGAGAAGAGACACAAATTAATAAAATTAAAGATGAAAAAGGCAGAATCACAACAGATACCAGAGAAATTCAAATAATCATAGGGATATATTATAAAAACATATACTCCACTAAGTATGAAAATCTGAAAGTAATGGGTGATTTCCTTGAATTATATGATCTACTTAAATTAAATCAAGATGAGGTTAATCACTTTAAATAGACCTATAACAAGTATTTAGATCCAAGCAGTTATCAAAAAAATCTCCCAACTAAAATGAAATGGCATGGCTGGAAGCTGGAAAAGAGTCAGTACCCAGACATTCAGCGCATCTAGGGCCAGAAGGTGCTACATGGGCGACTGGGGGATAATGACCAATATCTGTCCAAGCAACTCATGGTCTAACCTACTTGGCAGCAAATAACTTATTGTGATGCCCACATGAGTGCAATAGTGGCACACAGCCATGGTGAGGAACCAACTGCTCTTGATTTGGCTAACTGATCCCCTCAGTGGTACGGGATTCATAGCTGGAGCTGGGAAACAAGTCAGAACCATATCCAAACATAAGCCCACTCTCCATTATAAAGCTACCATCAATCGTGGGCTGCAAGAGGGCCCACACCTATTAAATTCTCTATTAAAAAAGTAAGGGTTATCTCTTTCATCCTGGTGCTAACTTACTCTCCGTTGGAGAATCTCCTTCTCTTTTTCAGATAGATGTAGATCCTAAGGAGAGAGCCACCCCATCATACCTCAAAAGGGCCCTGGCTGAAACTAAGAAAAATTGGTGAAACAAGCAAGGGTGCTGTTTTCCTGGTGAACCGGGTACCAGCACAAGGGTGAAGGAGATCAACACAGAGAAAAATCAACTCCTACCAAATCAAAGAGCCAGAGACCCAGAGGCCACAACACCACATCACTGAAGCAGACCAAAAATGAACCCAACATGGCTCAGGAAAATTTTGTGGAAGAGGGGGAGGAAAGAATGTCAGAGCCAAATGTTGGGTCATAATATACAGAGACATTTATCTTACCCATAACTGTGGGATAACACCACAATGCATGACCCATATACCTCAACAAGGAGGGGCAAAGGGGAGGAGGTAGGTCACGGATGAGCCAAATAATGGTACCAAACTGACTGTATTTGCTAAATACAAAACTAATTAATAAAAAAATAAAAAATGTCCAGTCCCGGATGGATTCACTGCTGAATTTTACCAGCCCTTCAGGGAAGAACTAACACCATTGCTTCTTAAGCTTTTCCATAAAATAGAAAAAGAAGGAATCCTACCAAACTCTTTCTACAAAGCCAGCATTACCCTGATACCAAAACCAGGCAAAGATAGAACAAAAAAATAAAATTACAGACCAATCTCCCTCTTGAACATAGATGCAAAAGTTCTTAACAAAATATTGGCAAACAGAATACAAGAATATATCAAGCCGGGCATGGTGGCACATGCCTTTAATCCCAGCACTCGGGAGGCAGAGGTAGGACGATCACCATGAGTTCGAGGTCACGCTGAGACTCCATAGTGAATTCCAGGTCAGCCTGGGCTAGAGTGAAACCCTACCTTGAAAAACAAAACAACAACAACAAAAAAGAGAGAACAAAGAATATATCAGAAGGATCATTCACCCTGACCAAGTAGGCTTTATCTAAGAAATGCAGGGATGGTTCAACATACACAAATCGATAAATGTAATGCATTATATAAATGGACTGAAGAATAAAAATCACATGATCATCTCATTAGATGCAGAAAAAGCATTTGACAAAAATCCAACATCCCTTCATGATAAAAGTCCTACAGAGACTGGGAATAGAAGGAACATATCTCAATATAATAAAGGCTATTTATCAAAAGCCTACAGACAACATATTATTAAATGGAGAAAAACTGGAATCTTTTCCACTAAGATCAGGAACAACACAAGGGTGTCCACTGTCCCCACTTTTATTTCATATAGTACTGGAAGTCTTAGCCATAGCAATAAGGCAAGAGACGCACATAAAAGGGATACAAATTGGAAAGAAGAGATCAAATTATCATTATTTGCAGATGAGATGATTCTATAAATAAAGGACCCTAAAGACTCTACCAGCAAACTGTTAAAGCTGATAAACACCTACAGCCATGTAGCATGATGCAAAATAAATACGCAGAAATCAGTAGCATTCCCATATGCTAAAAACAAACACACAGAGGATGAAATCAGAGAATCACTCCCATTCACAATTGCATCAAAGAAAATAAAATACCTTGGAATAAACCTAACCAAGGAAATGAATGATCTTTACAATGAAAACTTTAAAACATTCAAGGAAGAAATTGCAGACGACACTAGGAAATAGAAAAACATCCCTTGTTCCTGGATTGGAAGAATCAATATTGTGAAAATGGCAATCTTACCAAAAGCAATCTACACATTTAATGCAAACCCCATTAAAATTCCAATGGCATTCTTCACAGAAATAGAAACAACAATCCAAGAATTCATTTGGAATCACAAAATACCTCGAATACAAAAAATAATAATGAGCAACAAAAATAAGGCTGGTGTTATCACCATACCTGATTTTATCCTATACTACAGAGCCATAGTAACAAAAACAGCATGGTACTGGCACAAAAGCAGACATGTAGATCAATAGAACAAAATAGAGGACCCAGATGCAAGTCCAGGGATCTATAGCCACCTGATATTCAATAAAAATGCCAAAAATACTCATTGGAAAAAAGACAGCCTCTTCAGCAAATGGTGCTGGGAAAACTGGATATTTTTCTGTAGAAGAATAAAAAAAAAATTCTTCTCTCTTTCTGTGCACAACAATTAAGTCCAAATGAATTAAAGACCTTAACATCAGACTGGAAACTCTGAAGCTGCTAGAGGAAAAAGTAGGGGAAACTCTTCAATAGTGGTCTTGGCAAAGACTTTCTGAATATAACCCCAATTGCTCAGGCAATAAAACCACAGATTAACCGCTGGGACCTCATGAAATTACAAAGATTTTGTATGGCAAATACAAATAGAGATTTCTCAAAAGAAGAAAATTATGGATGGCATATAAGTATTTTAAAAAATGTTCTACATCCCTAGTCATCAGGGAAATGCAGATTAAAACTATGTAGAGATTCCATCTCGCTCCTATCAGATTGGCTACCATGAAAACAAATGACCATAAATGCTGGTGAGGATGTCGAAAAAGAGAAACCTTTCTACACTGTTGGTGGGAATGCAATCTGGTCCAGCCATTGTGGAAATCAGTGTGGAGGTTCCTAAGACAGCTAAAAATTGATCTACCATCTGACTCAGCTATAGCACTCCTAGGCATATATCCTAAGGACTCATCTCATTTCCTTAGAAGTACTTGCTCAACCATGTTTATTGCTGCTCAGTTCACAATAGCTGGAAAATGGAACTAACCTAGATGTCCTTCTACTGATGAGTGGATAATGAAGATATGGCACATTTATACAGTAAAGTTCTACTGAGCAGTAAAGAAAAATGAAATTTTTAACTTTGCAGGAAAATGGATGGATCTGGAAAGGATTATACTAAGTGAGGTAACCTAGGCCCAGAAAACCAAGCATCACATGTTCTTTCTCATATATGGATCCTAGCTACAGATGACTGGTCTTCTGTGTGAAAAGGAAAAAACTCAGTATCAGAGGCCAGTAAGCTAGAAAAGAAGGAGGGGGTACTTAATAGGATGGATATATATATATATATATATATATATATATATATATATATATATGTAGAAGAATAGATTAATGGGGTGAAAAGGCCTAAGTGAGGTCAGGGGAAGAGATTGAGTAAAGGAAAGGTGGAGGGACAGCTAATCAAAATCTAAGAGGATATAAATAAATAATATGGAAACCTACTTTTTTGGACAATGGAACACTCAGGAGCTGTAGATTGTTGCTAGAAAATTTTCAGTGCCAGGGATGGGATAGCTTCCAGTGAGTTGTTGGCCAGGGAGGTCCCTGATGCCCCCAAAACATTATAGGCCATTGCTGAGGCCCTTGGTTTCCCACCTGGAATAGATGGTAAGACCCTATTGCTGAAGACTCCACATACTTGGGCTGTAAGGCCACTGAGAAATCCTGCTGGAACTGAGCTGACTCCTCCCTGTAGACCAGCTGACAGAAAGCTGGAAGAAGCCATTCTGCATGCAGTTCAATGGGAGAGAGAGAAATCACCAGTGAAGATACTCAACAGTGAACACTGCAAGCCTTATATTTGGCCAGCCAGGCAAAATGAGCCAATGGGTGCAATAGTGGCACATCTATTATGGTGGAAACCAAGTGCCCTCTAATTGGACTGGAGGCCTGCTCCATGGGAGTGAATACATCCCTGATACTGAAAACTTAAAACAGGGGTAGTTATGAGCCCTAGGGGTGTAACATCTGCGCTGTCTGTCTAAATGTATATATTATGCTTATAAAACTGCACAGTAAGCACTTCTCTTAATGTTCATGCCCTTATATTAATGCTACTCTCACTTTTGGTTCCATTTCCTAGCTATTGTGAATAGAGCAGCAATAAATATGGTTGAGCAAGTATCTCTAAGGTAGTGAGATGACTCCTTAGGATATATGCTTAGGAGTGCTATATCTGGGTCACATGGTAGATCTATTTTTAGCTGATCATGTCATGCAAGAGCAAACTTCAAGAAAGGTACAGTTTCACAGAATCCATAGAAACTTTTTGTTATTCCTTTTCATCAAACAATCCCATAATTATTCACCTCAAGTAAAGTCATCAGGCCCCTATAATGACTAACTGTTTTCACATTTTCCCCATGTATGTGAGGTCAAGCACTTGTGATTTCCTGAATTTCTACTTTCGTTTTTTTTTTTTTTTTTTTTTTTTTTTTTTTGGTTTTTCGAGGTAGGGTCTCACTCTAGCCCAGGCTGACCTGGAATTCACTATGGAGTCTCAGGGTGGCCTCGAACTCACGGCAATCCTCCTACCTCTGCCTCCCGAGTGCTGGGATTAAAGGCGTGTGCCACCACGCCCGGCTCTGAATTTCTACTTTCAATTACTATATTAAAGGTGAGAGGCAAAACAACCACAAATGAGGGTTCCCATCATTAATCATTGGTCCAATAGATCCATTTATCCCTCAGTCATTTATTTTGAATTTTCCTTTTCACGTCCCTCCAATACTTAGACTTTGGTCCCCCCAATTGAACTCTTTCTGGCTTCTGTTGTTTTTCTGTAAGGATTCTTGGTAAAGAGTCATAGTTTGCTGCAATTGCCACCATTTAGAGAAATTAGTCATAGAACAATTTTTACATCGTTCCAGGAGGTTCATTGTTTCCTCATAAGTGTACTGTACTCCATGCCTGACTTTCTTTAAGGCCTTTAAGAAAAACAATTATTTCTGACCCATTTTCTTGTTTTTCCAATTCTGTGCCAGAGCCTCTTTCAGATACATTGACCAACACTTCACTAACACCAAGTTTTGCTGGAAAAGTAAACTTAGAGATTGGGACACCAAGTGAAAGACAGAGAAAGACAAACATTATACAGAAAACCACAGATATTTGTAGCATAGAGAGCCAAAGATGTTTCTATAGAGGGGCTACACTGGACTTCAAGGAAGAGACAGCTGGACTGGAACTGTGTCATGCAGCTCTTCAGCACTCTATTCCTTGTGATCCTGAAATGGCATGCTTGCCGTCTCTGGCAAGCCCAGTTCAAGCTAAGCTCTTTCTCATCCTCATAAGCCAAACCTGACAGTCCATAGTTCTTACTGCATTCAGGTCTTTTAACTCTGACCAGAATAGTCCATCGAACTGTACTTAACTGCACTGCAAGGTATCTCTTGGGCCAAGGTTTCAAATATTTCCACATTGCTCTTGAAAATCAGCTCCAAACGGCCAAAGCCAGTCAGGTGTCCAGCAGCAACCCCACTCCTGGTACCACTTTGCTGTTACAGTCAGGTTCACATTGCTGGTAGAAATCACCCAACAAATAGCAGCTTGTGGGAAAAAGAGGTTTATTTTGGTTTGCAGGCTCTAGGGGAAGCTCCATGATGGCAGGGAAAATGATGGCATGAGCAGAGGGTGGACATCACCCCTGGCCCACATAAGGTTGACAACAGGAACAGGAGGGTGTGCCAAACACTGGCAAGGGGAAACTGGCTATAACACCCATAAGCCTGGCCCCAACAACACACTGACTCCAGATGGCATTAATTTCCAAATCTCCATCTGCTAAGTTTATGGGGGACACGTGAATCAAAAGATGACATATAGTAAATTTATTCTTAGCTGTCCCACAAACCTGCACGCTGATTTCCACAATGGCTGTACCAGATTACATTCCCACCAACAATGTATAAGGGTTCCCCCTTTTCTGCATCCTCACCAGCATTTATTGTCATTTGTTTTATTGATGGTAGCCATTCTGACAGGAGTGAGATGAAATCTCAAAGTAGTTTTTTTCCCCCTCCTGGATACAGTTGACTATATTAGGCCGAGATGAAATGGGCAATCATATCCTTATAGTTTTCCAAAGCATAAAAGGAATAATTAAATATTATAGAAAACTCTTCACATATTCATTAATTACCAAGCACTAAATAAGTGCACGATTCTTTTTATTATTATTATTAGATATGGACATATTTTGTATGCAAATATCACATGTTGGTACCATCCTTTCTCTCCTCTCTGCCCCTTTTCTGAAAAGGCCTTACTCATTGGGAATGCAGGTCACTCCCATGAGGATTATGGGCCATGAATTATGGGAGCAGCAGTCAGTTATGGAGAGGCAATGTCTCTGTGTAAAATGTCCCAACTTGTGGCTGTAACAATCTTTCTGCTCCCTCTTCCACCAAATTTCCTGAGCCATTCTGGGAGCATTTTAAGTCTACTTCAGAGATGAGCACTTAGAAGCATCTAGATGTCTAGTTTGGTAGGTGCTGAGTGTCCTCAGTATCTTTCTCCATCATCCATGTTCTGAAATAAAATTAACAAAGAGAGTAGCATTCTTGCTCATTTCCCCAATTCCTCTGTGGTTGCAGCTGGGGCCAGGCTGAACTGTGCTGGGTCATTTATCCCATCAAGTCCAGTTCCCATCTGAAAAAGAGAAGCAGGTTCTCCAACGGTGAGTGAAGTCAGCACCAGTTAAGTGGGATAACCATTATTAATTTAGAGAGAAATAAAAGGGTTTAGGCACTTTTATAGTCTAATGTTAGTGGGAGTTTAACAATGGAAAGAAGAATTATTACCTGGATATGGTTCTGACTTGTTTCCCATTCCAGATATGGTTTCCTTTCCACTGAGAGGATCTGTTAGCCAATACAAGAACAGTTGGTTACCCACCATGGATGTGTGCCACTATTGCACTGGTGTGAGCATCTCGTCAGGTTGTTTGCTTCTGAGTAGCTTAGACTTTGAGTTGCTTGGACAGATGTTGCCACTTTTCCCTGGTAGCTCATGTAACACCTTGTAGCACAAATGGGATAATTATCTGAGGACTGGCTCTCCTTTAGATTCCAAACAGGTCTCTCCATGGTCCATGCTAACAGCATTTGGTGTCTTCAGCAGTAGGGTCCTACCATTAACCTCTGGTGGGTAATAAAGTGCTCTGACAAAAGTCTGTCTTCTTAGTTTTGGGAGATCTAGTAGGTCCCTCTGATCACCAGCTCATTGTGGATGTAGACCACATCCTGGTACAGGGAATTATAGGCCAACACCAAGAGAAAAGAAAAAGAAAAAAAAACAGAGAAGAAAGTGAAACAGGAGAAATTTGAAGTTCAGTTTCATCTCACTCTCTCCTGGGCCCTTTGATTCACATGCTCCCTCTAAGGTTCACTTGAGGATTTCACCTTTTAGTCTGATTTCCAGGATGTAGGATTCTATGGTATCAGTTCAGTTTAGGTTCAGATTTTGTGTCCCCTCCCCTCATCTTTTCCCTTCCCCCAAGCCCTACCCTCCATATTGTCCAAGTCTCAAGATACTATTCAGCTATGTCAGCAACTTAGGCTGATCCAGGTTAGGAACTGCAGATGAGTGAGATCATGCAATGCTTATCTTCCTGTGATTGTGTGAGTTCACTTAAAATGATCTGTTCCAAGTTTGACCATTTTTCTATAAATTTCAATTTGCCATTGCTTCTTACTGCTGAGTAGAATTCTATCGTATAGATATACCACATCTGGTTATCCACTCATCCAATGATGGGCAGCTATAAACATGTTTGAGCAAATATCTCTGAACTAAAATGTGGAGCCTTTAGGGTAAATGTCCATAAGGGAATAACAGGTCTGTTGGCAGCTCTATATTCATCCTTTTCATGAGTCTCCAAATTGATTTCCTCAGTGGTTGTACCAGATTACATTCCCACCAACAGTGAATGAGAGTTCTTATTTCTCTATAGCCTCACCAACATTTGCTTTCATTTGACTTTTTTAATGTTTGCTATCCTTACCGGGGTAAGGTAGAATCTCATGTGTGTTTTAATTTGCATTGCCTTAATGGTTAGGGATGTTGAACATTTTCTTAAGTGTGTGTTATCCATTTGTCATTCTTCCTCTGAGAACTCCCTGTTTAGTTCTGCGCCCCACTTTTGTAGTGGGTTATTTGATTTTTTTATTAGTTGTGTGTATAGTGTGTATACAGCCATGATGGTACCATTGTCAGCCTTTCTCCCTGTCATCCCCCCCCCCCATGGACTGTGGGTGCTGCATTGTTTGGGTGGCTTTCTATTATGGGGTAGAGGCAATATCTCTGTGCATAATGACCCAACTTATGGCTCTAACAATGTTTCTTCCTTCCCCCTCTTCCATGAATTTCTCTGAGCTATGTTGTGTTCATTTTAGGTCTATTTCAGTGATGGGATGTCTTGGGAGTCTCTGGATATCTGATTAGGAGTTGAGGGTTCTCTGTGTCTGTCTCCTTCCTCTTGTACTGGTACCACATTCACTGAGAAAGCATCTCTTGCTCATTACTCCTCTAACTCTGGTTTCAGCTGGTGCCCAGGTGGGGTGCAATGGGTTGATTATCTTCTCCGGTTCTGCATCCATCTGAAAAAGAGATGCAAATTCTCCAATGGACAGTGAGGTCAGTGCAAGATACATGGATACCAATTCTTATTTTAGAGAGAATTTAATACATATAGGCCCTCTCTAGCCCACTATTGGCAGGAGCTTGCTATTGGAGAGCAGGCTAATTTTTAGATTTGGTTCTGACTTGTTTCTCTGTTCCAGGTATGGGTTCTGTTGCACTAAGCAGATCTGTAGCCAAATGAAGAGCAGTTAGTAACCCACCATGGCTGTGTGCCACTATTGCACTTGTGTGAGCATCATGTCAGGTTGATTGCTGTTGAGTAGCTTAGACCACGAGTTGCTTAGACATATGTTGGTCATTTTAGCCCAGTTGCTTATATAACACCTTCTGGCACTAGACAAGCTAACTGTATGGGGATTGACTCTCTTCCAGTTTCCATCCAGGTTGCTCCATATTCTGTACCAACAGCATATGGTGTCTTTGGCAGTAGGGTCTTACCATTAACCTTTGGTGGGTCATCAGTACTCTCACAGAAACCTGTCTTCTTTTGGGAAACCTTGTAAGTCTCTCTGATCAATAGCACATTGTGGATATTAGCCACATGCTGGTACTGGGAGTTACAGGTCAGTGCCAAGGGAGAAGGAAAAAAATATAGGCAATATAAAAGAGAAATAGAGAAAAGTGAGAGAGAGAAACAGGAGAAGATTGAGGATAGTCTTTATCATATCCTCTCCAGGCCCCTGTGAATCAGATATTCCCTCTAAGTAGCTGGTGAAGGTTCAATTCTTTAGTATGTCTTCTGGATGTAGGATTTTATGGTACCATTTCCATTTGGGTCCTGTTTTTTGGCCCCCTTTCCCACCCCTCCAGCCCCACCATCCCTATTGTCCAGTCCTCAAGATGTTTATTAGGTAGGTCAGGATTATGGGCTGATTTAGGTTCAGAGTCACAGATGAGTGAGACCATGAGATGATTATCTTTGTGTTATTGGGTTGTTTGATATTTTTTATTGTTTAGTTTTTTGAGTTCTTTGTAAATTCTAAATATAAGGCTTCTGTCAGTAGTATAGCTGGCAAAGTCTTTCTCACATTGAGTGGGTAATCTATTGGCTCTGTTTATGGTGTGTTTGTCTTTGCAAAAACTTTTAGCTTCATGAGATCCCATTGGTTGAGTGTTTGTTTAATTTCCTTGGCTCCTGGGGTTTTATTCAGGAAGTCTTTTCCCAGTCCTATATTGTGGACATTACTTCCTGTTACTTCTGGCAGTAGTTGAAGGCTTTCAGGTCTTATACTGAGGTCTTTAATCCATTTGGGCTTGATTTTTGTATATGGTGAAATGAGTGGGTCTAATTTCATTTTTCTACATATGCTTATGTAATTTACCCAACACCATTTGTTGAAGATGCTGTCTTTTCTCCAGTCTACATTATTGGCACCTTTGTCAAAGATCAAGCATCTGTAGTTGCTTGCCCTAAAGTCTGGATCTTCAATTCTGTTCTATTGGTCTATGTTTCTGATTTTATTACAGTACCATGCTATTTTTGTCACTATGGCTTTGTAATATAGCTTTAGACAAGGTATGGTGATGCTCCCAGAAGTGTTTTTTGTGCTGAGGATATGTTTGGAAATCCAAGGCCTTCTTCCATTCCATATGAATTTTGAGATAATTTTTCAGTCTCAGTGAAGAATGGTGCTTGTATTTTTATTGGTATTGCATTAAATCTGTATATTGCTTTTGGTAGACTTTCCATTTCTACAATAATAATTCTACCTATCCAGGAACATGGGAGGTCCTTCCATATTCTTAAGTCCTCCTCTATTTCTTTCTTGAGTGTTTTTAGGTTTTCATTATATAGCTCCTTCACATACTCTGTTAGTGTTATTTCAAGGCATTTAAATTTTTGTTGCTACTGAAAATGTGAAAGTCTCACTGATTTCTTTCTCTGTATATTTGTTCTTTGCATATAGAAAAGCTACTGATTTTTGTGCATTGATTTTGTATCCTGCCACTTTGCTGAAGGAAGTTATCACTTTTAGAAGATTTGGGATGGAGATTTTTGGGTCAGTTATATATAGGATTATTTCATCTGCAAATAGAGTTAACATGATTTCTTCCTTTACAATTTGAACCCCTTTCATTTCTTTATCCAGTCTTATTGCTTGGGCTAGTACTTCTAGTACTATGTTGAAGAGCAGTGGTGAGAGTAGGCACCCCTGTCTTGTTCTCCACCTCAGTGGGAACTCCTTGAGTTCTTTCCCTATTAAGAATTATTTGGTCTTATAAAGGCTATATATAAAACTCCTAAAGACCAAATAATTATTTCTTAGAGCTCCTAAAGAATTATTTGGTCTTTAGGAGCTTTATATATAGCCTTTATTGTGTTGAGATATAAACCCTCTATGCCTATTATTTCCAGTGTTTTTATCATGAAGTAGTGTTGCATTTGGTCAAAGGCCTTCTCTACATCAATGGAGATGATCATGTGGTTCATATAGTTCCGTTTATTTATGTGGTGTATTACATTGACTTATTTCCATATGCTAAACCATCTCTTCATCCCTAGGATGAAGCCTACTTGATCAACATGGATAATTTTTTTGATGTGTTGTTGAATTCAGTTTGTAAGTATTTTGGTCAGGATCTTTGCATCTAAGTTCATTAGGAATATAGGCCTATAATTTTCTTTCCTTGTTGCATCTCTGTCTGTTTTTGATATAAGGGTGCTGCTAGATTCATAAAAGGAGTTGGGAGGGATCCCCTGGTCTCCAATTATGTGGAATTGTTTGAGAAAAATTGACTTCAGTTCATCTATGAATGTTTGATAGAATTCAGCTGATAGGCCATCTGGTCCTGGACTTTTCATTTGGGGAAGGTTTTTGATTACTTTTTCAATTTACATAGATGTGATAGTTCTTTTTAGGACATTACTCTGGACTGGGATGAGTTTTGGTAAGTGGTATGTGTCTAGGAATTCATCCATTTCTTCCATATTATTTAATTTTGTGGAGTACAGGTTTTGGAAATATGTTTTGATGATTCTTCCAATTTCATTGATGTGTGTAGTGATCTCTCCTTTTTCATTTCTGATCTTGTTAATTTGAGACTTCTCTTTCTGTGCTTCATCACTTTGGCCAGAAGTTTGTCAATCTTGTTTACTTTTCAAAGAACCAGCACTTTGTTTCATTGATTTTAAAAATTGTTTTCCTAGTTTCCAATTCATTAATTTCTGCTTTAATCTTGATTATTTCTTTATATCTGGAGATTTTTGGGTAGAATACTTCTTATCTTTCTAGCACCTTAATATGGACAGTAGGTTATTTATTTGTGATCTCCCTGTCTTTGTAATGAAGGCATTTAGGGCTATGAATTTTCCCCTTAAGACTGCCTTCATTGAGTCCCATAAGTTTTGGTAGGTTGTGTTTTCAATATCATTCAAATCTAGGAATTTTACAATTTCTTTTTTTATTTCTTCCATGACCCATTCATTGTTTAAAAGTGTGTTGTTTAGTCTCCAGTTCTGATTTTATTGACACTTCTTGGAATTCATTCTTGCATTTAATCAAGTCTTCATTAAGCTTAATCAACCAGTTGTTGAGATCTTCCATTTCTTGACTCACCTTCAATTTATTCGTATCTCATTGGAGGGTTCTAATGTTTTCTTCAATCAAGTTAAGCCTACTGTCAGAAGCTAAATGCTCTAGGAGGCAATTCTGTTCAATTTCATTGATACAATTGCTGGTTCTTTGATAGTTTGCTTCAAGTTCAGTGATTTTTTTTTAAATCAGGGTCTCATTGGTTGTTGTGTTTTCATTTAGGAATGAATTTCTGTTATTTTCTCTATGATTTCATTGGAGGCTTCCATAGTAGGACTAGGCATCCTTGGTGGAGATCTCTATTTTCTGAATTTTGTTGGTTCTTTTACATTGTTGTCTACCCATTTTAGGAAGACTTTATTTTATTGAGATGGAAACAAGTTTGTGTCTTTTGGCCTGCTCACTCTCTGACTCAGGTAAACAGGGTTGTTGATACTTAGTGGCCAGTCAAAATACCATTGCTAAAGTCTTGATTCGATCACTCATCCTGGGGCTGAGACTCCCTGAGCAAGGAACAATGGGACCTACCAGTACCAGGGGACTTGGAGGAGTAAGGGGAAAAGGATCTGGCCTACTTCATGCTGAGTCCTCTAGAACATAAACCAGTGCAGGCAACCTAGACTAGGGAGGTGGGAGGAGCCCAGACACAGGGGTCTGGTCTCTCAGTCCAGAGGTCCATGGTTGCCTACACTCTGACATACAAGGAACTCAGATCTGGGTGGTGGAATGGGACTAGAAATAGGTCCAGCCTACTCACTCCAGACTGCTGTGCCCGTCCACACACTGACCTAGCAGGGAACTCAGACCTGGATGGTAGGAAGGGACCAGAAATGGGTCCCACCAATTCACTCTAGAATGCTGGGCCTGCCCATGTTCTGACCCTGCAAGAAAATCATACCCAGGAGGAGGTGGGAGGAGCCCAGATATGGGTGCAGCCTACTCACTCCAGACCACAGCACGTGCCCACGTACTGACCACACAAAGAACTCAGACCCAAAGTAGCTTGAATTTACATTTCCTGATGGATAAGGATGTAGAACACTTTTTCAGATGTTTATATGCCATCGGTCTTTCTTCCTTTGAGAACTCTCTATTTACTTCCATAACCCATTTTTATTTGAGGTTCTTTGATTTCTTATTGTTCTGTTTTTTGAGTTCTTTGTATATCATAGATATTAATCCTCTTTCAGATGTGTAGCTGGCAATAATTTTCTCCCATTCTATAGATTGTTTCTTTGCTCTATTCACACAGTCCTTTGCTGTACAAAAGCTTTGTGATTTCATGAGATTGGAGTGGTTGATTAGTGGTTTGATTTCCTGAGCAATTGGGTTATATTCAGAAAGTCATTGCCTATGCCAATATGTTGAAGGGTTTCCCACCATTTTCCTCTATCAATTTCATTGTTCCAGGCCTGATATTAAGGTCCCTGATCCACTTGGATTTTTTATTTATTTATTTATTTATTTATTTTGGTTTTTGGTTTTTCAAGGTAGGGTCTCGCTCTACCTCTTGCTGACCTGGAACTCACTGTGTCTTCTCAGGGTGGCCTTGAACTCACAGTGATCCTCCTACCTCTGCCTCCTGAGTGCTGGGACTAAAGGCGTGCACCGCCACACCTGGCCTTGGATTTGATTCTTGTGCGTGGAGAAAGACAAGGATCTATTTTCATCCTTCTATATATAGATATCCAGTTTCCCACCACCACTTGTTGAAGAGGCTATCTTTTCTCCAATAAATATTTTTGGCATTTTTATCAAGAATCAGATGGCTGTAGCTATCTGGATTAACATCTGGGTCCTCTCTTCTGTTCCATTGATATGTATGGTTGTCTTTGTGCCAGTACCACACTGTTTTGTTACAATGGCTTTTTAATATAGCTTAAAATCGATATTATGGTGATATCACTAAGCTTATTTTTGTTGCTCCAAATTGTTTTAGCTATTAGAGATTTTTGTGCTTTGAAATGAATTTTGGAATTGCTATTTCTATTTCTGTGAAGGATGCCAATGGAATTTTAATGGGGATTGCATTAAATGTGTATATTGCCTTTGGTAAGATTGACATTTTCACAATATTGATTCTTCCAGTCCAAGAACATGAGATGTCTTTCCACTTCCTAGTGTTTTCCACAATTTCTCACTTGAGTGTTTTAAAGTCCTAATTGTAGAGATACTTCATTTCCTTGGTTAAGTATTCCAAGGTACTTTTTTTTTTTTGAGACAATTGTGAATGGGAGAGACTCCCTGATTTCATCCTTTGTATGTTTGTTTTTGGCATATAGGAAAGCTACTGATTTCTGTGTGATTGTTTTATATTTGCTACATTGCTAAAGGTGTTTATTAGCTCCAACAGTTTGCTCATATAATCTTTAGGGTCCTTTATGTATAGAATCATATCATCTGCAAATAATGATAATTTGATCCCTTCCTTTCCAATTTGTATCCCTTTTATGAGTGTCTCTTGCCTTATTGCTACAGATAAGGCTTCCAGTACTATGTTAAATAAAACTGGGGTCAGTGGACACCCTTGTGTTGTTCCTGAATTTATTGGAAAAGTTTCAAGTTTTACCCCATTAACATTATGTTGGCAGTAGGTTTATCATTTATTTTATTATGTTGAGATATTTTCCTTCTATTCCCAGTTTCTGTAATAGTTTTACCATGAAGCGATGTTGGATTTTGTCAAATGCCTTTTCTGCATTTATTGAGATGATCATATGATTTTTTAAATTAATTTATCTTTTATCAACAACTTCCATGATTGTAAACAATAGCCTATTATAATTCCCTTCCTCCCCCCACTTTCTCCTTTGAAACTTGACACTCCATTATATCCCCACCCCCTCTCAATCAGTCTTTCTTTTATTTTGATGTCATCATATTTTCCTCCTATTATGATGGTCTTGTGTAGGTAGTGTCAGGCACTGTGAGGTCATGGATATCCAGGCCATTTTGTGTCTGGAGGAGCACGTTGTAAGGAGTCATACCCTTCCTTTGGCTTTTATATTCTTTCTCCCACATTTTCTGCAATGGACCCTGAGCCTTGGAAGGTGTGATAGAGATATTTCAGTGTGGAGCACTCCTCTGTCACTTCTTCTCAGCATCATGGTGCCTTCTGAGTCATCACAAGGTCACTGCTATCTGAAAAGAGAAGCTTCTCTAACCAAAAGTAATAGTTGCATTAATATATTGGCATGAACATTAAGATAAGTGCTTATTGGGCAGTTTGATGAGCATAGTATATATATTTAGCCAGACAGCAGCAGACGTTACACCCCTAGGGGTCATGACTACCCTGTTGTAGGTTTTCAGCATGAGGGATGTATTCCCTCCCATGGAGTGGGCCTCCAGTCAAATTAGAGGGCAGTTGGTTTCCACCATAGCAGATGTGCCACTATTGCACCTGCTGGCTCATTTGTCCTGGTTGGCCAAATATAAGCCTTGCAGTGTCCACTGTTGAGTATCTTCACTGGTGATTTCTTTGTATACCGTTGAACTGCATGCAGAATGGCTTCTTCCATCTTTATGTCAGCTGGTCTACATGGAGGAGGTTTTCAGCTCAGTTTCAGGAGGATTTCTCAGTGATCTTCCAGCCCAAGTATGTAGAGTCTTCAGCAATAGGATCTTACCATCTACTCATGGTGGGAAGCCAAGGGCCTGGGCAATGGCCTATAATGTTTTGGGGGGCATCAGGGACCTCCCTGGCCAACAACTCATGGGAAGGTATCCTATCCCCGGCACTGAAAATTTTCTAGTAACAATCTATGGCTGCTGAGTGTTCCATTGTCCAAAACAGTAGGTTTCCATATGATTTATTCATAGCCTCTTAGATTTTGATTAGCCATCCCTCCACCTTTCCTTTATTCATTCTCTTCCCCTCTCCTCACCTAGGCCTTTGTCCTCAGACTATTTATATGATGTATTACATTTATTGATTTGCATATGTTGAACCATCCCTGCATCTCTGGGGTGAAGCCTACTTGGTGAGGGTGAATAACATTTCTGATATATTCTTTTTATTTAACGATGTATTTTTATTTTATTTATTTACTAGAGAGAATGAGAGAGACAGAATGGGCTCACAAGGGTCTCTAGCCACTGCAAACAAACCCCAGATGCATGCACCACCTTGTGTATCTGGATTATGTGGGACCTAGAGAATCAAACCTGGATCCTTAGGCTTTACAGGCAAGTGCCTTAACTGCTAAGCCATCTCTCTAGCCCTCTGATATATTCTTGTATTTTGTTTGCCAATATTTTGTTCATAATTTTTGCATCAATGTTCATTAGGGAGATTGGTCTGTAATTTTCTTTTCTTTCTTTCTTCCTTTTTTTGTTCTCTCTTTGTCTGGTATTGGTATCAAGGTGATCCTGGCTTCATAGAAGGAGTTTGGTAGATTTACTTCCTTTTCTATTATATGGAAAAATTTTTCCATGAAAGTCTGGTAAAATTGGCAAGTGAATCCACCTGTGTCAGGACTTTTTTAGCTGGGGGACTTTTTATAACTTCTTGGATTTCCGTACTTATTATAGGGCTATTTAAATGCTTTATCTCATCTTGATTTAATTTTGGTAGGTCATATGAATCAAGGAACTCATCCATTTCTTTCAAATTTTCAAACTTAGAGGCATATATATTCTTAAGTATGTCCTTATGCTTTTCTGAATTTCTTTGGTATCTGTTTCAATGGTGCCATTTTCATCTCTAATTTTATTAATTTTTGTCTCTTCCCTCTTTCTTCAGTCAGATTTCCTAAGGGTTTATCAATTGTGTTTATCTTTCAAAGAACCAACTCTGTTTCATTAATTCTTTCTATTGGTTTTTGGTTTCCATTTTGTTAATTTTTGCCCTAATCTTTATTAATTCTTCCCATCTACTGATTTTTGGTTTGCCTTGTTCTGCTTTTTCCAAGGGCTTAAGGTGACATATTAAACTGGTTGCTTGTAAACTCCCTAATTTCTTAATGTAGGCACTTAGAGCTATAAAATTCCCTCTTAGGACTGCTTTCACTGCATCCCATAGATTTTGGTATGTTGTATTCTCATCATCATTTGATTCTATGAAATTATTGATTTCTTTTTTGATTACTTCAATACCCATTTATCATCCAATAGGGTACTGTTTAGTCTCCATGCATTTCTGTATGTTCTGTACTTTTTCTTGTTGCTGATTTGCAGTTGAATCCCATTGTGATCAGATAGAGTGCAAAGGATTATTTCAATTTTTCTGTATTTGTTAAGATTTGCTTTGTGTCCTAATATATGGTGTATTTTAGAGAATGATCCATGTGCTGCTGAGAAAAATGCATATTCTTTAGCATTTGGATAGAATGCTCTGTAGATATCTGTTAGGTCCATTTGTTCCATCGCATCATTTAATTCCGATGTCTCTTTGTTTATTTCTTGCTGGAATGACCTGTCAATTGATGAGTGTGGGGTATTGAAGTCACTCACTAAAATTGTGTTTGTTGTTATCTGTGACCTTAAGTGAAGTGGAAAGAGAAAAGTTGTCCTGAGACCTCCAAATGCACCTACACACATGAGTATGCATACACATTGTACACACAAACAAAAAAAATAAGAGTGAGGTGATTTCTAAGTGTGTGTGAATGAAGTGGTGGAGAGCTAGTGAAGGGAAATAGGCCAGTGCAGTTCCTTCTGTGAGGTGACCAATGCAGGGGTACAGAGTATGAAAATTCCTCACTCAGTTTTTAGGCTCACATTCAGAGCTCTATGAGATACCTGCATTTTCAATGAGAATATATGGCACGGGAGAACTGTTCAATTCACATGTGACCAGAAAGTAGGGAAGAATAAAAGAAGAGGCAAGGGATAAGATATCCTACTGACCTACCCCAAGAGATCTTTATGTCCATGGGTCCTCTGGGGCCCAGCCACGGTTCCCCCAACAGCGTCCTAGGCAAATGTGTTGGTGAGTGCACTAAATACTTTTGGCAGACAGTTTCTGTGAACAGCTACCTTTAATCAATAGGGAAATGGGTTTTATAAGCAGTTGAAGGTCCTAAGGGGACTGGATGTACAAAGTTGCTTGCTGTTGCCTAATCAGCATGTGGGGACATTCATTCCAGCACATAGGCAATGGTGGAGGAAAGATATAGGCTATAGGGGGAAAGGCTGTGCAAAGGTGCTGGCTGATACCATATAAGGAGTTTCCTAGGCAACTGGCCAAAGGTCACAGGGTTATGGGCAAAGCCTAAGTCTTATCTGAATGCCCATGTATCCGGTGCTTGGAGAGGGAGTGGCCTTACTTCCTACTGATCTTAGGGTCTGAGATTTTTGTCCCAGGGTCCAGGCTCACTGCAACTCCAGAGAATGGGGGGAGGAGCACCCCTGTTGGTCTGGTCCCCAAGATATGACCAGCAGTTCAGGCTGCTGCGACCTCTCCATAGCCTGGGGCCTTCATGTCAGACAGCTTAAATTTGCTTTAACCCAGGGCCCTGCCTATGTCTGACAGAGATCCACTTCTTTCAGCTAAGTCCAATTTTTACATTTCCAGTACCTCAAAAATTAGACCCCCAGCTGGGCATCAAGCATGGACAACATGGTCCTCTTGAAGACATTTCATATTCAAATCATTGCATTCCAATCCTGTGACCACCAAAGGTTAATAGTGCTCTCATATGTCCAAATGCACTTAGTCCATCTCCAAGGGCTCATGTGTATTAGATGAAACTGGGCATGGGTATAGGCCCAGGTCTGAATGCCTAGTGACCACACACTGGAGCTTCCAGGTTCTTATGTCTCTTATCTGAATTGTAGCTGACACATGTAGGAAGATAACAGAAGTAGAGACAGTTTGTTGAGGAGAAAGCACTCCTGTGAATGGAAGTGGGCTGGTAAGCTGGCCTAGACTTACACCCACAATGTCTGGAACCACCAGCTTCACGGCCCTTTATAGGAGATTTACATAGCACTTGGATTTTTAGCATTTGTGTACTGTTTGTTTGGTCTGTGTGTACTCAGTTGCTCCACATAGCCAGCACTGGGAAGGTTTACAGTTGTCTACTTCCAATCACATTCTTTTTGTTTGTTTGTTTGGTTTTGGTGTTTTCTTGGTAGAATCTTGACCTAACCCCCTCCAACTGCTGGGGTAGCTGAGCACTTATAAATGACTCCTGATGTAACAGCTATCTAGGTTGTGACTCTGTTGGAGCAAAGTGCCCCAGAGGATCTCCATGTTCAATAGGATCTCAAGTAGCATACGGTCTGGCCAATTCCAAAGACGCCTTCAAAAATTGTTGTCATTGTCCCATTGAAGGTTGTTTGGTTTCTCTTCAATGTTGATAGTGTCTCTAACATTCTTGCCTGCGACTTTCAACTCATTCTTCTAGCCATATTGAATATTTTCAAACCTGTCTCTTCTAGTTGATACTCTCAGTTCTTATCAGGCTAAAAGCAGCCAGCAATAATCATGCCATAACCTGAATGCCTTATTTGAGAGTGACAGAGAGAGAAAGAGGCAGAGAGAGATAATGGGTGCACCAGGGCTTTTTATTTGTTTGTTTGTTTGTTTTTGTAATTTGAGGTAGGGTCAAGCTGACCTAGAATTCACTACACAATCCGAGGGTGGCCTCAAAATCATGTTGATCCTCTTACTTGTGTCTCCAGAGTGCTGAGATTAAAGGCATGCCCCTCCAAACTCAGCCTTAGTTACTGTTGCTATGACAACATACCTGACATAAAGGAGGAAGGATGCATTTTACTCATAGCTTCAGAGGATTCACCCCACCATTCTAGAGAAGACATTGTAGAGAAACTGAAATCATACTAGAAAGCAGAGAAAAGAGGGGATTTAAGATGGGGCAGGTGAGAGATAGTCCTGTTGTAGTCAGCTCCACATTGCTGGGATAAACATACAAACCAGCCACAGTGTATCTGAGGAAGAGAAGCAGGCTCACATTCACAGCAAGCAGAAACAGACAGCAAGGAGCAGGGACCTGACAGAGCTCAAGTCTCTCTGTGTACCTTTAGGCTGGATTTTTCTGAGTGACTGCTGTGACCCTGGCAGAAAGTTCTCGATCTGTGTGTTCTGAGCACTCCCTTGCCTATCTCTGATGTGTCTGGGGATTTCCCAAGATGATCCTCAGGTTCAATAATTTTCCAGAAGGACTCCTAGATGAAGGCCTATCTTTTTATACAAATGGCTATAGTTTATTACAAATTAACATCAGCAAAACAAAAACAAACATCAGCAATAAGAAGGACACATTATGCAGTGTTCAGGAGCAGCCAGGAACATGCTTCCTGTTTCTTTTCTTAGGGCATCTGTTTAGACAGCGCTTAATTCTCCCAACAGTGATGCATGGCTATGCAAAGCAAATTGTTAACTGGAGAAACTTACCTGAACTATGACATCCACCCAGGGTTCTTTTTTTCTCAACCACAAAGCATGTCATGACCACATATATACTTTCAGTTTCTGTGTCCAGCATCCTATGAAATCAAGCTCATATCACATGGCCTAGGGCTCCCATCATGTCACATTGTTAGTATGATCAGATAGATGTAACCCAAGGCTACAAGTAAATAAAGACTCTCTCAAACAATCAAGGTATGTCCAGGGCTTAGAGGGTGTGGTGTCTTGATTCAGGTGTCCACCATAAACTTAGGTGCTCTGAATGCTAGGTTCCCAGCTAATGGAGATTTTAGAATTAATGCCTCCTGGAGGCAATGTATTCTTGGAGATGGGCTTATGGGTATTATAGCCAGTTGCCCCTTGCCAGTGTTTGGCACGCTCTTCTGTTGCTATTGTCTACCTTATGTTGGTTAGGAGGTGATGTCCACCCTCTGCTCACACCACCATTTTCTCCTCCCATCATGGAGCTTCCCTTTGTGTTTGTAAGACAAAATAAACCAGCAATGCGAACCTGACTGCAATAGTAAAGTTGATAGCAAAGGAGAGGGAGTGCTTCTAGACACCAGACAGTGTGGGTTTAGCCTCTTGGAGCTGATTTTCAAGAGTAATGTGGAAGGATTTGAACTCTTGGCCCAAAATATGCCTTGCACAGCTATAAATACAGCTGATGGACTAGTCTCGTCAGAATTCAAAGACCTGAATGCAGTAATAACTATGGACTGCAAGGTTTGGTTTATTAGGGTAAGAAAGAGCTTAGCCTGGACTGGGCAAGAAGCAGTTTGTGTGAGAGGCTTGTTGGTATGACCCTGTCTTGAGAATTTGTGCACGGTTGCTTTTCATAGAGATAGAGATAGACTGTTGTGAGTAGAGGGATATGACAGAGAAATTAAATCTTTGGGCTGAAACTTCTGCAATTCAGCTGCAATTATATCAGATTACCACCTTTGAGATTGGGCCAGATGACCTTAGTGGGACACCAGGAAGAATGTAGACTCTCTTGAAGGGGTATGAGTGCTCAAGGAGTGTCCTGTTCTTCAAAGTCTGCTTTACTCCCCCCTGGATCAACAAACTGGCACCCTATCTGGTATTGTGGAGTATAAGAAATGCAGGAAAGAGAGGATCATTGAGTTTGCAATGCAGTCTTATGTTTTGGAAATGGCCTTGGGCAGTGTGAAGCAGGTTTGTTGGATGCCTGCATGGAGACCCCATGGGGTCATGAGGATGAACCTGGGTTGCAGTGGAGACCAGTGGAGATGCCAGGACCAAGAAATAGCTGCGGTCAGGGAGAGCTGCTGGCCCTGGATGAAGTTTTCCAGGACTGTGAGTACCCTAGCTGGAGGGACAGAATTGGAACTACAGAGACTTGTTGCTGTTTAGAATTATTAGACTTGGAGATTTGTCACTGACTAGAGTTGCTGGACTTGGAGCTACAGAGTTTGATGTTTGCTCTGCTTAAATCTTGTATTGGTTGAATATTTCTTTGCTATGCCCAATGCCATCTTTTGCAGTGTGAATGTATATTCTGTGCCATTATCAATTTGGGAGGAATTTTTATATATATATTTGATAAGTTCCATAATTGTAAAACTATCCCATGGTAATTCCCTCACTCCCCCCCTCAATTTCCCCTTTGAAATTCCACTCTCCATTATATGCCCTCCCCCTCTCAATAATCTCACTTTTTAAATTTTTATTTATTTATTTGAGAGCGACAGACAGAGCAATAAAGAGTCAGAGAGAGACACACACAGGGAGAATGGGCACGCCAGGGCCTCCAGCCACTGCAAACGGACTCCAGACGTGTGCGCCCCCTTGTGCATCTGGCTAACGTGGGTCCCGGGGAGCTGAGCCTCGAACCAGGGTCCTCAGACTTCACAGGCAAGTGCTTAACCACTAAAACATCTCTCCAGCCCAATAATCTCACTTTTTAATGTATAAGGTTTTTCTTGACAACCTCTGTACTTTCAGACAATAAACTATGATAATTCCCTCCTCCCCTCCCCAGTTTCCCCTTCACAACTGCACTCTCCACCATATCCCTTCCCTTTCTCTGTTAGTTTCTCTTTTATTTTGATGTCATTGTCTTCTCCTCCTATTATCAGGGTCTTGGGGAGGTATTGTTAGCCACTGTGAAGTTGTGGTATTCGAGGCCAATTTCTGTCTGGACAGTTGCATTGTAAAAAGTAGTATCCTCCCTTTAGCTCTTACTTTCTCTCTCTTTTTTTTTTTTCAACAAAATCAGAAAATGTTTATTCTCACTGCTGGATAGGCAAAAGCTGATGGATCACGGACACAGCAAGACTCGGGAGCTGGGTCTGTGACCCCAAGGGGTTGGCTCTCAAGCTTTTTTTATTTAATTTTTTAGTTTTTTTATTAACAACTTCCATGATTATAAAAAAATACCCCATGGTGATACCCTCCCTCCACCCACTTACCCCTTTGAAACTCCACTCTCCATCATACCCCCTCCCCATCTCAATCAGTCTCTCTTTTACTTTTGATGTCTTGATCTTTTCCTCCTCTTATGATGGTCTTATATAAGTAGTGTCAGGCACTGTGAGGCCATGGATATCCAGGCCGTTTTGTGTCTGCAGGGAACATGTTGTATGGAGTCCTGCCCTTCCTTTGGCTCTTACATTCTTTCTGCCACCTCTTCTGCATTAGAGCCTGAACCTTGGAAGGTGTGATAGAGATATTGCAGTACTGAGCACTGCAGTCATTTCTTTCCATCACCATGATACCTTCTGAGTCGTCCCAAGGTCACTGCCATCTGAAAAGAGAAGATTCTCAACCAAAAGTGAGAGTAGCATTAATATAAGAGTGTGAACATTAACAAAAGTGCTTATGGGCAGTATGATAAGCATAATATATACATTTAGCCAGACAACAGCAGACGTTACACCCCAAGAACTCATGACTACCCCTATTTTAAGTTTTCAGTATCACGGATGTATTCCCTTCCCATGGAGCAGGCCTCCAATCCAATTAGAGGGCAGTTGGTTTCCCCCATAACAGATGTACCACTATTGCACCTTTTGGCCCATTTGGCCTGGCTGGCCAATTGTAAGGCTTGCAATGTCCACTGATGAGTATCTTCACTGGTGATTTCTCTTTCTCCCATTGAACTGCATGCAGATTGGCTTCTTCCAACTTTCTGTCATCTGGCCTACATGGAGGAGGTTATCAGCTCAGTTCCAGCAAGATTTCTCAGTGGCCTTGCAGCCCAAGTATATGGAGTCTTCAACAATAGGGTCTTACCATCTATTCCTGGTGGGAAACCAAGGGTCTTGGCAATGTCCTATAATGTTTTGGGGCATCAGGGATCTCCCTAGCCAACAACTCACTGGAAGATATTCGTTCCCTGGAACTGAAAATTTTCTAGCAATAATCAACGGCTCCTGAGTGTTCCATTGTCCACAATGGTAGGATTACATATGTTTTATTTATATCCTCTTAGATTTTGATTAGCCCTCCCTCCACCTTTCCTCTACTCAATCTCCTCCCCTGACCTCACTTTGGGCCTTTTCACCCCCATTAATCTATTCTTCTACTTAAATATATACAATACCATCCTATTATGTACCCCCTCCCTTCCTTTATCTTCCCTTTATATCTCTTTTCTAGCTTACTGGCCTCTGCTACTGAGTTTTTTCCTTCTCACACAGAAGCCCAGTCATCTGTAGCTAAGATCCACATATGAGAGAGAACATGTGCTGCTTGGCTTTCTGGGCCTGGGTTACCTCACTTAGTATAATCCTTTCCAGATCCATCCATTTTCCTGCAAACTTCATAACTTCATTTTTCTTTACCGCTGAGTAGAACTCCATTGTATAAATGTGCCATATCTTCATTATCCATTCATCAGTTGAGGGACTTCTAGGCTGCTTCCATTTCCCAGCTATTATGAATTGAGCAGCAATAAACATGGTAGAGCATGTACTTCTAAGGAAATGAGATGAGTCCTTAGGATATATGCCTAGGAGTGCTATAGCTGGGTCATATGGTAGATCAAGTTTTAGCTGTCTTAGGAACCTCCACACTGATTTCCACAATGGCTGGACCAGATTGCATTCCCACCAACAGTTTAGAAGGGTTCCTCTTTTTCCACATCCCTGCTAGCATTTATGGTCACTTGTTTTCATGATGGTAGCCAATCTGATAGGAGTGAGATGGAATCTCAACGTAGCTTCAATCTGCATTTCCCTGATGACTAGGGATGTAGAACATTTTTTAGATGCTTATACGCCATTCGTATTTCTTCTTTTGAGAACTCTCTATTTAGTTCCATAGCCCATTTTTTTAATTGGCTTGTTTGATTCTTATTAGTTAATTTTTTTGAGTTCTTTGTATATCCTAGACATTAATCCTCTATCAGATGTATAGCTGGCAAAGATTTTTTTCCCATTCTGTAGGTTGCCTATTTGCTTTATTCACAGTGTCTTTTTCTGTACAAAATTTTTGTAATATCATGAGGTCCCAGCAGTCAATATGTGGCTTTATTGCCTGAGCAATTGTGGTTATATTCAGAATGTCTTAGACCATTAGTCAAGACCAATATGTTGAAGGGTTTCCCCTACTTTTTCCTCTAGCAGTTTCAGAGTTTCAGGTCTGATGTTAAGGTCTTTAATCCATTTGGACTTAATTCTTGTGCATGGAGAGAGAGAAGAATCTATTTTCATCTTTCTACAGATAAATATCCAGTTTTCCCAGCACCATTTGCTGAAGAGGCTGTCTGGTCTCCAATGAGTGTTTTTGGCATTTTTATTGAATATCAGGTGGCTGTAGCTACTTGGACTTGCATCTGGGTCCTCTATTCTGTTCCATTGATCTACATGTCTGCTTTTGTGCCAGTACCAGGCTGTTTTTGTTACTATGTCTCTGTAGTATAGGTTAAAATCAGGTATAGTGATACCACCAGCCTCACTTTTGTTGCTCAGTATTATTTTAGATATTCGAGGTTTTTTGTGATTCCAAATGAATTTTTGGATAGTTTTTTCTATTTCCTTAAAGAATGCCTGTTGGAATTTTGATGGGGATTGCTTTAACTGTGTAGATTGTTTCTGGTAAGATTGCCATTTTCACAATATTGATTCTTCCAATCCAGGAACAAGGGATGTTTCTCCATTTCCTAGTGTCCTCTGCAATTTCTCACTTGAGTGTTTTATAGTTTTCATTATAGAGATCCTTTACTTCCTTGGTTAGGTTTATTCAAAGGTACTTTATTTTCCTTGATGCAATTGTGAATGGGAGTGATTCTCTGATTTCATTCTCTGTGTGTTTGTTCTTAGCATATAGGAATGCTACTAATTTCGGTGTATTTATTTTGTATCCCACTACGTGGCTGTAGGTGTTTATCAGCTCTAACAGCTTGCTGGCAGAGTCTTTAGGGTCCTTTACATATACAATCATGTCATCTGCAAATAACGATAACTTGATCTCTTCTTTTCCAATATGTACCCTTTAATGCACATCTCTTGCCTTATTGCTATGGCTAAAACTTCCAGTACTATATTAAATAAAAGTGGGGACAGGAGACACCCTTGTGTTGTTCCTGATCTTAGTAGAAAAGCTTCCAGTTTTTCCGCATTTAGTAATATGTTGGCTGTAGGCTTGCCATAAATAGCCTTTATTATATTGAGATATGATCCTTCTATTCCTAGTGTCTGTAGGACTTTTATCATGAAGGGATGTTGGACTTTGTCAAATGCTTTTCCTGCATCTAATGAGATGATCATATGATTTTTTTCCTTCAGTCCATTTATATAATGCATTACATTTATTGATTTGTGTATGCTGAACCATCCCTGCATCTCTGGTATAAAGCCTACTTGGTCCGGGTGAATGTTCTTTTTGGTATATTCTTGTATTCTGTTTGCCAGTATTTTGTTGAGAATTTTTGCATCTATGTTCATGAGGGAGATTGGGCTGGAATTTTCTTTTTTTGTTCTATCTTTGCCTGGTTTTGGTATCAGGGTGATGCTGGCTTCGTAGAAGGAGTTTGGTAGGATTCCTTCTTTTTCTATTTTATGGAAAAGCTTAAGAAGCAATGGTGTTAGTTCTTCCCTGAAAGTCTTGTAAAATTCAGCAGTGAATCCATCTGGGCCTGGGCTTTTTTTATTTGGGAGATTTTTGATAACTGCTCGGATCTCCATACTTGCTATAGGTCTATTTAAGTTATTAATCTCATCTTGTTTTAATTTAGGTAGGGTGATATAAATCAAGGAAATCATCCATTTCTTTCAGATTTCCATACTTAGTGGAGTATATGTTTTTATACTATGTCCCTATGATTTTTTTAATTTCTCTGGTGTCTGTTGTGATGTTACCTTTTTCATCTCTAATTTTCTTAATTTGTGCCTCTTCTCTCTTTCTTTTGGCCAAATTTGCTAAGGGTTTATCAATCTTGTTTACCCTTTCAAAGAACCAACTCTTTGTTTCATTGATTCTTTGGATTATTTTGTTTTGTTTCTATTTCATTAATTTCTGCCCTAATCTTTATTATTTCTTCCCGTCTACTGATTTTTGGTTTGCCTTGTTCTTCTTTTTCCAAGGGTTTAAGGTGAAGCATTAGGTCATTTACTTGCGACCTTTCTAATTTCTTAATATAGGCACTTAAAGCTATAAATTTACCTCTTAGAACTGCCTTCATTGTGTCCCAGAGATTTTGGTATGCTGTGTTCTCATTATCATTTGACTCTATGAATTTTTTGATTTCCTTCTTGATTTCTTCATTGACCCATTCATTTACTAATGTATTGTTTAGTTTCCATGATTTTGTGTATGATCTATAGCTTTTCTTGCTATTGATTTGTAGTTTGATTCCATTGTGGTCAGATAGAATGCAAGGAATTATTTCAATTTTCCTGTATTTGTTAAGATTTGCTTTGCATCCTAATATATGGTCTATTTTAGAGAATGTTCCATGTGCTGCTGAAAAGAATGTATATTCTGCAGCATTTGGATGAAATATCCTGTATATATCTGTTAGGTCCATACCTTCTATGATCTCATTTAGTCCAGATGCCTCTGTTTACTTTTTCCTGGGATGACATGTCAATTGATGAAAGTGGGGTGTTGAAGTCCCCCACTACCACTGTGTTTGGTGTTATCTATGACCTTAGTTCTATAGCGTTTGTTTGATGAATTTGGGAGCCCCCATGTTAGGTGCATATATGTTTAGGATTGTAATGTCCTCCTTTGAAGTGTGCCCTTAATCAATATAAAGTGACCTTCCTTATCTTTCTTGACTAACATTAGACTGAAGTCTACCTTGTCAGATATTAGGATAGCAACCCCTGCTTCTTTTCTAGGCCCATTTGCTTGAAACACCATTTTCCAACCTTTCACCCTAAGATAATGTCCATCCTTTGTAGAAAGGTGAGTTTCTTGGACACAACAAATTGCGGGATCCTGCTTTTTAACCCAGTCTGCAAACCTATGTCTTTTGCTTGGGGCATTGAGGCCGTTGATATTAAGAGATATATTGAAAGGTGTGTATTTATGTTTGCCATTTTGTTTTGTAGTTCCAGTTCTACCTTTGCTCTCTTGTGTTAACTAGTATTTGAGTATTGTTTGTTTTTTCCCAGTTCCTTATATGTGTGCTTCTCCTTCTCTTTGGCATGGAGGATTCTTTCAAGTATTTTCTGTAGAACTGATTTTGTCTTCAAATACTCCTTTAGCCTGCTTTTGCCTTGGAATGTCCTTATTTCTCAGTCTACTTGAATGGATAGCTTTGCAGGATAAAGTAACCTTGGTTGACAGTTGTTATCTTTCAGAACTTGGAAGACATCACTCCAAGCCCTTCTGGCTTTTAAAGTTTGTGTTGAGTAATCTGCTGTAATCCTGATGGGCTTGCCTTTGTAGGTAACTTGATTTTTCTCTCTAAGTGCTTTAAGTATTTTTTCTTTGGATTGTGTGTTTGGTAGTTTGATTATAATATGGCGAGGAGAGGTTCTTTACAGGTTTTGTCTGGCTGGGGTTCTAAAGGATTTCTGTATCTGCATTGGCACTGCTTTCCCAATTTGGGGGAAGTTTTCTTCTATGATTTTGTTGAATATGCCTACTCTGCCTTTGGAGTGAAATTCTTCTCCTTCAACTATGCCATGAATTCTTATGTTAGATCTTTTCATAGTGTTCCAAATATCTTGAAATTCCCATTTATATATATGAATATATATATAATATAATATATACATAAATAAAAATTATTTACATAATTTCTATTAGTTTGTCTTCCTCTTTCTGGACTGTATTAAATCTGCCACCTGGTCTTCTAGCTTAGCTATTCTGTCCTCTCCTTATCCATACTACTGGTGAGATTTTCTACAGAGTTTTTTATTTCATTAACTGTGTTCTTCATTGCTAGTAATTCTGACTGGTTTTTCTTTATTATTTCTATTTCCTTATTTATGTCTTGTATTGACTTCTTTATTTCATTAAATTGGTGTCCTGTGTCTTCTTTGATTCCTTTGATTTCCTCTTTGATTCCTTTGATTTCTTCTTTGTCTTCTTTGAGCATATTTACAATCATTCTTTTGAAATTTTTCTCAGGCATTTCCTCTAACTCGTTCTCACTGGAGGTCATTTCTTATGGCATTAATACTTTTTGGTGAATTTATATTGTCTTGCTTTTTAGTGTTTCTTGTGTTATAATGTATATATTTTTGCATCTTGCATTAAGTTAACGCTTGGATTTTCTAGCTAGCTGGCTATTCTTAGCTGTATCAATCGATCTGATGTTATATATCTTCAGGGTAGGAGCTTCAGGTGTTATGTGTGGCTCTTACGACTCTAAGAGTATCTACAAAGGTGTTCCTAGGGGTTGGGTTTGCCTGATATGGGAGTATTCAAGTAGGCTGAACTAAATACAGATAGATTCTAAAATATGACTAAACAATGTACACATTCAATGAAAAGCAGCACCAAGTATTTATGCAAGAGTAGGTATTATGACAACCAGATCCTCTATCAACAAAGAGGTTAAGATTTCTGGTCTGTTGAGGGTTCCAAGTCAGCTTGTGACCAAGTGAGATCCTTTGCTAGTGCAATCCCAGTTACCTTTTTGGTTGATTTTGGTCTCAGTTATGTATCCCTCTTTGGTGCCCTGTGGGTTCAAGTAGGCTGCCTGGATCGCTGGACTGCTGTTCTGTTTTCTGGAGCTGGGCACTGGATTTTCCTGTGGGGCAAGCTGAGCCTGGCAGCTGTGGCCCCACAGACCTGGCACCACCGCTGCTGGAGCTGCCGCTGCTTGATCCGCCGCTGCTGTAGCCACCACTGCTGGTGCTGGATCCACTGCTGCTGGATCCGCCACGGCTGCTGCTGCTGGAGCTGCTGCTGTCGGATCCGGCACTGCCAATGCCAGAGACAGAGCCACCGCTTCCCTTGCTGCTGCTGGAGCAGCCACTGCAGGAGCCGCTTAGGCCTGCCTGTGTGGGCTCTGGATGCCCTGGACCTCTCCTACTTCTCTGCTGCCATTTTAATTTCTTATACACCTCACTTTTTAGTAAAAGTGTGTATTTTGCTGGGTATTCTTTGGCTTTTTCTCCCCTAGGCTGCTTTGGTGTGGTTCCTAAGCCGCCATCTTAACCAGAAGAGCTCTTACAATCTTTCAGCCACCTCTTCTGTATTGGACCCTGAGCCTTGGAGGGTATGATAGAGATGTTTCAGTGCTGGACACTCCTAGGTCACTTCACCTCAGAACTATTGCCTTTTGGGTCACCCCAGTGGTCAATGCTATCTGAAGAAAGAAGCTTCTCTAACCAAAAAGGAGAGTAGTGTTAATATATGAATATGAACAATAAGTGTAGTGCTTACAGGGAAGTTTAGTGAGCATAATATATGCATTTAGCCAGACAAGAGCAGGATTTACTCCCCTAAGGCCCATGACCCCCCCCTGCCATAGGCTTTTGATTAGGTTTCAGCACCAGGCATGTATTCCCTCCAATAGAGCGGACCTCCAGTCCAATTACAGAGCCCTTGGGCTCCTCCAGAGCATACATGCCACTGTTGTACCCATTCAGTCACTTGGCCTTTCTGGCCAAACTTGAGGCTTCCAGTGTCCACTGTTTTCACTGCTGATGACTTCTGTCTCCCATAGGGCTGCATGCAGTGCAGTTTTTTCCAGCTTTCAGTTGGCTGGTCTACAGGGAGTAGGTTCTGAGTATCACTTAAAAAAAAATCTTATTTTTATGTATGTGTTCCAGAGCTGCTTGCTGATCACAGTAAAAACAAACAAACAAACAAAAACAATAAACCAGATGTTTGCTCCACTTTTTTGTGTCTTGCTTTATGTGTGTGTTGGCAAATCAAACTCAGGCTGCAGGCTTTGCAAGCAAGTGTCCTAAACCACTGATCCATTTTCCAAGGCCTTGTCTCTCTCTTAATAGTTATAAATTTGAGCATTTATGTTGGGTATTATTTCAATTAATTAATTAATTTGCATGTGCATGAGAGCACCTGTGTATGTGTAGGCACACAGGGCCTCTTGCTTCTGCAATTGAATTTCTTTCCAACTTTACATGGGTGGCTGTGGAATTTAGCCTCAGACAGGAGGCATTGCAAACATGACCTTTCAACCACTGAGCCATCTTTTCAGCTCTCCTCTTGGTTATTTTTTAACCTGTATTTTTCTTCATTTTTATTAGTTATGTACATAGTGTGTATACAGTCATGTTAGCCTCCTCCCTATCCTCCCCCCTCCACAGGGACCCTCCTCACTGGGGAATATTGGTCATGCATTGTGGGGTTAGCCATCGGTTATGGGTCAGAGGCAATGTTTCTGTGCATAATGACCCAATGTGTGGCTGTAACATTTTTTTCCACCCCCCTCTTCTCCAAATTTCCCTGAGCCATGTTGGCTTCATTTTAGGTCGGCTTCAGTGATGAGTACTTGGGAGCCTCTGTGTCTCTGGATATCTTATTTGGTAGGTGTTGAGTGTTCCCTGTGTCTATCTTCTTCACCCTTTGCTGATACCAGGTTCACCAAGAAAGCAGCACTCTTGCTCATTTCCCAGATTGTTCTTAGTTTCAGCTGGGGCCCTTTTGAGGTGTAATGGGATGGTTCTCTCCTTAGGATCTGCATCCTTCTGAAAAAGAGAATCAAATTTCAATGGAGAGTGAAGTTAGTGCCAGGTAAATGGGATAACCATTGTTATTTCAGAGAGAATTTAATAGGTGTAGATCCTCTTGTAGCCCAGGATTGGTGGGAGCTTGAGAATGGAGCACGGGCTCATTTTTGGATATGGTTCTGACTTGTTTCCCAGCTCCAGCTATGGGTTCCTTTCCACTGAGCAGATCAGTTAGCCAACAAGAGCAGTTGGTTTCCCACCATGGCTGTGTACTGCTATTGCACTTGTGTGAGCATCACATCAGGTTGTTTGCTGCAGAGTAGCCTAGACCACGAGTTGCTTGGACAAATGTTGGTCATTTTCCCCCAGTTGCTCATGTAGCACCTTCTGGAACTAGACAAGCTAACTGTCTAGGGTCTAACTCTGTTCCAGATCCCAACCATGTTCCATACCAACAGGATATGATGTCTTCAGCAGTAGGGTCTTACCACTAACCTTTGGTTGGTCATCAAGTACTCTGACAGAAATCTTTCTTCTTTTGGGAAACCGTGTTGGTCTCCCTGATCAACAGCTCATTGTAGATGTTAGCCACATGCTGGTACTGAGAGTTACAGGTCAGGGATGGGATACCTTCCAGTGAGTTGTTGGAAATTATTTTTTAATGAAAATTTGTTTTGTTTTGTTTTTCAAGGTAGGGTCTCACTCTAGCCCAGGCTGACCTGGAATTCACTATGTAGTCTCAGGGTAGCCTTGAACTCACGGCGATCCCCTACCTCTGCCTCCTGAGTGCTAGATTTAAAGGTGTGTGCCACCACGCCCGGCACAAAACTTTTTTAAATTAAGTTGAAACTTTGTATATGGATACCTCAAATGTAGGTACCATCATTACCCTCCTACTTTCCCCGACTCCACTGCAGACATCCTTAGTGGGATTGCTTGGATTCACCGTGGAGTTACATGCTATGAGTTGTGAGCACAGCAGTCAGTCATTGAAGCCAGCAGAATTTTCATGATGGATTCATTTTTACTTTTGGTTTTCTGAGGTAGGGTCTTGCTCTAACCCAGGCTAACCTGGGATTCATTAAGGAGTCTCTGACTGCCCTTGAACTCACAGCCCTCCTCCTAGCTCTGCATCCGGAGTGCTTGGATTAAAGATGTGTGTCACCACAACCGACCTATGTTTACATTTTTTAGGGCTGTGTGTGTGTGTGTGTGTGTGTGTGTGTGTGTACATTCCATTGACTTGTGTGCAGAGGCCAGAGAAGAACTTTGGTTAACTTTCTGTATTGAGATCAGGGTCTCTCCCTTGATGTGAAACTGCCATGAATCAGTGAGCCCTGGTGAACCTCCATTCTCTGTCCTCCACCATAGACTGGGGTTACAGCCTTGTGTGGCCATGCTCCACTTTTTATATGAATTCTAGGGATTGAACTTGGTAGTTCCTGGCCCAAGAGACCCCCATACTTAAGCAGCAAGCTTCTTAACTAGTGAGCCACCTCCCTAGCCCCTAGAATTTAAAAAACTTAAAAATATTTTTATGTGTTTATGTGTGTGCGGGAGTATGTTGCAGATGTTTGTGTCTCCACCTCCCATATTGCTGTCAGCATGCTTGGCATACAGAAGCCCACCACCACAGCTTCTGCCTTTTTCTGTAGAGACAGAGATAGAGTGAGTGAGAGAGAGAATGGGCTTTCCAGAGCCTTTCAGCTGCTGTGAACCAACTCCAGAAGCATCCACCCCTTTGTGGGTATGCACAGCATTGCATACCTGTGTCACTGTTGGGTCTGGCTATAAATGGGATCTGGAGGATTCAAACAGGAGCTCTTAGGATTTGCAGGCAAGTGCCTTAACTGCTAAGCTATCTCTCTAACCCACCTTCTGGCTTTAAATGTTTTTCTATAATTATTTGCAAAGGAGAAGAGAGTGTGTGTGTGTACACACACACACACACACATATGGGGAGGGAGACAGATAGAGAGAGAGAGAAAAAGAATGGGTGTGGCAGAGCCTCTTGGCACTGCAAATGAACTCCATGAATCACGTACATGCACCACTTAGAGTATGTGGCTTTACATGGGTACTTGGGAATGAAACCTGGGCCGTCAGTGTTTGCATGCAAGCCACTTTATCTGCTGAGCCATCTCCTCAGCCCTTCTGGCTTTTTACATGAGGTCTGAGAGTCAAACTCAGATATTCCAGCTTGAGAGCAAACACTTTGTCCACTGAGCCATCGCCTCAGTCCTTAAACAACACACTCATTTTTTTCTTTTTCTATCTATCCATCTTTCCTTTTTTTTTTTTTTTTTTTTTTTTGAGGTAGGGACTCACTCTACCCAGGCTGACCTGGAACTCACTCTGTAGTCCCAAGCTGGCCTCAAACTCACAGAAATCCTACCTCTGCATCCCAAGCATTTGAGTTAATGGTGTGTGCCCCAACGCCTGGATAAAAAACCCTTTTCTTTTTTATTTTTAAATCTTTTAAAATATATTTTATTTATTCATTTGAGAGAAAGAGGGAGAGAGAGGAAGAATGGGTGCACCAGTGCTTCCAGCCACTGCAAAAGAACTCCAGATGAGTGCACCCCCTTGTGCATCTGGCTTACATAGGTCCTGAAGAGACATAGCAGAATCCTTTGGCTTTGCAGGCAAATACCTTAGCCACCAAGCCATTGCTCCAGCCCCAAAAGCCCTTTTCATTGACAGCCTTCATTCATGTCTATAATGTATTTTGGTCATGCTTCCTTCCCTCCCACCACTGTCTTGTTCCCCCTTTCTCCTTTGCCCTCTCACACTTAACCCCTTCTTCCAATAAGTCTCTCCAGCATTTTGACGTCTTTTCCTCCTCAAAAACTTTTTATTTTTTTTATGTTCACAGGATGTAGGGAGGGAGAGAGGAAGAGAGAAAGACACACAGAGAAAACACCAAGGGCCCCTGCCATTGCAAATGAACTCCACTTTGTGCATCTGGCTGCTTGCTATGTGGGTACTGGGGAATCGAACCTGGAAAGTCAGGATTGCAAACAAGTACTTTGAGCCACTGAGCCTTCTCTCCAGTCCCGTGATGTCTTTTTTCTTATTTCCCTCCATAACCATCCATGACAACATGTTCATGGGCTGACCACAGTGTAGGCAATGATGTCCACTATGAGGTCATAAGTGCAACAGCTACCGGTGTCTAGAAGAAAACATTTCAAAAAACTCCTACCTATGCACCAGCTCTTATGTTCTTTTCTTCCACCCTCCTTATTGGATGTTTCCTGAGCCCTAGCAGGTGTCATCAAGATGTCTCATTTAATGTCAAGCATTTAACTGCCTCTTCTCAGCATTTTGATGAGTTTTTCATCACCATTATAGTCATTACAATCTGTTGAAAGATGTCAAAGATGAGCACTACTATGTGAGCACAAAATTAAGTATTTAGAGGGAAATTTAATTATCACTTTATCCAAATAACAGTAGTCGCTTCCATACCCCCACCTAGGGCTCATAACCTTCCAATCCACAGGGTTTAGACTAGGTTTCCTGTACCAGGCATGGATTCCTTCCCACGGATCAAGCCTGACAAGATGTCATACCTGTGCAATAGTGGCACCCGGCCTAGGTGGGTAAGCGATGGCTCTATGATTGTCTAAGAGGTCCACTCCCTGGAAAGGAACCCAGAGCTGGAACTGGGAACTAAGTCAGAATCACACAGAGAACCAGGATCATGGACTCCAACAAAAGCACCCACTAGTCTTCTGCCAAATGGGAGGCGTTGCAATCAGATTTGCATTGCTGGCAGAAAACTTCTGACCAACAGCAGTTACTGGGGAAAGAGGATTTATACTGGCTTACAGACATGAGGGGAAGCTCCATGATGGTAGGAGAAAATGATGGCATTAGCAGAAGGTGGACATCACCTCATGGCCAATATCAGGTGGACAACAGCAACTGAAGAATGTGCCAAACACTGGCAAAAGGAAGCTGGCTATTACATCCATAAGCCCATCCCCAACAATAAACTGCGTCCAGGAGGCTTTTATTGCCAAATTCCATTAGCTGGGGACCCTGCATTCAGAACACCATAGTTTATGGTGGACACCTGAATCAAGCCACCACAGGAGGCTACACCCATTATAATCTCTCTAAACTAACTTTGCTCATTTCCTTGAACCTATGCTGATCTAACTCTCCATTGGATAATTTGTTTCTCCTTTATAAGTACTAGTAAAAATGGAGGACAACCATAATCTATCAGCAAGAAGAGAAAAGACAGATGATTCCTTAGGAGGAGATGATCCACCCCTTGCACACCAGCAGAGTCCAGGTGAAAACACAGAGGAATTGGTGAGATGAGCAAGAGTGCTGCTTCCACGTCACGGCTGACAACCACCATCAGGGTGATGGCAATAGACACTGATGATACTGAAAACTTACCAAAGCAGAAACCCAGAAGCTGCTGAGAGCTCAACACTACAGTAGACATAAAACACACCCAACAAGTGTCATGCACCTTTGTGCAAGAGAGGCGGAAAGACTGTAAGATACACAGAATGGAAGGGAATGTCCAGAGGTATTGCCCCCCCCCACCCACATTGACTGACTGCTGCTTTCACAACTCATAACCCACAACCCCATGGTGAATACCAGCAATACCACTGAGGAGGGTCTTCTGTGAATAGGTACAGGGAGGAGGGAAATTATGGTACCAATGCATGATCTGTCCATACAAAGTGTATACTTAAAAAGGGTATATATAATACCAATAATTTTTGCCCAACTTATAATAATTTAAACAGGTAGCAAATGTGGAAGTGAATAAGATGATATGCATGGACTTTTACTCATGTAAAATTTAAAGCGTGAGCTTTAAGAATGTACAGGACATAGAATTCAAATTCAGGTATTATCAAGTGTTGAAATTCCACATTTTTCTCTTCTCACATCAGTATATGTACATTCCTTTGTTGATGTTTAAATGTGGGGTTGAGATCAGCTACTGAATGCATTTTGAACACAAGTACTTCTCAGTATAAAAAAGGACGATGTAAATTGGAAGATAATCTTTTTTGTTTGTTTTGTTTTGTTTTATATTTTGAGGTAGAGTCTCACTCCAGTCCAGCCTGACCTAGAATTCACTGTGTAGTCACAGGGTGGCCTCAAATTCACTGCAATCCTTCTACCTCTGCCTTCCAAGTGCTGGGATTAAAGGCGTGGGCCACCACGCCTGGCCAAAATGATCTTATTATTCCTCATGAGTATGAAAGGGCACATGGTTGGGTAGCAGGATGATAAAATAGCAGTAACTCCCTCCAGTCTTGGAATTTTCTCAGGCGTATAAAATCCATAAAGGGTGACAACATTACCCAACCAATAAAAGAACACAAAGCAACTTACCAGCAAAAAGATACTGTGAGTGGCTTTGGTTTCAGGATATGGCTGGGAGGAGAGGCTCTGGCTGTGGACATGCTGGGTTCTCCTATGATGTCTGAAAAGGAGATTCACCATGTAGAGGCTGGTTGACACCATGAGGACCACAAAGAGGAGATCTCGAGTCAATATGACAATGAAAAATGGCCATGAGTCCTCATCCTTAAACTCCCTGGTTTGACAGAAAGCATGAACATAACCCTGGCCAACAAGACTGGCATTGTTCTTGGCTATTACAGTATGAATGACATGAATGTAAATGAGCAAGTTGATGACCCAGGAGAAAAAGAAAGAGGGAAAGATCCAGGTAGAGAGTTTAGGTTTCAGCCACGCCCACTTAGAGTTACTGGGACTGATGGCGATGGCTTGAAATGTACTCAGAATAGAGGTAGTACAGATGGAAAGACCCCGGGTAACTCTGTAGATATACAAGACTACCTTACAACCAGCATCACTGAGAAAATGTCTCACTCCAAAGGATGATGCGATATCAGGTATCAACAAGAAGACAATTGTCAAAGTATTGGCCATTGTTAGGTGCATGAAAATTGAATCTATGGGTTTCTTCAGATAACGTTGATCTAAGAAGATGTACACATATGACAGGAAGAGCAACGAGTTCCCTATGACGCCGATACAGAACTCAGATGTGAGGAAAATCCCCAAGATTGTGTCACTTGGAAACATAATCAGAATGATGCTTTAGTTATTATCAGGTTTGTCACAACTACATTGAAAACAGAGGAACTCTTCCAAAAGTATTTAAAAATAGTGTTTGAGAACAAATATGCTGATTTACAGTTCCCATGCAGAGAGAGGTCGTGAAATATCCAATTCCTTTGTATTTCAGATGCAGAGATCACACTTCAAGGAATTGCATGTCAGGGATTCTTGAGAACTTTACTGGATACAAGGATCTGAGAAGCAGGGAGAATTCATTGTAAACACCCTGAATTCTGTTCTATTAGCAGGAGGACATGTTGGCCTATGGGAGAGAGAAGTTTTCATTCCATAAGTAATTTCCCTTAGGAATATCAGTTTATATATTTTTCTTTTCCTGTGTTTCAAAGCTCCCATATTTCTAAGGGATATGTTGTTTTAAACACAGTCAGTAATATACATACTTAACTTTCTGCCTCATATCAAACAAATCTTGAGGCCATCAGTGTGTTCTATGGCATTTTTAGTGCTCATAACTTAGGGGGAAGCTGTGGATACACATAAATTAAAACACAGTTGCTAATTAACATTCCATAGTATTCATCACATCTGTACTAAAATACGTTTTCCCCAGCAATGGGTAGTCATATCATTATGATGAGAACCAGTCTAGCAGAGATTCCATGTTTCCTATTATTATAACATGTGTAAATTCTAACTAATAGTTTTCCTGTTAAGATATTCTGTGTGGTTTTTATGTAACCAGAATTACTAGGCTTTCCAATATGCTTAGAACACAATGATATGAGATTCAGGAATATAGTATATCGATATAAGATTTGTGAAATTTACAATAAAATTCATATTGTTAATTCACTGGTTTTTTGTTGTACTGTTATTTCCATTAGGAGCCCATCCTTTTACTGATTTGCTGTTTGTCATCTGAAATACAATCCCTGATTCTTAAATGGAAATCTATGAATTCCAAACAAGTTTTCGTTATGCAAAGTCCCTAAGACAACACCAGTTCTATCAAGCTGCAACAAATCTCTCCTAGTCCAAAGATATTTTCATTACGTACTGTGAGGGATCATCATCCAAATTATTTATTGACAAACATCACACTGTCTCTCATTCTTCCATATCTTCCTTTATGTATTGTGGAAACTTCAATTTAGTTTTTCCTAAATTTACATTGATTGAGAAATGAGTTGTGGTATTTTACAATCGTTCAGTGTTGAACATATAATTTTTGAAAATGCATTGTTGCAGTTACATTATTTCTGCTAGGATCAAACACCAGACCAGAAGGAACTTATGGAAAGAAAGGGCTTATTTCAGGCTTACAGAATCCAGAGAAGGTTTCGCTGTGGTGTAAGATGCTGCTCACTTCATCATACATCTATACTAGAAAGTCAGAACTAACAACTAGAGTTCAAGCTGGGCCTCAACACACACATTAGAGAGGGACTTGAGATCTGCTGAACTACTAAATAGGAAGCTTAATAAAAAAATATGTGAGGCAATGCGGCCATTTACATCCAAACCTCCACATGCAACTTAACTTTACCAGGCCATATGATCACTTCTCATTCATCTCACATTTTCTGAATCCTCATATCTCACTCAGTTTCAGCAGATTGCTTGACTCACATCTGTTTGTTCACCAGAGTTCTTTGCCACTCATCTCTCATTGCTTGATTCCTCCCTTTCGAAGTCCAAACCTTTCATGACTTTGTCATCCAGCTGAACATACAAATTTCCCTTCCCTATTTGTGTGGTGAAAGTTACTTTCTGGAAAGATAAAAGACCCTTCATAAAGTATCAGGTATTCATTTCAACATAAATGAAAATCATTTTCACTATGGCTCCCAGAGACAAATTTAAACAAGCCACAATGGAAGAGAAGTTCATCTGAAGCATTTACTAGGCTGGTGTGCACTGCTTCTGACATTTGTGAAAATAAAAAAGACAGTTTGACCACCGATTAAAGTATTCTTAAACTGTAGGAAATACTCAGACACACACACTCACATTCTGAAGTTATAGCCACAGGTTATTCAGAGGTAGAAAAGGTAAGTAGGGAATTTGAAATAGCAAGGAAAATCAAATTTCCATCACATTCATTGAGTAAAATACACAGGCCAGATACAGTATGGGCCAGTGTTGCAGTCAGGTTCGCATTGCTTATAGAAATCACCCAACCAAGGGCAGATGGTGGGGGAGTGGGGAAGAGATTTATTTTGGCTTACAGGTTGGAAGGGGGGAGCTCCATGGTGGCAGGAAAAGGATGGCATGAGCAGAAGGTGGACATCACCCCCTGGCCAACATCAGGTTAGCAACAGGAGAGTGTGCCAAACATTAGCAAGGGGGAGCTGGCTATAACACCCATAAAATCACCCCCAACAATACACTGCCTCCAGGAGGCATTAATTCCCAAATCTCTATCAGCTTGGAACCTAGCATTCAAAACATCTAAGTTTATGGGGGACACATGAAACAAACACCACAGCTAGGATCTTTCTATTTGTCTAAGAACAAATCTGGAGATGTTCTTATTACAAAGAAATATTGTGGAACTATAAGGATGGGTACACTGTTTCTTTAATTTTTTTTGATTCCATGTTGTGTTTATAAATTGTGTAATTCCTTTGTGTATCATATATTTTGACTTATTATTTGACAAAATAAAACCTTTTAGAAATAAAAGGGATAAATGCAGGAAAGACTCTGGGTGTCTACACTAGGCAGTCACACCTACAGTGATAGTCACCACCCAGATTCATGGATAACTATAATGATACTGAGGGAGGAAATGCCAAGAAAAAGAGTAGCCACAGATAGATGTGTGATCAACAGTGTACATTTATAAATATACATTTCATATAGGTGATTAAAAGCTTCTAAATATAAAGAAAATGCAGATAAGTCTGAGTTAGTGGGTACATAATGTTTGAAGCAGAGAGACTTGGGAGTTCTAATGCCTGTCACTGAGTGAGAATGTGACAATGATCAAGAGATAAAGGGCTTTTGTGTCACTCTGACCTTTATGAAATCAAATGAGTTTTCCCTGATCCCAACTGGAACACAGAGAAGGATCATTAGGAGACTGTCTCTGGGCCTTAGAAAAAAGAGATAGTGCCAAGTTGATGAATATAAATAAAACACAGTCTTCTTATTTGTGAATGCTTCAGCCTTGTTGCTGTTGAAAGTGCCTGCATATGAGAACAGGGCACCACAGACAGAGTGCATGAAAGTTCAAGTAAGGAAGCAGCAGATCCTACAACCCACAAAATGGACTTTCGTTATGAGCTTATAGACAGGAGCCTGTCCCGGGTGCCAGGGTGACAGGGTGATGCCCGCCTCTGGAGGGAGGAGGAAGAGATTTCTATGTTACCCAGACAGCAACCAGCTACTAAAATGCCATGGTAATTTCTCCAATCCTATAGGATGTCCAGTTACAATTATGAAAATGACCAGCTGTTAATGAACAGAGTAAGATCCTGACACATCTCTGGGGTGCGTGGGGGTGGGGGTGGGGTATGGGTGTGTTGTTTTTGAGGTTATTGGATATAGGGTCTTATAACCAAGGCGGTCTTTAATTTTACTATGTACTCAGGAGGTCTTTACCTTTAAATAGTCCTGCCTCCATCCTCCTGAGTGCTGCTTTGTGTTTTTTAAATTATTTTATTTTATTTTATTTTGTTTTGTTTTATTTTGTTTTATTTTATTTTAGAGAGAGTGAGAAGAACAGAGAGAGAGAGAGAGAGAGAGAGAGAGAGAATTCATGTGCCAGTGCCTCTGCCACTGAAATTGAACTCCAGACGCTTGCACCACCTAGTGGACATGTGCAATCTTGCACTTGCCTTACTTTTGTGTGTCAGGCTTACATGGGATCTGGAGAGTCCAACATGGGTCCTTAGGCTTTGCAGGCAAGCACCTCAACCACTAAACAATCTATCCAGACTGCTTTGTGTTGTTGTTTTTTTTTTTGAGACAATGTTTGGAAATATATTTTAGGCTATCTCAGAATTTGTCATCCTCCTACCTCAGGCTTCCAGGATCTGGGTTTATAGTGCTAAGCCTCCATGCCTGTTTATGGATATTGTTACTGCATATTAATTGTACAAAATAATAGATTTCATTGCAATAATTTAATATGTGCATATATTGTGATTTGATCATTTTTACACCTTTCCTACTCTCTTTATCCCCTGACACCATACTTGACTTCCATTTTCACATCCTGAATTGCCCCTTTTACTTTTGTGAAGATTCCATACAGGAGAGAAAGGGAAAGCTTATATTTGTGAGTCTGGGTTATATCTGCTAAGATAATGACTTCCAGTTTGATTCATGTTCACATGTTCTTTTAAAGAATATGATTTTGGGGGCTGAAGTGATGGCTCAGTGGAAAGGCATGTGCTTGGCAAGCATGAGAATCTGAGGGTACCTGAGAAGTCTGAGACCACCTCAGTTTGATCCCTTAGCATCTAGGTAAAACAAGCTGGGCATATCTATGCACACCTATAACTCCAGTACTACAGTCAGATAAGATCAGAGAATTGGTGGTGCTCCCAGTCAGTCTAAGTTGAGTAACAAACTCCATGTCAAGAACACAGGTAGATCAGCAAGAAGAGGATGACGCTCAATGTCCTCCACTGGCCTCTGAACTAATGTGCATGGGGTACACACATGACTGTGCACATGTGTTTACTCCATGTACATCACATCACAGAGCACTGCACATACTATACACACAGTCACACAAAATAACTTAGTTTTACAAAATGTCCTTTGCGCATATGAGCCATATTTTCATCAAGCATTCATCCACTCAAGAACACCTTCTCTATTCCATGTCTTGTCTGTTATGAACAGTGTTCTGATAGACATGGGAAAGCAGGTTTGCTACAGCAAACTGAACATACTCCTCTTGGATATCTATCCTGTAGTGGCATAAGTGCATTGCATTGTAGTTCTATATTAAGTCTTTGAGAAGCATTCATATTGCTTACCATAAAAATACAGAATATTAATAAGTTCAAAATCCTGTTGTGTTTGGAATTCCAAAATCACCTGTAAGACATAATGGAGATTTGAACGGTGTTGACTCTCATGGTATGAAGCTGGATCCCTACACTGTCTCTAGATTTTATTTCCCTTTAAGGAGAACAGCAGCATCGTGCTTTCAAGTGTCATGTGACAAGTTTCACAGACAGAACTAAAAACTGATAAAACTTTCCCCAAGAAAAACAATTTAAACAGTCCTCTGTCATTTTATATTGTTAGTATTTGTGGTAGTTTCATCAGGTGTTATTACAATTGAGGATGCAGATTCTGCCTCCAGTAGGCAGACTCTTCTTGGGCTGTAGGGCTTATCACTGGGGTCATATCTGAATTCTTTATTATCTGGATAATTTTGCTATTTTTAATAATTTCTACTTCTACCCAGTTTCCTACAAAAGTCATGTGTCCAAGTAAGAAAGTACCTTTCACCACTGGTCCATCCCCCTTCCCCGTGATTTCTCTCTATACAGTTCACATCAATCAGTAGAACTATTTCAAGTTCAATGTACAATACTTGATCAAAAAAAATTAAGGGAACATAATTACTGAATGTGTATACACCTTCTTCAAGAACACATAATTTACATTTGTATGTGAAATACATATGTCGTCGGTAGATCATGTCAAAACATAATTAAATTTAAAGGAAGCATTATAAAGCCAATCATTAAAATAGAGATTTTAACAAAGTCTTCCAGTAATTATCAGAGCCAAACAAAAATAGCAATCAACATACAAAAACTTTGAACATGGCTATTTATAGTATTAATATAAAAAAATCATCTCTGAAGATTGCTGAGCACAGACTGAGACAAAAAAAAAAAATCATCTCACACAACACCAGGGATAATAATCTTTTTCTCTGAGGCACATATGAAGCAAGTAGTACATAATGACCATGCAGCCAACTCCAAACAAAGAACCCATAAAATAGGTAGTAGTAATCACAATGAAAATTGGTGTTATGAAAGTGAACCACAGAATGTGTACTAGAGACACAAGTGTGATAGGTAAGAAATTTAAAAAGAAACAAAGACACCGGCAAGGAAATGTAAAATGAAATCTAACATAGAAGATTTAATAGCTAAACACAGAAAATGGCATTAAAATCCCTCTCCTAAACCAGCGTGGTGGCACTTGCCTTTAATCCCAGCACACAGGACAGAACTGCTGTGAGTTTAAGGCCACCCCGAGAATACATAGTGAATTGAAGGTCAGTCTTGGGTACAGCAAGATCCTACCTTGAAAAATCCAAAAATAATCAATCCATCAATCCCTCTCCTAAACCAGGAATGTTGGCTCACACCTGAAATCCCACTACTATGGATGCTGACATAGGAGGATTGTCATGAGTTTCAGGCCAACCTGGAATAAAGTGAAATGGTCTCCAAAAAACAAACAAGCAAATACAAACAGAAAAAAAAAAAAAAAAAAAAAAAAAAACAGGAGTGGTGGAGCAAGGTCAGGGACCCTTGTCTCAGAAGAAGAAACAAGAAGACAATATAAGTGCTAGGGAGCTGGTTCAGTGGTTAAAGGTGTTTGCTTGCAAAGCCTGATAGCCTGGGTTTGATTCCCCAGTACCCACGAATAGCCATGCACACAAAATTGCACGTGCATCTGGAGTTTGTTTGCAGTGGTAGGAGGAGGCCCTAGTGTGTCCATACACACACACACACACTCTCTCTCTCTTTCTCTCTCTCTCTCTCTGTCTCATAAATAAAAAACATTTTAAAAAGAAAAAAATGGCAAGGAATGGAACGTGGACAGGAAAACCCAAGTTAATATCCGCTCCCAGCAGAGAATTCACTCCACTCTCCTGTGTGGAGCTGCACCACTGCTCAGGGGAAGTAAACCTCACAGGACTGAAGGATGGACGCAGTAACTGGGACACAGCATATATTTCTGAAAATGGTATGTCCTGTCTACATGTGATGATAGATTTGGGTGTTTGAGAAATATGAACACATTTCTAGAAGAAATAACATCTCATGGAACATATCACAATTGTATAAATTGCCAAAGTGCCACCCTTCCATTTTAAAATTGAATTGTTGGCTAGGGCAGATATTAAAACACTAAAATAATGAGAAAATAGTAAAAATGGGTATGAAAATAAAGAGAAATATTATCAAGAATAATAAATGGAAATAAAGTTATATGTAACAGACAAATAAGGGAAAAGAAATTTGAAAAATCAGTCTTATAAAGGGTAGATAGAGAAGAGCAACAGTGGAAAAGTCTCCATACCTCCCTGTCACTCCTTCTCAAGCCTGTGAACAGCAAACCCTCACTCAGGCAGTCTGGGTCCAGCAGGCCAGGAGCATCTTAGAAAGGCTGCCTAGCAGGAGCCAGGACTGAATCAGGGACAGAATACAGGACTTTCTCTCCCAGTGGAGGAGGCCCAGCTTGTCACATGTGACCTGGATGATCTTGTTTCCTGTGCATCGCTTTGATGCACCCAGAGGGAAAGTGAGTCTCATGATACTGTGAGCTCACTCATTTATCAAGAGTGCAGAGTCTCCGTTTGAGGATTCGCGTTGTCCCAAGTTGAAGCATATTGGAAAGTTAACCTTCAGCGTCTGGGAGGTCATTAAAAGTTTCCCTGCAGCTGGTGGAAATTACCACAGCCCCTGAAACAAGCTGATCCCTGAGCAGGACTCCAGAGAACACGTCCTCTGCTGGCTGAAGACAATTGCTTCCCTGGTGTTACAGCGCACTTTCAATTTCTTCATGTTCCATGCAGCACATGACACCAGAATGTTGTTTTAATTTTGATGCTACATTTAAGGGATCAGCCATGAGTATAGCACACTTTGTTTGCTGTAGACATAAAATGACAAGAAAGAATGTATTAAAATTGTGTTGTTAAATATTCCCAAACTTGTAAGAGTTATTTAGCATAGTTTTTTGCATAGCATAGTTATTTGTATTTCCCCCACCACATCTCAAAATTGAAATGCAATATTCAGAGATTTTTGGGGGGTCATATAGTTTGGTACAGGAATACTGAAATAGTGTGTGCCTGTCCAACATTGTTACTAAGTCCCACCCAAGGCCCAGGACAACTCCACATGAGGAGAACTTGGTCACAACTGGCACTTGTACCACAGTCAAGGGATGGCTTGATAGAGCAGAATTCTACTGACTGAAGCATATATGATACTCATATTGTATTATGTGTTATTTAGTTATGTATTTATGCTTGCTTTTGCCTTTTATGCATATGATTGTTGTGTGTGTATGCATGTTTGTGTTGTGTGAGTGTGTGTGTGTGTGTGTGCACTGGTATGTACCTTCTGTAAGCATGTGGGCCACAGAGGATAACCTTTGCTGTTACCCTAGTTAGGTCCTCCACATCTTTTTGTTTGTTTGTTTGTTTGTTTGTTTTTCGAGGTAGGGTCTCACTGTAGCTCAGGCTGACTTGAAATTCACTGTGTAGTCTCAGGGTGGCCTTGAACTCATGACAATCCTCCTACCTCTACCTCCTGGGTCCTGGGATTGAAGGCATGTGCCACCATGCCTGACTTTTTTTTTAAATACCACATTTTATTCAGATTTTTCAAAGGAGTGCAGAAAGAGGAAGATTGAGAGGTAAGGGGAAACAAAGTGGGGAGAAGTACACCATGTGGACCCCAAAAGTCCATGTGGGTCACATGTAGCTCCAGAGTCATGTGACCAGATAGGGATCTGGGGGTGGGGGGTGGAAGGTGTGGAAAGAAAAGAGAAAAGAAAGTTCAAGGAGCACCTGTCATGTGGGGGGGGGGGGGCTGGAGGAAATAAAGAACTCATATGGTCAGTAAGGGCTGGGGGTGGGCCTTCTTGGCTGATCCTGGGCTAGGGCTAGGCTGAGCCCCTAACAGCTAAGCCTCAGGAAGGCCCAGCCAGGGGAAAACTCACCCACAGCTGGAAGTTCCTAAGTAATCAGACAGAGCCTGTCCTCCACTTGCAAAGGTATTCATAACCTTAGGGTGGTGAGCTGTCTTTTGGTTAGGGACAGCACTAATCTCAGGAAAAGATTAGCTCCATGACTGATCTTGACCAACCACAGTATTTAAATCCTATGAAGGGCCTCCCTCCCAGGAGGGATCCTGACTGTGGAAAAAGAGTTCTTGGAACTAGACAAGAGATCAGAAAATCTTTTCTGCCCTTTTTACCTTCAGTGGTGCAGTCACCCTTACTCTACTCTCTTAATTCCCTCCTCTCATAAGACACTCTAACTGTTGTTAGAGGACAAAGGGGTGATGATGTCAGATCATTAACTATTTCTTGCTGAATGGGGCACAAAGTTGTGGCAGTTAGAGAGTCTCTTCCAGAGAGGGGAACTATTCTGAAGGATTCCGGAAGTGTAATGATGGAGTGCAGGAAGATAGTGTTGGAAGAGAATGTTTGGGAGAAAGAATAAAAGTAAGGAGTTAATGAGAAGTGAGCACACAGCAATCTGGTCACCTTCAGGGTTATCCTTTTAGTGGATTTTAGGCCTTGGGGAGTATTCAAGGTAACCCAGGTAGATAGAGTTGGATTGTCCCAAGACCATCTGAGCATGAGCTGGCTGAGATTTTCTTCCAGAGCTGTTCATTTTGTGGCATGGTAGTGTCTGACATGGCCTGAATCTGTTTCTGTATGGCTTGTAAAACAAAGGAGATATTACCAGAGTTATCTGAAACATATGCACTACATTTAACTTTGATATCATATTTTGTATAATAGCCTTCCAGAGTGTACGTTTTCAAATTTGTCCTGGGGACAGCCAGGGCCAAAGGTTGGTACCATAGAGCCATTGGGTGCCATTAAAGGCTGTACAAATAAATTTTTGGTCTCAGGACTTGTTTAAGGATGTCCTGGCACAAGTTAGAAGATATTTAACGTTCTTCCCAATATAAAGAAATCTCTTCAATTAAGCAACCTTTGGTCAGAGTCATCTATATATATTCCAGATTTGGAAATAACCCTTTTGACATGTATGATTGTTTTTCTTTATTATAGAATTAGAAGATTAGAGCTGGGGACAACATGTTTTAAGGCATGGTTTGTTTCCCCTCTTGGAAAGCTCTTGCTGTATTATTTAATAATTCATTCATATATTTGAGGAATCCCTTTATCTTTGGTTATGAATTTCTCTCTGAGTGCTTAAGACCAAGCAGATTGCCAAAATTTAATCATGAATTAATTTGGAGTTCACTAATGGTTCTCCACAGGAGACTTGAAGGACCCAGGAGTAGCCCTATAGCTTACTGGTGTTTTCTTCTGTTAGGATGAGTCAGGGCCATGCTGACCAAGTAGTTTTTCCTTTTTGGGGAATCCAGGAGAACTGATTGTTCCTCAGTTGTAACTCTCCCGCTTCAGACTGTACACTGACTTTTGTTTGGGTCTCTGCATCCTCCTTGATCAGGAAGACCAGTGACTTACCAGGAGGGCAGTATAGAAGTGTCCCATCATCTTCAGTGTCCTCATGACCTGGAGCACAGGACAAAATATTGGACTTTTTTAGCTCCTATGATTCTAATTGGCTTTGGTTACTGCATAGGTTATTAATACACTTAGAATGGAAGTTACACCAACCTGGATGTATGTCCATATAGAGCATATTTGATTAGTGAAAGAGATTTAGTTCAAGAATGGCATAAGAGCTTAAAGTCATTTTTGTCTAACCTTTTAAAATTTGGTGTCCTTTGGAAATATAAGCCATATCTGAGGCATAGAAAGTAGGCATATAGCCCTTAAATATCTAAGTTATAAATACAGGCAGCACCTGTTATCAGTCTTCAAAACAATACAAATCTTAAGCAATTAATTTAACCTAGAAATTGTTAGAAAAGGACAAGTGACACAGTATAAAATCTTGGCACCTGTGTTTGCAAACGTCTTTGATTAGTCCAGATACCTGTGTGGACACCAGTTACCCAGGGAACAATGGAAACAAAACCAGAGGTCTTAAAATCAGATGAGGACCACTGCTTGAGACTGAGGCTGTATTTAAAGTAGGGAATATGTCTTAAGAGTTAATTTTATTTTAAGCACTGGACATGAGGTACCAGAAATGAGACAGTTACTTTACATATAATAGAGCAGAATCTAGTCTTTGTTGAACCCAAACAGCTAAGCTTTAATACAACCCTTGACAAATCTGTTTTGAAAGAGAAAACACCATTTGACAACCAATGTGTTTAGCTTAGTCTTGATAGCAATTGGTTCTAGGTCCCATAGAAATTTTTATTAACATAAAGCAACTTTATGTTTTACCCATTTTTAAAATTTTTATTTATTTATTTATTTGACAAAGAAAGAGAGAGAGAATGGGCACAGCAGGGCCTACAGACACTGCAAACAAACTCCAGACACATGTGTCCCCTTGTGCATCTGGCTAACATGGGTTCTGGGGAATCAAACATGGGTCTTTTGGCGTTGCAGGCAAACACCTTAACTGCTAAGCCATCCCTCCAGCCCTTACCCATGTTTTAAAATTGATAAAGCTTAGGCAAGTTATACCAACATATTTTACCTAACAGAAGATAAAGCTATCATTACTTAAACTAAGTCACTTAAACCTAAGTGATTAAACCTAGTGATGACCATTCAATAGAATTAGAATAAAACAAAAGCTACCTTTAATGTCACAATATCTTTAGGTATGAGTACCTCAACCTTGGAAATTAAACACTTATACGTGAACCTTAAACCATAACAAATTAGCATCAGTGAGCTGTTAATGAGTGAGGCCTTAACTATAAGACTCAGTTTCTCTGATTAAAACCTTGGCATCAGGTAAACATATTTTAGATTTTATCCAATTAAATGCCCTTCCTTGAGCAACTTTTATTACTATCATGATATCCTGGTTACATCTACCTTGTTCTTTTTCTTGGCTTCCTGATTATAATACAACAGAAGTTGCCACCTGGATCAACTGTTTTAAAGTTCCTATGGTTACCAATTTTTGTAATTTCTTATAAATATCAGATGTTGAGTGAGTTAAGAACTTATAAGAAGAATTTCTTCCTCCATTGTGTCTGGAGTTACATTAGTATGTTTTGTAATTGTCTCTTTAGTCTGGAGAGACGTAATGGACAATTCCTGTTCTCCCTGTATTATCTAAATGAGCCCAGTTTTTCAGGAAACAAGCTACCAGAGACTTGTGGGCTATCTTGGAAGCCAACTGTTCCATATGAAACAAAGTGGAGGAAAGTAAAAAGGAGAGTCTAGAGCCAGGTTATGCCCAATCCTGGCTTTCATCTTCATGAAGAAGGGGGTATCCCTCCAAACCAGATTTAGGAAAAGAAATTAGGACTTTACAGGAGTCCTTACCCAAATTTCCATTTTTGTTTTCCACAAAATGGGGACACATAGTGTGGTTTATGTGCCTCTGGGAGTAAGGAAAGTGCAAGACAGGATATCTGTGCTCATCTTGCCTTTCCTGAGTTACCTCCAGCATTCCCCCAGACCTACACGTGTCTTACATCACAACATATAAGCAGTGTCATTGGCAAAATAGGACCAAGTGTGAAAATTTTTGCATCTAGTCCTGTCTTGACAGCCTATATGCCCTTCTGGGGGAAGGGGTTTCCCTGGGACAACTTTCCCTTCTTTGTACTGTGGGAGCCTGAGATATGGGTCTCTCCACTGTGAATGTTTCAGAGTGGTCTAGGGACTAAAGATCATTTTAAATGTAATCTTTGGTTTTATTACCTTATATATAGGGATCATACCTTTGTCTATATATATATGGAGAGAGAGAGAGAGATGACACAGAGCATGTCAGGGTTTCTAGCTGCTGCAAACAAACTTAAGACACATATGCATCATGTGCATCTGGTTTACTTGGATGGTGGGGAATCAAACCTAGGTCTTTAGGCTTCCCAGACAAGCATCTTAATTGTTAAGCCATCATTTACTTGATGCCTTTTTTACCATATGTTTATACCCTATTATACATTTTAGGTATGTCTGAAGTTTGCCTTATGTAAGGAGTTTGCAACTTGATCAAACACCTGGACTCAGTTTACCTATTTAACCTTTTTGTCTACTGAGAAACTTCATCTAACAAATGTGACTTTAGGTATTCAAAGAGAGGAACTATAAAGAGAAACAAAGTTATATGCCCTTTTTTATTCCCTTTTCCTTGTCAGAGACAATTTGCTATTTTATCTCTAGATAGGGTCTGGGGGGCACATGGTTTAAATGTGTATGGGGTCTGAGATTATGGGGGTGCCATTCCTTTTAGTCCCACTTGCCCTTACTTTAAATAGCATTTAACAGTAAGCAAAAGCAAAAGGAAATGACAGAGCAGAGAGCTAAGCAACCTGACATTTGTTGTCTTACTCTGAAGTTCTTTGTTTTTACCTAGGAATGTTTTTTACCCATTTATAATACACAATATGATAGGATCTTTACTATGTCTAACCTGGTTAGACCTCCAAAGAATGTGAATTACACCTGTTCTTATGACTTTGTGACCCACCTAGCATAGGACAGAGCCTGTTTCTAATGTAAGCTGAATTTATATTAAGTGTATGTCCATACATAAAACTTTTAGAGCATCCTTAAGTGTCTGTAACCAGTTCAAAATCTTTAATTTTAGGCATGGTGCTTGACCATCTTTCTTATAAGACTATTAAGAGAAACTACACCAAATTTATTAATCTTATTCCCCATGGACAAAGAAGCAAGTAGTCTAGCTTCAAAGAGTTAACCATCTTACTATTGGAAGTTTGTAAAGAAAACCCCTTCCTTAGTATTTCTGTTACCAAAAACCTCTATTGACAACCAGACTTGATTTTATACCTACAGATTTTATATAACCCATTGATTTGAGACATCTTCTATTAATAAACTCCATGAAATACACTTTTTAAGTTATAAACCTAGGAATACAGGCAAAACATGACAACTATTTGGGGGATAATCTTTTTTGATTATTTCTTATTTATTTATTAGAGACAGGGACAGAAAGAGAGAGAGAGAGAGAGAGAGAGCACACCAGGGCCTCTAGCCACTGCCTGTCCAGCTCTTTGCCTCATTTTGTGAGTGGGTTGTTTGACTTTTTATTGTTTAGGTTTTTGAGTTCTTTGTAGATTCTAGAGATTAGGCCTCTGTCAGTTGGATAATCAACAAGTATTTTCTCCCATTCTGTGGATAATCTGTTGGCTTTCCTTATTGTATGCTTGTCTGTAAAGAAACTCTTCAGCTTCAAGTGATCCCATTGGGTGAGTGACTGTTTAAGATCGTGAGCTACTAGGGTTTTGTTCAGGAAGTCTTTTTCCATTCCTATATCATGGAAAGTCCTTCTTATATTTTTTCCAGTAGTAGCCGAGTTTCTGGTCTTATATTGAGGTCTTTGATCCATTTGGACTTGAGTGTAGTGCGTGGTGAAATGTATGGATCAAGTTTCAATTTCCTGCATATGGTTATCCCGTCTGTCCAGCACAATTTGCCGAAGATGCTGTCTTTTTTCCAGCCTGTACTGTTAGGGCCTTTGTCAAATATAAAGTACCTGTAGTTGCTTGACCCAAAGTCTGGGTCCTCAATTCTATCCCATTGGTCTATAATCCTGTTTTTATGCCAGTACCATGCTGTTTTTATTACTATGGCTTTGTAATATAGCTTTAGATCATGTATAGTGATGCCTCCAGCAGTATTTCTTTTGCTGAGGATATGCTTGGATATCCAAGGCCTTCTGTCTTTCCATATGAAATTTGAGATCATTTTTTCTAGCTCTGTGAAGGACAATGTTAGGATTCTAATTGGAATTGCACTAAATCTATATATTGCCTTTGGTAGGATTGCCTTCTTCACAATGTTAATTCTGCTTATCCAGGAGCATTGGAGGTCTTTCCATTTTCTCAAGTCCTCCTCACTTTCTTTTTTGAGTGTTTTTATGTTTTCATTGTATAGATCTTTCACTTCCCTGGTTACCGTTATTCCAAGGTTTTTTTTTTTTTTTTTTTTTTTTTTAGTTGCTATTGATGCTATTGAGCATAGGACCATGTCCCTTATTTCTTTCTCTGTATCTTTGTCATTTGCACATAGAAAGGCTACTTTTTGTGTATTGATTCCTGTATCATGCTATTTTGCTATTGGAATTAATCACCTTCAAGAGTTTTGGGATGGAGTCTGTCGGGTCTCTTACATATACAATCATGTCATCAGCGAATAGAGCTAACTTAACTTCCTCCTTTCCAAATTGTACCCTTTTATTTCTTTCTCCTGTCTTATTGCTTGAGCTAGGACTTCCAGTACTATATTGAAGAGCAGAGGTGAGAGTGGACAACCCTGTCTTGTTCCTGATCTCAGTGGGAATTTCTCCAGTCTCTCTCCATTGAGTATTATTTGGGCCTTAGGAGCATTGTATATTGCCTTTATTATGTTAAGATATGAACCAACCATGCCAATTCTCTCCAACATTTTGATCATGAAGTGATGTTGTATTTTGTCAAAGGCATTTTCTGCATCTATCAAAATGATCATGTGGTTTTTGTGTTTAACCTTGTTTATGTGGTGTATTATTTTGACAGATTTCCATATTTTGAACCACCCTTGCGTTCCTGGGATGAATCCCACTTGATCAAGGTGCATAATGCTTTTGATGTGTTGTTAGATTCAGTTTGCAAAGATTTTGTTCAGGATCTTTGCATCTAGGTTCATCAGGGAAATAGGCCAGTAGGTTGCTTTTCTTGTGGCATGTCTGCCTGGTTTTGGACTTAGGGTGATACTAGCTTCATAGAAGGATTTGGGTAGCTTTTCCTGTTCTCCAATTGTGTGACACATTTTGAAAAGATTGGTTTGAGTTCTTCCATGAAGATTTGATAGAATTCAGCTGAGAGGCCATCTGGTCCTGGACTCTTCTTTGGGGAGGTTGTTTTTTTTTTTATTACTTTTTCAATCTTAATTGGTGTGATAGGTTTGTTTAGGAGATTAATCTGCTCTGAGTTCAGCTCTAATAGATGGTATGTGTCCAGGAATTTATCCATCTCTTGCACATTATCCAGTTTTGTGGAGCAGAGGTTGTTGAAATAAGTCCTAATGATTCTCCCAATTTCACTAACGTTTGTTGTGATCTCTCCTCTTTCATTTCGATTTTGTTAATTTGAAGCATTTCTCTCTTTTTTTTTTTTTTTTTTTTTTTTTTGCTTGATCAAATTGGTCAGGGGTTTGTCAATCTTGTTTATTTTTTCAAAGAACCAGCTCTTTGTTTTATCAATTTTCTTAGTTTCCAATTCACTATTTTATGATCTAATCTTTATTATTTCTTTCCTTCTGGAGATTTTTGGGTTAGATTTGTCTTGCTTTTCCAGTGCCTTTAGGTGGATGCTTAGGTTATTGCTTTGGGATCTCTCTGTCCTTGTTATGAAGGCATTTAGTGCTATGAATTTTCCTCTGAGGTCCACCTTCATTGTGTCCCACAAGTTTTGGTACAATGTGTTCTCATCGTCATTCATTTCTAGAAAATTTTCAATTTCATTTTTTATTTCATCCACTATCCATTTATTGTTTAAAAGTGTGCTGCTCAGTTTCCACTGTTGAGTATCTTCACTGGTGCTATCTCTTTCTCCCATTGAACTACATGTAGAATGGCTTCTTCCAGCTTTCTCTCAGCTGTTCTACATGGAGGAGGTTATCATCTCAGTTCCAGCAGGATTTCTCAGTGGCCTTGCAGCCCAAGTATGTGGAGTCTTCAGCAGTAGGTTCTTACCATCTATTCCTGGTGGGAAACCAAGGGCCTCGACAATGGCCTATAGTGTTTTGGGGGCTGTCAAGGCACCTCCCTGGCCAACAACTCACTGGAGGTATCCCATCCCTGGCACTGAGAATTTTCTAACAACGATCTATGGCTCCTGAGTGTTCCATTGTCCAAAACCAGAGGATTCCATATGATTTATTTGCATCAGGCCAAATGAGCCAACGGGTGCAATAGTGGCACGTCTGTCATGGTGGAAACCAACTGCCCTCCAATTGGACTGGAGGCCCTCTCCATTGGGGGGGGGGGAATATATCCCTTATACTGAAAACTTAAAACAGGGGTAGTCATGAGCCCTAGTGGTGTAACATCTGCTGATGTCTGGAAAAATGTATATACTATGCTTATCAAACTGCCCAGTAAGCACTTCTCTTAATATTTATACCCTTATATTAACGCTACTCTCACTTTGAGTAGAGAATCTTCTCTTTTCAGATAGCAGTGACCTTGCGATGACTCAGAAGGTATCCTAGTGCTGGAATGAAGTGACTGGAGTACTGAGTAACATCTCGATCACACCTTCCAAGGCTCAGGGTCTAATGTGGAAGAGGTGGCGGAAAGAATGTATGAGCCAAAGGAAGGGTAGGAGTCCTAACAACGTGCTCCCTGCAGACATAAAATGGCCTGGATATCAATGACCTCATAGTGCCTGACACTACCTACACAAGACCATCATAAGAGGAGGAAAAGATCATGACATCAAAATAAAAGAGAGACTGATTGAGATGGGGAGGGGATATGATAGAGAATGGAATTTCACAGGGGAAAGTGGAGGGAGGGGTGTAGCACCATGGGACATTTTTTATAATCATGGAAAATGTTAATAAAAATTTAGAAAAATAAATAAATAAAATAAATGCTGTTCAGAAAAAAATAAAGTAAAGTAAAAGTGTGATGTAAGTTTCCAGGAGCCAATGGGAATCTTGGTGGGTCTTTTGTTGTTAATTTCTAGCAATATAGCATTCTGATCTGATATCATGCAGAGAACTATGTCAATCTTCCTAAATATATGGAGGCAGGTTTTGTGACCCAGTATATGACCTATTTTAGAGAATGTTCCATGGGCTGCTGAGAAGAATGTGTAGTCTGTGGATTTGGGATGGAATGTTCTGTAGATGTCCCTTAGGTCTAAGTGATCTATGGTTTTGTAGAGCTCTCTTACTTCCCTGTTGAGTTTCTGTTTGGATGATTTGTCTATTACTGAAAATGGTGTATTGAAGTCCCCAACTATGAAGGTGTTGGTGGTTATTTCTGTTTTATTGTCAAGTAGGTTTTGCTTTATTTTTTTATGAACTGTGGTGCCTCTGTGTTTTGTGCATACAAATTTATGATTGTAATATCCTCTTGATGGATCATTCCCTTGATAAGTAGGAAGTGGCCTTCTTTGTCTTTTTTGATTATTTTTGGTTTGAAGTCTATTTTATCTGTTTCTTATTCCCATTTGCTTGGAATATTGTTTTCCACCCTTTCACCCTGAGTCACTGTCTGTCTTTGGTGGTGAGATGGGTTTCTTGAAGACAGCATATTGAGGGGTCCAATTTCTGATCCATTTTGTTAGCTTGTGTCTCTTGACGGGTGAATTAAGGCCATTAGTATTTAGGGTAATGACTGTGAGGTTTCATTTGATCCCTGCCATATTGTGATGCTATATGTGGTTTGGTGTTTTCATGGACTTTGAAGTTTTTTGTGCTTTCCCCAAGTTTGGTTATTGTGATCTGCTTCTTGACTATTTGATTATTCTGTGCAGAGAATTTCCTGAAATACTCTCTGTAGGTTTGGTTTTGTGTTCATATAATTGTAAAGGTGAGGTCTCTCATGGAAAGTTTTTCTTTCACCATGTATTATGAGTGATACTATTGCTGGGTAGAGTAGTTTGGGTTGGAAGCCATAGGTTCTTAGACTTTGCAGTGTTTCATTCCAGGCCCTTCTGGCTCTCAGGGTTTCCACTGAGAAGTCTGAAGTAATTCTGATGGGGTTACTTTAAAAGTGATGTGCTGTTTTTCCCTAGCTACTTTTAGGATTTTCTCTTTGGTGTCAATGTTTAGAGTCTCAATGACAATATGTCTTGGAGAGTTTCTCCTTTGGTCCAATCTGTTTGGAGTTCTGTTAGCTTCTTGTATCTTGATGGCCTTTCTTTTGAGAGAGTGGGGAAGTTTTCTTCAATTATTTTGTTAAATATGTTCTCCATGCCTTTCGTCTGAATTTCTTCTCCTTCTGGTGTTCCAGTGATCCTGATATTAGGACATTTAAGGGTATCCCACAATTCCCTCATGTTTATTCACAGTAATTTTTGAACTTATTGAAACTTTTGAACTCTCGAACTATTTCGTCCATCTTGCCTTCCAGATCAGAGTTTCTATCCTCTACATAGCTGACTCTATTCTTGAGAGCTTCTAGAGAGTTTTGGACTTGTTCAATTAGGTTTGCATTTTCTACTACTTTTCTATGTATAGTTTCCATCTCTCTCTCAAGCTCCCTTTTCACATCATTTTCTGATTTTCTTGATGCTTCTTGGAATTCATCCTTGCATTTCTTTATGTCTTCATTTAACATCGCCAGCTGCTTTTTGAGGGCCTCTTTTCACTCTCCTTCTTATCTCTTAACTGTCTTTGAATTCCTTCCATTTTCTTATCTATTAGGTCTAGTCTAGTGATGGCAACATCCACATGATTATTGGTCCTTTGTTGCTTTTCTGCAAGTTCTACTAGTAGCTTGGTCAGGGTTGCATTGCTCATAGCTTCATTTTGGTGTTCTGATCCTAATGACTCTTCTATGTTTTGATTAGAGATGTTCATTGTAGGACTGAGTGATCTAACTGGATTTTCTTGCATTTGATTTTTCATGTTTTTTCTTTTGCCCTGTCGTCTGCCCATCACAGTGTATGGGCAAGGAGAGTACGACTGTGGTCTCAATAGGCCAGGGTAGCTGGGGTAGCTGGCCTGGGCTAGCCAGCAAGCAAGCAGATGGGCTGAGTGGGCTTGAGCTAACACATAGATGGGTGGATCAGCCTGAGCTCAAGCACAGTGGGAAGCTGAAGCAGCCTGAGGTGGATGCCAAGCAGTCTGAGCTCTCACTTGGCACAATTCCAATGTAGCCTGAGCTCCTGCATGGCAGGGGCACCAAAGTTGCCTGAGCTCTCATGAGGTGATGCGCTAAAGCTGCCTGTGCTCACACTATGAGGGACACTGAAGTGCCAAGCACCAAAGCAGCCTAAACTACTCACATATGGTGGAACACTGGGACCCAGAAGCAGTCTGAGCTCCCCCACAACAGGACAATGGCGGTCAGCCAGCATGGCAGACATGGAGGGGCTGGCACCTGAGCTGGCACAGGATGACAGGCAGAGTGAGCCTGAGCTTGTGTGGGAAGGTGGAATGGGCCTGAGCTTGCACGTGAATGGGCAATGGCCAGAGCAGTAAGTGGTCAAATGGGCAGAGAGAGCAGGCTAAGCTTGCACAAGTGGCACAAGTGTGGCAAACAAATGTAGCCTGAGCTCCAGTGGGCCAGCGGGAAGTAGCCTGCCCAAGGTCACGCATGGGCGAGGGTAGTAGGGTGATCACCCCTGTGCAGTGAGGCAACTGGAACTATGTTGGCCTGGGTGCCCTTTCCTACTGTAAGTGTGGGAGTATTCTGGAGCTGGGACTGTGGGTACAGCAGGCTGCTTGGGGGAGTTGGGGGACTGGTGGGATATCCGTGAGTGAGGTAATCAGCGATTCCCTTTTTTTTTCCCCTCTCCCTCCCACTGGCAATCTATTAGAGATTTCTCTCCCCTAAAAGACCCAGTGAACCCTTAATGTCTTGCCTTTCTTTTCCAGGGATGTGCGGTGCAGTTAGGAGGTGGCCATCTTGGCTGGAAGTCTGTGATCTTCTTCTTGTTGGCTCGTGAGAGTGGTTTTTTGACCGTTCTGTGTGGAGTATTCCCTTAAGTATTCTCTGTAGTTTTGATTTTGTGTTCATATGATCATAGAGTTGTGTTTTTTCATTCATTCAAAGTTTTTCTTTCACTATTATGAGGGTTACTTTTGCTAGGTAGAGTAGCTTGGGTTGGAAGCCATGATTTTCCAGACTTTGAAGTGTTCCATTCCAGGCCCTTCTGGCTTTCAGGGTTTTCATTGAGAAATTTGATGTTATTCTAATGGGATTGCCTTTTTTATTGTGAATTGCTTCTCTCTTGCTGCTTTTAACACTCTCTTTTTGTCTTCCTTGTTAAGTTTTAACTATGATGTGTCTTGGAGGGTTTCTTCTTTGGTCCTGCCTGTTTGGTGTTCTGTGGGGTTCTTGTACCTGGATGGGCCTCTGTTTTGCAAGATTCAGATATTGTTCTTCAATAATTTTGTTGAGTATGTTTTCTGTGCCTCTGGTCTGGATTTCCTCTCCTTCTGGTATACCCATGACCCGGGTGTTTGGTCATTTTAGAGTGTCTCACAGTTCCCTGGTATTCCATTCACTTGACTTTTTTTAACTTAGCAAAGTTTTTGGCCTCCTGATCAATTTCTTCAGACCTGAGAGGATTATTATTATTATTATTATTATTAGTTTGGTTTTTCAAGGTAGGGTCTTTCACTAGCCCAGGCTGACTTGGAATTCACTATGTAGTATCAGAGTAGCCTTGAAATCTCGGCAATCCTCCTACATCTGCCTCATGAGGGCTGGGATTAAAGTCTTGTGCCATCATACCCAGCTCAAATCTGACTTTTAAAAACAACCTCCCCCCAAAAAAAAACTTGAAATAAATCAAATGCCAACAAATCTTTAGCAGAGACCTGCTGGACTATTTGGATTAATAGAGAAACTAAAATGTGCATATTAATAGCATATTATTTGTTTAAAGCCTAAACAAAAAAGAAAGTATCAAGCACAGTTCAAATTAAAATTATGTACTTATTTTTACCAAGCAATTTAAAAGTCATATGGTTTACCCTGATGCTGCTCCAAACATTACAGGCCATTGCCAAGGCCCTTGGTTTCCCATCAGGAATAGACAGAGACCCTATTGCTGAAGATTCCATATACTTGGGCTGCAAGATAACTGAGAACTGCTGCTGGAGCTGAGCTGAATAACTTCTCCATGTAGATCAGCTGACAGAAAGCTGGAAAAAAAAAAAAAAAAAACATGCTTCATGCAGTTCAATGAGAGAGAGAGAAATCACCAGTAAAGATACTCAACAGTGGACACTTCAAGCCTTATATTAGGCCATCCTGGCCAAATGAGCCAACAGATGCAATAGTGGCACATCTATTATGGGGGAAAACAACTGCCCTCTAATTGGACTGGAGGCCTGCTCCATGGGAGCGAATACATCCCTGATACTGAAAACCTACATCAGGGTTAGTCATGAGCCCTAGGGGTGTAACGTCTGCTGGTGTCTGGCTAAATGTATATACTATATATATACCATGCTCCCCTAACACCTAGTAAGCACTTCTCTTAATGTCCATACCCATATATTAATGCTACTCTCACTTTTGCTTAGAGAAGCTTTCTTTTAAGATGGCATTGACCTTGGGATGACTCAGAAGGCATCATGGTGCTGAGAAGAAATGACAGAGGAGTGCTCAGTACTGATACATCTCAATCACACCTTCCATGGCTCAGGGTCCATTGTGGAAAAGGTGGTGGAAAGAATGTAAGAGCCAAAAAGGAAGGGTAGGACTCCTTACAATGTGCTCCTCCAGACAAAAAATGGTGTAGATATCTATGACCTCGTAGTGCCTGACACTACCTATGCAAGATCATCATAATAGGAGGAAAAGATCATGACATAAAAGAGAGACTGATTGGGGGGGGGAGGAGATATGAAGGACAGTGGAGTTTGAAGGGAAAAGTGGGGGAAGTGAAGGAATTACCATGGGATATTGTTTACAATTGTAGAAGTTGTCAATAAAAAATGAAAAAGAAACAAAATAAAATAAAAGTCATGTGGTTTAAAATATGGAGTCTGACTATCATATTGGAACCTTGAATTGGAGATCCTCCTGTTTCAGCTTCTTGAGTAGTTAGGATAATAGGCCTTGCTCAGTTTACTCTTTATAATATCTGCATGAATAAATGACTTATAGTTATATAAAGATATATTTGTCATAGAGCAATTTGGCGGAAAATCATGGAAGGTAGTAAGCACCATCAGGCATGTGTTCCCATTGTGTCTCTATTTCCTAAGAGAGAGCATGGTCATCTCCCCCACCTGGCAGACACAGCTGCAGGTTTCTGCTCCATAGAGGGAAGGAGGCATGTGGTCAGGAACCAGGACTGTTAAAAAAAAAAAAAAAAAAAACAAAAACTTTCTATCCAAGAGCTTAGGCTCCAGGCTTGGCTGGAGCATTTTCAGTCTCCTGCTGGGGTCTCCCTATGCTCCAGAGGTGAGGTCTCAAATCTCCAACTGAATTAGGTAGAGGCCCTAGGTGCAGGATGGGTGAAGCCCAGAGCAGGAGTTGAAGCTCCATCCTTTAATCCCCCACAGGTAGCCATGTGTCTTGTAATGGGGAGAAAAAAACCTAGAAGACATTCAGGTCAGGGGTCTTTGGTTCTGGAGCCTCCATGCGGCCATGAGGCCCCTCCCCTTCAGCTCAGCAGAACTAGTGCCAAAGCTCTGGAGTTCAGCCTTGGGGTCTGAGCTCATCCCAGTGCATCTCCCTACAAAAGATGTCACTTTTACTAAAGAGCCCAGCCTGTGGCCATACTAGTTTGGCCTCAGGAGATACCACATTTGATAGGGCTCTGATCCCAGCAGGGTGGAACCAGCCAGGCCAAGAAGCCATGGCACAGTCAGTAGAGAGAGAGAGAGAGAGAGAGAGAGAGAATGCAAAATGTAAACCATAGATCTGAATTTGTTACTCCCAGGAACTGCTAAACTATAGAGGATCTGGGGTACCTGTGGAACCCATGGGAGCAGCAACTGGAGCGAATCAGCGGCTCGTAGGAGTAAAGTGAGGAAACCAAATAAAAAATGTAGCTATTTGTATAAAAATCATTCTCAAGATCTCTCAGTGGGACCTCCATTTTGTATTGGGGAAATTGGGGTCCTGGGATGATTCCTGGAACCCCAAGCCCTGAGTTTATATCTGCAAACTAACCAAAGAATTGGCAATTCCTATATTCAAGAGAATGATTTATAAAATACCACATTTTATTCAGATTTTTAAAAGGAGTGCAGAAAGGGGAAGACTGAGAGATAAGGGAAGATAAAGTAGGGAGAAGAGAAGTACAGTGAGTGGAGCCCAAAAGCCCATGTGGGACACGTGCAGCTCAGGAGTCCATGTGACCAGATGTGGACCTGGGATAAAAGCATGGAATTAAAGAGAAAAGAAAGTTCAAGGAGCTCCTTCCATGTGGGGAGCCCATGCAGAGAGTAAGAAATATGGGGGCCCTCCTGGCTAGAAGTTCCTAAGTGATCAGAGAGCCAGAGACCTCCACATCTTTTTGAAACAGCTTCCTTCATTGCCTTGAGCTCACTGATTAGACTAGATTAGTTGGCCAGTGAGCTCCAGGTTAATGCTTTTCTCACCAACTCAATGCTTGGAATTATTGAGATGTATCACCAATAAGGAATTTTTAGAACTCCAGAGACTTGTTGCTGGTTGGGATAATTGGACTTAGAGATTGTTACTGGCTAGAGTTGTTGGTCTCAGAGCTACAGAGTTTGATGTTTGCCCTGGTTGTTTTAAATCTTGTATTTGTTGAGTATTTCTTTGCTATGCCCAATGCCATCTTTTGAAGTGTGAATGCTTATTCTGTGCCATTATGGTTTTTGTTGTTGTTATTGTTTTGTTTTGTGTGGGGAGCTGGGAGCTGTGATACATGAAGGCACTGACGCAGCCAAAGTTCCTGACACAGCATATTCTCTGTGCCCCGGGCTGTGGGAAAGTCCTTGGTTAGAAACTTCTGTACATCTTGAGCTGTGATAAGAAAATCTTGTGACTGTCGCATGATTGCTTGCATTGTTCTGTAAGAGGGAGTCCTTTTGCTTAAAAGGTCTGCAGCTGCCTGAATAAACTTGAGCCTTGATCAGAACCTGTCTTGGCTCCATTCCTTGTGTGTTCTTGTCCTACCTTCATTCCCACTCCTTCCCTCAGGTCTTGTTCGACTCTGGGCCGCTGGTCGGCACAGTTTTGTTTTTTGTTTTGTATTACAGCTCACTTAAAAGATCTTGGACTATGAGGATATATGAACATCATTAGGATTGATAAAATCCATGGGGACTCTTAAAGATGGATTGAATGCATTGCATTTTGCATCATGGATGGTTGTTAGTTTGTGGGTTATCAGAATATAGTGGTTCGATTCAGGTGTCTACCTTAAACTTAGGTGTTCTGAATGCTAGGTTCCCAGCTTATGGAGATTTGGAAGTTAATGCCTCCTAGAGGCAGTATATTCTTGGGGGCAGGTTTATGGGTTTTACAGCCAGTTTCCCCTTGCCAGTGTTTGGCACACTCTCCTGTTGCTATTGTCCACCTTATGTTGGTCAGGGGGTCATTCTCACCCTCTGCTCATGCCATCGGTTCCCCTTGCCATCATGGAGCTTCCCCTCGAGCCTGTAAGCCAAAATACCCACCCCCCACTTGCCCGCAAAAAAAAAGATAGCATGGGATATGGGATATGATAATTTATTTTTATAAAATATTTATTTGCTTATTTATTTTTACTTAAGAGAGAGAGAGAGAGAGAGAGAGAAGGAGAGAGGCAGGTAAAGAGAGAGAATGGACACACCAGAGCCTTCAGCCACTGCAAATGAACTCCAGATGCATGTGCCACCTTGTGCATCTGGCTTATGTGGGTCCTGGGAAATCAAACCTGGGTCCTTTGGCTTTGCAGCAAGTGCCTTAACTGCTAAGCTTTCTCTCCAGCCCTCATGTCAGACCTGTCTTATAAATGTTGAGTAGTGGAAATTTGAACTTACAGTTATTATTGAGAAGGATTTTGTTGGTAAGTTGGTCGGATGGTTGCTTAATTGCTAATCCTTTTTTTCTTCTGGTTTTCTATGCACATGTCATGGACTCTCTCCTGGATCTTGAAATTTTGTTCAATGAATGAACTTTGCTTTTATAATATGTTATTTACTGGGAGTGGACTACTGTTTGTTTTTTTTGGTTTTTTTTTTTTTTTTCTAGGTAGAGTCTTACTCTAGCACAGGCTGACCTGGAATTCACTCTGTATTCTCAGGTTGGCTTTAATTCACCGTGATCCTCCTACCTCTGCCTCCCAAGCACTGGGATTAAAGGTGTGCACAACCATACCTGGCAGGAATGGACTGTTTTTCTCCCTCCTCTATGTATAGTATTTCTTAAAGAATTTTCTGCAATGATTTTATTTTCAATAATTGTCTCTGTGCATGACTTACAAATTTATTTCTCTATCATTTACAAAATTTTTATTTTAGAAAATGGGACAGAGAGATGAAGAGTGAAAGAGAGAGAGGGGGAGAGAGAAAGAGAATTGGCATGCCAGGGTCTCAGTCACTGCAATCAAACTCCAGACGCTTGCGCCACCTAGTGGGCATGTGTGACATTGTGCTTGCCTCACCTTTGTGCGTCTGCCTTACATGGGATCTGGACAGTAGATCGTGGGTCCTTAGGCTTTGTAGGCAAGTGCCTTAACTGCTAAGCCATTTCTCCAGCCCTCCATCAATTTAAAGAGGTAAATTTGTTGAGAACAACAGGCTTGCTTGGAAATCATTTTCTTTTTTTTTTTCTCATTGCTTTCATTTTATTTTGTTTTCACAAGATATTACAACAAAGAACAAGGAAACATCTCCTGAGGTATATTGGTTCCTTTCAGTTTTTTATTTTTATTTTTATTTTTTATTAGTCAGTTCTGTATTCAGCAAATACAGTCAGTTTGGTACCATTATTAGGCTCATCCGTGACCTACCCCCTCCCCTTGGCCCCTCCTTGTTGAGGTATACGGGTCATGCATTGTGGAGTTAGCCCACAGTTATGAGTAAGCTAAATGTCTCTGCATATCATGACCCAACATGTGACTCTGACATTCTTTCCGCCCCCTCTTCCGCAAAATTTCCCTGAGCCATGTTGGGTTCATTTTTGGTCTGCTTCAGTGATGAGGTGTTGGGGGCCTCTGAGGCTCTGGCTCTCTGATTTGGTGGGAGTTGATTTTTCTCTGTGCTGATCTCCTTCCCCCTTGTGCTGGTGTCCGGTTCATCAGGAAAACAGCCCCCTTGCTTGTTTCTCCAATTTTTCTTAGTTTCAGCCAGGGCCCTTTTGAGGTATGATGGGGTGGCTCTCTCCTTAGGATCTACATCTATCTGAAAAAGAGAAGCAGCCGGGCGTGGTGGCGCACGCCTTTAATCCCAGCACTCGGGAGGCAGAGGTAGGAGGATCGCCGTGAGTTCAAGGCCACCCTGAGACTCCATAGTGAATTCCAGGTCAGCCTGGGCTAGAGTGAAACCCTACCTCGAAAAACCAAAAAAAAAAAAAAAAAAAAAAAAAAAAAAAGAGAAGCAGATTCTCCAACGGAGAGTAAGTTAGCACCAGGACAAATGAGATAACCCTTACTTTTTTTTTATAGAGAATTTAATAGGTGTAGGCCCTCTTGTAGCCCACAATTGATGGTAGTTTGATATTTGAGGAAAAATGGTTGAACCTGGAACAGATCATTCTCAGTGAACTTACCCAATCACAGAAAAAAAATCGCCACATAGTCTCACTCATCTACAGCACCTAACCTGAATCTACCGAAGATACCTTACATACCCAGCAAGCATCTCCTAGATTAGACACTAGGATGGAAGGGGAGGGAGGGGAGGGCATCAAAGGGGTGGGAAACACAAATCTAGACCCAAACGGCAATAGTACCATAATCTTCTACTTACTAAAAGACAGACCAAATGGCTGATCCTTCACCAGGCCCTTACAGGGAACACCTGAATCACAAGACACTGGAGAGGGTAAGATTAAGACTAACCTTAATCTCCTACATCTTCCCTCCCTCACTTCCCCTCTCCCTGTCTCTCTCTCTCTTATCTCTAACTCTTGTATATTAGTTATCTTTCTCCTCATTTTCTTAGTGGGCACTGACCTGCAACTCCAAGATCCAGCATGGGGCTATCATCCACAATGAGCTTTTGATCGGAAATCATTTTCTTTAAAGGGCTGAAATGTGTCATTCTATGCCTTTTTGTCTTTTCAGGTTGTTGCTGAGCAATCTGATATTATTATGATGTATTTGTCCCTTTATGTAGTTGCCTTTTGTCTTGCAGGGTTTTCTTTTTCTTTTCTTTATTTATTTCTTAGAGATAGGGGGTGGGAAAAAAAGAAAGAGGGAGGGAGGAAGGGAGGTAGGGAGGGAGGGAGAGAGAGAGAATGGGTGTACCAGGACTCCTAGCCAATGAAAATGAACTCCAGATGTATGTGCCACTACACCACGTGCATCTGGCTTATGTGGGACCTGGAGAATCTACCCTGGGTCCTTAGGCTTTGCAGGCAAGGCTCTTAACTGCTAGGCCATCTCTCCAGCCCTGACTTGCAGGTTTTAATATCACTTGTTTTCTTTATATTTTGATGTTGTGACTGCCATATGTCATGGAGAAGGTCATCTTGATTGTATGTATTTAGGGTTCCAAATGTCTTGTCTGTTTGGATGCACACTTCCTGCTATGGGTGAATCAGTTTCTCTTCTCATTGCTGTGGCAAAATCCTGACAGAAGCAACTGTGGAAGCTAAGGTTTGTTTTGGTTCACAGTGTGAAGATGAAACCCACGGCATCCGGTTACATCGTCTCTGCCCTCAGGAAGCAGAGAGTGATTCACGCCAGTGCTCAGCTTGTTTTCTCCTTTTCATCCCCCCAGGAACCCAGACCTGGTATGAACCACACCCTTCATGTCAGAGTGGGTCACCTCACCTCATTCGCTCAGGGTAGAAGCTCCTGCAGAAGTGTTGTTTCTGAGGTGACTAAAGATCCTACCAAGCTGACAACTGTCACCCATCATTGGTCCGCCCCTTGTCAAGTTGACATAAACATATTGCTTCTAAGCCTTAATCTTTTATGCATTTTTATATAGACTTTCATATAGAATATTTTCCCAATGTTTTTTTTTTTTTGTTTTGTATTGTTATTTTGAGGTAGGGTCTTACTCTAGCCCAGGCTGACCTGGAATTCACTATGTAGTCTCAGGGTGGCCTTGAACTCATGGCGATCCTCCTACCTCTGCCTCCCGAGTGCTGGGATTAAAGTCCTGTGCCACCACATCCAGATCTGCATATTTTTAATGGAGTTACATAGGCTATTAAGGTGAAACAGCAGTGGTACTCCCTAGTTATTTATCAACAGATGTGTTTATACCTAGATGTAGACAAACCCTTTGTGTTACACTTGTGAAAGACTGGGGATAGTTCAAGTCTTGCTCTGGAGCCCAAGAAGGGCCCTGAATTCAGAGCACCTCCCTCTTCTAGGGCAGGGTGTAGTCACTCAGAAACTGACTGATGTTTCCTGCATGGACCAGGAGGGCAGAGTCAGGACTGGCTCCTTCTGGCTGCTGGCTAGTGTCTCCTGCAAATACACTTTGGGAACAGACAGGACCATCTCACTCTGGGCACTGGTTCAGGTCTCCCATGTGGACTGGGAGGGTAGAGTTAGGAAATGTACCATACCTGTATTTGTTGATTGATATCTATTTTATGGACTGGGTGAACAGAGTTGAACTAGCTCCAATCTGTTGTTGGCTCTGGTCACCCATGAAGACTGGGTGGGTACAGTCAGGACCTGCTTCCTCTATCTCAGGCTGGTCTGTCCTATGTATGTGGAGTTGTACCTTCTCTTTCTGTCCACTGGCTGGTTTCTTCCATGTGGAATGGGAGGGCAGTGCTGTACCTATGTTATTAACACGCTGGCTGGTTCCTCTTATGCTTACAAGTTTAGCTGTATTTCCTTTTCTTCTGATCCCAGGAGTTTTTTGATTTCCTCAATGATTCATTAATAACTCTATATTGTGTTAATTAATTTCCATGAGTCTATGTGTTTTGTGTAATTTCTTCTATTGGGTTTTAGCTTCATTGCATTATGGTCAGATCAAATACAAGAAGTTTTTTAATTTAGTTATAGTTTTGAAACTTATTTTGTGTCCCAATATTTGATCAATTTCAGAGTAAGTCTCATGGACTGCTACAAATACTGTGTATTTAGTGTTCTGAGGTGGAATGTTCTATACACATCTGTTTGGTCCATTTGCTCTATGATGCCTTTAGCTCCAGTGTTTGAGTCTAGAAATTCCTGTTTGTGTGCTACGTGTCATGTAAACAGTACTGAGGAGATGTACAGAAACTTCTGTTCACACCAGATAGAGAAGAATACAACAGATCAAAGAAATGACTCTGTCTAAGGCCTTCATAGTGAACCAATGAGTTTATTGCAGTTAGTTACAGGAACATGAGTATGTCAATGGCACCTGGGATACTGAGACATTTCTTAGGCAAACTATGTGCAGCTCTGTCACTGAAGCTTTTGACCCAATCCATGGACAATTCATAAAAATCTGCACTATTGTAACAATCATCTCTGATGATTCACAGAGTTTCACAATTGAAAGATGTCAATGTACTATGTATGGACACCTATACCACCAGAGTCTCAAATCTCAATCCAATGTATATCTTCTGTATCATCTTTGAAGGGGAGAGGTCTGATGAGGACAACATGCAGACCCTTGGAAATATTATAACCACCTGCCTTCCTCTAAGAGGAACATTTATAGGTGGAATCCCATGAGACTCTCCTATGGGTGATCACAGCTGACATTGGTCAAGACAGCAATGATAATATCCAACCTGGAGGAAATATCCTCATATGCATAGGACGAATGAACATATCAATGCAGTTATATTAGAAAAGAGAAGCAAATATCCACTACTACATTTTCTTGGAAATTAAATAATGAATCTCCAAATCTTTCTATTTCTCTACAGCTCCAATATTTGAGCACTTTTCATTTAGACATGCTTTTTCAATAGCATTAATATTATTCATTGTTTTATTAGTCATTTTTACAATTATTGATATAGGCTTATCCTTTAAGATAATTGCTGCAATATTTAAGGCAGGCCATATATATCATAAGGAAAATTCATTTATTTATTAATGATGTCCTTTTTATGAGAGAGACAGAGAGAGAAAGTGGTGTGCCAGAGCCTCCAACCACTGCAATCAACCCGAGATGTATGAGCCACCTTGCGGGCATGTGTCACTTTGTGTGTTGGCTGACATGGGTTCTGGGGAGTCAAACATGGGTCCTTAGGCTTCCCTGACAAGTTCCTTAACTGCCAAACCATCTCTCCAGCCCTAATTCTCTTCTTTGCAACTGAGCACACAAGAAAACATATAGAGAACACGCATCTTTGGCATGCCCTCCAAGACTCTGGGAACATTGCAGAACAGTGGGTGGAAAGAATGTAAGGACCAGAGGCTGGGGAGGAGTCCTCTGGAGCACTATCTTCTGGACATGAAATGGCCATGACTTCACTTCCTCACAGAGCCTGTTGATACAACCACCAGGCCTACATAATATTGAGTGCATCAACATTTTGACATTGATTATGGGGAAAGGAAATAAGACAGTCATCAAAAAAAAGAAACTAGTTGGAAATAAGGTGTACAGTGTGAGTAGGTAGAGGAGTGGAGACAAAAGAAGATAACGAGAGAGGGTTATGACCAAAATATCTTATGTTCATGTATGAAAATTTTCAATAAATGGTTTTAAAAAATAAAATATAATGCAAACACCAAATGGTTTGAAAACATTCTAATCTCTTTACTTTAACAAAGTAATAACAAGAAACAGAGTAATTTTAAAAACATATGAAACATTTTATCTAAGATGTCATAATTTAAACAGGTAACACATGTGAAAAATATTAGAATGGAGTAGATAGACATAGTCATGCAAAATTAAAAATTTGAATTTTAATAATGTACAATATAAGTGAATGTAAGTATGGCCTCATCAGATGTTTGATCATTGTAAATGGGCAATTCTCAGTACTGAAATGAATGAAGTAAACTGTAAAATGTTTTTATTATTCCTAATGAGTAGAAAAGGACAGATGGTTGGGTAACATGATGATAAAATAGCGTTAATTTGCTCCAGTCTTGGGATTTTCTCAGGTATATAGAATCCATAAATGGTGACAAAGTTACTCAACCAATAAAAGAACACAAAGCAACTAACCAGCAACAGGATGATCCAAGTAGCTTTGGTTTCAGGAGATGACTTGGAGGAGAGGCTCCGGATGTGGATATGCTTGGCTCTCTTATAATGTCTGTAGAGGAAATTCACCATGTAGAGGCTGGTTGACAACATAAGGACCACAAAAATGAGGTCTCTAGTCAATATGACAGTTGAAAATAACCCTTTATTTTGTTTTCCAAAATTCCGGCTTTGACAGAAAGCATGATAATATCCATGGCCAGCAAGAGTGGCATTGGTTTTGGCTATTACAGACTTAATGATCTCAATGTAGATGAGCATGTTCAATACCCAGGAAAAAATGAAGAAGGGAAGGGTCCATGTTGGCAGTTTAGGTTTCATCCATGCCCACTTAGAGTTACTGGGACTGATGGTGATGGCTTGAAATGTACCCAGGAAAGTGGTACTACAGATGGAAATTCCCCGGGTAACTCTGTAGATATACAAGACTGCCTTACAACCAGCATCGTTGAGAAAATGTCTCACTCCGAAGGATGATGTGATATCAGGTACCAACAAAAAGACAATTGTTAATATATTGACTAATGCCAGATGCATGAAAATTGAATCTATGGGTTTCTTTAAATAACGTTGAGCTGACAGGGTGTACACAGATGACAGGAAGAGCAACGAGTTCCCTATGACACCGATACAAAACTGAGATATGAGGAAAATGCCCAAGGTCGTGTCACTTGAAGACATGGTCAGAATGATGCTTTAGATAGTATCAGGTTTGTCACAACTACAATGAAAACAAATGAACTTTTCTAAAAGTATGTTAAAATAGTGTTTGAGGACAGATATGCTGGTTTAGAGTTTGTGAGCAGAGGGAGGTGGTGAAATATCCAATTTCTTCATATTTCAGGCCCAGTGTTCACACTTCTAGGAATTGCATGTCAGGGATTCTTGACATCCTTACAGGATACAAGGATCTGAGAAGCAGGAAGAATTCAATATAAACACCCTGAATTCTGTTATGCTAAGCAGAAGGACATGTTGGCCTACGTGAGAGAGGTGTTTTCATATTATAAGCCCTTTTCCTTAGGAATATCAGATTATATATTTTCTTTACCTGTGTTCAATGTTCCAGTATCTTTAAAGGATACATTGCTTTAATCATAGACAGCAATATGTGTACTTTAATTTGGCCTCCCATAACAAATCTCGAGGCTACCAGTGATGCACCAACACATTTATTTTCATTGCTCATAACTTAGTGGAGAGCTGTGGACTTGCACAAATGAAGACATAACTGATACTGAACAATCCATAGTGTTCAGCACATTTGCAAATAAATAAATTTTCTGCATCAATGGGCAGACATATCATGATGAGACCCAGTCTAACAGAGATTCCATATTTCCACATGTAACATGTGTAAGTTCTAAATGCAAAGTTTCCTGTCAACACAGTCTGTGTGGTTCTTATATAATCATAATTACTAAGCTTTCCAATATATTTATAATATAATGATATGAGATTCATGAATAGCATATAGTGATGTGAGATTTATGATAGTTACAATAAAGTTCATGTTATTAATCCACTGGCTTTTGTTTGACTGTTTTTCCATCAGAAGCCAATCCTTCTACTGATCTGATATTTGTCACCAAAAATACAATCCTTGATCCTTAAATGGAATTTATGAATTCCAAACAAGTTCTCTTTATGCAGACAAAGTCCCTAAGAGCATCACCAGGTATCAAGCTGTGTTCTCTTAGTGTGCAACAAATTTCTCCTATACCAAAGCTACTTTAAATATGTACTGCGAGGTACCAACATCCAAATTATTTATTGACACACATCACACTGGCCTATCATTCTGTCATAATCTCAATTATGTATTTTGGAAAGTTTTCAATTTATTTTTCATCAATTTACATTGGCTGAGAAATGGGGTTATGGTTTTTTTTACAGTCATTCAGTATTGAGCATATTATAATGTTTGAAAATGCATTTGTTGCAGTTAACTTCTTGTTGCTAGGACAAATACCTGACTAGAAACAGCTTATGGAAGGAAAAGGTTTATTTCAGGCCCACAGATTCCAGAGAAAGCTTTGCCATGGCCTGAGAAGCTGGCTCACTTCATCATCCATCTATAGCAGAGAGACAGAACCAAGAGCCAGAGCTCAAGGTGGGTCTCAAAACACACTTTAGAGTGGGACTCAAGATCTGCCCTTAGCAACAGACCTGCTCTAGCAGGGCTCTGCATGCTGAGGACTACTAAATAGGAAGCTTAATTAGCAATATGTGAGACTATGGAGACATTTACATTCAAACCACCACATTTATCTTATCTTTTCCAGGTCATATGACCACTTCTCATTCATGCTCACACTTTCCGGATCTCTCATATCTCACTCAATTTCAGCAGATTGGCCTCTCTCACATCTTGCTGTTCACCATAATACTCTGTCCCTCATCTCTCTTTGCCCCATAGCTCCCCTTTGAAGTCTAAACCTTTCATGATTTCATCATCCAGATCAACATACACATTTCCCTTCCCTATTTGTGTGATTAAAATTACATTTTGGAAAGATAAGAGGCCCTAAATAAAATATCAGGTTTTCATTTTAACATAAATGAAGATCATTTTCACTATGGCTCTCAGAGACAATTATAAACAAGCTACAGTGGAAGAGAAGGTCATCTGAAGCATTTACTAGGCTAGTGTGCACTACTTCTGACATTTGTGAAACTAAAAAAAAAAAAAAAAAAAAAAAAGTTTGACCACAGATTAAAGTATTTTTAAACTGCAAGGAAGATACACACTCACATTCAAAAATTATAGAAATAGGTTATCCAGATGTTGAAAAATATGTTATAAATTTAACATAACCATGAAAATCAAATTTCCAGCACATTCATCAAGCAAAATATATAGGCCAGCTACAGTATGATCCAGGATCTTTCAATTTTTCCAAGAACAAGCCTGGAGATGTTCTTATCACAGAGAAATATTGTGGCATTATAGTGATGGGTACACTGTCTCATTATTTTTGAGGTAGAGTCTCGCTCTAGCCCAGGCTAACCTGGCACTCATTCTGAAGATCCAGGCTAGCCTAGAACTCAGTGATTCTTGCTCCTCTGCCTCCTGAGTGAGTGCTTGGATTAAAGGCATGCACCACCACTCCAGGATAGTTCTATTTTTTATTATTATTATTATTATTTTTTGGGGGGGCTTTTTGAGATAGTGTCTCACTCATTAGCCCAGGCTGACCTGGAATTCATTGTGTAGTCTCAGGGTGGCCTTGCACTCACAGTGATCCTCCTACCTCTGCCTTCCAAGTGCTGAGATTAAAGGCATGCCTCAACATGCCTGGCTCCTGGCTAATTTTTGGATTCCATGTTGTTTTTATAAATTATATCATTCCTTTGTGTCTCATATATAATAATTTATTATACATCGAGATATATGAATAAATACATTTAGAAATAAAAGGGATAAATGCAGGAAAGACACTGTGGGAGTCTAAACTAGTTATTCACATCTGCAGTGAAAGACACCACCCAGAATTCCACCGAGAACTAAAATGACAGTGAGGGAGGTGATGCTAAGAAAACACAGTAGCCTCAGTTAAATGTGATATAAATAGTGTATGGTTATAAATGTGTGTTTCATATAGGTTCATTACAAGCTGCTAATATAAAAATGCACATATGTACACGTTAGTGGGCATATAAAGTTTGAAGTGGAGAGACTTGGGAGTTCTAATGCCTGTCTCGGAATGTGACAATATTCAGGAGATAAAGGGGTTCTGTGCCATTCTTACCTTTCTAAAATCAAATGAAGTTTCCCTGATTCCATCTCTAACACAGGGAAGAATAATTTGGAATGTGTCTCTGGGTCTTGGAAAAAAAGGATTGAGAGTGACAAATTGATGAATGCAAATAAAATATAGTCTTCTCATTTGTGAATTCTTCAGCCTTGTTATTTTTGAAAATCCCTGTTCATGAGAACCGGTCGCCACAGACAGAGTGGGTAAAAGTTCAAGTCAGGAAAATGGACTTTATTAGGGGCTCATAGACAGGAGCCTGTCCTGAGTGCCAGGGAGAGGGCGATGCCCGCCTCTGGAGGGAGGAGCAAGAGATTTGTATGTTACCCAGAGAGCCACCAGCTACTACAAGGCCATGGTAATTTCTCCAATCCTACAGGATGTCCAGTTCCAATTATGATATAGACCAGCTGTTAATGAACATTATAAGATCCTGACACATCTCGTGTGTGTGTGTGTGTGTGTGTGTGTGTGTGTGTGTGTGTGTTATCGTGGGTATTGGATAAAGGGTCCCATATCCGAGGTTGTGTTCAAAGTGACTCTTCAGCTGAGGAGGGCTTTAACTTCTGACAGTCCTGCCTCCCTCCTCCTGAGTGCTGGGTTGTGTGTTTTTGAGACAATATTTGGAAATATATTTTAGGCTGTCCCAGAATTTGTCATTCTTCTGCCTCACGCTACCATGTTCCTGCTTATAGTGCTAGGCCTCCATGCTGGTTTATGGATATTGTTAGTGCACATTAATTGTACAAAATAATTGATTGCACTGAAGTATTTTTATATATTAATTTCATATATATTATGCTTTGATCATATTTACTCCTTTATTACTTTCTTTGTTCCCTGATGCCCTACTCGATTTCCACTTTCACACCCTAAATCATCCCTTTCAGTTTCATGAAGATTCCATACAGGAGAGAAAGGGAAAAGCTTGTATCTGTGAGTCTGTATTTTTTATGCTAAGATAATGGCTTCTAGCTCCATCCATGTTCTGTAAACAAGAGGATTTTCTTGGGGCTGGAGTGACGGCTCAGTGCAATGACACTTGCTGGGCAAGCATGAGAGTTTGAGAGGACCCAAGAAGTTCTGAGACCACCTGAGTTTGAACCCCCAGCATCTAGGTAAAAAAAAAGCTGGGCATATCTATGCACACTTATAAATCCAGTAGTGCAGGCAGCTGAGATCAGAGAACTGGTGGTGCTCCCAGTCAGCTCTCGGTTGAGTGACAGACTCCATCTCAAGAACACAGGCAGATCAGCCAAAAGAGGATGACACTTAATGTCCTCCACTGGCCTCTGAATTAGTGGGCATGGGATACACACATGTCCATATATGTGTGCTTACACCACGTACATCATGAACACCACCCATGAACACCTTCGTTATTCCATACCTTGTCTGTTATGAACAGTGTTTTGATAGACATGGGAATATGGGTATTCTATAGCAAGCAAAATATAATTCTCTTGGATATCTATCCTGTAGTGGCATAACTGCATTGCACTGTAGATCTATGTTAAGTCTTTGAGGAATACCCATATTGCTTTCCATAACAATACAGAGGATTGCTAAGTTCAAAATCCTGTTATGTCTGGAATGCCAGAGTCACCTGTTCGACAAAGTGGAGGTTCCAAGTGTGGCATGGTGTGAAGCTGGATCCCTACACTTGTCTCTAGTGTTTATTTCCCTTTAAGGAGAACAGCAGCATTGTGCTTTCAAGGGTCATCTGACAAATTTCACTCAGAGACCTAAAAACTGATAAAACCTCCATGAAAAACAATTTAAACAGTCCCATGCCATTTTATCTAGTGTGTATTCATTCCCCTACTCTCTTTATTAGAGCATCAACTACCGTATATACGATTTTATTATTTACTGTTTGGATTATTAAAGTTTAAACGGTAATATAAAGTAATGGTTTTATGACATTTTTGTTTATATTTTATATTTATTGATCTTACTTTCCCAACCCCCCCCCATTCCTCAGCCCGACCCTGCTGACCAGCACCTCCTTTTTATCGCCTCCATTCTCCTTTCATATCACATGAATTATATTGTATTCCATCATGTCACTTGACATCTCTTTTTCTCTCTTGATTCCCTTTTCAGTTTTACCCCTCCACCACACAAATAAAATTAGGATCAGAAATTGAGTTAAAACATATTAGTTTTCTTTATATATTCCTGGCTAATTTTTCCTGTTTTAATAACTTCTACTTCCACCCAATTTCTTAGATAAGTCAAGTAAGAAAGTGCCTTTAATCACTAAACAATCTCTCCTGTCCTATGATTTCTCTCTATATATAAAGTAATCAGTAGAAATATTTAAACTTGAATATATGTATTACTTCACACAAATTTAAGAGAACAGAATTACTGAATATAAAAAAAACCCTTCTTCAAGAACACAAAATGTAAATACATATGTGAAAATACATGTACTATCAGTATATCATGTGAAAATATAAGTAAATGTAAATGAGACATAACAAAATTAACCATTAAAATAAATGATTTAAACAAATTCGTCCAGTAATTATCAGAGCCAAGAGAAAAGTAACAGTAGGAATACAAAAAAATTGAACAAGACAATTTATACTCTTAAGATATCATCTCAGGGTTTGGATAGATGGATCAGTGGTTAAGGTGCTGGCCTGCAAAGCCTAATGATCCAGGTTCGAATCCTCAGTACCAATGTAAAGCCAGATGCAAAAGTGGTGCATGTGTCTGGAGTTTGCTACAGGCCCTAGGGCTCCCATTCTCTTTTTGTCTCTCTGCTTGCAAATAAATAAATAGAAGCATTTAAAATGTATCATCTCACACATTCACCATAGGACACTAATCTTTTTCTCCCAGTCACATATGAAGCAAGTAGTAAATATGACCATGCAGCCAGCTCTGAAGAAAGAACCCACGAAATAGGTTGTACTAAGCACCGTGAAAAATGGTATGAAAATGAACTACAGAATTATGTACTAAGACACCAGTGTTAAGAAAAGGTAAATTTTAAAAGAAAAGAAAGACACTATGAGGGAGATATAAAATGGAATCCAACATAAAGGTGCTAAATGGATAGATAAAAGCAGAAAAACAGCAAAGAATGAAACGTGGACAGGAAAACCCAAGTTAATGTCGGCCAAAGAATGCATTTCACAGTCCTCTGTGGGACTGCACCACTGCCCAGGAGAGGAAACAGCGCAGGAGGGAAGGATGGGTACATAAATTGGGAAAGAGCGTGTGTTTCTGAAAATAGTATATTGTCTACGTATGCCGATAGATTTGGCGGTTTGAGAGATATGTACACATTTCTAAAAGAAATAACATCTCATGGAATATGTTACAATTATATAAATTGCTGATGTGCCACCCTTCCATTATAAGATTGAATTGTTGGCTATGGCAAATACTAAAGCACTAAAATAATGAGAAAAAAAGTAAAAATAGGTATGAAAATAAAGAGAAATATTATCAAAAATAATAAAAAGGAAATAAAGCTATTTTATAGCAGAGAAATAAGGGAAAAGAAATTTGAAAATTAATCTTAGAAAGGGTAGATAGGGAAGAACGACACTGGCAGGTCTCCGTACCTCCCTCTCTGTGGTTGTCAAGGCTGCGTGCCTGCAAACCCTCACTCAGGCAGTCTCGGTCTCACAGGCCGGGAGCATCTTAGAAAGGCTGCCGAGCAGGAGCCAGGACTGATTCAGGGACAAAATACAGGACTTTCCCTCCCAGTGGAGGAGGCCCAGCTTGTCACATGTGACCTGGATGATCTTGTTTCCTGTGCATCGCTTTGATGCACCCAGAGGGAAAGTGAGTCTCATGATACTGTGAGCTCACTCATTTATCAAGAGTGCAGAGTCTCTGTTTGAGGATTCGCGTTGTCCCAAGTTGAAGCATATTGGAAAGTTAACCTTCAGCGTCTGGGAGGTCATTAAAAGTTTCCCTGCAGCTGGTGGAAATTACCACAGCCCCTGAAACAAGCTGATCCCTGAGCAGGACTCCAGAGAACACGTCCTCTGCGGAGTGGAGGCAATTGCGGCCACCCCTGCGCCCACCCCTGCGCTTACAGCTCCGTTTGCAAGTTCATGTTCCATGCAGCGCATAGGTGCGAGTTTAACACTGACACTGCAGTTCAGACATCAGTCATAGTTGTGACACACATTGTTTTCTGTAGATCCATAAACTCATACGTAAATATTGTTTGAAATTGTGATAAATATCCCTAAACTTACCCAACAGTTTAATTCACACATAGCTATTTGCATCAATCAACCCCACCTCAAAACTGAAATGCCAGCGTGTAGACATTTTTCAGTTCATACAGCTTGGTACATAAGTGCTGAGATAGTGTGTTCAGTGTCCCACATTGCTGCCAAGTGTCACCCAGAGCCCAGGACAACCCCCACAAGGATATCTTGGTCACAGCTGGCACTCATGCCATGGTCCAGAGACAGTCTACAGATGATGTATCCTACGGACTGAAGCATATGGTAAATACGTATTGTATAGTTCTTTATGTACGCACTCATCTTTGTGTTTGGTTTCTTGTTGTATGTGAATATATGAACAATGCACTGTGTAAAGACATGTTTGTGTGTGCTTGAATGTGCATGTGTCTGTGCAAGCGTGTGAACAGCAGCCGATAACCTGGGGTGTTATTTCAGTTGATGTCCCACATCTTTTGAGACAGGGTATCCAGCTGGCTTAGCTCACAGACGAGGTTTGACCAGCTGGCCAGTGAGCTTCAGGGAACTGTCAGTCTTTGCCTCCCAGCAACTGGGCTTACAGGAATGTTCCACCATATCTGGAATTTGCATGAGAACTGGAGTTGTCATGCTTGTGAGTCAAATGCTTTATCATTAGAACTCCCTTTCCCAGGCTGCTTTGAGACCGTTTTTATCATGGTGCTATATCACGCAGCACTGACTGAACAATTTAGAGCCTAATGGTCAGAGAACATTTGATTTCATAATTGCTTTGTGTGTGTTCTTTAATACACACACACACACACATATATATTATTATATATATTATATATAGTATATATTATATATATATTACATATATATACATATTAATAAGTATTGGGCTGGAAAAATGTCCCAGCAATTAAAGGTGCTACCTTGCAAAGCATGATGGCCCAAGTTCACTTCCCCAGTAACCACAAAAAGGCAGATACACAAAATGGTACATGCAATTGGTATTTGTTTTCAGTGGCAGGAGGCCCTGATGAGCCCATATTCTCTGTGTATGTCTCTCTGTCTCTGTCTCCATTTCAAATAAATTATAAAAAATTAAAGAAAAAATTTATTAATGGTATGAAATTAGTGTATAAAATAATGTGCTTAATTACAAGATTCTCATTGCACTTTGTTAAAACTCACCTGCTATTACCCTCTCATATAACACCTTTTATCATTCTTTGGTTCACGTCCTCTTCACAAATATAACTCTACTACTTTTGTGTCTCCCTTCTTGTTTTATGTCCAACATAAATATGAATATATATAACATATGAGCAAAACCATGGTGTTTCTGAGAATGTCTTGTTTTTCTTAATATAATGATTAACATTTCCATCATGCTGCAAATGTTACTGTATATCTATGTAGCTGAAGAAATTACACTGTATATATACCACATTTCCTTTATGCATTCATTTTTTGATGGACATCTTGTTATTGCAGATTGAGGACATGACTGCTTACATCTCCCCCGTGATGAGCAGGAGGAACATGACCGCTGAAAGATTTTGTTTTGTTTTGTTTGTTTGTTTGAGGTAGGATCTCACTCTAGCCCAAGCTGACCTAGAATTCACTATGTAGTCTCAAGGTGGCCTCAAACTCATGGTGATTCTCCTACCTCTGCCTCCCAAATGCTGAGATTAAAGACTTGCACCACCATGCCCAGCCACACTGAAGTTGTTTTTGTTTTTTGTTTTGATATTGGAAAACCGAAAGAAAAAAAAAAAAACCGCCATTGGCTCCTTCTTACTGAGACTTTTTGTTTGTGGACCTGATTGAAATTTTCAAAAAAAAAAATATGGTCATTTTCATTTGTCTGCAAAGCCAAAGGACTCAGGTTTGATTCCCCAGGACCCATGTTAGCCAGATGCACAAGGGGGCACATACATCTAGAGTTTGTTTGCAGTAGCTGGAGGTCCTGGCATGTGCCCATTTTCTCTCTCTCTCTTTCTCTGTCAAATAAATAAAAATAAATTTAAAATAATATGGACATTTTAAATTATTGTAAGTTTTCATCCAATTCTGATTTTAATATTATTTTTAAATATATATTCTTTATTTAAAAAATACAAAAACTTTGCTAAAAATTTACATTGGGCTAGAGAGATTGTTCAATGGTTAAGGGCACTTGCTTACAAGACCTGATGCCCTGAGTTTGATTCCCCAGTACCCATGTAAAGCCAGATACACAGAGTGGCACATGCTTCAGGAGTATATGTGCAGAGGTGGGAGGCCCTAACTTGCCCATGATTTCTTCTTCCCCCTCTTAACTTCTCCCCTCTCTCTCCTTGAAAATAATTTTTTTAAAAATTTATATTGTTCCCTCCCACCACCCTCTTTTGTCTCCTCCCTCATACCTCATCATTGAACCTCCACAGTAGTGACACAGATTTGGGATAAACAATATTAGTTTATAAATGTGCATTTCATGTAGGTGTCTTCCAATGTCTAAATGTGAAAAAATCATGCAGATCCATGTTAGTTGGCCAATGGTCATTTGTGGCATATCAAGTTGACCCTGGAGAGACCTGGGAGTTCTAATGCCTGTCACAGTCCGAATGAGACAATGCTCAGAGATAAAAAGCTTCTCTGTCACTCTTACTTTTCTGGTATCAATTGAAGCTTCCCTGACCCCATCTCTAAGACAGGAAAGGGTGTTGTGGAGAGTTCTTCTGGACCTTTGAAAAGATAGTGCCAAGCAGATGAATGCAAATAGAACACACTTGGGCATTCACCAGCCTTGTGCTTTTCAAAGCCCTGCATATGAGAACAGGCCCCCACAGGCAGAGTGGCTGAAAGAGCAAAACTGGAGCAGCAGGTTCTGAATCTAGGGAGATGAGCACGTGATTTCCTTCCTTAAATTTATTTCTTGGTGAATTGTGAAATCATGTGTACTCTTCTTTTATGTAGTGTTTTCTATAATGTTGATCTTTTTTAGAAGTAGAGTTCTTTTTTATTTTTTTTAATATTTTTATTTATTTACTTGAAAGAGAGCAAATGAGTAGCAGATAGAGAGAGTAAGAGATTGGGCACGCCAGGGCCTTCAGCCACTGCAAACAAACTCAGACGCCATCCTTGTGCATCTGGCTTACATGGGTCCTGGGGAATAGAACCTGAGTCCTTTCCCTTTGCAGGCAAGTGCCTTAACTGCTAAGCCATCTCTCCATCCCAGAAGTAGTGTTCTTAATTCTTGGATATTTCACATTGTGGCATTGACCCACTTGTCACTGGGACAAACAGAAGCAGCTTATGAGAGAAAAGGGTTTATTTCAGCCTTACAAATTCCAGGGAAAGTTGCATCATGATAAGAGAACTTGGCTCACTTCCACTGATCCATAGAAGAGAGACAGAACCACCAGCCAGGAAGCATGAACAGTCAGAGCTCCAACTGGCTCTCAAAACACCTTAGGACTGTATTAAAAGATCCATCCCCAGCAACACCTCCTCCAGCAGGCTGCAGGAGATGTAAGTTGCAAGCTTAATCAAAAATAACTCAGATAAGCCTGGTGTGGTGGCATGTGCCTTTAGTCCCAGCACTCAGGAGGCAGAAGTAGGGGGATCTCTGAGTTTGAGGCCACCCTGAGACTACATAGTGAATTCCAGGTCAGCCTGAGCTAGAGTGAGACCATGCCTCAAAAAATTAAATAAGTAAATAAATAAAAAATAAAAAACCTCATGGGCTGGAGAGATGGCTTAGTGGTTAAGGCACTTGCCTGCCAACCCATGTTCCACTCTCCAGACCCCACCTTAGCCAGATGCACAAAGGTGACTCAAGCTTAAGGTCCCACATACCCACTAGGTGGCGCAAGCATCTGGTGTTCAATTTCAGTGGCTGAGGTCCTGGCATGCCAACTCTATTTCTCTCTCTAAAAATAAAAATAAAAATAACTTTGGTTATGGAAAACATATATTCACATTCAAACTACCACATACATATATATGTGGAGGGTTTTTTTTTTTTTTTGTCTTTCATTATAAAAAGAATTGGGAGAAAAAGAATTGGTCAAGATGGGTTTTTCCTTCATTTTGTGTTGCTTTTTTGTTGTGGAGTTTTTCCCTGTCCAGGGTCACAGAGTGGTCACTGGCACAGTGACTGGCATCTCTCACATGCAATGGGTAGGCAGGATCAGAACCAGCTACTTCTAGGTGCTGGCTGGGGTCTTCTTCAAGGACCAGGTGGACAGAGTTAGGGAGAGTCCTCTGCCCACACTGTCTGAGGTCTCCCACGTGGACGCGGTGGGTTGAGTGGCAACCTGTACCTCCCAGAGCTGGCTGCTCTTCCTCATGTGGATCAGGGCACTGGCTACTCTCTGCCAGGAATATTGTGTGGGCAGAGTTGTGCCTGTACATTCTGTGTGCTTGTTGGTCTCCTAGGGGTTCAGGTGACAGGGTCAGACTTGCTGGATACACTCTTGGTTTTCTATTCTTTTTGAAAAATAAACCAAAATTTTTTTCCATTCCTATGCTTGATGTTATTTCAAGATTTTTATTAAGGTGTATATTTTTGTACACACACACACACACACACACACACACACACACACACACTTGAAATGCTGGGAATTAAACCCAGGACAGGCCTAGCACATACTAGGCAAGGGCTCTGCCATTGAGCTATATCCCTGGCCTCATTTTTATTTCTTTTGAATTGGCCTAATTCTTAAACTCTATCAGTCATAAAACCTTGGGTTTTTCCATGAGTTAACAGTGAGGTTGATCTCAGAATAGATATTCTGCCTTTATCCCACAGTTCTGGGGAAAACAAGATAGGTGCGCTTAATTTTTAAGGTTTCGTATCACCATGTCTTCCTCAGAGTGTTAAGAGAGCTCTTTATAATCTTGATGGCTCACTTGAGCTACATAAACTGCCATATAACCAAATAATGAAACAGTAATTTGTTGTCCAATATGTTTATAGTCTGAAAATTTGATCTATAAATATTTCATTGACAATCTTTAAGCCATGCATATAAAATGCCCATTCTCTCTTTCTCTATCTGCCTCTGTCTCTCTGTCTGTTTCTTAAATAAATAAAGAGGCAAAATATCAAAAAAAAGAACCTTTAAATAAACAAAGTTCCTTTATGTGTTTAGTAACTTGGGTTTTGAGTTTTTCAAAACAAATGGTTTTCTGAACTTAGGTATAGTGTCAGAATAGAGATTTGATTAAACTAGAATTTTGTGTATGAAAAAAGACAGTTGTCTCTCCAGGACATTAATATGGACTCTGGGAATACTGTCCAAATAAATCCACAAGACTAGTCCTACAGCACGTATTTTTAGTTTCTAGACTGAGGATCAAATGCCTCTTTGTGAATTACCTTTCAGCTCCTTGGCTCATGTGTCTAAGCTTGAGGGGTCCCTAAATTTTTATCTACCAGAGCTATTCAAGCAATAGTATTTGAACCACCAGCCTTTGGAATACAATTCTCTCCTACTACGATGTGAAAAAGAACAATACAAAGAGAATATATGAGGTACATGTTTCTTGTTTTCTTGTCAATAGCCATTCAGCCAGGTAAGATGAAGTCTAATGTAGACCTTATTTACATTTCCCTGACTGGGTATAGATATGGAACATTTTTCATATACTTACCTTTCATGTGTACTTCTTTTTTGTAATTTTTTATGAGGGAGGGGACAGATGAGTCCTTAACAGGCAAGTGCCTTAACTCATAAGCCATCTCTCTAGCCCATCATACATACTTTTTATAATTATCTGTTCATTTGCCTTTATTGATTGAATCACTTCTTCCTTTCTTTCTTTCTTTCTTCCTTCCTTTCTTTCTTTCTTTCTTTCTTTATTTATTTATTTATTTATTTTGCTGTTTAGTTCATTGAGTTCTTCATATGTTCTTGGTATTAATCCCCTGCTAGGTGTTTAGCTGGAAAACCTTTCTGTCATCTTGTAGGCTTTCTCCTGATTCTGTTACTTGTTTCTGTGATATTTAGAATCCTTTTACTTGCATATAATTCCAGCCATTATTTCCTGTGATATTGATGTCCCTTTGAAGCTGTCCTTGTCTATGCCTATATCTTGAAGAATTTTTGTCATGTTTTCCTCTAATACTTTCAAAGTATTTGGTTGTAAATACTTTGGTCTTTGATACATTTTAATTGATTTTTCAGCAGTATAAGAAATAAGGACAGAGTTTCATTCTCTTTTTAAAATTTATTTTAAAGTTATTTTTATTCATTTATTTGAGAGAAAGAAAGAGGAAGATAGAGACAATGAATACACCAGGGCTTCTAGCCACTGCAAATGAACTCCAGATGCATGTACCACCTTTGTGCATCTGGGCTTTAAGTGGGTACTGAAGAGCTGTATCTGGGTCCTTAGGCTTCATAGGCAAGCACCTTGACCACTAAACCATCTCTCCAGCCCCAAGTTTCATTCTCTTACATGTAGATATCAACTCTTTCCACTACCATTGGTTAAAGAGAGGCTTTGTTCTCCAGTGTGTGTTTTTCAGACCTTTGTCAAAAAATCAGATAGCTTTAGATGTTTGTTGTTCTTTATGGGCCCTAGAATCTATATAATGGCCTACTTAAATATTTTTGTTTCAACAAGATGGTGCTTTTTGTAACTGTGTCTTTTTAGGAATTTTAATTTTGATTTATTTATTTTCAAGCAGATATAGACATTCAGAGAGAGAGAGGGACAGAGTGAATGGGCACGCCTGGGCCTCTAGCCACTGTAAACAAACTCCAGACACATGTGCCACCTTGTGCATTGGTCTTTACATGTCTACTGGGGAGTTGAACCCTGGCCATTAGGCTTTGCAGGTGAGTGCCTTATCTACTGAGCCATCTCTCCAGCTCTTTATAGGATGTGTTTGTTGCTCATGGATCCTCTCTTTAAAATTTATTGCACACATTAAAACAAGAACATGCTACAGTTTTATCATTTTCCTCTTTTGTCCCCTCACCTCCCACACCCATTGTAGTGAAGATCCTCCTCTTTCCAAGTCGTCCTTCCATTTGGATCTTTCAGTCCTTTTCCCCCCTCCATCCTCCATGTGAAAATGTTGAGACAGATTATTGTTTCCTCTTTCTACACAGGATTTATTTGATTGTTTACAGTCTTTGTGCTTCTGTATGAATGCTAGGATTTTCAGTTCTAGTAATGTGAATACCATTGTAGTTGATGAGGCTGTATTAAATTTAGGCAACATAGCCAATTTCATAATATTCATTCCTTTAACCCATGAACATGGGAAGACTTTTCATCTTTGTTGTCTTCTCGAATCTCTTTGTGTGTGTGTGTGTGTGTGTGTGTGTGTGTGTGTGTGTTGTAAAGTTTGTTATGTAGACGCCTTATGCATTCTTGGTTCCATTTATTCTCTGATGTTTTATTTTTAGTCTATTTATACTGGAGTTGATTTTGTGATTTTTCCCAGCATGTTCATTAATGACACTTATAAAATTTCCTGAATTTTGTTTGCTGACATTATATTCTACTCTTTGGCAAAAACTGTTCCTCAGACCCAAGATATTTCTACTAGAGCTATTATAGTTTTTTTACTTATATGTTCATATCTATAAATATAAATAATTTTGCATTTTTCCTATTTGCATCTTTTATTTCTTTTTCATACCCCATTGCTATAAGATTTCCAGAGCTATATTCCATGAAAATCAAGGAGAAGATACTCTTGGATCACTCCTTATTTGAAAAAGAATGCTCAGGAGCACAATTTTATAAAAAGAATTTTAGCCATCAACACAGAAGTAAATTTTCTACTTTCTGTATTATTAAGAGCATACTTAATACTAATATTGAGCTATAAGAGATACTGTTAAAATCTCTCTAAATTAATGATGATTATTCCATCTAACCTGTGGTGACTTCACTCTGCGTTGGAGAGTCTGCTTTTCTTTTTCAGATGGGAGTTGGACCTGAGGAGATAAATGACCCACTGCACTTCAGCCTGGCCCCAGCTGAAACCACAGAGGAACTGGGGAGATGAGCAAGAATGCTTCTTTCTTGGTGCACCTGATACCAGCAAAAGGATGAAGGAGATAGACACTGAGGACACTCAACACCTACCAAAGCAGAGATCCAGAGGTTCCTAAGATCCCATCACTGAAATAGACTTAAAACACACCTAACATGGCTCAGAGAACTTTGCAGAAGAGGGGGCAGAAAGATTGTTAGGGCCACAAGTTGGGACATTATGCAGAGACATTGCCTCTCCCCCATAACTCACTGCTGTCCCCATGATGCACGACCCACAATCCTCATGGAGACAACCAGTGTCCCCAATGAGGAGGCCTCCTTTGGAAAAGGGGCAGAGATGAGGGAAAGGGTGATACAAACATGTGTTGTTTACATACTAAGCATGTCTACAACTAATAAAACTAAATTTTAAAAGAAGGAAGTATACCTAAGACAGAAGGAAGTTTGGGTTGTTATGTTAGGCATTGTATCTTCCTGCAGAAAAGAATTTTTTCAAGCCTGAACAGGAAGAAATCAATTTGGAAATGGTTTTCCTATTGTTAATCAGGACATACGGACAGATGATTGAGTAGCAGGATGATAAAATTCCACTAATCCTATCCAATAGTGGACTTTTCTTGGGCCTATAAAACAAATAAAAGGTAATAAAGTTGTTACAGCAATAAAAGAAAATGAAGGAAGCTACCAGCAGAAGAATGCTGAGGGTGGCCTTGTGTTCGGAAGATGGGTGGGAAGAGATGCTGGAGCTGTGGACGTGCCGCGTTCTCCTGTTGTGTCCAAATAGGAGAATCGCCATGTAGAGACTGGCCCACATCATGACGGCCACAGACAGGAAGTCTCTGATCATTATCGCACTTAAAAACGACACTGTGGTGTGATAACGAATTTGGTTGCTCTGACAGTATGTTAGCGAGTACCTAGAACCACCAACAGTGAAGTTGCTTTTGGCCTTTACCATTTCAATGATGGGAACAAACAGAGACATGTTGATTATCCAGAAGAAAAGGAAAGATGGGAAAATGCACGAAGAAAGTTTGGATTTAAGCCATGCCCAACTGGAATTGCTGGACGTGAGAGTGATGGCTTGACACACACTCAGCAGAGAGGTAGTGCAGATGGAGAGGCCCCGGGTGACGCTGTATGCATACAAAACCGCCTTACAGCCAACATCATGCAAAAAAAGCCTTACTGCAAAAGATGACATGACATCTGGTATCAGCCTGAACATGATGCTCAGAACATTGACAAGTGTCAGATGTGTAAAGATCACATCTATGGGCTTCTTCAGATGAGGCTGGACTAAAAACGTGTACATGTATATCACGAAGATCAAGGAGTTACCCATGAACCCAATGACAATTTCTAATATGAGGAAAAATCCAAAAATCAGGTCTCTTGGAAGCATTATCGTAATGAAGTTTTTGGTGTTGTAATTTGGTAGATCAGACAATCAGCAAAATACGAGTGCATGGTGTTGTGAAATTAGAACTGTTGAAGTGTGTGTACAATCGTGATGACGACAGATAAGTACGAGGAGACGGTGAAATGTTCAGTCATCTGTCTCAGAGGTGACACTCCCAGGGACTGGATTCCATGGCTGTCTGAGAATCCTAGAGTATAGTAGCACGGGTTATGAAGAAGGCAGAGTTCAAATGCCAACATCATATGCTTTAGTAAATGAGCCAAGATATAGTTGACCCATATGAAAGAAAGATTTACATTTTGTATGACTTCCATTTTTTTTCCGGGTAGGGAGGGTCTCACCCTAGCCCAGGCTGACCTGGAATTCACTATGTAGTCTCAGGCTGGCCTTGAACTCACGGTGATCCTCCTACCTTGGCCTCTGGAATACTGGGATTAAAGGCATGTGCCACCATGCCTGGCAGAAGGCTTTTGTTTTATGACTTGAATTTTATTCTAAGTATTACCTTTGGACTTCATCTCCTACCAAATGTATTTCAACTATTTGACATGTCTATAAAATATTGTATTTATCACACGAAAATATTGTATGTGTATTATATTTATATTGTTTGTTTTTATATTACTTCACAAAGCTTTCAGGATATGATAATTTCCAACACTTGTCTCACAGTTATCCGAGAAGGGCCATTTAAACTCCTACATCTCCAACCCTTGATTCAAATATCTGTTTGCAACAATGTGATTCACACAACTTGGTACAAGTTTCCTGAACTGCAGTGGGGAAAAGTTCAATTGCCTGATAAATATCTCACAGTCCCAATACAAACCTTGACTCAGGAATTATCTCATCTCTCCAACCATCTGGAGATGCCTAATTTGACAAGGAATTGATATATCTTTCCAAGTGAAGCATGTCTGCAATCCACATATTAATATGAGCATTTTGTCCCAGGGCTGTCCTTACTGTCCAAGGTCCTCGAGTCAGTGTGGACCACATGGGGATGTGGAAGGTTCCACGCCCACCTAAGCACGCTCTTGACAGGACCTCCAACTGCAGATCTAAGTACAAATGCACAGTATACTGATAAACCATTTTCTACCTCACTTGGCCATAGTTTGGGAAGTAAACCAGTAACAGAAACTAAGTGTAGAGGTTTTTTACTTGCAGAAATGGGTGGAGGCTGGAAATGGCCTTGACTCTTTTAAAGGAACAGGCATCACCACAATCCTAACACATCATAACAATCCAGATGAACCTGATACCAGCACAGGAAACTAAGGATGGTTCAGTAATCTTCCTAAAAAGTAGTGGAGGTGCAAACTTAAACAAACACTCTAAATTCTCCCCCACACAGCTCAGTGAGGTCAAAGAGAACAGAGATGCACATCTAAGCTATCTGGAAGACCTTCCTGTAAGACAGTGGGGTACAAGTCACATTTGAGAGAGTAGAGGAACAAAGATACAGAAACAGAGGTTCCAGCTCCTCGGCCCAGCCAAAACCCAGTACCAATGCCAGCATGGACAGAACAGTGGTCACTCACAATGTGACAGAAAATGACCTCTGGGACGTTCACTTCCCTGCAACAGAGGCCATGGAGCAGCCAGCTGGTGTGAGCCATGGCCTTCGGAACAATTCAGCCAGCGTGCAGCCTTCCCAGTATGGAATGAAGAAGCTCAAGATAGCAAACCTGGGTGATTTCTGAATCCCAGTCCTCCACAGCATCTGACTAGTATCTTCTCCAAACTGTTGATAGGAGAGAGAAATTAGTGAGGCAGTCAGTGTGAGAGAACCCCAAAGGAAAAAAAATAATTGAGAGAGAGGGAAACAGAGACAGAGACAGACAGATAGAGACTGGGGCACCAGGGCCTCCAGCCACTGGAAACGAACTCCAGACACATGTACCACCTTGTGCACCTGGCTTATGCGGGTCCTGAGGAATTGAACATAGGTCCTTTGGCTTTGTAGGCAAGTGCCTTAACCGCTAAGCCATCTCCCTAGCCCCCCAAAGAAAAAAATTTACCTTGAATAAATGCAGAAAATATCATTGAGACTACAAGGAAAACATGGATTTTTTTCCCCTTTATCTTTTTCTTCCCTGGAAAGTTATACTCTCTGGAAAAGATTTCTAGATCACACTTGCACCCTTCCTAGATGACTGAAAAATTCTGGTTACCACATTTTATTTTATTTATTTGAGAGGGGGATTGAGAGAGAGAGAGAGAGAGAGAGAGGAGGAGGGAGGAGGAAATGAGGCAGACACAGAGAGAATAGGCACGCCAGGGCTTTCAGTCTCTGCAAATGAACTCCAGACTCATGTGCCACCTTGTGCATCTGGCTTATGTGGGTCCTGGGTAATCACACCTGGATCCTTTGACTTTGCAGGCAAGCACCTTAACTGCTAAGCCATTTCTCCAATCTCTGATCACCCCATTTTACAGAGATGGGTGAAATCTGGTTTTCTGTAGATACTTGGGAATCTGATATGTGCCACTCCCCATAAAAAACCCAGATATAAGTCTCCAGGTGCACTTCTCAACCCCCTCTTGCTTCTCTGGGTAAGGGCTTTGCCTTCTCTCATGGTGATTCTGAGATCCTTGCTGCCTTCTCTTACATCCTGGACTTCGGCCCCCAACCTTCTCTTCTTACTCCTAAAGTTTTAATTTATAATAAAATCTCTATGAATCTTATCCTCTGGTCTGTGGATTTTATTCTTCAAATTCAAAAAACAAGAATCTGGGAATACCTTAAATTATTGGTGCACTGGTGTTCAAGGAACCTCAAAATTCCTGTTTCACTGTGATTCCATGACTCCCTTGTGACAGCAGAGAGCCAACTTACAGATGTCCAGGGGAGCCAAAGAACAACCTCAGTGACGATCCAGCTCCAAGGTCTGATCCCTAGCATGCCGCTGCTCCAGGGCCACCGCTATCACCTGAGGGCACAGCTGCAAATGCTAGGTAGGCTATAGCCACCCCACCACAGGTTTCCACAGGTCGCCCTCATGAGGAGGGGGCTCAAGGGGTCCAGAGAAGAGGACATTGTCCTGTGAAAACCAGACGCAGGGTCAGCACTAGCTTAAGGGCCCAGAAGGCAGTTACTCTCCCTTTCCCCATTCCTGCATCCCAACCTGCACAATTGCAGTGGAGCTCCGCATCTCCAGCCAGCACACCACACCACTCAGGATGGCTACACTTCTGTATCCTCCAGCCCACAGAGAGCCCTGCTCTCTCATGTCCACATTTGAGCTGGATTGTGTCTGGCCTAGGGGTCAGGGCAGCTCAGGCTTGAGAACTGGCAGGAAGTTTCCAGGAGAACTCCTTCTCACCTGAACAACCCCACACAGAGACTTAATCTGGGTGAAGTATACTGCTACCATTACAAACAATAGCCTGGGGTGGGGAAAGAAAGGACCCTTGCCCATATGTTTATGACCAGTACCTCACCCACAACCATTGTGATTTCTTTCTTGTTTTGTTAATTTCATTTTTATTTGAATTTTTTGTTAAAAGTTTATACTGACTACCCATGCCAACAAATTTGCCAGTTTGAGAGATATGGACAAATTTCTAGATGACATAACTTCCCACAAAAGATATCAGTATCATAGAGAGTCATAAAGGTGTAGCAATCCCACTGGAAAATTTAATCATTACCCAGAATGGATGCAAAAGTATTAAAAAAGAAAGAAAGAAAATAGTAAAACTAATTATGAAGGTTAAGAGAAGTAATGTCTAGAAAAATAAGAAAGACAGAAATATATTTGACAGAAAAAATGTGAGAGAACAAATCTATAATCACAGTCCAAGAAAGGAGACTGGCAAAGGGGGAGCATGGAAAGTGTCTTCGTACCTCTGTCTCCTTCTCAAGGCTCGGTGCTCCGGAACCCTTCCTCAGGGCAGACTGCGTCCCACAGACAAGGAAGCATCTTGGAAAAGCTGCCTAAGCGCACTCTTGACTAAATCAGGGACACGGTGACAGGACTTTTCCTCCCGGTGGACTTGGCCATCTTGGTACCTGTGGCATCATCGAATTGGTCGTCATTTCTGAGCACCCAGAGGGATGATGAGCCCCTGCCAGATGTGACATACCCTCCTGGAAAACTTATTAAGAGCAAGAATGCAGAGTCTCCATTTGAGGATTCATATTGTCCCAAGATGAAGTACATCAGAAAGTTAAACCTCAGCATCTGGGAGGTCATTAAAAGTTTCCCTGCAGCTGGTGGAAATTACCACAGCCCCTGAAACAAGCTGATCCCCAAGCAGGACTCCAGAGAACACGTCCTCTGCGGAGTGGAGGCGATTGCGGCCCTGCGCTTACAGCGCACTTTCAATTTCTCTATGTTCCATGAAGCACATGGGTGTGAGTATGACACTGACATTGCAGTTCAGAGATCATAGTTGTGACACACATTGTTTCAAGTAGACCCATAAAGTGATAGGTAAATATTGCCCTGAAATTGTGATAAATATTCCTAAACTTATCTCACAATTTTATTCAAGTATAGCTGTTTGCATCAACGGACCCATCTCAAAACTGAAATGCCAGTGTGCAGACATTTTTCAGTTCATACAGCTTGGTACAGAAATGCTGAGATAGTGTGTTCAGTGTCCCACATTGCTGCCAAGTGTCACCCAGAGCCCAGGACAACCCCCACAAGGGTATCTAGATCATAGCTGGCACTCATGCCATGGTCCAGAGACAGTCTACAGATGGTGTATCCTATGGACTGAAGCATATTGGAAATACCTATTTTATAATAACTTATGTATACATTCATCTTTATGTTTGATTTCTTGTTGCATGTGAATAACATGTACAATGCACTGTGTAAATACATGTTGTATGTGTTTGAATGTGCATGTGTCTATGCAAGCATGTGAACAGCAACCAATAACCTTGGGTGTTATTTCAGTTGGTGTCCCACATGTTTTTGAGACAGACTATCTAATTGGCTTGATCTCACAGACGAGGTTTGACCAGCTGCCCAGTGAGCTTCACAGAACTGTCAGACTTTGTCTCCCAGCACTAAGACCTACAGTAATGTCCCACCATATCTGGAATTTGAATGAGAAGTGGGGATCAATTTTAGGTTGTCATGCTTGGGAGTCAAACACTTTATCATTAGAGCTTCCTTTCCCAGGCTGCTTTGGGACTGTTTTTATCATGGTGCTATATCAGGCATTGTAGACTGTGAAATATTAGAGCCTAATGGTGAGATAGCATTTGATATCATAATTGCTTTATGTGTGTGTGCTCTCTTTTAAAATTATTACTACTGGGCTGGAGAGATGGCTCAACAGTTAAAGGTACTTCTCTGCAAAGCCTTATGATTCTCCAGTACTGATGTAGAGCCAGGTGGACAAAGTGGTGCATGTATCTGGCCTTTGTTTGCAGTGGCAGGAAGTCCTGATGCATCCATTCTCTCTCTCTCTCTCTCTCTCTCTCCCTCTCCCTCTCTCTCTCCAGTATATAAAAATATTTTTTAGCCACGTGTGGTGGCTCATGCCTTTAATCCCAACACTCGGGAGGCAGAGGTAGGATGATCACCACCGTGAGTTCGAGGCCACCCTGAGACTACATAGTGAATTCCAGGTCAGCCTGAGCTAGATTGAGACCCTACCTCAAAAAAACAAAAAATATATTTTTTAAAAGAAAAATTATTAGCATGATATAATTAATGTACAGCATAATGGGCTTAACTATAAGATTTCCTACTGCATTGTGTTAAAACTCACCTGCTATTACCGTCTCATATATCACCTTTTATTATTCTTTGGTTTATGTCCGCTTCCCAGTTACAACTCTGCTTTCATGTCTCCCTTCTTGTTCCATAACCAACATGACCACATGTGTATGTGCACATTATATATATGTATATATGCATATATATATTCATATGTATGTATGTATATATATGTATGTATATGAAATGTGTAGAAATTAAAATTGAGGCTCCACATATGAGTTAAAATGTGATGTTTCTGAGTATGGCTTGTTTTGTTTAATATAATTATTAGCATTTCCATCCATATAGCAAGTATCATTTTATCCATTCATTTTTTTGATGGATACATTGCTACTGCAAAGAGTGCAACAATAAACATGGATGTACAAGTTTCTCTGTTGTAGGCCTTACAGTCTGGAATAGATCCAGAAGTGGTAAAGCCAGGTAACATAGAAGTTCTGTTTATAGTTTATTTTGAAATTCATACTTATTTCCATAGTCACCAGAGTGCATACAAGTTCCCTTTTCTCTTCTCCCTTAATGTTAGCTATTCTGACTCTACTCACATGGACTCTCAGAATGGTTTGAATTCGTGTCTTCTTGAATGCTAAGGATGTCAATCACTTAAATGTATTTCCTAGGTATTTGTTTCATCTTTTCAAAATTGTCTGTTCAGTTTATTAGCCTTTTATTTTTCATGGGAAAGGAGAATCCATGTTAATTTTTTGTCAATCATAATTAATTGAGCCTCTACAGTAAATTACAAGAAAACAAACATAAAGAGTAAAATTACTAGCAAGTATTACATATTGATCAATTCATGTATTTTAAATATAATGCCAAAACATTTAAGCCCCAGTTTACATACTTAAAAATAAGAATCACATAAAACAATTCTAGTACATTGGGAACCTAATTGTACAGGGTGAAATTTCTAAAATATAATATAAAAATGTATTTTTCAGCTTACATTAGGAAAAGATTTACTTGATTGTATAAAAAACAGTCATATACTGGTATGGTGGCTCACAGCTGTGATCCCAGCACTTGGGAGGCTGAGGCAGGAGGTTGCCTTGAGTCTGAGGCCAGCTTGGGATACATAGTGAATTCTGGGTCAGCCTGGGATAGAGTGAGACCATATCTCGAAAAAAACAAAAAGCCAAACAAGCAACAAAAATGAATATATTTCATCTAAAGACCATTTAAGGGGGAGAAAAGCTTGATTTAGTTGTGCAGTTGCCAGCAGCTGATACTATTCTAGCCACTTAGAAGTGAGGCTTGGAAAGAGACTAGAACAGAAAAGGAGATGTTTAGAGCTATGTGTATATATATAGTAGCAAATTAGTACAAAAGGAGACAATGCAATAGATATGTGTGAAGAAACAAAGTTATTTGCTAAAAAGTCTCCAAATAGTCAAGAAACAAATGAAAAAGCATTCAGCTGCATTAAACATCAAAATGAAACAAACTAAAAGTATTTTTTTCCATTTCTTCTTCCTTTCTTTTTTGGAGACGGGGTCTTGCTCTGTAACCTAGGCTTGCCTCTAGCACATTATGGATCCAAAGTTGACCTTGAACTTAAAAAAATACATAATTTATTTACTTATTTAGTTTTTGGGCTTTCAAGGTAGGGTCTTACTCTAGCCCAGGCTGACCTGGAATTTACTCTGTAGTCTCAGGGTGACCTCGAATTCACAGTGATCCTCCTACCTCTGCTTCTGGAATGCTGGGATTAAAAACACATGTTTTTATTTAATTATTATTAACAACATTTTTTGTATTGATATATCACATGTTGGTACCCTCTTTTCCCTCATCCCTGCCCCCATTCTGCTGGGGACCCTCTGCAGTGGGACTGCAAATTTTCCCCATGATATTGTGGGTTATGTGTTGTGGGAGCAGCATCCAGTTTTTGGGGTGGGGAGGCAATGCCTCTGGGTATGATGCCTCAACCTGTGGTTCACACAATCTTTCTACCTCCTCTTCTGCAAAATTCTCTGAGCCATGTTTGGTGTGTTTTAAGTCTACTTCAGTGATGAGCTCTTAGGAACCTCTGGATCTCTGCTTTGGTAAGTGTTGAGTATCCTCAGGGTCTGTCTCCTTCACCCTGGTGCTGATTGTCAGGTTCACCATGGAAGTAGCACTCTTGCTCGTCTCCCTCATTCCTCTGTGGTTTCAGCTGTGGCTTGGCTGAAGGATGAAGGATAGTTTATCTCCTTGGGTCTCACTGCCTTCTGAAAAAGAAAAATAGATCTCCAAAGGAGAGTGAAGTCAGTATACTTTAAATGGGATAAGCATCATTAATTTAGGGAGAATTTGAAGTATATAATCCATTTTAGTCAAAGTCTAGTGAGAGCATGACATTGGAGAGAATAATCTTTGTGTCCATAAAATTCTAATCTGGATGCAGGGCGTGGTGGCACACGCCTTTAATCCCAGCACTCAGGAAACAGAGGTAGGAGGATCACCATGAATTCGAAGCCACCATTAGACTACATAGTGAATTCCAGGTCAACCTGGGCTACAGCAAGACCCTACCTCAAAAAAAACAAAAACAAAACAAAACAAAAGATTCTAATCTGGTTCCCAATTCCAGGTATGGGTTCCTTTACATTGAGTGGATCTGTTAGCCATTCAGAGAGCTATTGGTTACCCACCGAGGCTGTGTGCCACTATTGCACTGGTGTGTACATCTTGCCAGGGTGTTTGCTTCTCAGTAGCTTAGACCTCTGGTTGCTCAGACTGTTGTTGGACACTTTCCCTCAGTAGCTCATGTAGCGATTTCCATCACTAGATGGGCTAACTGTCTGGGGACTGGCTCTCTTCTGGATTCCAGCCAGGTCTCTCCATGCTCTGTGGCAGCAGCATATGATGTCTTCAGCAATAGGGTCTTAGCTTTTGCCTCAGGCAGGCAATCAGGTGCTTTGACAGAAACCTATCTTGCTTTGGGATCCTCATAGGTCTCTCAGATCAACAGCTCATTGTGGGTAGCAACAATTTCTAGTACTGGGAGGTACAGTCCAGAGACAAAAAAAAAAAATTAAGGCTAGGCTTCATCCCACCATCTCCAGAGCCCTTCTTTTCAGTTGCTCGCCCCTTTACACCTATCGAGGGCTATATCTTTTCGTCTATCTTTGAGGATAAAAGTATCTATGGTACCAGTTCATTTTGGATTTAGTTTTATGTTTGTTTTGCCCCCCCCATCCCCTTCCCCCAAACCCTTCCATCCCTATTGTCTTGGGCCTTCAGTTGTCTATCAGGCATATCAGCAACTCAAGCTCATCCAGGTTAGGACATGCAGATGAGTGAGACCATGAGACATTGTCTTTCTGTGGTTGTGTGAGTTCTCTGATTGTGTGAGTAAATCTGTTCCAAGTATGTCCATGTTTCTTTTCTTTTCTTCTCTTTCTTTCTTTTTTGGTTTTTTGTTTGGTTTTGTTTTGTTTTGTTTTGTTTTGTTTTGTTTTGTTTTTCAAGGTAGCTCTCACTGTAGCCCAGGCTGACATGGAATTCATTATGTAGTTTCAGGGTGGCCTCGAACTCATGGCGATCCTCTTACCTCTGGGTCCTTTGGCTTTGCAGGCAAATGCCTTAACCACTAAGCAATCCCTCCAGCCCCCCTTTTTTGAGGCAAACCCAACAGACTGACCTTTTATGTATGTGTGTGAGAGAGAAATAGAAATATATATATATATATATATATATATATATATATATATATATAGCGAGAGAGAGAGAGAGAGAGAGAGAGAGAGAGAGAATTGGTATACCAGGGCCTCCAGCCACTGTAGCCGAACTCCAGATGCATGCACCCCCTTGTGTGCATGTGTGGCCTTGTGCACTTGAGTCACTTTGTGTGTCTGGCTTACATGGAACCTGGAAAGTCAAACATGATTTCTTAGGCTTTACAGGCAAGCTCCTTAGCTGCTAAGCCATCTCTCCAGCCCTTATTTTTATTCTTTCAAACATGGTCAGTTATGTGGTGTCTTTAAGTGTTGAACTGGGGCCATTTTAATTAAGTTTATTATAAAGAGGGTTTTGTTGTTGCTCTGTTTGGTTGTTTTATTGTTAGCTCTTTTCTTCTACTCCTATTACCATTAGGAGGCTATTGGTTTTCTATGTTGGACCTGGTGGACACATTCATAGATCTTGAAATGTTCATTGTCTGTCAATATATTTGTTCTGTTGTGAATGGGGCACCTTTGTTCTTCCTCTGGGTGTCATATTTCTTAAAGCACTCTTTGCAATGCTGTCTCATTTGTCATGTTTGCCTTAGTTTGTACTTCTCTTAAAGAATTCCATTTCTTTATTAATTTTAAGGGATAAATTTGGTGGGAATAACAGGTTCATTTGGAAGTTAATTACTTTCAAGAGCTGAAATGTATCATTCTGTGCATTCTTGGCTTTTAGGTTGCTAATGTGAGATCTGATATCATTGTGATATATTTGCCATTATTTGCATGTTGCAGTTGCCTTCTCATTGCTGAGGTATAGCACTCAGCCAAAAGCAGCTCATGGGAGGAAATTTTTTTTATTTTGGCTTATATTCTTGAAGAGAAGCCACATAATGGCAGGGGAAAGCACAGCATGAGCAGAGGCTGGACATCACCTCTGCAACGGCAGGGTGTAAACAGCATCACGGGAGTGAGTCAAAGTAGCATTGGCTAGCAAGGGTCAGTAATCCTCAAAGTCCATTTGCACTGACACATCTCCTCTACCTCCCAAGTGGCCATCAGCTGGGGACCAAACATTCAAAACACATGAGTTTATGGAGGATACCTGATTCAAACCACCACAATGTAGTTGTCTTTTTTTTCTTAAGCCTTTTAACACTACTTGTGTTCTTTCTTTCTTTTTGTTTTCCCCTTTGGTGTCCTGACTGTAATATGACATGGAGAGGGATGTTTCTGGTCATGTGTATTTTGGGTTCTATATCCTGTGTCTGTTTTGATGTGAATTTTCTAATCTAGGTGTTTTAGTTATTTTGTCACTGCTGATACAAGATACCTAACGGAAGAAAGTTAGGGACCTAAAAGCTTATTTTGGCTCACAATTTGAGTTCCATCCTTGTGGGAAACTCATGGCAGCAAGAAAACAAATGGAAGCTTGTCACACTGTTTCTGCAGTCAGAAAGCAGACAGTGAATAACACTAGTGCCCGCTTGTTTTCTCTTTCATTCAGCTTCAGGCATTCCGCCTATGGAATGGTGCCATTCATGTTGAGGGGGAGTTCATCTTACCTCATACCCCAAGTTAGAAACTCGCCCACAGACATGCCCAGAGATTTGTCTCCTTTGTGATTAAAGACCTCATCACTACTAACCTTTTAAGTCTACACCTAGTCAGTTTGATGCCTAATATGTCACATTTAAGCCATAACCTTCAACCCAAGGTACATGTAGGATGTTACGGTTGGATAGCATTGGTGCTTCCCATTTACTTATCAGCAAATCTGGTTGTACCTAGCTGTATACAACCCCTGGTATTACATTTGTGATCCTAGGTAAAGCTTTCTATTTGGGAGATGAGTGTTAGTTCTTATGTGGCACTGGGGCCCAAGGAGGGTCCTGAACTCAAGCACCTTTCTGGTCTTGGGCATAGGATGGTCACTCACACTGACTGGTGTTTCCTGCACGGATTACGTCTTGACTAGTTCTCCCTCTCCCTCTCTCCCTCTCCCCCTCCCCCTTCCATAATATTGAGTTCATTAACATTTCCACATGGGTTATGTAGCAGGACAAAAACAAAGACATAAAAATAGAGGCAAGTCTTGTAACTACAAATGTTTTCAGTATAAATGGATGGGGCAGTGGGGACAAAAGAAGGTGATGGGAGGGACTACAACAAAAATACATTATGTTCATGTATGAAAATTGTCATTGAAAACTTTTAATTTAAAAAATAGAAATGTAGCCAGGCATGGTTGTGCACGCCTTTAATCCCAGCACTGGGGAGGCAGAGGTAGGAGGATTGCCAAGAGTTTGAGGCCACCCTGAGACTACATAGTGAATTCCAGGTCAGGCTGGGCTAGAGTGAGACCCTACCTCAAAAAACAGAAACAATATAATATGTGTGTGTGTGTGTGTGTGTGTGTGTGTGTGCCTGTGTGTGTGTGTAACTTAAAGTTTAGATGATATGAAAAACAGGGTTTATGTAATTACTTCAAAAGAAAACTCCAGAAATAGAATATTTTTAACACTATATATAAAACATATTTATTTGCCTAAGATACCATAATTTATATAGGTAAGATACCTGAAAATGATTAAAATAGTATGAATAGAAAGTATACTCATTACAAATTTTAATAATGTATATCATGTCTTGTTTAAGTGTGACCTTATCAGGTTTTGAAGTCTCACACGGTTTTCTTACTTCCCTGTGAATCATGAGAGACTGTTCATGATCACAAAGTGTGGCATTCAGTTCAGACCTTGGCTGGTTTTTGAAAATAGGCAATTCTCAGTACTGAAAGGGATAAAATAAATGGTAAAGAAAATTTATTATTGCTCATGAGTAAGAAAGGGCAGATGGTTGGATATCATGATGATACAACTGTATTAATTCCCTCCAATCTTAGGATTTTCTCAGGTATATAGAGTCCATAAAGGGCGACAAAGTTATGCAACCAATAAAAGAACACAAAGCAACTTACCAGCAAAAGGATGCCGTGAGTGGCTTTGGTTTCAGGAGATGCCTGTGAGGAGAGGCTCTGGCTGTGGACATGCCGGGTTCTCCTATGATGTCTGTAAAGGAGATTCACCATGTAGAGGCTTGTTGACATCATGAGGACCACAGGGAGGAGATCTCGAGTGAAGTATGACAATGAAAAATGGCCATGAATCTCATCCCTAACTCCTTGGTTTGACAGAAAGCATGAACATATCCCTGGACAACATAAGTGCCTTTGGTTGTAGCTATTACCTTGTCAATAATCTCAATATAGATGAGCATATTAATGACCCAGGAGAAAAGGAAGGAGAGAAAGGTCCATGTAGAGAGTCTAGGTTTCAGCCACACCCACTTAGAGTTACTGGGACTGATGGTGATGGCTTGAAGTGTGCTCAGAATAGAGGTAGTACAGACGGAAAGACCCCGGGTAACTCTGTCGATATACAAGACTGCCTTACAACCAGCATCACTGAGAAAACGTCTCATTCCAAAAGATAATTCAATATGAGGTATCAACAAGAAGACAATTGTCAAAATATTGGCCATTGTCATGTGCATGAAAATGGAATTGACTGGCCTTTTCAAATGCGGTTGGACTGAGAAAGCATGCACTTATGATCTGAAGAGTAGCAAGTTCCCTAGGACACCTATAGAAGACAGATGTGAGGAAAATCCCCAAGGTCCTGTCACTTGGAAACATAATCAGATTGATGCTTTAGATAGTATCAGGTTTGTCACAGCTTTAGGAGAAACAAATGGACTGTAGTGCTTGTGGAATAGAAGGCCAAATTATTGTTCAGGAGCAGAGAGGCATTATGGAATATCCAATTCCTTTGTATTTCAGGTCCAGAGATTACACTCCTAGGAAGTGCATGCCAGGAGGTCTTCAGAACTGTCATGGATAAAAGAAGTGGAGAAGCAGGGGTATTCAATGTAAACACCCTGAATTCTGTTACATTAAGCAGGAGGACATGCTGATTATAAACATGTATAGACATGGTTATAAACCATTTTTATTCAGAATGTCAGATGATTTTTTTCTTTACCTACATTTCAGTGTTCTAATCTTTCTGAAGAATATAATTAAAAAAACATAGAGAGTAATGTGCATACCTGAATTTCTTTTTGACATGTATAATAAATCTTAGGGGAATAAGCAATGTTTTAGGGCATTTTTAAAATATATTTATTTATTTGAGAGAGAGAAAGAGGCACAGAGAGAGAGAGAGAATGGGTACGTCAGGGCCTCCAGCCACTGCAGATGAACTCCAGATGTGTGCGCCCCCTTGTGCATTTGGCTTACGTGGGTCCTGGAGAGTCAAACTAGGATCCTTTGTCTTTGCAGGCAAATGCCTTAACTTCTAAGCCATCTCTCCAACAGCCCCTTTTAGGGCATTTCTGATGCTCACAACTTTGTGTAAAGGGCTGACGTGAAGAAGTAAAGACATTAGCTGCTACTCTAAATCCCATAGTGTCCCGCATGTCACCAAAAATGTATCTCCTGGCACAACTGGTGATCATGGTTGGTAGACCCAGTCTGGCAGAGATTCCATGTACCTTCCTATTGTATTGTATATAAATTCCAATTTTCATTTCAAGATATTTTGTATGATTCTCTATAGAAATATAATTACTAGGCTTTTCAGTATGTTTAGGATATAGGGATATGAGATGTATGATTCTGTTAGTAATCTTTGAAGTATTAATATGCCATTGTTATTCACTGTAATTTATAGTGTTTTATTATGTCATTCATTTGATGACTCATCCTTATTAACTGCATTTTAGAGTTTTTTTATAGGAATCATTTGATGACTCATCCTTATTAACTGCATTTTATAGTGTTTTACTATAGGATTCATTTGATGACTCATCTTTATTCACTGTATTTTTTTAGTGTTTTGCTCTATCATTCATTTGATGACTCATCCTTATCCACTGTATTTTATAGTGTTTTGCTATATCACTCATTTGATGATTCATTCTTCTCCTGATCTGTTCCTATCATCCAAAATTCAATCCTTGATTCTTCAGTGAAGGTTCATACAAGTCTCCTTTATTTTATTTATTTTAAAAAATCATTTATTTATTTTAGAGAGAGAAAAAAAGTCATATATATGTAAAGAGAGAGAGAGCGTGAGAATGAGCATGCCAGAGCCTCCAGCCACTGCAAATGAACTCCAGATGTATGTGCCACCTTGTGCAACTGGCTTATGTGGTACTAGGGAATCGAATCTGGGTCCTTAAGCTTTGCAGGCAAGTGCCTTAACCACTATGCAATCTCTCCAGCCCTCTTTTGTTTAAAAAAAATCATATAAACTAAATGCACTAGAATATATGAATTTTATACTTTTTTTTACTCACTATAATTGCAATTAATATGTGGACTATTTCATCTCCATTTTAAAGGTCACATGCTCCTTCAGGTAGATGCAATTATATCATTCCACAGTCTATAAAGCCCAAGCCTAAACCTCTAGAGCATTGTTACTCCTTGTACTTAACAAAATATTGATCTAGGGCCGGAGAGATAGCTCAGTGGTTAAGGCATTTGCCTGCAAAGCCAAAGGACTCTGGTTCAATTCCACAGGACTCACATAAGCCAGATGTTCAAGGTGGCACGTGCATCTGGAGTTCATTTGCAGTGGCTAGAGGCCCTTGCAAAATGATGCGCTCTCTCTCTCTCTCTCTCTCTCTTCTCTCCTTCTTCTTCTTTTTCTCTCGCAAATAAATAAATAAATAGAAATAAAATGTTGAAAAATTTATTTACGAGAGTAGGTAGACAAATTTAATACTTACAGTTCTGAGTGTGTTCTTGTTTGCTAAGTAAAAATTGGGAGAAATGGGAAGAATAATTAAGTGGGGAAAGAGAAAAGGATAATAACAATCACATAATAAAAACTCTTTATTCTATGAGCAGATTGAGAACAAGATGGCTCACATCTTATTATGGGTCTGTTAAAATTATTATTTATATTGTCTGGCTTTAATTTTGGTAGCTCATATGTATTTAGAAATTTATACACTTTATCTAGGTTTTCCAGCTTTTTAGAATAATAGTTTTTACAGTATTAACTAATGATCTTCTGAGTTTCATTGGGATCTGTCATGACAGGTCTTTTTTATCCCCCTCTCTAATTTTGTTTATTTAGGTCTTCTTCTTTTGGTCAGTTTGGCTAAGAGTTTTCCAATCTTGTTAATCTTTTTCAAAGTACTAACTCTTTGCCTGAGACTTGTCTGTTCATTCTATTAGTTGGTATTTTGCTGCTTCCCACACAGCAGGGTTTAGAACATACTGAAAGAAAAGCTGTCTTTTGGTCTACACAATGAATAGCAATAACCCCACCAAAGCCCCTCAGCAGAATCATGGTGGGAGAAAGGGCTCTGTGGCTGTAATCTTTCAAAAATAAAAATCAGGGGCTGAAGAGATGGCTTAAGATGTTCATCTGTGAAGCCTAAGGACCCAGGTTTGATTCCCCAGTACTCATGTATGCCAGAGGCACAAGGTGGCACATGTGTCTGGAGTTCATTTGCAGTGACTAGAGGACCTGGTGTGCCCATTCTTTCTCTCTCCCTATCTGCCTCTTTCTCTCAAGTATATAAATAAAATATTTTAAAAATCAATAATTTCTTTTAAAATCTAAGACACAAGACAATTTGGGAAACTTGAAACTGGGGGAGCTAGACAACACTCTGCTGAGGGAACAGTCCCTGAGCTCTTCCACTGTGTAGTTATTATCTAGGCTTGTGTATGCATCACAAATAACAACCTTTACATAATACAGACTGTCTTGACAAGTTCCTTGGTTTTATGGAATGTTATTGTAAGATAAAGGGTTTGTTAGCTAAGTAGGAATTCGGCTAAGCTAAACAGAGCATGGAGGCATGTGGTTAAGATGCAACTTCCTTATCTAATTTAGGACAGGGGCAACTATGTATTTTTATCTTCCTCAGGACACATGCCTATGTGGTTTTTGCTACATAGACTTTTGTTTTGTTTTGTGTTTTTGAGGTAGGGTCTCACTCTAACCCAGGCTGACCTGGAATTCACTATGTAGTCTCAGGGTGGCCTCGAACTAATGGCGATCTTCCTACGTCTGCCTCCCAAGTGCTAGGATTAAAGGTGTGTGGCACCATGCCCGGCTTTACATAGACATTTTTGACCTGTGGTGCCACATACATAGTCAAGCATTCTCTTAGCAGAGTTTAGGTATGACAGTAGTCTCTAATAGTGTTTCATTAATTTCTGACCTAATCATTACTGCTTCTTGCTGGCTACCAAATTTAGGATTGTGTAGTTGTTGTTATAACACTGTAAGTAAATTATTAAATTGTTTATTTGAGACCCTTCTTAATTTACATTTTTTGTCTTACTTTTCATTATTATGTATGTATGTATGTTTTATGTATGTATATGACGTGTGTGTATGGGTATGCCTGTGCCATGGCATGCTTATAGAGGTCAGAGGGCAACCACAGGTTGTTTTGCCTGTCTTTCCCTTTTCTATTTTTTTAAGTTATTTATTTACTTATTTGAGTGAGAGAGAGAGAGAGAGAGGCACACCAGGGCCTCTAGAAACTGAAAACAAACTCCAGATGTATGCACCACCTTGTGCATCTGGCTTACATGGGCACTGGGAATTGAACCTAGGTCCTCAGGCTTTGTAGGCAAGTGCCTTAACCACTATGTTATTTCTCCATCCTTTTCCCACTTCTTTTGAGATAGTGGACATAATGTTTGTCTTACTATTGTTGCTTGTGAGCTTCCAGATTCTCCTGGCTCTACCTCTTATTTCTGTAAACATATCAGGGTTACAGATGCATGTACCACTTTTACATAGGCATTAAGGAAGATTGAACTTGGGTTAACTGTTCAGCCAATTTCCCAGTACTGAGAGCTCTCTGAATTTTTAATGTGAGCACTTCAGGTTATAACCTTTCCTCCTAGGTTTGCCTTGAATTTAACCTGGGTAATAGGTAAGTTATAGTATATCCATTAATTTATAGAAAAAAATTAGTTTCTGCCATGGTTGTTTTTAAAGATCTACTGTTTATTCAATATCAGATCATTCTCTTAAGTGTTTGTGTACTAACTGAATTTTCTCTTACTGTTGATTTCTAGTTTTATTCCACTAAAGGTCTAACAGGGCACGTGTAATTATATCTGAAGTATCTTTTCTGATTTTTAGTTTGGAGGACCTATCTACATAGGTGAGTGCAGTATTAAAAATTCTTCTACTGGCTGGGTGTAGTGGCGCACGCCTTTAATCCCAGCACTCAGAAGGCAGAAGTAGGAGGATTGCTGTGAGTTTGAGGCCACCCTGTGACTACATAGTGAATCCCAGGTCAGTCTGGGCTAGAGTGAGACCCTACCTCAAAAAACAAGACAACAAACAAATAAAAAATTCTCCTACTATTATTGTCAGAACCCATGTGACCTTTTGTGCCATTTAGTGTATGTTTAATAAAATTGGAAGCCACATTTCATGTCTTCTTGATGAACTGTTCCCATTACTAAAATGCAGAGTCCCTCTTTCTCTTTTTTGATTAGATTTAGTTTGAGGTCTATTTTAACAGATTTCATAATAGCTACATCTTCTCAATTTTGGTTTCTATTTGCTTAGTTGGTCAGTTTCTATCCTTGGATGGTTATGTTGTGAATGTGTTGCTAGCTAGTTGGGTGTCTTGGAGATAACAGACAGTTGGATCTTGTTTTTTCTTTAATCCAGTCAGCAAGCCCACATCTTTTTGTTGGTGAGCTGAGGCCATTTACATTTAGAGTTATTATTAAAAGTGTCTTTCTTGTGATTTTGTTAGATGGCGTTCTGCTGCTATTGTATCCCTTTCTCACCTTTCCTGCCAGTTATGGGTGTTTGCTGGCTACGATGTTGAACATGGTTCAGTTATTTCTAATGCTTTTTTCTTCTTCTGTTTTTTACTTGGTTCATGGTCTTACATATCATAGGAGAGTGTTATTTTTCCTTTCTTCCTATATAGTATTCTTTTATGACTTTCCTGCAGCGCTAGCTTGTTTTTCATAAATGGTCTTAAATTGTGTATATATAGTGCTGTGTGTTATGTAACCTGGAACTGTAAGCTGAAATAAACTGATTTTTGTCAGCTAGTTTGTCCCAACATTGAAAAAATTTATTGGTATTGTCCTGGTGGGCAGTCAAGAGCTGTGATAATAGCCTGAATTATTTTGGGGGGGGAGAGAAACCTCAAAGGGCGTCCTTGACTAAGAACTGGCATTGGTGGTATTGTTTGGTATTTAATGGCTACCAAGAGCAGCACTGTCCATCTGTGTGGGTATCTTCATGTATTCTATTTATATAATTTAATTTAGTTTTCTTTGGACATTTTCTAATGGCCTTTTCATATCTCCTAAGTTTAGTTAAGCTTGATTTCACCCCTCCTCTTTTTCACCTCCCCACCCTCATCCCTGCTAATATTTTCCAACTCCAGTAACACTATTTTCCTATCACTTGTGTTCCACTCTCCACTCTAAAGACCTCCCCACCACGTCAACCCTTTTCAAACAATCTGGTCTCTGTGGATGATCCAAGTTGTAATCATGAGTCTACACACCTGAAGGTAGTATCCACATAAGAGGGAGGACATGTGACATTTGTCTTTTGGAGTACGAGTTACATAACTCAAAATAATTGTGTCAAGTTCAATACATTTTCTTGTCAATTTCCTATTTTATATCATTTATTTGAGAGAGGGGGGAAGAGCAGTGAGAAAGAGAGAGAGAGGGAGAGAGAGACATGCCAGGACCTCTAGCTACTGCAAATGAACTCCAGATACTTGACCCACTTTGTGCATCTGGCTTTACATGGGTACTAGCAAATTTAACCCAGCTCATTGGCTTTTCAGGCAAGCAACTTAACCACTGAGTCGTCTCCCCATCCCTGTTCATATTTTCTTATTGGTTTATCTTATTGTCTGAATGCTACCATTCCTCTAACTTTCAACTAGCATCCATGTCTTTCCTTCCTTAACTCTTGTTTCTTCTACCCGTGAACTGTGCCAGGGTCTTCAAAACTTCTAGAAACAAACAAGACCAAGTTCTTACCATCAAGCAAAGCTCCCTTCAATGAAGAACCTTAGATATGTACACACTTTCATCTAATACTAGGGTTAAGGTGAGTGTGAGTTTATGATTGTATATCCATAGTAGACCACACAGTGGTTGTTATTTTTCGAATCCCACTAGATGTTGGTATTGTGAATTGCAACCTAACCAGTGCTCTGTGGACACAGAGCATAGTACCTGAGAATCATGTCTGGTTTAACAAAGTTGATTATGGGAATTGTATTTGAGCCCCTTCTACCAAGTGTCTGCTGGAGCAGGGCACAGCCAGAGACACAGTTAGTGGTGTCTTTTCCTAGTTAGCCTTTCCCATTGATAAGGCTCAGGATGCAATCATGTTAGGGATATTCAAGAAAAAGTCTGCACATAGAATATTGTGAAGCCATTAAAATTTCATTGCAGGCAAACATGTTTATGACATATTGCTAGTGAAATGAACACCATTCATAGCTTTTGACCTATGAACTCTAAAATGATGGAATAGTCAAAAAATCATTTGTGGAAGGTAGGGCTATCTTTTTCTCATTTTCATTTTCTGTAATTTCTGTTCCATGAATTATATATATATTTCTTTTATGTTAGAAAATTTAATTTTTTTTCAAAAATAGTATCTTAATGGAAATCAATAAAATAGACACTAAATGAACAATACATAACATAATAAAACACATAGGAACACACCTAACCAAAGACCTTAAACACTTCTACATGAAGGAGGAAACAGGAGAATGCCTCATGTTCGTGTATTAGCAGAATGAAAGTTGTGAAAAGGTCTTAGCACCAAATTCAATCTATACACTTAATATGATATTCAGGGCCTATCCATTTGGGGCCCTTTCTTTTTTGACAGGAACTTCTCCCTCTTTTATTTTCTTAGGATGTATAATAAAATCTGTATAAACTTCACCTTTTATGGTCTGTAGATTTCATTCTTTGAATTCATAAGACAAGTACTTGGGGGCCACTAACTTAGTGAAGTGTTGAGTGACTGTGAACATTTGGCATCCTAATGCCTTGGTTAAAGTCAAATTAAGAACTAAGAATGGCTCCATCAGTCTCAAAGGCACACCAAATTCCCTTATCATTTCTAGTGCATTGGCCAGGAATTGGGCCCATCAACATGTAATCATGGATTATGGAGGAAGTTACATCAAAATAAAAAAGGGACAAGTTGGAAAGGAGAAGGGATAAAGTGCAAGAGGTATGGGGAGGAGGGGAAAAAGCAGATCGTAGGAGGGAATTATGATCAAAATAGGCTTTGTATATTTATGAAAATTGTCAATAAAAAGTTAAAATTTGAGCTGGAGAGACTTCTCAGTGGTTAAGGCATTTACCTATGGAGCCTGATAACCTGGGTTTGATCCCCATTACCCACGTAAAGCCAGATGCACATGGTGGGACATGGATCTGCAGTTTGTTTGCAGTTTTCAGTGGCTAGAGGCCCTGGTGCACCAATTCTGTTTCTGTCTGTCTTCTCTCTCTGCTTGCAAATAAACAAACAAACAAACAAATAAATAATACTTTTTAAAGTCAAAAGTTAATTTGTAAAATAGCAAAGTACAACACTGATATAAACTTTTCAAATATTTAAAGAAAATGATCAAAAGTTACTGGAAAAGAGTATGTACTTCTGATGGAGAATTGTTCTACAGGGGGATGGAGAGATGGCTTAGTGGTTTAGACATTTGCTGTCACAGCCAAAGGACCCAGGTTCGATTCCCCAGTACCCAACTAAGCCAGATGCACATGGTGGCGCATGTATCTGGAGTTTGTTTGCAGTGGCTGGAGGCCCTGGCATGCCAATTCTCTCTTTCTCTCTCTCTCTCTCTCTCTCCCTCTCTCTTTTACAAATAAATGAATAAACAATTTTTTAAAAAGAATTGGTGTGCATAAGACACATTTAATTGAAAATAATTTAATAGAAAATCTAAATTACAAATGCATCAGTATAATACAGGTATGGCTATTGTAAATGGGAGTATGCATGCAAATAGTAAGAGGTACATCAAGACAATTCATTCTATATTGGGGAACAACACTCTTCACACTCAAACTTATTTTATAGCTCATATCATATGCATATAAGTTGCACCTTTTGTCCACCATGAACACGACATACAATCCTTTCATTCTAATTTTGTCATTCTTTGCACTGATTTATGACCCACCATTAATATAGCAGCTAGAATACCTATGTCATTGTTTTTCTGTACAATTGGTAAAGAAAAATGCCAGAGGGGAGCACAATTTCATAGGAATTTTTCAGTCATCAAAAAAGTAATATGAGAATCTGCTTCTCTTTTTCAGATAGATGTAGACCCTAAGGAGAGAGCCACCCCATCATACCTCAAAAGGGCCCCGGCTGAAACTAAGAAAACTTCGAGAAACAAGCAAGGGGGCTGTTTTCCTGATGAACCGGACACCAGCACAAGGGGGAAGGAGATCAGCATAGAGAAAAATCAACTCCTATCAAATCAGAGAGCCACAGCCTCAGAGGCCCTCAACACCTCATCACTGAAGCAGACCAAAAGTGAACCCAACATGGCTCAGGGAAATTTTGCGGAAGAGGGGACGGAAAGAATGTCAGAGTCACATGTTGGGTCATGATATGCAGAGACATTTAGCTTACCCATAACTGTGGGCTAACTCCACAATGCATGACCCGTATACCTCAACAAGGAGGGGCCAAGGGGAGGGGGTAGGTCACGGATGAGCCTAATAATGGTACCAAACTGACTGTATTTGCTGAATACAGAACTGACTAATAAAAAAAATAAAATATTAAAAAAAAAAAGTAATATATTTTTACTCTCCATATTTTTAAGAGTATATCTAAGACAGAAGAAATTGTGGGGTGTCAGATTAGGCATTGCATCTTCTTGTAGGAAAGGGAAATTTCAAGCCTGAAAGGGAAGAAATAAATTTGGAAATAATTTTCCGATTATTCATCAAGACATATTGACATATGATTGGGTAGCATGATGACAAATTTCCACTAATCCTATCCAATAGTGGGTTGTTCTCAGGTCTATAAAGTATATAAAAGGTAATAAAGTTGTTACAGCAATAAAAGAAAATGAAGGAAGCTACCAGCAGAAGAATGCTGAGGGTGGCTTTGTGTTCGGAAGATGGGTGGGATGAGATGCTGGAGCTGTGGACGTGCCGCGTTCTCCTGCTGTGTCCAAATAGGAGAAGCGCCATGTAGAGACTGGCCCACATCATGACGGCCACAGACAGGAAGTCTCTGATCATTATCGCACTTAAAAACGACACTGTGGTGTGATAACGAATTTGGTTGCTCTGACAGTATGTTAGCGAGTACCTGGAACCACCAACAGTGAAGTTGCTTTGGGCCTTTACCATTTCAATGATGGGAACAAACAGAGACATGTTGATTATCCAGAAGAAAAGGAAAGATGGGAAAATGCATGAAGAAAGTTTGGATTTAAGCCATGCCCAACTGGAATTGCTGGACGTGAGAGTGATGGCTTGACACACACTCAGCAGAGAGGTAGTGCAGATGGAGAGGCCCCGGGTGACGCTGTATGCATACAAAACCGCCTTACAGCCAACATCATGCAAAAAAAGCCTTACTGCAAAAGATGACATGACATCTGGTATCAGCCTGAACATGATGCTCAGAACATTGACAAGTGTCAGATGTGTAAAGATCACATCTATGGGCTTCTTCAGATGAGGCTGGACTAAAAACGTGTACATGTATATGACGAAGATCAAGGAGTTACCCATGAACCCAATGACAATTTCTAATATGAGGAAAAATCCAAAAATCAGGTCTCTTGGAAGCATTATCGTAATGAAGTTTTTGGTGCTGTAATTTGGTAGATCAGACAATCAGCAAAATACAAGTGCATGGTGTTGTGAAATTAAAACTAGTGGAGTGTGTGTACAAGCATGATGACGACAGATAAGTATGAGGAGACGGTGAAATGTTCCGTTATCTGCCTCAGAGGTGACGCTCCCAGGGACTGGATTCCATGGCTGTCTGAGAATCCTAGAGTATAGTAGCACGGGTTATGAAGAAGGCAGAGTTCAATGCCAACATCTTATGCTTTAGTAAATGAGCCAAGATATAGTTGATCCATATGAAAGACAGATTTACATTTTGTATGACTTGCATTTTGATTCAGGATATTACTTTTGCACTTCATCTCCAAACAAATGTATTTCAAGTATTTGACATTTCCATGAAATATTGTACTTATCACACATCAATGTAGTATGCGTATTGTACTTACATTTTTGGTTTTTATATTATTACACAAATCTTCCCAGAATATGATAATTTTCAACCCGTATCTCACAATAATCTTCCTTTTAAAAGTGGAGATGGGGGCTGGAGAGACAGCTCAGTGGTTAGGTGTTTCCCTGCAGTGCCTAATGACCTGGGTTAGATTCCCCAGTACCCACATAAAGCCAGATGCACAAAGTGATGCATGAATCTGGAGTTTGTTTGCAGTGGCTAGAGGTCCCTGGTGCACCCATTCTCTTTCTCTGTCTCTCTCTCTCTCTCTCTCTCTCTCTCTCTCTCTCTGCACAAAAATAAATGAAATAAAATTGGAGGTGCATATTTTGAACAAACACTCTAAACTGCCTTAAGGAAGCTCAGTGTGATCAAAGAGAACAGAGATGCACATCTAAGCTATCTGGAAGACTTCCCTGTAAGACAGTGGGGCACAAGTCACATTTGAGAGAGTAGAGGAACAAAGATACCGAAAAAGAGGCTCCAGCGTGGCTCCTCGGCCCAGCCAAACTACCAGTGCCAAAGCCAGGATGGACAGAAGAGTGATCACTTACCAGGATGACAGCAAATGACCTCTGTGAACTTCAGTGCCACTATGCCGCAGAGCAGCCAGCAGTTGGGAGGAGACACGGCATGGCCATGCCGCAGAAGCCCTTCAGCCTGGACCAACCTTCCCAGTGTGGGACCGAGACGCTCAACATAGCAGTCCAGGATGATTTCTCCCACCCGCTCCTCAGCAGCATCTTACTAGAATCTTCTCCAGAGTGTAATCCCACGGTTTCCTTGTGACAGCACAGAGCCAACTTCCAGATGGCCAGGGGAGCCACAGAACAACCTTAGTGACCTTCCAACTCCAAGGTCTGATCCCTAGCATGCCGCAGCTCCAGGGCCACCGCTACCTCTTGAGGGCCCAGCTGCAAATGCTAGGTAGGCTATAGCCACCCCAACACAGGTTTCCACAGGTCACCTTCACGAAGAAGGGACTCAAGGGGTCCAGAGAAGAGGACATTGTCCTGTGAAAACCAGACGCAGCGTCAGCCCTAGCTTGGAGTATGAGGGTAGCAAGGGCTAGAAAACCTGAGCTGACCTCTGCTATCAGAAGACAGTTACTCTCCCTCCCCCTATCCCTGCATCCCAACCTGCAGAACTGCAGGAGAGCCAGCATCTCCAGCGAGCACACTAAGCCACTTGGGATGGCAACACTTCCGTATCCTCCAGCCCATAGAGAGCCCTGCTGGCGGAAGGTTTTATCTCATGCTCACATTCGGTTGGATTGCATCTGGCTAGGGGCAGGGCAGCTCAGGCTGGAGAACTGATAAGTTTCCTGGAGAACTCTTTCTCACCTGAACAACGCCACACAGACTTAATGAACTGTGTCCAGGAAGGAAGAAAGGACGCTTGCCAATATGTTTATGACCAGCTACCTCACCCACAACCGTTGTAATTTCTATCTTGTTTTGTTATTTTTTATAAATATTTTTAAATTTTGTTTTATTTAATAATTTGAGAGCAACAGAGAGAGAGAGAGACAGACAGACAGAATGGACTCACCAAGGCCTCAGCCACCGCAAACAAACTCCAGATGCATGCACCACCTTGTACATTTGGCTTAAGTGGGTACTGGGGAGTCGAGCCTTGAACCGGGGTCCTTAAGCTTCACAGGCAAGTGCTTAGCCGCTAAGCCATCTCTCCAGCCCTTGTTTTGTTATTTTTATATGAATTTATTCTTTTTCCTTTCTTCTTTCTTCCTTTCTCACTTCTTGTTTCCTCTTTTGCTTCTGTAATTCCTTTGCTCTTTTCTTTTCTTTTTTTTTTTTCTTTTGGTTTTTCAAAGTAGGTTTTCACTGTAGCCCAGGCTGCCCCGGAATTCACTATGTAGTCTCAGGGTGGCCTCGAACTCACAGTGATCCTCCTGCCTCTGCCTCCAAAGTGCTGGGATTAAAGACATGCGCCACCATGCCCAGCCCTTTGCTCTTTTCTAAATGATGTTTCCTATATTCTGTTTCTTATTTACAGATAATAATACTCTAGTCTAGATACTTCAATTGCATATTAGTATTAGTCATTAATACCTGACATTGTATACATTAATTGTTAAGCTACTGTATTAAAACCTCTACCCCATCAAAAAGACCTTTGTAATTATCCCTCACTCCTCTACATTCACAAAAATCTGCATCTCAACAGTTCTGTAGCTGCATTTGTTCCATCCTTCCTGATGTGCCTCAAACCCTATATTTCTCTCCCTATCCAACTTCATCTTCCCTCCTCTCCATCTATTCTTCCCTCACTTTATTGCTCAAATATTGGTACCCTTTGCTCTTATAAAATTCACATGCCAGTGGTTCTCTAATCAATACCCCAGTGAGTCTGCAAACTACAGAACAGAACAGTAATAATAATAATAAAAAAAAAAAGGTTATCCTGTATCTTGAAAAAAACAGAACTATCCACAAATCTGCTGGGTTCTACACTGGGCCTACTGTCCTCCTTCCCCAAACCCGAAAGAAACACACTTGTTAGTGAAATTAAAAAGAACTTATACAAGGCAAAAGAAATAACCAACCACAGCTGGCATTAGCGAAAGTAAAACCAGAGGAAAAACGTCCATCTTCACAAAAACACCAAAACACACTCTTGAGCTCTCAGCTTCTCTTTCATGGGAGCTACAAACAATGAGATAGTTGAAATTTCTGGGATAGAGTTTGGGGCTCTGTTTCTCCAGACAATTAACAACCATGTAGACACCTCAGATAAGCAGATAGGTGATCTAAAAATTATATCCAAAACCTTAACAAAACAGTCTCTATGTGAATGAAACTGAGTAAATTGGATGAAAATATAAACATGGAGGAGAAAGTCAGCAAGGAAATTGAAACAGCTAAAAAAAAAAAAAGAAAGAAATCATGGAAATGAAAGCAATGATCAAATAAAAACCATACAGAGAGGGGCTAGGGAGATGCTCAGTGGTCAAAGGCTTGCAAAGCCTGACAACCTGGGTTTGATTTCCCAGCACCCACATAGAGCCAGAGGCAAACACACACACACAGTCATTTTTGTTTTGTAAAAATACATTTAACAAATGTTTTGGAAACTACTGTTGTCCAATATGAAAGAAACAGCATAGGGATTAAAATTTTCGAGGTAACAATTAGGAAACTTCAAATGTTAAAAGGTTGCATTGTGACTACTTACATGTTTGAGAGAGATGGACAAATTTCTACATGACATAACTTCCATAAATAATACCAGACTAATGGAAAGTCCTAAAGGTGTAGTGATGCCATCACAAAATTGAATCACTAGAACAGAAGTAAAAATGTTAAAAGGAAAGAAAATAGTAGAAATAGATGAAGATAAAGAGAAACAATGTTTAGAAAAATATATTTGACAGAAAAAAAATGGAAAGTGTCTTCGTACCTCTGTCTCCTTCTCAAGGCTCGGTGCTCTGGAACCCTTTCTCAGGGCAGACTGCGTCCCACAGACAAGGAAGCATCTTGGAAAAGCTGCCTAAGCGCACTGTTGAGTAAATCAGGGACACGGTGACAGGACTTTTCTTCCCAGTGGACGTGGGCATCTTGGTACCTGTGGCATCATCGACTTGCCTCACTGTGCATCACTTCTGTGCACCCAGAGGGACGATGAGTCCCTGCCAGATGTGACATGCCCTCCTGGAAAACTTAGTAAGTGAAGTGAGAGTGCAGACTCTGTCTCTGTTTGAGGATTTATTTTCCCAAGGAGCAAGTTAAACTTCAGGATCTGGGAGGTCATTTAAAGTTTCTCTGCAGCTGGTGGAAATTACCGCAGCCCCTGAAACAAACCTGAGTACTGAGCAGGACTCCAGAGAACACGCCCTCTGCTGGCTGTAGACACAATTGCTTCCCTGCCCTTACAGCACGTTTTCAAATTTCCTTTTTTCCCCCAATTATAAAGCCCAATAGTAGGACAAATATTCATTTAATATCAGTTAACTTCCATGTTTTTTAAAATATTTTATTTATTTATTTGAAAGAGAGAGAGGGGGGAGGGATGGCGGTGTCAGAGTCCTCTAGCTACTGCAAACAACTCCAGACACATGTGCCACCTTCTGCATCTGGCTTTATGTGGGTACTGGGAATCAAACCCTGGTCCATAGGCTTTGCAGGCAAGTGCCTTAAAGGCTAAGCCCAGACCATGAGTTTTATTTTGACCCTACAGAACAGGGATCAGTCATGGTTGTAACACACTTTGTTTGTTATAAACTCTTATTTTAAAATGGCATGCCACAATAATAATATAAGGGTTGCTCTAAAAATTGTGCTGTTAGGTATTCCTGCTCAACATATTTTGCAATCCTAAAACAAAAATAAAAAGAATGTACAATTATATACCATCTAGGTTAATGAATAAAATATTGCAAGTAACTCTGAAAACTTAAAATGGGTGTTTCCATGATTAATTATACTTAATAAAATTAACATTCTTTCCTTCTCTCTCTTGTTAAACATCCCTACATATTTTATATATTCTTTACTTTATGTATAAGGCCTATAAAGTTCTTAGTTATAAAATCATGCATCTAGAGGTTAAATATTTTTACTTCATGTACATAGCACCATATCATACAAATTCTTACGTAATTTGTTTTATCTTGCAACATTAAAAAAGTTGTAGATGTAAGGAAACTGATTTTGAAGTTTTAGCTAATTCATTTTTTCCTACTGCATTGTTTCATTTTATGAATATACCAGAAGCTTTCTTTCATTATTTAGTTGGTCAAAGATCTCACAATTTCACAATGTGAAATATTTTCAACATATGTATCTGATTGGTGGAAGATGAAAATTTTCATTGAGATCCAAAATAGGGGAAATTATATTATTCACATTTGTCTATTTTTTGGTGTGTGTATGCTGTGTGTGTATGTGACATGTGTGTATAATGTATGTGTATGCTGTGTGTGTATATGCTGTGTGTGTATGATGTGTGCGTACGACATGTGTGTATGATGTATGTGTGTGTCTGATGTGTGTGTATGCTGCATATGTTATGTGTGTTTGATATGTTTGTATATGCTGTGTGTATATGATGTGTGTGAATGATGTATGTATGTGTCTGATGTGTGTGTGCTGTGTGTGTATGGTGTGTGTATGATTCATGTGTGTGTATGTCATGTGGTAGAATAACTAAGATAGAATCATACCATCAGCAAAGAGATAATGTGACTTTTTTCTACTATATTGTTTTCATTTTTATTTTTCCTTAAAGTTTTGACTCTAAAATACTATATTGAATAAGAGTGGATACCCTCTCCTCATTCATTAGCATTGGAAAAAAAACCTATCAATTTTATCCCTAGTCAATACAGTGGTGGCTATGTGTTTGTTGTATGTATTCTTTAGTATGTTGAGCTTTGATCCTTCTCCTTTTTTTTCTTCTTTTCTTTTTTTGAGGTACAGTCTTGTTCTAGCTCAGGCTGATATGGAATTCATTATGTAGTGTCAGGGTTGCCTTGAACTCATGGCAGTCCTCCTACCTCTGCCTCTCAAGTACTGGGAGTAAAGGGGTACACCACCACACCTGGCTTAACTTTGATTGTTCCCTAAGTCAACTTCTCAGGGATGTTAAATTGTATAACAGGCATATTCTGTTTCTGTTGACATGATTTTGTGACTTTTGTCCTTCATTTTATTTATATGCTACTACCTTTTTGAGTTACAGATATGGAGACAAGTTGGCATTCCTGGAATGAAACCTCATTTGCCACAGTTTGGTTGTGGGTTGATCTCTGCCTTTCCTCCTCTTTTGAAGAAGATATTTTGTTAACTTTTTAAATATTTTATTTGTTTGCAAGAAGAGAGATAGAGAACAAGAGTGAGAGAGAGAAAGAGACAGAGAGAGAAAGAGAGAGTGTGTGAGTATGGGCAGGCCAGGACCTCTAGCCACTGCAAACGAACTCCAGATGCATGCAACTCTTTGTGCATCTGGCTTTACTTGGGTACTGACTGGGGACCCGAACCCAGATCATTAGGCTTTGCAGGCAAGTGGCTTATCTGCTGAGCCATCTCTCCAGCCCTTGTTTACTTTTTATTTTTAAAAAATATTTTATATATTTATTTGAGAGAAGCAGATAGAGAATGGGCATGCCAGGGCCTCCAACCACTGCAAAGGAACTCCAGATGCATGCACCACCTCATGCATCTGGCTTATCTGGGTACTGAGGAATCAAACCTGGCTCCTTAGGTTTTGTAGGCAAACACCTTAACAGTTAATCCATCTCTCCAGCCCTTGTTTAGTTTTTTATATGATCTCTTTGACGCGTTCTTCAATTTGACTTGCAAGTATTTTGTTAATAATTTTTATCTCATCAGGGCTATTTTTAGTCTATAGTTTTATTTTTAATTTATTTTTATTTATTTGCAAAGAGAAAGAGAAAGAATAGATTGCCAGGGCCTCTTGCCACTGCAAACAAACTCCAGATACATGCACCACTTTGTCCAGCCCCTATAGTTTTATTTGTGTTGTGTGCCTGTCTGGTTTTCCTATTATTATAATACTGGCTTTGTAGAAGGAGTTGAGGATTCTGTCTTGATCTATTTCATAGAATAACTAGGGAAGCAGTTTCAGCACTTCCACAAACGTTTGATAGAATTCTGTAGTGGGCTGGGTGTTGAGCACACGCCTTTAATCCCAGCACTTAGGAGGCAGAGGTCGTTGAGCTTGACATCGTGAATTCCAGGTCAGCCTGGGCTTAGAGTGAGACTCTACCTTGAAAAATCAAAAAAGAAAAGAAAAAGAAAAAAAGAATTCTGGAGGAACCTGGCCTGTCTTACTGTCTTAACCTGGTCTCCTAGACTCTTTTTTTTTTTTTTTTTTTTTTTGATTGGAGGATTTTAATTACTGCTTCAATCTCATTGCTTGTTATAGATACATTTAGATTATTTATCTCATCTCAGTTTAACTTTGGTAAGTCATTTGCATCAAGAAATTCAGCTGGGCATGGTGGCACATGCCTTTAATCCCAGCACTTGGGAGGCAGAGGTAGGAGGATTGCCAAGAGTTCGAGGCCATCCTGAGACTACATATTGAATTCCAGGTCAGCCTGAGCTAGAGTGAAACCCTACCTGGAAAGACAAAAAAAGAAAGAAACAAAGAACAAAGGAAGGAAGGAAGGGAGGGAGGGAGGGAGGGAGGGAGGGGGGAGGGAAAGAAACACAGAAACAAAGAAACAAAGAAAGAAATTCACCCAGGGGGCTTAGTGGTTAAGGCACTTGCCTGCGAAGCCTAAAGACCCAGGTTCAATTCTCCAGGTCCCACATAAGCCAGATGCACCAGGTGGTGCATGTGTCTGGAGTTTGTTTGTAGTAGCTAGAGACCCCAGTGTGCCAATTCTCTCTCTCTCTCTCTCCCTCCCTCCTCTCTCTCTCTCTCTCCTCTCTCCTCTCCTCTCCCTCTCCCTCTCCCTCCCTCTCCCTCTCTCTCTCTCTTTTCCCTCTCTCCATCTCAAATAAATAAATAAATAAAAGTAATAATTTTTAAAAAGAAAATCGTCCAGGGGCAGATGCACAAAGTGGCACATGCATCTGGAGTTTATTTGCAGTGGCAAGAGGTCCTGGTACACCCATTTATTCTCTCTTTCAAATAAATACAACATTTAAAAAATATTTATACTTTCCAGTTTGTTGGGATGTAAGTTTTTTCTCATTTATTTGAGAGTGCAAGAAAGAGGCAGAGAGAGAGAGAGAGAGAGAGAGAGAGAGAGAGAGAGAAATGGTGTGCCAGGGCCTCTAGCCACTGTAAGTGAATGATCTCCAGAAGCATGTGTCACCTTGTGCATCTGGCTTCACGTGGGCACTGGGGCATGGAACCTGGGTTCTTAGGCATCACAGGCAAGTTCCTTAGCCACTGAGGCCTCTCTCCAGCCCAAAGGTAAGTTTTTGAGGTGTGAGCTTATGATTAAGTCAGTTGCGTTCGTCTTTGCTGCCATGTCTTCTTTTTCATCTCTAATATTTCTGACTAGGGTAGCCTCTCGTTCCTGTACTGAGGAACCAAACCTGGGTCCTTAGGCTTTGCAGGCAAGTTCCTTAACTATTCAGCCATCTCTCCAGACCCTAGTGTAAGTTTTTTTTAAATATTTTATTTTATTCGCTAATTTATTTGACAGAGAAAGAGGGAAAGAGAGAGAGAGAGAATGAATTGGCATGTCAGGGCCTCCAGCCACTGCAAACAAACTCCAGATGCATGTGCCACATTGTGCATATGGCTAACGTGGGTCCTGGGGAATTGAACCTGGGTCCTTTGGCTTTGCAGGCAAATGCCTTAACCGCCAAGCCATCTCTCCAGCCCTAGTGTAAGTCTTTTGATTGGGGGCTGAGACTATTAATAAGAATTATTGGGAGCTGGGCGTGGTGGCGCACGCCTTTAATCCCAGCACTCAGGAGGCAGAGGCAGGAGGATTGCCATCAGTTTGAGGCCACCCTGAGACTACATAGTGAATTCCAGGTCAGCCTGAGCTAGAGTGAAATCCTACCTCAAAAAAACAAACAAAAACAAAAATTATTGGGAGTGGAGAGATGGCTCAGTGGTGAAAGGTGCTTGCATGCAAAGCCTGACTGCCCAGTACACCTGTGTTTGATGCATATATTGCAATGTAATTCCTCAGTACCCACCTAAAGCTAGATGTACAGAGTGGTGCATGAGTGACTATGGAGTTTGTCTGCAGTGGCTAGGGGCCATGGCATGCCCATTCTCTCTCTCTCTTTCTCTCTCTCTCTCCCTCTTTTTCTCTCTCATAAATAAATAAACATTTTTTTAAAAAAAGAATTATTGAAAACGGTAGGTCAATCCGTCCTGTTCTTTGCCGAGTTTGCTATTTTTCCTTTAGCGAGTGTTCTAGCATTGATTACCACTTTGGCCTCCTGTAGCTTCTTCCACGTGCTTATTCTCTCCTCAGTGGCTTTCAGTGTTTCCACTGGAAAATTGGCCATTATTCCGATGGGCCTCCTTTTGAATGTGACCAGATGCTTCTATCTTGAAGCTTTCAGTACCTTTTCTTTGTTCTGTGTGTTGACTGTCTTGAGTATAATGTGATGTGGGGAATTTCTTTAGTGGCCTTGTCTATTTGGTCTTGTGCATGCCTCTTACGTCTAGGTGGGTATCTCTCTCTGTACATTAGGGAAACTTTCTCTTATAATTCTTTTATGAGAAAGAGAGAGAATCAGCATTCCAGGGCCTCCAGCCACTGTAATCGAACTCCAGATACGTGCTCCACCTTGTGCACATGTATGGCCTTGCACATGCATCACCTTGTGTGTCTGGCTTACATAGATCTGGTGAGAGATCAAACCTGGGTCCTTACACTTTGCAGGCAAGCACTTTAACCACTATGCCATCTCTCCAGCCCTCTATTAGAATTTTTTAAATACATTTTCTATGTCATTGGTATTAAGTTCTTCATTTCATGACATTGAATCTTTTCAAGGTTTCCTACATTTCTCTCATCTTGTTTATATTTTCTGACCTTCTCATTGGTTTTGACTAGTGCAATTCCTCTTCTCTGTCTTCCAGGCCTGGTGTGCTGGCTCCCACTGCATCCATTCTGTTGCTGAGGCTTCCCATGGAACTTTTCTATTTGAAATATTGTATTTTTCATTCCCAGCTTTATTTCACTTTGGTTTTTCTTCAGGATTTCTCTTTATCAGGTTCTATTATCATATCCTGTTTAGACTTCCTCATTGCATGTAGCTGTTTGTGTCTTCTTTCAATTTATTCAGGATTTCACTCATGCATTTATCTGTGTCTTCTTTGAGTTCCTTGTACATGTGCATCATTACACTTTTGAGCTTCTTGTCTGGAAAACCCTCTAGGTAGGTCTCACGAGGATCCTCTGCTATGGGACGGGTGTTTCTTGGGGAGATCCATTGGCTTTTTGGTATCATGTGAGACCTATTATCTGGAGATCATGTGTTGCTCAGGTCCTTCTCATACACTTGTGTTAAGTGAGTACTTGGAGCAGTGCTTGGTGTTTCTTTGTGTTCACTGCTCTTTGCTCTGTTTTGTGATGCTTGGAGTTCACTTTGGGATTACTTCACACTGCTTCCTGAACAGGGTAGGTAAGGTGGTCCCAATTCAGTTGATGTTGTTCTCTGTCAAGTCCCTCCCCAAATGGGAGATTGCTGTTGACCCTCATGCTGTGGGGGTGGAGAGGAGGGATGCTTAAGGCAATTGAAATTCAGCACAAATCTTAGCCCTAATGGTCAGTCATCTGCACCCATGTGGTGGAGTTAAGAATTCCCGAGGAGATTCCAAGAGCTGGAACTGAACACTGGACCCAATCTCAATGTCGCATTGTGAGTGCCCTGTCAGGGTGAAGGGAAGAGGATTTTCACAGATCCCAATCAAGTCTGGACCACAGTGACAGGTAGGGAGGGTGCTTGTTGCTGGAGAAGGGGCACAGACAGGCTTCGCGCCTTCCCAGCCTGTCTGCCCCATGTCACACTGGAGGGTGGGTGTGGGTGGAGGAATGGAGAGGGTATACTGTTTCCCAACCTATAGGTTCCTTCTTTTCACAATGACAAGTGAGACAAGGTTTGTGCCCTGGATTCTCACTCTGCTGTTGCTCTTTGCTGGGCTCACTGGGAGTTTCCAGGAAAATCTACTGTCTCCACTTCCAGTCTTGCAGTCAGCACTAGGGTGCTGGAATTACAGAAACCTGCCATGCCTTCTGGATTTTTATGTGAGCCATCTCCCCAGTCTGGTGTGTGCTCTGTTTAACATGTTATTTAAATCAGTTTGTAATTATTTTATTAAGGATTTTTTACATCTAAATTCATCAAGGAAATTGGTCTGTGGTTTTCGATTTTCATTTTGCCTTATCTGGTTTGGGTAAAGGCCAATGCTGGATTTGTAGCATGGGCTGGGAAGCATTTCCTTGCTGTCTGTGTTTTGAAGAGCATGGGTGTTACTTCTTGAAGAGTCAGGTAGACTGCAGTAGTGAATCCATCCAGTTGTAGAAATTTGTCGGAGGGATTTTATTTACTTCTTAAATTCAGTTACTTGCTATTAATATGTTCAGGTTCTTTATGCTCTCTTGGTTCAGGGTATGTATGTATGTATGTATGTATGTATGTATGTATGTATGTATGTATGTATTTATGAGAGAGAGAGGCAGATAGAGAGAACGGGCGCGCCAGGGCCTTTCAGCTGCCGTGAACGAACTCCAGACGCATGCGCCCCCTTATGGGCATACTTGCCATTGCATGCTTGCGTCACTGTTGCACCTGGCTATATGTGGGATCTGGAGGATTCCAACAGGAGATTTTAGGCTTTGCAGGCAAGCGCCTTAACCACTAAGCAATCTCTCCAGCCTGGGTTCAGTTTTAGTAATCCATATATGGCCAAAAATTAATCAGTTTATTTCAGATATTTTCAAATTAGTCTGATACTCTTGATTTCAGTTGTATCTGATATAACCTCTTTTTGATCTCTAATTCATTAATTTGAATCTACTCTATTTTAATAGTGTTTTAGTCAGGTTCACGTTTCTGACAGAAAACACCTGAAGAAGAGCAGGTTGTGGAAGAAAACGGTTTATCTTGGCTTACAGACTCAATGGGTAGCATCATGATGTCAGGGGGGAAACGATGGCATGAGCAGATGGTGGATATTAGCTCCTGGACAACATTAGGTGGACAACAGCAGCAGTACAATGGGCCAAACACTGGCAAGGGGAAGCTGGGTATAATACCCATAAGCCCGCCCCCAACAATACACTGCCTCCAGAAGGCTTCAATTCCCAAATTGCCATCAGCTGGGTACCTAAACATTCAGAACACAAGTTTTGGGGGACACCTGAATCAAACCACCACAATTAGTTTAACTAAGAAGGGGTTTAAAAGTTTTGTTTTTAATACTTACAATTATAGTACCTATCTTTTTCAGTAGTCATGTGTTTTGTTCTTTTAGTCTTCATCTTGTTAATTTCAAGTATGATTTTTATTATTTATGCTCTTCTACTTACTGACTTTGGGTTTGTGTTGTTTATATTTTTATAAGACCTTGAGATGGGTTTTTATTTTAGATATCTGTGATTTTTTTATATGTTTGCACACAATTGGTTTTTTCACATTATTCCCAAAATTCCCAATAAATTTACCATTCATTAAATGTTCACATTTTTTTCTGGTTTATAAATTTGGTTTTTTATTTGTTTTAATTTTTATTTATTTGAGACAGAGAAAGAGTGTGAGAAAGATAGAGAATAGGCATGGGCATGCTAGGGCCTCTAGCTGCTACAAACAAACTCCAGACACATGTGACACCTTGTGCATCTGGCTTACATGGGTCCTGGGGAATCGAAATTGGGTCCTTTGGCTTTGCAGACAAGTGCCTTAACCACTAAAATAATCTCTCCAGCCCATATTTTTTTTTAAAAAAAAAAGAGGTTTGTATTTTTTTTCGGGGGGGAGGTTTCAAGGTAGGGTCTCACTCTAGCCCAGGCTAACCTGGAATTCACTATGGAGTCTCAGGGTGGCCTCGAACTCATGGCAATCCTCCTACCTCTGCCTCCCGAGTGCTAGGATTAAAGGTGTGTGCCACCACGCCCGGCTTAGGTTTGTATTTTTTTATAAGAGAGAGAGAGAAAGAGAGAATTGGTATGCCAGGGCTTCCAGCCACTGGCATCAAACTCCAGACATGTGTGCCACCTGGTGGGCATGTGTGACCTTGCAAGCTTGAGTCACCTTGTGCATCTGGCTTATGTGGGACCTAGAGAGTAGAACATGGGTCCTTAAGCTTCACAGGCAAGCACCTTAACTGCTAAGCCATCTCTCTAGCCCTGTAATTTTTTTTTATTCAGGTAGAAAGTTGTATGGATAAATCATATGTTAGTACCATCATTTCCTTGCTCTCTGCCCCATTTTGCTTAGGGCCTCTTCTCAGTGTGATTGCAGGCACCCCCTAGGTTTGTGGGTTATGTGATGATGCTCACAATTTTTAAAAATCTCTGTGTATTTTTGTAACTTTGGTAGTTCATCTCACTATTCATTTCTAGTTTCATACCATTATGAGCTAATAAAACATCTGCATTTTAAAAATATTTGCTAAGGCATTCTTCATGGGTTAAAAATTGATGTATTTTGGAGAACCTTCAATATACTCCTTAGAAGTCTGTGTGCTCTATACCTGGTAGACAGCATAATGTAGACATTTGTCAGGTCCATGTAATCTACACTGTACTTTAAGTGTCATGTTTAATTGTTGATTTTTGTCTGATCTGCTGGTGAGAGTTGTGTAGTGAAGCCATCCAATGTTACTATATTGTGAATGTTCTGTTCCATTTTTCTGCAGTGTCTGTTTTATGAAATTTGATGCACAGATGTTCAGTGAATATATATTTACAATATCTTTTGGTATATTATTCCCTTTTTAATTGTCATGACAATTTTTGTCTCTGATGAATTATTTGTGAGGTTGTAGGGAAGGAAGGGGAGAAAGAGGGAAACAGAGGGGTTGGGAGGATGTGAAGAAGGGCCTCTGCTCTTGTCTCTGCACATGAATTCTAGTTGCATGCATCACTTTGTGTATCTTGCTTTATGTGTGTACTGGAGAATTAAACCCAGGCCAGCAGGTTGAATGATTTTTAGATTTAAGTCTGCTGTGTCAGATATGAGTACTGCTTCTTCCCTCTGGCTTGCCATTTTGCTTTCTTTTCCTTTCTTTCCTGTCCTTCCCTTCCCTTCCCTTCCCTTTCCTTTTCTCCAATGTCTTGATAATAAGATGTGTTTCCTGCAGACAAGAAACGTGGGTGCTTTATAATCCAGTCAGCCAATATTCATCTTTTCACTAGCTGAGACCATTTATATTCAGGATTGAGATTTATGTATTAATTCCTATCATTGTGTATGTGTGGTGGCGGTAGTGGTGGTGGTGTTGAGAATATTCTGTGTTCTTTTATCTAATTCTCCCTTATCTGAGAGTTTTGTCATTTACTGAATTAGTAATCCTTTTATTAGCATTTTCTATTCTTCTCATATTTATTTTCTTGATTTTTCAATATATTTTTTTGTTCCTATTCTCTTATAGATGCCTTTGAGTATCTTCTGCAATTCTCCTTTAGTGGTCATGTATTGCTTTCAAGTATGCACATCTTAGAAGTTTATTTTTCCTTCAACCCTGAAGTATCACTTTGCTTGACACAGTACTCTGGATGGGCAGTGTTTTATTTTGGGAGCTTGAAATGCATCATTTCATGCCCTCCTGGTCTTTAGATCTTTTTCTGTGAGATGTTATTTTTTTTGGGGGGGGGGCGAGGCAAGTATAGATGACTGGATAGAATGATGAGGAAATTCCATGAATTTGGCTCCATACTGAGTTTTTCTCAGGTCCATGAAACAAACAAAATGTAAGGGAGTTGCTTAAGAAACAAACTAATACAAAGCAACTGTTGTAGACAGTTCCAATGTTGCTGGGATGAATCCAACCAAACACAGTTTTATGGGAGGAAGGGAATTTATTTCAAGCCTACAGATCCAAGGGAAGTCCCATCAATGGTGGGAGAAGCTGGCAGCTCCCTTTCATAAATCCAAGCACAGAGAGAAACCACCACCAACGAGCAAACACCAACAAACAACAGGCAGGAATCCTGTCAAAGCTCACACTTGTTCTCTTACACATTTTTGGCTTGAATCAGATCGTCCCACACACACCTTATGGCTGGATCCCAGGATATACTCCCCCAACCCCATTGACACTTCCTCCAGCCAGGTGGCTTACAAGCTTGATAAAACACCTGAGTATGGGGGGCAGGGCCATACAGTCATATTCAAACCAACAAAGAAACAGCCAGCAGAATGATGATGTGGATGGCTCTGTTTTTAGAAGATGGAACAAGAAGCTGGAGTTGAGAACTTGATGTAGTCTCCATTGCTGTCTGCAGAGGAAATTCACATGCTCCACAGAAGCTGTTGCACATCATGCAGAGCACAAATAGGAAGTCTGTAATGAATGTCACACTTACAGTGACACCGTGGGGTTTGGTATTGATTCTGGATACTTCATATGGTTTGAATCTCCAGCAAGCACAGCAGCCAAGTTGCTCTTGGCTCTGACAGCTTAAATGATGTACTAATTGGGGCTGGAGAAATGGCTTAGCAGTTAAGGCACTTGCCTGCAAAACCACAGGATCCAGGTTCAACTCTCCAGGACCCACATAAGCCAGATGCACAAGGTGGTGCATGCATCTGGAGTTCGTTTGCAGTGGCTGGAGGCCCCAGTGTGCCCATTCTCCCTCTCTGCCTCTTTCTCTCAAATAAATAAGTAAATAAGTAATGTGCTTATTGATAAACATACTGAAGATTCAGAAGAAACAAGGGAAATGTGAGAAGAGAGTTTAGAGTTCAGCCATATGCACTTAAAATTATTAATGGCACTGATACTGAAAGCTAGAAACACACTCAGAGGGGCTGGAGAGATTGATCAGTGGTTAAGGCACTTGCCAGCAAAGCCTAATGACCCAGGTTCAATTCCCCAGTATCCACATACAGCCAAGTGCACAAAGTGGCACATGTATCTGGAGTCTGTTTGCAGCAGCTACAGTCCCTGGTGCACCCATTTTCTATCTTTCCCTCTCTCCCTCCCTCCTTTCCCTTCTCTCCCTCTGCTTGCAAATAAATATTTTTTTAAAAAGAAATGCACTCAGTAGATAGACAAAACACATGGAAAGACTCCTGTACCACTGTATGAGAGAGAGAGATAATGGGCAGGCCAGGGCCTCCAGCCACTGCAAACGAACTCAGGACACATGCACCACCTTGTGCATCTGGCTTACAAGGGTCTTGGGGAATCGAACCTGGGTCCTTTGGCTTTGCAGGCAAGTGCCTTAACCGCTAAGCCATCTCCTCAGCCCCGTCTCTCCGTTTGACGGCAGTGATTGCCTGGCATCATCCAGAGCATGATGGTCAAAACATTGATAGGGATCAAGTGTGTAAAAAAAATCACTTCAGTGAGCTTCTTCAGAAGGTGCATTATTTTCATGTCCATTCAAACTGATCTTTGCAACTCAAAGATAATCTCTTTTGAAGTGATTTATCTTGATGGTAGGTAGTGTTAAGTCTTCATTCCTAATGATTTGTAATAGTATTGTTATTTTGTGACCTGTAAAGGAAAAGGGCCTTGAAATCAATGTACAGGCATATTTTGGTACATATCATAAAACTGAAATTCTGAAATAAAATGGTGATGGTTGCTGGGAGTGGTGGTGTATGTTTTTAATCCCAGCACTTGGGAAGCAGAGGTAGGAGGATCACCGTGAGTTCAAGGTCAGCCTGAGACTACAAGGTGAATTTCAGGTCAGCTTGGGCTACAGTGAGACCCTACCTTGATGAAAAAAAAAAAAAGTGATGGTTATCATACAAAAAAGGGTCAACATCATTGGAACATTCCAATGAGGGGAAACACATTAAACATGCAGTTACCAGATGTGGTGGTCTGGAGGTTGGTGGAGGCAGGAGGATCAGAAGTTCAAGGCCATGTTCTATGACAGCTTGAGATCAACCTGGGCTCCATGGGACTTGCCACTCAAATTAAAATACACTGATTCAGGGCTGGAGAGGTGGCTTAGCGGTTAAGCGCTTGCCTGTGAAGCCTAAGGACCCCGGTTCGAGGCTCGATTCCCCAAGTCCCACGTTAGCCAGATGCACAAGGGGGCGCACGTGTCTGGAGTTCGTTTGCAGTGGCTGGAGGCCCTGGCGCGCCCATTCTCTCTCCCTCTCTCTATCTGCCTCTTTCTCTCTCTGTCGCTCTCAAATAAATAAAATAAACAAAAAATATTTTAAAAATACACTGATTCATCAAGCTTGGTGGTGCAGGCAGGCCTGGAGTCCTAGCTACTCAAGGGCTGAGGTTGGAGTATTAAAAAAAAAAAAAAAAAAACGCCTGAGCAATTTTGTGCTGAAAGTTCTGGATTCGACCCTCAAATCAGTAGCTGTACCACTGAAGAAAATGTCTCCTGTGCCCCCAGTAATCATTAACAGCCAATAACTCCACAGGGAGGGATGGGGGCCTCACATCCTCCTTCACCACCCACGATTACATGCTGACAGGCCCAATATTGTGTAGGTAGTGACAGTTTCTGTGAAGTCATGAACTCAACAGCCACATGGTGTCCAGGACATTGCTGTGCAGCACTCTTCCCACCGCCTGGCTCTTGCATTCTTTCTTCCCCTTCTTCTGCAAAGTTACCTGAGCCGTGGAGTGGGCAATAAAGATATCTGTTAGTGCTGAGTACTCCACAGTCACTTATTCCCAGCATTTTGATGAGTTTTAAGTCTTCCCAGTACTCACTGCCAACTGCAAAGAGAAGCTTCTCTGACCAAAGCTGAGAGCAATACTAATCTGTGGGGATAGACATAAGTATCTAGAGAGCAGGTTGATGGGAGAAACATATCCCTTTAGCAACAATAACAGAAGTAGCTTCCTTACTAGGGAATATGACATCCCTTGCAATAAGCTTTTGACTAGGCTTTTAGACCACAGGCATGTATATCTGCCTGTGGAATGAGCCTCAGAAATAGTAAAATATTTTCCATTTTCATTTTCCTGACCTTTTCTGACCTTCTTTATGAGAGAGAGAATTGCATGCTAGGGCCTCAGCCTCTGCAATCAAACTCCAGATACTTGTGCCACCTTGTGCTTGCCTCACCTTTGTGTGTCTGGCTTACGTGGGATCTGGAGAGTGGAACATGGGTCCTTGGGCTTCACAGGCAAGTGCCTTAACTGCTAAGTCACTTCTCCAGTACTTACCTGATATTTTCATAATTTCATTTATGTTTACAGCTGAATAGAACTGCCATTACGTGTTTGTTTTATATCTTTATTATCCATTCTTCAGTTGATGGGCATCTGGGCTGATTCCATTTCCTAGCTAGAGCAGTAATAAACATGTGTCAGCAAGTATCTCTAAAGTGTACGGTCCTTTGGCTATATGCCCAGGAGTGGGATAGCTGGGTCATATGGTAATTCTATTTTTAGCTTTTTGAGAAACTGCCATACCGATTTCTGTAATGGCGACACCAGCTTTTACTCTCACCAACAGTGAACAAGGGCTCCTCTTTCCCCACACCCTTGCTAACAACTGCTGTTGTTTAATTTCTTAATTATAGCCATTAGGATCAGAGTGAGATATAATCTCAAAGTACTTTTAATTTGCATTTAAGTTTTTCCTCAGTTTCATTCATGCCAGGGTGAGGTGGCATCAGTTCTCTCTAAGCCTCAGTTTCTAACTGAAACTGTCTACAAGAAGCTAGCTTCCTCCTATTTCTCCTTCAGTTGGAATATATTTTGTTTTGTAGTGTTTAAGCGGGTGCTGAGCCTGGAGCTGTGAAGGGTTAAGTTGTGCAAGAGGGCTGCCATTCTCTTTCATAGCATCCCTGTTTGCATACCATGAGCCACACCTTGGCTTTGTAGCCTGTGGGACAAGCAGGTTCTCACTTGTTCCTGAGACTCCCCAGTTTGTGCATCTTGGAGTGACTAATATCCAAACCAAGGGGTGTTTCCTGAGACACTGTAGAGTGGGGAAGCAAATACGGTTCCAACATCTATACTGGAAGACCCGTCTCAGTTGTTCAAAATCCTACTCAACATTTAAGGACACTATTGAAATCAGTACTAGGTGGACCTAGATTCCACTTCAGTCCTGCTGGAAGAGTGCTGTATAACAGTTAGACCCCCGGAATTTGATCTCAGGCTCCAGGCTATCAGTTGCCGCAGTTATCACCAGGTGATGAGGCTTGTTCCTCTTCACCTACTGTGGGGCTCTTGACGACTCCGATCTTCGCAGTCAGAACCTTCTGCCACCTGAGCTTCTCAGCCATTTGGTGTTCAACCTTCCTTTTTTCCACAACTGCCTCCTGCAACTGTCTTCCACCAGGGAGTCCTCAGGATCCTTGACTTGTAATTGCTCCTTGTTTGCAGGCCCGCTGAGCAGCTCAGTCTCAAGCAGTTGCTTGAGATTGTGTAGGGCTATTGCCCTCTGAAAAATGGACAATGACAAGATGGTTTTCTTCTCCAGTGTTTATCTACCATGGTGGAGGAGTCAGTCACATCAAATTCCAGGACTGTATCTAAGGCCTGAAAGAATGCGGTATTGTCCTATGCCTAAGACTGCATGGTTGTTTGCTTTGCCAATGCTACCTGGCTACCTTGTGGGTGTGTGTTTGGCTCCCCTTTCCCGGCTAGGGAGTGAGACAGGACTGCTCCTCATTTTTTTTTTTTTTTTTATTGCTTATTCTGTTTCTTCAGGGTTTTCAGCTGTCCTATCACCTCTTGTGACTTTTGAATACACTTCCTCTCATTTTCTCTGTGTAGAGAAATAGAGACTATCCCTCATTACGCTTCTTATTCAGACCATCTTACACACCATCTGACAGCACAACAGCCTCAAGACACGATTCACACTTGTTACCTGTGCACACACACCTGAGAGAAAACCACCAGTCCCAGCTCCTGCTTCACCATTCACATACACAGAGCTCCCTCAAGCAATGCCTATAACCCATTATTCTCTGCCAACCAATGATACCTCCCCTCATCTGCACCCACAGTGAACTGGTTTCCACACCCTTCTATTTCTCCAATAAATCTAATTTACTTTCTCCCGCTAGAAAACAGGCACCACAGCTACCTTCTGGTTTTTTGGGGGGTGACCCTGTAGATAAACCACCGGTAGTTGGAACTAATTCAATGTCACGATAAGGCAGACAGTGGGCTTTGATGGGTGAAGACCAGGTGTGGAACTGTGAACACAGAGTTCTACACCCTCCACACACAGAACTGTTGCCAGATACTGTGACCTGCACATCCTTTTGCAGAATCTAATGCTATTCCCCAGGTGTGCTGAATCAGAATCAGGGAGCAGTATGAAACTAGAAGCCAGGGCTTTGTATACATCCCCCGTTTTATCTCCATAGTCATTATTATGGTGGTAAGCAGGGCTTCACATTCCACTTGTCGCCATGGTTAATCCTCTAGCGAATTCATGAGGTGGCTGCTGTTATGACACCCATCTTATGGTTGAGGAGACCTAAAGGCAATTTTGTGCTCGAGGTCAGACAGGAAATATCAACTGAAATTGGAATCTAGGTCGTCTGCATTTAATTATTGTGCAAAAGTTCTCCAGCTACTCATTTGGCACATACAGTTAACACTTATCTTTCCTCACTGAGTTCTGTTTCTCAAAGTAATAGTGTCTCACAGTCACTCCCACAAGGATCAAGAATACCCTTATTCCTGCATGACCAGAGGCCTCCACAAAATTACAATTCTGCCCACTGTCTTTCCTGAAAGTGATGGAACTCATGGGTGTGAATATGGATTAGGTAACAGGTTTGAATTTCGCCTTGGGGCTGTTCAAGCGTAAGAGTGAGGGCGCGGAGCACCCTCCCTGAGATGCCCTGGATGAGAAGAGGAACCGGGGACAGAGTCAGTTCTCGACACAAGTGCCCAGCGCTCACATGTACAAAGAGCTCTACTCATACCACAGCGTCACTAGTGAGCACCCTAATTTTCTCTATTATACCTCACTGTCCCCAAAATATCTCCCTTTACCGTTCACATGCAGATTTCACAGTGACTTCCCCAAGTCCCCTTAATATGAGCGCACCGAAATATTACAATTACTTCAAAAACATCCCAAATTCCCTTAATATCAGACCAACTCCTCTTATTTCAGACCAACCCTTCCAGCACACCCCATTCCGTCAAGAACACCTCAAGTCCCTGGAATTCCTCTCAACATAGCCCTGATACCCTCTGGCCCTCGCCTTCCCCTCCGGGCGGTCCAGGGTTACTATGGTAACAGTGACTTCCGGACTTTCAGGTCTCTGCGCGCCCCATCCGTCACAATGGAAGCCATCCCCAACCCCTCCAGCCCTCACCAGATGGCGGGGACCTAGGCTCACACACATCCTCTGGACCCCAGAGAGACCGGATACAGCTAATAAACGCTCCTCCCCACTCTTTCCCACTACGCGCTGGGCGAGTCGCCCATCTCCGAACGCAGGCCAAGAAAGCGGATTCTGGTGCGCAGGCGCTCTCGCTCAGCAACCCTTCTCGAGTACTGCGCAGGCGCTCTCGCCTAGCAACGCTTCTCAGGTACTGCGCAGGCGCTTTCGCTTAGCAACGCTTCTCGAGTACTGCGCAGGCGCTCTCGCTTCGCCGAGGCCCGGCGAGGAAGGCGTCGGGGCGCTCTGCCTGTCGGTAGTAGTAGTTTCCTGGGTGCTACAGCGAGTTGACACGCAGGTGGCCTATAGGTGAGCCGGAAGGGGTCAGGAACAAGGTTTCTGGAGCCAAGAATCTTAAGAGTAAGCTTCACTGTCGTCACAGGAATGATCGCTAGTTCCCTTCCTCCTAGACAGCCTGTCGTCTTCATTCGTCCATCTTTCTAATTCATAGCTTACTTTGCGTCAGGAACAGTGGAGAACGAATTCGTTTTTTAAAACTTTTTTATTGACAAGTTTCATACATGTTGAGGATGTATTTTGATCATAACCCCCCCCCCATTACCTTCTTTTGTCTCCCTTACCTACACCCCTTCCTTCCACCTAACCCCTCTTCTATTTTTCAGTTTTTTTTGGCCTTCTTCCACAATCTGTCGTCCATGGTGAAATACTGATGGGCCCGATATTATGCAGGCCTTGTGCAAGTAATGACAATTGCTGTGAGCTCATGAATGCAAAAGCCACTTCATGTCCAGACGACAGCAGTTCATGTAACCCTCCCATCCTCCGGCTCTTACTTTCTTTCCACTCCCTCTTCTGCAATGCTCCCTGAGCCTTGTGGGGTGTGACAGCGATGACTCATCTAGGGCTGAGCACTCAACACTTATTCTCAGAGCTTTGAGTCTCCCCAGTCGTCACTTCCATCTGCAAAAAGAAGTTTCTCACACCAGAGGTGAGAACAACACTAACACATAGGCATAAACATAAATACTGGTTTGGATTGGTCGTTGACTGTTAATAATACCTTACATAGGTCACCAGGGACAAGCAGCAGGTTAGTAAATAAATGTATTTCCACGTTGGGGAAAGTGTGAATACAGGAAATACTGATACATACTTTCACCTATCCCTACAAAGCTCCATGAGATAGATATTATTATTATTCCTCAAATTTAACACAAAGAGGTTAACCAACTGAATGTCACATAGGTGGAGCTGGGATGTGGACTCAGGCTGGCTGGATCATACTTGAAGGGCTAAATTGGCAAACAGGCCTGTGGTACCCTTCCATATGGTGATGTGTTATAAAGAATATAGAAAAGGACAGGGTGAAGTGACCCCTAGAGAACCTGCTCAGCAATGGTCTTTAGAAGGAGATGACATTTCAGGACAGGCTGAAGGGACATGTGAGGCCTAAGACTCACAAATGAGTTTTCTTCTTGCCTTTCACAAGGGCTAAACCTATTTTATACATGCAGTTCCTACTCCAAAAAATATACTTCATCTTTTTTTCTTCTGACAGACATCTTTTTAAAAAAATATTTATTTCCTATTTGAGAGAGAGAGGCAGATAGAGTAAATAGGTGTGCCAGGGCTTCTAGCCACTGCAAACGAACTCCAGGCACATGCGCCACCTGTGCATCTGGCTTATGTGGGTACTGGGGAATTGAATCTGGGTCCTTAGGTTTCACAGGCAAGTACCTTAACTGCTAAGCCATCACTCCAGCCCAAAACATGTCTTTTAAGGTAAAAATTCTGAGAACCATCTGTCTTTCCTATTTTGCTAAATCTCTTAGTGTGCTCTGTATCTACCAGGTTCCCATCAGTGCTGTTCTGTGGGTCACACTTTGGAAAGCAAAGGTTTAGCCAATCCTCTTGCATGATCCAAAACACACAAGCAAATGCTTGTTGTATATACATGATGTGTTTTGGCTGTTAGCACAGCATTCAGCCAGTGACAACTGATACCCAGTAAGACCCATTCTTGAGATTTATGGTCCTGAGTGTGCAGGTCTTTGGAGATCAAGGTATGAATATATGAGCCGAGTGTGGTGGTGCACACCTTTAATCCCAACATTTGGGAGGCAGAGGCAGGAGGATCGCCATGAGTTCGAGGCCACCCTGAGACTAGAGTGAATTCCAGGTCAGCCTGGACTAGAGTGAGACCCTACCTCGAAAAACCAAATAAAAAAAAGATATGAATATATGATTGTGGGGCTTCAAGCAATTACCTTTCTCAACTCAAAGAAGAGATGTTGGCAAAGGGAGGAAGGCAAGACACACACACACACACACACACACACACACACACACACGTAGGGGGAGGGAGAGAGAGGCTGTTGCTGGACCCCATGAATTCAGCTGCAGTTAAAGCTTTTCAATTCTCAGGAATTGAACCACTGAACTGTCTTTTCCTTAAAATTCATTTATTGCTATTACAACTGTGTGTCATAATTCATCCATATGCTCCCATCATCACAGAGATTTCTAGAACTTCAGCCCCAAGCCAAGTGAACTCAACTACCTCAACAAGGTGCCCTTTCATAACAGGGAAGTTTGAGAAATGCTGACCCATCTCAAACTGGATTTTGTAGCTTACTATTGGCCTAAGTTCTTTTATCAGTTATGATTTAAAAAAAAAAAACTCAAAAGCTCCCTTCATCATTAAGATCTTTTACTTCAATAGATTCATGAAAGAGCAAACTTCCAGAACCTCTATGAAACCCTGCAAGGATCCAGGATTTCTTCATTTCTTAGCTCTCTGCTCCTCTCAGTTTGGGTTTCATCCTCACACTGACCAAAGGTGGTGCTGAGCAAGCTGAGACTGAACCATCTCATCCTGGGACGGAACCTTTACTAGAGTACATTCCTAATGAAAGCAGACTCCACAGGTTAGGACTAAGCCATAAGCCTATCCTCAAGCTAATCATTATAAGGATTGACATGGGCTAGTATTTGAGGTTAGAATCGGCAGATGTGCAGAAGTTGCCACTGTTGAGGATTGGTCTAGGAGAGGGAGAATGGCATGCCAACTGCTCTAGAGTTGGACTGGGACTCCTCCATTGGCCCTAAGAGGCCCTGTTGATGGAAAATACTGATCCGGGCCTTCTACTGACTGCCAGAAACCGAGAACTCAGCCTAGAAACCAAAATAATGCTGTTTTATTCCAATCTTGAAACACAGTAGTTCAAACCGTTCCCCTCCTTGGGGGATAGTCTCCCCTTCATCGTCAGGCCAGACCCCTGGTGCCCTCTCACTCACTCCCAGGAATGATCAACCAGAAGGGGAGGCAGGTCGCTCTCATCTGTATCTTCTGTCACCCTTGAAAATTCCCTCTTCTGCACTCTTCTGACTCTGTTTTTGTCTTCCCTAGCAATTTCTGCCTCCGCTTCGTCTGCCTTCTCGTTCTTTCTCCCTTGCTTCGTCCATCCACTCCATTCCTGCATTCCCTCGGGTTACCAGTCCGTATCTCCCGTCAAGTTGCCCCATAAGCCAGCATCCTTCCCTGACCTCCACTGTACTTCCCCACTTCCCCAGCTCTGCCTATTTCTTATTCTCTGCCTTGGCCGAATCTGGTCTACACATCTCATCACACACTTTTCCCCTCCTAGGAGTGTCCTCTGAATGTGTCCTGCCTGTCCGCACTTCCCACAGGTGTGGTCCCAGGATCTCAAGAGATCGTGGTCAGCACAGAGGAAGTGTGCTAAGAGGAGGTCCCAGGATGATCCGAGAGGTTGATTGGGGGCGGCCTCCTGGGCCTCAGCCCTGTAATCTTTGGGATTGAAAACTACCTTCCCGCCCTCTACTTGGAGGGTGGCAGGCAGGGGCGCACAGGGTCAGGGTTCCTGAGCTCTTCCCCAGCAATCCCTGAGCAGGTCCATGTGGAACAAGGCTGCCCCAGTAAGGAGACGAGCTGCAAAGAGATGTCTGCAGGGCAAGCGCCGCGCAGCGTGGATTGAACAGCTGCAGTGCGTCAGCGCACCATCCAAGAAGAAGTCTGAGGTGCCATCCTTAAGGGCAAAGCCAGCTCCCGTCCAGTGGAAACCCCGGATCCCGTGCTGCCTGGCAAAGGCCAGCTCCTCGGCCACCAGGTCTGCCAGCTCTGGCCCACAGGCTGCTCGGAATTTGGCCAGCAGCTCCCAGTCCACTTCCTCCTCTCTGGAGGGGCGGCAAAGCTTCTTTGGTTGGCCTTCTCTTTCACTTTCTACCTGCAAGGTCTCCCCAGTTACCAGGGACTCGCTTCTTGTCACTGCCCATTCTGTGCTGCCTTCCGACCCAGTCCGCACAGGGGTCGTGGGTGGCACTCCATTCCCCACCCCTGCATGCCTCTCTCCTGTGTCCTCCAACTCCATCTGTTCTGCTCCGTTCTTAGGGTCCCCGGACTGGGCTTCCCCTCCGTCCCCATTTGTTATGCCTGTAACTTTTGCGTTCTCCAAATGGACTACAACTATGTCTTCCAGGCCCCGTCTCCTTTTGACGCTCAACCTCCCCCCTCTCTCATCTGCATTCTCTGGCCCTCTCCTGCCTTCATCTCCCCACTGTGGTCCCTTTTGGTCTCCGTTCTCAGGGGCCAACTCCAAGGGCTTCTCCGCTTGGCTCTCTCTCCACTTTCTGACCTCGGGCCCTTTCTCCACATCTAACTGCTGTCCCTTCCAGTCTGCAGTTTTCAGCCCCTTCATACTTTCGTCTTGCAACGGGACTTCCCTCCAGGGGCCCCCTTGAAGACTCTTGATCCTCTCCGACTCAAACTGGGTTCCTCTCAGGTCTGTGGTCCCCAGCACCCTCCTTCCATCGTCCATCTGCGCTCCCCTCCAGTCTCTGACCTCTGCCCCCCTCGGCGGCTCTTCCTCTAGCTGGGGTCCTGTCTCTTCAGGCCCTCTCAGCTTCTGGGTCTCCACCTGACTCCCTTGCCAGTCTCTCATCTGAAATCCCCTCGCCTTGTCACCTTCTCGCTGAGGTCCTCCCCTGTCACCGGCCTCCTGGCCCCTCACCCTATCCTTTTCCGGCTGGACCCCGCTCCGAGGCTTACTCTCCAGCCACAGCTTGCTGCAGTCAGCCCCGTCAGAGAGAGACTCCCCCGCCGCATCGGCCCACTGTATGGCCACCAGGTCGCGAAGGCATTGCGCCACGCTGTGTGAAGGGCTGAGGCGGCGCAATAGTCGCTTGCGGTGGCCACACACAAGAGCGCAGGCATCCAGGTCGCGGGACGCCTCATAGGCACGGAAACGCACCCACATGTCATGGCGGGGTGCCCAGTTGTGCTCAAAGTATTTGATGAAGGCTGATGGGGCCTGGGAGCGCAGCTCAGCAAGCGTCTCGCTATAGGCTGCATAGGATGTGGCTCCTGCCAGGCGGCACAGGAGTGGCCACAGGTCAGGGTCCTCGTGGCTAGCGCCGCCCAGCTCCTGGGCCTTGCTGAAGAGCGTCTCCAGACCCTGGGCGCGGCAGATCTGCACGCGCGCACAAGGCAGCAGCTGGCGCACGGCCCGCAGCTGCCCAGCCACCTCGGGTCCAGCGGTGAGGCAGCGCACCCGGCCTTTGACGTCGGGCGCACTCTGCAGCAGGGACACCAGCACGAAGCGCAGCAGGCTCGGCGTGCCAGGGCGTGCCACGCAGCAGGCGGCCTGGCGGGCGCGTCCCTTGCCGTCTACACACAGCACGGCCATCAGGTCCAGCGCGCCCTGCAGCCCGGGCAGCCGGTCCACCAGGAGCATGCGTGGGTAGCGTCGCAGCAATGCTCTGGTCCGCGAGGTCAGGAAGAATACAGTCTCTACCATCGCCTGGTCTTCCACGAACACCAGCTTTACCTGTGGACACGGGCAGGAAGGCAAGGAAAAGATGTCAGGGGATGCTAGGGGTTGCCCTGTCCGGTTCCCAAGGACCTAAGTTTCCTCTTCTGGGGAAATGCCAGCCATTCATTCAGTGTCTAAATTTACTCCTTGGATCAGCAAGAGGCAGCGCAGAAGCATTGTTAAAGTCCAGGGTTTGAGATGGGGGGGGGGCACCAGGACCTGAAAGCACTGTGATATTTGCTTTGCACTCAGGGTACTGTCAGTCTCTCTGAGTCTTAGTTCCCTGGCTGGAAGTTAGGTATTCATTCCTTCCTGTGCCAAGAGGCAGTCTAGGGTGGTGGGTCTCAAAGTGTGGGTCGTGGACCAGAAGAATTGGCATCAATGCCTGAGACATGCTCATGGCCTGCTGAACCTAAAACTCTGGGGACTAACACGCCTCTAATTTGAAGATCAATGATTAAGAGTAGGTTGCAGAAGCAGATCCAGTCAGCTTGAGTCTCACCCTCGCCATCTAACTACTTAACTTTAACCTCTTTGGGCCTGTTTCCTCTTTAAATCTCCATGTTTGCTGATTCCTCCTCCTAGAAACTGAATATGTGTTATTTCCAGCATAAGGGATGGGGCAGCAGCGGAAGGCAAAGCCTGAGGCCAGACACCCTGGCCTGCGGTTCCGGAGCTCCACTCTTTCTGGCTGAGTGGCTCTGGCCTCACTTGTCTCATCTCTAAAGCGACACCAGCAGGAATCCCGAGAGCAGAAGGATGAAATGCATTCATGTATCTTGTACACTGCGTGGCACAAGTAGGAATGGCATTCTCACTAAGTCTACAAGGGGTTAAGTGCTCTTCAGGAGTTCATTATCACCACATCATCGCTGCTCAAACACATCCTCCTTTAAAAGGTACTGGGACAGCAGCTGGGGCTCCCTCAGCCACAGTCTGTAAGAGCTGACCCAGAGCTGCGGAAACAGAGTTTGAATTCAGTTTAATCACAGACCTCTCCATAAGCCACTTTGCCATAATCCTATCTGCAAGACTATTTAAAAAGCACTGCACCATGCTCAGCCTTCCAAGACACAAGAAAATCTATTAAACAATAGCTCTCATAGAGGCTACAGATAGGGCATTGCTTTCCTAACCCTGAAATCATATATTCAGCATCCTAAAGAATACTGACATTCAACATTATATATACACACACATACACATACATACATACATACATATATTGAGCAAGGGCCAAAGTAGATTTTACTAAGGGAAATATAGAAAAAAATCCCTGAAAGAGTGGGAGAGGTTCCCAGGAAAGAGAGAGAGAGAGAGAGAGGAGACTGACTGACCAATAAGGAACTTGAGTCTGAGAACAAAAAAGGTGAAAAGCCCCAAAGTGGCTGGACAAGCATGCTTAGGATTTACACCAGCATCCAAAAATGAGAAAGGAAAAGAATTTTTTTTTAAAAAAGGAAAACTTATGCTTTTTTAGGTAGCAGGTAAGTTCCACAGGGAGCAACTGCTGGTATTCAATGTTTTCTCAGAAAAAAAAAAAAAATCCAGTTAAGTTTATCACTGAATAAGTTACAGTTCTACTTTAATCTTTTAGGCCATCACTCTTTTTACACTACTATTTCAATTTGCTCACAAGAAGGTCAGTTCATACCTTCCCCATCCAGTATGGTCACTACTAGTCACATGTGGCTGTTTATATTTCAATTAAAACTTTAATCTATAATGGACTAGACAAAACTAACAATTCTGTAGAACTAGGTTAAATCCCTATTTTTTCCTCCATGGGAATCAGGAATAAGAGAAAAGCAGACAACGAAAATGTATATGCCTTGAGACTTTTCCAGACCTGACAAGCACACATTACTAATTACAGGCAGACTTCTACTTTCAAAAGGCAAACTCAGACTTGTTTTTCCTTTTTGTGAGTGTGTGTGGGGGGGGGGGGGTGCATATGAATGGAGGCCAGACTTCGACACTGGATATCTTCTTCAATCCCTCTCCACCTTATTTTCCTCAGACAGCATTTCTCACTGAACCCAGAACTCACTGGTTTTGCTAGATTAGCAATCCAGCAAGTCCTACAGTCCTCCTGTCTCCACCTGGGATTACATGGGTGGCTGGGGTCTGACCACATCCTCATGCTTGCATAGCACTTACTGACTGAGCCATCTGCCCTACCCCAAAACTCAGATTCTTGATTGCGGATTTTCTTCCTGCAAGTCTTTGTAATAAACCATTGAACCTGAAGGTGACCCCAACAACACCCAGGGGAGTGACTTGCCCAAGGTCATGGTGGTGCTGGGGGGCCAAGTTCAAGGACTTCAGGAGTGGCTGAGAACAAAATGGCAGGGACTAGGAGAGATGTGAGGGGAATATTTAATGGGTGTGGTGACATTTGATGAAGATGGGGTTACATAAGTGAGTTCACTTTTCTACAAATGTTTATGGAGTATGACGTGCAGAGTGCTGGCTCACACACTGAGGGCAGTAAATACGACACACTGTATCATGACAGGAGACCAGCAGCAAAACCTAGGAGGTGACTGGGTGACTGAAGTGCTTAGGAAGAAGGAGTACATGCATGAAGCTGGGCACTGCTTCAAACACTAATTCCTTCAGACCTTACAACAACCCTATAAAACAGACACTATAATCACCTCCCCTTTTAAAAATAATTTATTTGAAGATGGGCGTGGTGGCGCATACCTTTAATCCCAGCACTCAGGAGGCAGAGGTGGGAGGATCACTGTGAGTTCGAGGCCACCCTGAGACTACATAGTTATTTCCAGGTCAGCCTGGGCCAAAGTGAAACCCTACTTTGAAAAACCAAAATAATAATAATAATAACAACAATAATAATAATAATTTATTTGAGAGAAAGAATGGGGTGCACCAGGGCCCCTAGCCACTGCAAAAGAACTTCAGACACATGCACCACCTTGTGCATCTGCCCCTTATGTGGGTACTGGGGAATCAAACCTGGGTTCTTTGGCTTCCCCACAGCAGTATATCTGCTTATAAGTTGCCTATGCTCCTGTAAGTAACTCCAATTAAACTCACTGGTTCACCAACCTACACTGGTGGGGAATCAATGTGTCTGTTGCTGGTGCCCAGGGGTAGACATTTGTTCACACAACAGCACCCCATAGCCTTCAACAGGGCAGGGCAGGCACACAGGCTCTGGGTATGGGCACAGTGCTGCATTTGCAGTGATGGTAAGGCCTGGGAAGAGCTGACTTTGGGGGTTCAGTGACTGCAGGTGTCGTTTCCAGATGCAAGCAGAGGCAGTGGAAGAATGCATCCATCACAGAAAGCAGAAGCAAGAAAGAGTAATACAGATGGGGGCTGAAGAGACGGCTTAGTGGTTGAGGCGTTTGCCTGCAAAGCCAAAGGATCCCGGTTTGACTCTCCAGGACCCATGTAAGCCAGATTCACACAGGGGGGCGCACGCATCTGGAGTTTGTTTGCAGTGGCTGAAGGCCCTGGCGTGCCCATTCTCTCTCTCTCTCCCCCTCTTTCTCTCTCAAATAAATAAATAAAATATATATATTTTTAAAAATTTAAGAAAGAGTAATACAGAAACCACAGCAATACTATTTTCCACCTGGGCCTCTCCCTGCACAAGAGTGCTTTTCCACATGATTACAGAGGGACAGTATTTTCTACTCCATCCTGAAAAGGGAAGAAAAAAAGACAGCTAATATATGTTGGGGATCGTACTTTCTGGATACCACTTCTTTATCACACACACCCATCAAACAACTCTGTAAAGTAGTGTCTACTATTATTATATCCCCATTTGCTGATGAACAAACTGAGGCTCTGGGAAACAAAGTTACCTGTTTTTAATGTGTTCAATGTCCCACAGGTAATAAATGACTTAGTCAGAATATAGGGTAAAGCTTTTAGGACATATCAATCTAAATAGGATCAAGTTACCAGCTTTGGGCAAGGGTGCCAGGGGCAGGGGAGATGTGAGCCCCATTTTCAGATGACTTGGGGTGGACCTTGTTGACATGGCCCCTGTGTTTTGTCCTCTGGCAAGCATATAAGTTGTTATTCTTGTTGCTGTGACCAAATCCCTGACAAGAAGCAATTTAAGAGAGAAAGGGCCAGGTGTGGTGGCACACACCTTTAACTCCAGCACTTGGGAGAGGCAGAGGTAGGAGGACTGCCGTGAGTTTGAGGCCACTCTGCAACTACATAGTGATTTTTAGGTCAGCCTGGGCTAGAGCGAGATCCTACCTCAAAAAACCAATAAATAGATAAATAAATAAAAAGAGAGAGAGAGAGGCAGGGTTTAGGGTTTACTTTGGCTTACAGTTTGAGGGGGTATAGTCCACCACAGTGGGGAAAGCACAGGGACAGGAGTGTGAGGTGGCTGGTCTCGCCGCATACACAGCCAGGAGGCAGAGAGTACACAGGACATAGAGACAGGATAAAAAACCTCAAGGCCTGCTCACAGTAAGCCATTTCCTCAACAAGGCTCCACTTCCTAATGGTTCCACAACTTTTCAAAGTATGTTGCCAGCTGGAGACCAAGTGTTCAAACACATAAGCCTATAAGGGACATTTCACATCCCAACCAGAACAACAAGTGACTATTCTTTCCATCCTGGGCACTTGGCGATTTTGTACCTCTGCATACCCCTTAAAGGCAGGCATTTTCATATGACTTGCTTTGGCCAGTGAAATATAAATAGAAACCAGGGCACTCAGCTTCCCAAAGCAATCCTCCACTAGGGTGTGAAGATCAGTGGTGACGTTCAAAGGTCCACATATAAACATGCTTGTGCTCTGGTGGTTCTGCTGGGAGGTAGTGGAGCCTTATGGGAGCCTTAGGTCACTGGGGTTATATCACTCAGAGACTGTGTGACTCCACACGTCCTTTCAGTCTGTCTCCAGCTTCACCAGGTGAGGAGTTTGCCCAGCTACATGCCCTCACCATGACGTGTTACCCATGTCAGAGACCCAAAGCAATGGGGCCACTACCAATCCTGACAGGAACTTCCAGAACTGCAATCTAAATGACCTTTTTGCTTCATAAATTGACTGCCTCAGGTATTTTGGGACACCGATACACAGCTAATACATCATTCTGTGGAAAACTGCTGGGAAGGGAAAAGAACAGAATAAGACTGCTGAGAACATTTTAATATCACTACCTTGATGTGGAACTCTCTCAGTAGGTGTCATAAATGAAAAAAAGCCAGAGCAACTATACAAAGGAGATAGATATGCAAAGGCAACAGACTGAAACCCTCCTCTTCACTGTCTCCTCAATCTCAAGTATATCTGTTGAAAATGTTTTTTCTTCCCCCCCCCCCCTTTTTTTTTGTTTTTTCGAGGTAGGGTTTCACTCTAGCCCAGGCTGACCTGGAATTCACTATGTAGTTTCAGGGTGGCCTCAAACTCACGGCGATCCTCCTACCTCTGCCTCCCAAGTGCTGGGATTAAAGGCATGCGCCACCATGCCTGGCTTGAAAATGGCTTTTCTTTTAAACCCCTAAGATAAGAGAAATGGCAGGTACAACACTTACTCTGGAAGCTGATAAGCAAATGAACAAGCTGATGGCCACACCACTCCACTCCATTCCACTAAGACTATGGACTCTACGCTGGCTTTTGGGAATGGCTAGGGATGTGATATGAGCACTGAGGGTAAGTTCCAATAGGTACTATGTCATGACTGTTGAGGAAGCAGCTAGACCTTGAAGTCCCATATTTCTCCTCCCCTTCAAGACCTTCAATCCCTCCCTACAACTGGAGGTTTGTCTTGTAAAATGGGTAACCAGAAAGGAACTCTGGCCTTGGGGACATTAAGTCATGTGAATATAAGGAAGGGGGCCTCTAAAATCCATGTGAGGACCAAGTGCATCTTGCTGATGGAATGCCAGGTCCAGCCTCTTCCCCACATGGTTGACGGACTCAGCAGCCTGGCCTTCACACCCAGCTAGGAGGTGGGAGGACTTCTCTGAGTGAACCTGACCAAACCAAGAGGAAGAAGGAAAGACTGACATCTGGTATTTTCCAACATGCAGGGCAAGACAATAAACCATGTGTGTGTACCAGGTGTGGTGGTGCACACCTGTAATCCCAGCACTAGAGAAGTAGGCAGAGAGGTTCAGGAGTTTGAGGCCAGCCTGGGGCTGTCTCAGAAAACCAAGCAACAAAAAAGATGCAAGCTGGACATGCTGGTACACGCCTTTAATCCCAGTACTCCCAAGGCAGAGGTAGGAGGATTGCTGTGAGTTTGAGACCAGCCTGGGACTATGCTATGAGTTCCAGGTCCAGTTGGGCTACAGTGAAACCCTACCTCAAAAAAACAAAAATTCCAAACCAAATGTAAAAAAGCTCCCTTGATGAGTACTGTGTATGAGAAGAGTGAGGTTAATGAGTTTTTATTCAGCCATATAGAACAAAATTATGTCACGTGGAGGAAAGTGGATGGAACTTGAGATCATGATTTCAAGAAAATAAGCCAGACTGACTCAGAAAGACAGATATTGTACGTTTTCTCTCATATGTAGGATGTAGATTATAAAAATGTATACACACATTATATATAATAGATAATAAAATATATTAATATATGTAATAAAATATATATGTACATATATATATATGGACAGGAGAGGTCAATGGGCAAGTGAATATTGTCAAAGTACATGATTCACTTGAATGAAAATGTCATGAAACCCATCATTTTGTACAATGGATACGTGTTAATAAATTTAAATATGTATATATAGAAACACAAACCCACCTGTATATGGATAGGTTTGCAGCCTGATGCCAAAGCCACCAGGAATATGGAGCTATTTACATTTCAGTTACTTAAATTAAGAAATTCTGGGTTGGAGAGATGGCTTAGCCGTTAAGGCACTTGCCTGTGAAGCCTAAGGACCCAGGTTCATTTCTCCAGTTCCCACAGAAGGCAGAGAGATACACAAGGTGGCACATGCATCTGGAGTTCATTTGCAGTGGCTACAGACCATGGCATGCCCATTCTCTCTCCTTCTCTCTGTCTCTAATAAATTTAAAAAAAAAATTAAAACCAGGTAATTGTAAGACAAAATAAATAGAAGTAAATGTATATCAGAAAAAAAGAAATTCATTTCCTTAGTCATGCTAGCTACCCTTCAAATATTCAAGAGACTCTTTAGGCCAGTGGTTACTATACTGGACAGCAGATAACACAGCTGTCATTACAAAAAGATAGGGATAAGGATGCAACTCAGTGGAAGAGCTCACAGGTAGAGCACTTGTCTAGAATCCACTGAGGGGCTGGGGGCGTGGCTCAGAGGTAGAGCACTTGTCTAGAATCCACAGTGAGGGGCTGGGGGCGTGGCTCAGAGGTAGAGCACTTGTCTAAAATACTGTGAGGGGCTGGGGGCGTGGCTCACAGGTAGAGCACTTGTCTAGAATCCACAGTGAGGGTCTGGGGGCATAGCTCAGAGGTAGAGCACTTGTCTAGAATCCACAGTGAGGGGCTGGGGGCGTGGCTCAGAGGTAAAGCACTTGTCTAGAATCCAGTGAGGGGCTGGGGGCGTGGCTCAGAGGTAGAGCACTTGTCTAGAATCCACAGTAAGGGGCTGGGGGCGTGGCTCAGAGGTAGAGCACTTGTCTAGAATCCAGTGAGGGGCTGGGGTGTGGCTCAGAGGTAGAGCACTTGTCTGGAATCCACAGTGAGGGGCTGGGGGCATAGCTCAGAGGTAGAGCACTTGTCTAGGATCCACAGTGAGGGGCTGGGGGCGTGGCTCAGAGGTAGAGGACTTGTCTGGAATCCACAGTGAGGGGCTGGGGGCATAGCTCAGAGGTAGAGCACTTGTCTAGAATCCACAGTGAGGGGCTGGGGGTGTGGCTCAGAGGTAGAGCACTTGTCTAGAATCCACAGTGAGGGGCTGGGGGCGTGGCTCAAAGGTAGAGCACTTGTCTAGGATCCACAGTGAGGGGCTGGGGGTGTGGCTCAGAGGTAGAGCACTTGTCTAGAATCCAGTGAGGGGCTGGGGGCGTGGCTCAGAGGTAGAGCACTTGTCTAGGATCCACAGTGAGGGGCTGGGGACGTGGCTCAGAGGTAGAGCACTTGTCTAGAATCCAGTGAGGGGCTGGTAGCGTGGCTCAGAGGTAGAGCACTTGTCTAGAGTCCACAGTGAGGGGCTGGGGGCATGGCTCAGAGGTAGAGCACTTGTCTCGAACCCACAGTGAGAGGCTGGGGGCATGACTCAGTGGTAAAGCGTGTTTAGAATCCACAGTGAGGGCCTGAGGGGTAGGCTCAGCAATAGAGTGCTTGCCTAATATGCACCAGGCTGAGTTCTGTTTCCAGCATGGCAAAAATAAGTAAGTAAATAGCAAACCCTCACCTCAGCCTGCTTTAGACTCTTTACCCACCATACTATGTAACACACCCACCTAGGTGGTGAATTCGGGGGGGTGTTTTCACCCCATGAACATCCAGCAAACTACATACCCATTATTTATGCACTAATTGTATAGCTCAAATTGAAAAACAAAGAATTAGATGGTACCTTCCATCACTTGTACCCTGTTTTAGCACCAGCCCCACTGACACGCTACCTGGGAATATTTGGTCATTGCTGTTTTCTTTCACCACAACTTCAAGGTGATGCTCCCTGTTCAAGGTAGCATGCACACCTGATTTAAATTTCAACTAATTAAATTGAGAGCCTCAACCTACTGCTTGAATTTTTAAGCCCTCAACAAGCAAATGCAACCGAGTTCCCCATAGACGGGAGTACCCCACAACTGAATATCCCCATAGGGTAGAAAGTACCTACTGGGCTTTCCAGACTAGACCGACCTCTGCTGCTGCACCTGAACTGCTCTGGCAGTTGTTTTCTGAACGGAGGGAAGAATGACTATAAGACAATGTGGTTCTTCCTGACCAGTGCTGCCTCAAGACCCTACCTTGGCCTCTGGGTCAGTGCGGAAGAGGCCTTCGAGCACGTGCAGGGCGTCCAGGACCCCGTGATCTGGGCCCTTGCAGTGGGACAGCAGGCGGTGCACATCGGCTGGGGCCACGAACTGCTTGGAGATCTGGTTGGTGATGCGCACAGGCAGGGGCAGGCAGGCGTTGGCCAGCAGGTGGCCCGGGCGGAAGTGGTAGGCAAACATGTGTGGGCAGGCAGGGTGCGAGTGGTTGAGCTTGCACTCGGATACCACGAGTCGGTCTCTCAATGGGCTCAGCTTGATGGTGATGAAGGCTGGGCAGCGGGGCTGAGAGGACCTGTGGGAGGAACGACCAGGGCTTCCATCACAGATTCTCATTGGGTCATTTTCACTTTCTTATGTTAAGTTTCAAAGATAGAAAAGAATAGAGCCTAAGAATATGCCAGCTGTGTGACTTTGGGCAAATCTCTGTACCTCAGTTTTCCCATTTATTAAAAGGGATGTGGGGCTGGAGAGATGGCTTAGTGGTTAAGGTGCTTGCCTGAGAAGTCTAGGGACCCAGGTTCGATTCCACAGTACCCATGTAAACCAGCTGCACATGGTGGTGCATGAATCTGGAGTTCATTTGTGGTGGCTAAAGGCCCCACTGCACCCATTCTAATAAATAATAATAAAATATTAAAAAACGAAAAAGGAAATGACAATTGAGGCATGTAAGATATTGTATAAAGCAGTGAGCACCCTACCCCATTGTCAAAAATGAATGAATGCTTAATTATTTAACCTTCAGAAATTTTTAGTGATAGGATTTTTGATAGCCTCACTTCTGCTTCTACTTTAACAATAACATCTCCAGCTAAGGCCCTAACAAATCCTCCTCCCTCTTTCTGCCCCAGAGCCAACCACTTCTGATGATAGTTTATATATTATATTTTGCCTTCCTATGTTGTCACAGCCATAAGCAGTGGATGGTATGTTTCTGTTGTCAAATTTTGTGCATGCAAAGAGGTGTTCAAACAAATTCACTGAGGAAATAGCAAATGAAATACTTAAGAAGATACCAAACCCCCTCCCCACCAACAGCCATGTCAACCAGACTGGTAAGCCAGGCCTGTGTGGTTGCTTTCTCTGTAGTCCCAGCCACGTGGAGGCTGAGGCAAGATGAGTTCAAAGTCATCAGTGAGTTTGAGGCTAGCTTAGGCTACAAGAGACCCTATCTCACAGAAAAGTATTGTTTTAAGCCACTATATTTGGGATAGTTGGTTACACTAGGAGACAAACAATGATTTCATTCTCTATGTCCTTTTAACAGTTCACTTCTTCACTCATCAGATCTTCTGGACTTCAACTGCCAACTAATGCTCTACCTCCATGACTCTGCCAATTACTTCACAGTCTCCCCCTCACAACACTTCAGCAGATATAGTGTGTTTTGGACAGTAGTTCTCAAACTGCATAGCACAGCCCATTGTATGAAATCAATATAAGGAGTTATAATCAAGAGTTGTAAATAATGAAATAGAACAGTAAAAGAAAATTCGAAGTTAGGGTTTGATGTCCCCCCCCCCCAGCACTACAAAGAAAAAACAATCAGTGGGTATTTCCCTACTAACGATATTTAAGTTGCTTCCTGAAAGGGGTTCAGTAGCATTTCCCTTTGGGATGAAGTAGTGGCATTTTCCAGTAGGTGGTTTTATGTATAAAACTGGACTGGAAAACATGTTCTGCCAAGGGCCAGAGAGCAAATATATCATGATGCTCTATTACAAAGGTATGTATGCAAATATATGGGTATGGCTGTTACAATACAACTTAGTGAAAAATGGGGTTGCAGGCTGGTTAGGACCCGAGAGTTTCCCAGCTTGCTGACCCTAGTTATACACTACTTCCTGGCATGTAGTTAAGTCATGGTTTCCTGGTACTCTAGTAAATGCCTGTAACATGAACCCCGTAATGTTTTCTCTCTCTCTCTTTCTCTCTCTCTCCCCCTCTTTCTCTCTCTTTAACCAAATGGCTCCTGCGATGGCTGACTCTCCTCAGGATACTTAAAATTTTTTGTGTTAAAGATAAAGGGGGCCAAGTGTGGTGGCACATCCCTTTAATCTCAGTACTTGGGAGACAGAGGTAGGATGATTGCTGTGAGTTCAAGGCCAGCCTGGGTTTACAGAATGAAATCCAGGTCAACCTGGACTAGAGTGAGACCCTACCTCAAAAAAAAAAAAAAAAAAAAAAAAACCAAAGAGAGAGAGAGAGAAAGATGAAGAGGTTCTTCTGAAACTTGTTTTCTCCTTACATGCATATCCAAGAACCTGCTAGATCAGAAAAATAATGATAAAAATGCAAATTTAGAAAACAGGTTGGTTTTCTTATGTTTGGTTTCTGAGACAGTCTTGCTATGTAACCCAGGTTGTCCATGAACTCATGGTATTCCTGCCTAAGTGATGGGAATAGAAAATACTCAGTTAAGCATAAAATCTACTACAAACATATAGAGCCAACAGTAGTATCAGATGGAACCAATATACAGCTACTTTTGATCTACTAAAATGGCAAGTTCTTGAGATGCCACTCAGTATATTTTCCAAGGATAATTCATGGCCCTCTATGAAAGTCTGGCCACTATCAGCCTGAGGGTTTCTTGTCCCTCAGTCAAGTCCTAACTGTACTGTGATGTCATCCACCTTGGTGCAGAACAAAGCATGTCCTCAGTAGGGACCCAGCAACTCATAGAAGCATCTACTGATGCCACAACACATCCTTCTAGCAATTTCTTTCCACCAACACGGGTGTGGATAACGCCAGCCACCCTCTGAACACTAATTGCAGACAGATAAAATTCTTTTGGGCTATCTAAACCTCGTCAACTAAAGCAGTACCTGGCCCCTGCAGGTAAGGAAATATACTGTCACTCCTGTACAAATTAAAGACTCTTGAAAAAAAAAATGCATCTATACTGAAAATGACTTTTCTTGTCATATTTTCCCAGCAATACAATAGAACGAGTGCATACACAGCATTTGCACAAATTAGGCATTATAGGTTATCAAGAGGTGATTTATCATTTCTAGGAGGATGTGCATGGGTTATATGTAAATGCTACACAATTTTATGTGAGATTTGAGCATCTGCAGATTTTGGTTTTCTGGTACCAACTCCCCACAAATACCAAAGGATAGTCATATGCTGAGTAAATGGCTGACTCCAACTTTGTAACCTAGACATGGGACACACATGTGAATGCCTTCCTCACACCATCAAAAAGCTCTATCACTGGGCTGGAGAGATGGCTTAGCAGTTAAGGCGTTTGCCTGTGAAGCCTAAGGACCCATGCTCGACTCTGCAGGTCCCACATAAGCCAGACGTACAAGGTATGCAAGAGCGCAAGGTCGCACATGCGCACAAGGTGGCGCACACATCTGGAGTTCGATTGCAGTGGCTGGAGGCCCTGGCATGCCAGTTCTAAGAAAACTTTATCACTATATCCATCCTGCCCATCAAGCTTTGGAAACCTCACCTTAACATCCATGCTTTCCCATTCCCTACAAACAGTATGCATTCTTTCCACTTTCCTGACACATCCTTCTTTCTTTTTGCCTAGCCAACTCCTAATCCTTCATCCTTCAGACTGCATAACCAGCATCACCTCCTCCAGAAAGCCCTCCTGTCTGCTCCTGAGGCTAGGGAAGATTCAAATACATACTGGAGTAATGATGCTTTGATTGACGCTTGTTGTATCCCACATTTCCTAGCATCTCAGACATAAACACTACACATACGGAGTGCTCGAAACAATTCTCTCGCCTAGGACCAAGAAATCTTTTAAGTACTGGCACATTCAACTCCCATAATGGCAATTTATGAAGGGTGGGCATTAGGAAAGGTAGAAATTAAAAGCATGAGCTTTGTACTTAGGTTTTCCCTTAGCAGCTAGATTATTTCAGAGAAAATGGTGAACCACTCTGTACCTTGGGTTTCTCAGCTGGAAACTGTGTCTGACATACCTCCAACTTACAGACTTGTTGAGGAATAAGGGATGTGAAGAGGGCCGAACACGTAGCAAACACTGTACAAATGGTAGTCACTATTTCACAAGCATTTCATTCATTTGATACTCCCCTCAAATTTGTTTTTAATCTTGGAGATTTTAAAGATTGTTGTGCTTTCAAAGGTCTAGGGTGTTGGGGGAAAGTTGAGCAACACTATATTGTACAGGGTGGAAGAGCTAGTGGGAGGGACACAGGTGTGGGAGAGCTGGAGGCATAAGGAGGGGTCTTGGAGGTCACCATAAGCCACTTGGAATGGTGGGAACAATCCACTATCTATGTTCCCTGGATCCCCAGCCTCAACCTCCTCCTTAGCCTCCCAACTCCACCTCTCCAGACCATCCCTCAATGAGCCCCGAGAAACCTTATTGAAGCTAATACTGACCTTGCTCACAGCCTTTTGGGGCTCCCCAGTAACCCCATGATGAAGACCCAGTATCTGGACTCAGGCCTGCCAGGGCTCAGCCTGGATTGGCACCACTCTAGCCTCAGACTTCAACCCATGGCTTGTTCCTGGGCGAGGTCCTACTTTGAGCAATTAGGAAAGGAGTTGTGCAAGAGTTCAGAAATGATGAGTATAAATAAATCACTGTGGCCAAACCAGCCACCTCCACTCGTGAGCATTCCCTCCAGGTCCCCACCGTCCCCCACTTCTGAACATCCCTTCCACATCCCCACTGTCCCCCACTCCTGAACATCCTCTCCAGGTCCCCACTGTCCCCCGCTCCTGAACATTCCATCTCCTGAGCACCCCATCCAGAACCCCACTGTCCACCAGGCCCAGACTCAAAGCACTGTTCTCACTCACTTTGCAGCCCTGTCCTTCCTGCCCAGTGGTTCTTTGTGGGATGTGCTAAGCACTTGGGACAGTATCTGTAGATAGTAAGCACCATATGTTGGTCAAGTCAAAAACTGTACATAAATGAACATATCAACAAAACTCTCTCAAGGTTCTGCCTACTGGTCTGCTTCTAGAACATCTTCTGGAACGACCTTTATGCTTTCAAGGTCAGATAACCACTTTTCTTGAACGCAATTCCCATCTCTATCCTCAGCATCACTATTTGCAATTTCCTTTACTTTCCCTTTCTTCCTCCCCTTCCCTCTTCTTCATCTTTCATTAGATTCTGAATGGTTCAAAAAGTGAGATCAGCTGGGTGTGGTGGCACATGCCTTTAATCCCAGCACTTGGGAGGCAGAGGTAGGAGGATCACCATGAGTTTGAGGCCACCCTGAAACTACAAAGTGAATTTCCAGGTCAACCTGTGCTAGAGTTGAGACCCTACCTCAAAACAAAACAAAAAGAGAGATCAGCTCTTGTCTCCAAATGCCCAGCAAAGGGCACACACATAGTAGGTATGCCATAAGCACTTTCTGTTGAGAGAAGGAAAGAGAGAGGGGGGGGCGGTGTGGGAGGGAACTGGCATGCCAAGGCCTCCAGCCACTGCAACCAAACTCCAGATGTGTGCGCCACCTTGTGTGTCTGGCTTATATGGGACCCGGAGAGTTGAACAGGTGTTTAGGCTTTGCAGGCAAATGCCTTAACCACTAAGCCATCTCTCCAGCCTCAGTAAGTTTTTTTTTTTTTTAATTGAAATGGGTCCTGTTAGTAAAGACAGATTCTGGGTTAGGCCTCTCACTTTTGCAAGCTGCAATAAATCTAAATTGCTGTGTGATGCTATGTGTTTGATCCCATTCTACTACTGACCTCAGAGTCTCTGCTTCTTGGATAAGGAAAATAACCTCACAGAAAGTGTTTAAGTAACCATGGGAGAGGATAGCTGTGGAGGGCTCACTCTGTGCTGCACATTCCTCTTAACAATTAACAGGTATGGAGTTCAGCCCTTTTACTCCCCACAAAAATCTATGGGATGTCTGCATGTCCTTTTATTTCCAAGAGAAGTAACTGAGGTCCAGAAAAGTGAACTCACTTGCTCCATGACTGCAATCATGGGCAGATCACCAGCCTAGTGTCTATGCCCTCTGAACTCCTGTAACAACTATCATTTAATAAGCTGCTGGGCATGGGGTAAGTACACTTTCGTGCATGACCATACTTCCTCATAATGACCTCAAAGGCTGATATGCCTGTGATAATGGCATTTCAGAGACATAAAGACTTGGAGGTGTGAAATCCTTCACCCCAAGACACCGATTCAGTAAGCAGAAGAACTAGACTCGGGTGGCTCAGAGACACAGCCAGTATTCTTAAGCACTCTGTTCTTGTCTCTTCCCCCAACTGATGGTCTCAAAGTGCCACACACCCACCCATCCATTGGCCAGGTAAGCATAAGACAGTAAGAAAAGGGTCAAGTCCCATCTAACCAGGTGACCATTTGCTATATAAAATCATGGGTTTGTCTCACCCTGCTCAAGGAAAGCTAGAGATCCATGGTATGGGGGTCTCAGATAAAAACTTGGAGTCAGAAGAGCTACTGGAAATTAATAGTTGCTGGGGGAGACATTTTCTTGAGTGGTACAGCTAGCTACTTGTAGGTTGCCCATGCTCGAAGAAATAACCTCCCACCCATGTTCATATAAGCAAGTGTAATTAATCTCAGTGAGTCATTCCACCCCCCAAAAAGCTGGGTGTTGTGGCGCATGCCTTTGATCCCAGCACTAGGAGGCAGAAGTAGTAGGATCATAGGATTTCCATGAGTTCGAGGCTACTCTGAGACTACATAGTGAATTCCAGGTCAGTCTGGGCTAGAGCAAGACCCTACCTTGAAAAAACAAAAACAAAACAAAACAAAAGACAAAAAGACACCAAAGTAGGAGGAGGACCTAGTTGGGAAGAAGGTTCAGTGGGAGTGGAACAAAAGAAGGTAATGAGTGGTGGAGAACGTGATCAAAATACATCATGTACAAGTATAAAAATGTCAAAAAAATTAAAAATAAAACAAAAGTTTGATCAGTGAAAACATCCCTGGCCCCAGGTCTGACCCTAGGCTCCCTGGATTGTAAACTGACTCCTCCTGGCAGCATTACATGTTGGCATGAGCTCCCTGAAAGCTTGTTCTATTATCACCAGCTTCCTGTCCAGTCAGAGAGTTCCAAAAGACCACAGACTTCTGATCCCCATAGCACTAAAATGTCCTCAGCTCCCAGCACAGGACCTGGCTCAATACTCATTGAACAGATGAACTTTTGGTTTTGTGGTTTTCCCTGCAGTTCAGTGTCTAGGGCTGCTCTTTGTATGAGTCCAAAGCCTGGTTCTCCTATTTCCCTGCCTTTCTTAGATGTCTGGGGCTCCAGGTTTCCAAAATTTTCTGTAACATTCTCTTTTTATTTTTCTGTTTCTTTGGATTTACCTCTCACTCTTTCTAAGGGTCTCTAATAAAGTCTGTAAGTTGAACTTGAGTTCTCACTCTACATGCTTGGTCCCTGGCTGTTTCCCTGTCCCAATGTCCCTTCTGGAACCCTGGCCTCTCTGTACTTTGCAGTCTCAGTAGGCCTCTCCCCCTAATATCTGTAGGTGGGTGGAAGGGGCTCGATTCCTGCAGGGATCACCCTTGCTCCCCTCCCCAGGGCAGGACCACAACTCAGGCTCACGCACCACGATGCTTCGGACTGGGTGGGTGCACGCAAGTCCTTGCACACCAGCAGCACGTAGCTGTACTTGAGCACGTGGATGAGCCTGTAGAGCGGGGGTGCGCTAGCCCAGGGGCTGCGCGACACATGCGTCGAACTCTTGACCGAGAAGACTGCTAGCCGCTCCTGGCACCACTTGTCAAAGAAGTGGCTGAATTCAGCCCAGGAGAAAAACGTTTGCTCCAACAGCTCCTGTTCCTCCTTCTGCACAGAGGCTGTGCTGGGTGGGGGTTCCGTCAGCTCCATTCTGGGGCTCTGGGTGGAGGGAAGGAGAACAGATATCAGAGCTTTCTGCATCAGGATTATCTCATTTTCCTTATCTGCAGCCAATCCTGCAGAGGGTTGTACCGTTCTTTTTGTAAAGTGGGTCTCTGGGCAGATGAAAGCACTCCCCCCCCTCCCAACATAGGAATCTCATCTTATCTTTGTTATTCCCTGGTGTTTCTAGGTTCAGCTAGAGCTTAATTTATTCCAACTCTGGCCCTCATCTTCCTGAATGTGATGTGGGTACAGGTGGGGTTTCTTCTCCCAAATATGCCCTTTCAGCTCAGTTGTAGTTACCTCCTTAGATGTGCTCCTAACTTTCAGTTAGTATTTCCTTCCCCTGCAGATGTGTGTCCCACCTCTGGAGGTAGCCCCATTCATCTGGTACTCCCCTCTCCATGTGCCTACACTTAGCTGTGACCCATAGCCAGCTGAACCCTCACGTTCAGGCATGAGCCTTCTCATCCTCTGGCACATTCTTCACACACCTGTGGCTCCCTCTCTTCCCCAAAGGGGTCTGATAGGCAGCTGTTGCCTCTCCCTCGGATGTGACCACCAAGGATTGCTATATTCACCCAGAGCACCTGCTTCACAGATATGTTCTCCAAGTCCAGGCATGGGTCCTTTCGTCTACAGGTGTGTGGCCCACTTGTGGCCAATTCAACTCAGCAGTGTCACCAACATTTATTTATCTGTGCTCCACCCCGTTCTAAGACTTAATCTCCTACCAGGTCAAGTTGTGGCCCTCTTGCTCCCACCTATAGCCGTCACCCTCTTCGTTCTGCACATGGTCCCTTGTCCTCAGATGAGCTTCTTCACCCCAAACGCTCCCCCCACGTCCAGCTGCGCCTATCCCTCTCCCGCACAGCCCGTTCCACTGGGTTCCCACCTCCCCAGGCTCTGTCCCACTCGCCGAGGAGGCCCATCCAAGCACCGCCATCGCACCCAGCTGTGGCTCTCCACTCCCCCAGCTGTGCACCCTTCCCGCCCCCTCCCTCCCTCCCCACTCACCTACCCAACCCGGAGCGGCGTTCACCTCCCACAATGCCCTGCGCCCAAACCCTCGCCGGGCCCTTGCTCCCGGGATGCCCCGCGCAGCCGCCCGCCTCTCTTCCCGCCGTGCCTCGCAAGACGGCTTTCCACCAATCCATTCTCCCTTCCCGACAGCCACCTCGGGGAACCCTGAAGCCTCACCCGCTTATGGGGGAGGAGGGCGGGCTCGGGAGTGTTTCCCAGCAGGCTGTGCGATAGGACTCACCTCCTCCCCCCTCAACACACACACACACACACCACACACTTCATCATTCCTTTGCATGCTGCAGCCCCCCCCCGAGGACTACAACTCCCAATATCCTCCGGGCGGGCGATAGCTACCTCAGGCTCCGAGGACTACAACTCCCGGCATCCTCCGGGCGAGCGATGGCGGCGCCGACGGCGGCCGCGTCCCTTCCTCTGCTGTCTCCGCCCCGCCCTGTCTCCGCCCGCCCAAATCTGCGCGCGAAATCCGTGGCGCGAATCGGGGACTTTCGGGTGCGAGGAGCTGAGTGAATTTGGCGTCGCGAGAAGCGGCTTGTGGGGCGGCACGAGGCAAGTGCGGCCGTGCACGCGGTGCCAGGGTCCAGGGCCTGCGGGCTTGCCGAGCGCTCCGGAGGCCGTGGGTTTCGTCAGGTCCGGGGGTGTCGGCGGAGGGAGCGGACGTGGGAACGCGGAGGCGGCTGAGGGGTGCGGGGGAGAGGGAAACGCGCTCGCGGGGATGGGGAGAGGAGCCCGGCTGGAGGTGAGCACCCTGCGGGAGGGACAAGAGCCTGCTAGGAAGTGGACTAGGGCCAGACCCCGTCTGCTCCCGCGGAGAGGCCTGCTGGGGGGCCGGGCCGCCTGGGAGGGGGCGGGGCCAAGAAAAGCTGTGGTGGGCGTGGCCATCTGGCAATTGGGTGAGCTAGGGCCGAGGTCCCTCTTGGCAGGTCTGAGAATAGAGGCAAGGTATGGATATCCTTAGTACAGGACCTTAGCTTTAAGGAACCCAGTTAGACTGAGATGGTAGGTGCAAGTAAGCATACTTTAGGATTCAAATTAGTCTGGCCTTGTGTATGCCACGCAAAGGTGGGGGCTTGACACCAAGAAAGGGGCACAGGCCTGGGAACTGATAAAGTTGTAGAGGAGTTTTCAAGGTGAGGCCCAGGAGTGCTTCTGGGAAGGGTGGGGGTGGGGACAGAAGCTTGGAAGGGCTCTGGGTAGGTAGGGAAGTTGGAAAGAAGAGGGGCATTTGGAGAGGGGACATGATGTTTGAAAGACAGGGAGAGCAGCACACTGGTAGAAGACTTGCCTAGAATCCACCAGTGAGTGACTTGGGGGCATGGCTGTGTGTTAGAGCACCTGCCTAGAATTCACCAGAAAGACTGGAGACAATGGTACAGTTGTAGAACATCCATCGATAAGGGATTGGGGGCATAGCCTAGCAGGTCCCGGTACCACAAGGGAAAAAAAAGAAAGCTAAGGGGGAGTTAGGGAGAAATAGGGTTAAGCATAATCACTGTTCCGTCTAAATTTTACCCTTTTTATTGTTTGAGGTTGTCTTGAAACATAGTTTTACTATCCTATTCTGGCCTCAGACTTCAACTTGCAGCAGCCCTCCTGCCTCAGCCTACTGAGTACCAACATGTGCCACCACTCCAACGTCTTCATCCCCATTTCTGCTCATGCAACTGTCCAACTTATGTGTATTAACTAGCTCAAGAACAGGCGTGAGGGAAAGTTTGGAAGGTGGAAATCTAAGAGAGGTATTGCTGGGGCCAGAACTTTCCCCCCTCCATTTTTAGAACTCTGGTTCAGTAGGTCTGAGGTGCAGTGGAGATGTGTTAAACATGGATTCTGGGTGGTTTTAAGAGCCTGTGTTTTCCATTATATCTTTCATTGGCTGATTAGTCCTCTCCTGTCTCTGGTTGACTCCTGTCATTTGAAAGATGCTGAGCTCTTTTAAGTCTCAGAACATGAGACATGGGTGAGATGTGGCTAGGGGAGCATATAGGCCTAGGAATGTAAGGACTATGACTAGCAGAAATTCAGACTTAGGCCTTGCATTCATTACTTATTCATAATGGTGACAACAATACTTAACTGAAACAAGGGTGGAAAGATTTATATTTTGGCCCACAGTTTCAGAGGATCTGTGTCTATCATGACAGGGAAGGCAATGCTGAGCAGCCCAGTTTATGGTGAGATCATGTGGTGGAGGCATCATACCTGATCAGGAAGCTGGAAAAAAAAGAGGAACCAGGAGAGGGCATGACCTTCAAAGGTCCTTCCCTAGTAACCCACTTTCCTTAGCTAAGCCTCATCTCCTAAAGATTTTACAGCCTCTCGAAACAGTACCTTGAGCTTGGAAAGAAATGTTCAAAACATAAGTCTATAAAGATAATTTCAAATGGAAAACCTACCGAGCTTTCTGGCCTGTCATCCACAAATAGTTTTTCATAACACCCCTTTATAGCTCTCTCTGTTACCATGGCTACCACGTTTTTGAAAGATTCAGCTCATCAACCCTGATTTTTTTTGTTTTTGTTTTTGTTTTTGTTTTTGTTTTTCAAGGTAGGGTCTCCCTCTAGCCCAGGCTGACCTGTAATTCACTATGTAGTCTCAGGGTGGCTTCAAACTCACGGTAATCCTTCTACCTCTGCCTCCTGAGTGCTGGGATTAAAGGAGTGCTCCACCACACCCAGCAACCCTGATTTTTTTGGGCGTGGGTATGGGTGTGTGTGTATTATGTGTGGTATGTGTGTGGTGTATGCATGTGTGTGCAGATGCCTGGGCCCTGGTTTGCATGCTTATGGCGCCCAGACAACACCAGGGGTCTTCTATCGCTGTTTTGCTTATTTCTTTGAGACACTCAACATTTGTGAGTTTCTTGGTCATCTTCCTACACTTTGTTTTGTTTTGTTTTGTTTTTTGTGTTTGTTTTTCAAGGCAGGGTCTCACTCTAGTTCAGGCTGACTGGAATTCACTATGTAGTCTCAGGCTGGCCTCGAATTCATGGCGATCCTCCTACCTTTGCCTCCCGAGTGCTGGGATTAAAGGCGTGCACCACCACGCCTGGCTTCCTACACTTTGTGATTGCAAATAGAGATATTATATACGCCCTCATCCTAAACAGTTGACACCATAAATACTGTGGTTTATCTCCTTACTATTTTCTGTTATTTGTAGTTAGTACATCTAGGATTTCTCTCTATCCTGGGACATAGCTCCCTCCTTGATTATCTTTTATTGTAGTTGCTTTTTACTTTTTATTTTGAAATAAAACTGGACTTACAGGAAGTTATAAAACTGATTCAAACAGCTTCCTGCAATGCTAGCATCTTAGGTAACTATGCTCTATTATCAAAACCAGGAAATTGGCTCCAGTATAGTACTGTTAAGTGGACTGCACTCCTTGTGCAGTTTTCATCTGTGTGTGTGGATGTGTGTTCAGTTTGATCCTTTGTGTAGACTTAAGTGGTCACCATCACAACTGGTATAGAGAACAATCCCCTTTCTGCAGGGGAACTTTTTGCACTTCTGCTTTATAGTAGCTCCTCCCTTGCCCCTGGTAACCACTGCTTATCTTGCTGGGTAGCTCTAGGATTACCTTGCACTCCTGATCCTTACTGCTCCTCCCAAGTGCTGTTTTTGTAATTCTTGCCCAGCTTGTTCTCTGTCTCTACTTCCATTATTTGGGGATTATGTTAATAGAGTTCTTAACCTTTTGACTTCTTTCATTCTGTATAATGTCCCTGGAGCCACCCACATTGTTGCAGATATCAGTATTATTGTTTTATTGCTGAGTAATATTCCACCCTCTGTGGACATTTCTCTTTCCATAATTTATTCATTTATTTGCTCACAGCTTTGTTAGGGTACAATTCACATACCATACAATTTGTTCATAAGTTTTCAGTTTGTTGGTTTTATGTATATTCAGTGAATTGTAGTGGTCATCACCAGTTAATTTAAAAACATTTTTATCACTGCCAAAAGAAATCCCATACTCTTTAGCCATCTTCCATTAGGTTTGAATTGCATGGTGTTCTATCATATAGTTATTTTAGTGTTTGGGAAACTGACTCCTTGGATTCAACCTGTTTCCAGTCTTTAGTTGTAGTAGTTTGCATGTATGTCCCTCGTAGGATCAGGTGTTAAAATTAAACTTGTAACTTGGGTCTCCTGCCACCTACCTGGAGGAGGTGTCACTGGGGGCAGATCTGGATTCCAGCCCAAAGAAATGCAGAGAGGCTTGAGCTCTGCCAGGGTCACTGCTTGCTACTTTTTGTTGTTTTGCTGCTGGTGGTGGTTTCTCTGTTTGCTTGGGTTTATGAATGGGAGCCAGCTTCTTCTACCATTGATGAAACTTCCCTGGATCTGTAAGCTTGGAGTAAATCCCTTCCTCCCTTAAAACTGTGTTTGGCTGGATGCTCACCCCAGCATTGTGGAACATTAGTCCTTGCAAATAGTTCTGGAATTTTGTGCTCACATTGCTTGGCATATGCTAGAGTCATTGCAGGCTGTACTCACAGACTAGGCTTGCAGTTTTGATGGAAGAGACAGGAGGCCCCTGGAGGCCCTATGGGCTTGTCCCCCACACCAGCATATCAGTATGAGGCCAGCATTGAAAAGCTCATGGTAGAGGGCAGAGCATAGACCTAAGCCCACTCACTCGTGTGAAAAAGAGTAATTGCTCAGTGGCTGGTGTTTGTTCCAGTGGGTGCAATTTTATAAGTGGCTGTGTTTCACAGCCGTTTTAGGTAAATACTTGAAATGATTTTTCTCTCACCTCATCCAATCATTCATTTATTGATTGTTACCTCCGGCCTCTTTCATGCTAGGCAAGCACTCTACCACTGTGCTGTACACCCAACCCTTTTGTGGCTTTTTATTTTGAGACAGGATCTCACTAAGTTGCCCAGGTAGCCACAGCCTTGCAAAGTAGCCTGTGTGACTATGCATGGCATATCTTTTTTTTTTTTTTTTGGTTTTTCGAGGTAGGGTTTCACTCTAGCCCAGGCTGACCTGGAATTCACTATGGAGTCTCAGGGTGGCCTCGAACTCACAGCAATCCTCCTACCTCTGCCTCCCGAGTGCTGGGATTAAAGGCGTGCGCCACCACGCCCGGCACATGGCATATCTTAAAATCTAACTCCCTACCAAAAATAAAAATAAAAACATAAAAAAAAAACAAAAAACTTTCATCCTCAGTGAATTTTTCATATTGGATAGATTTGCTGTTTGTATGTGTTACTAGCAAATCTCCTATCAATTCTGGTTTGGAGTATACAAAGGGGAGTTTCTTCCTGATGAGGAATGTGTGTGTTGTAGTTACCTACTTGTTGCGGGGGGGGGGGGGGGGTCGGGGGGGGCACACCTAGCCAGAAGCAGCATACAGAAAGAATGGTTTATTATATTTCCCCATGGGGAAGTTTAAACAGAGGCTGGGCATCACCTCTTGCCACAGCAGCTGCAAAGTAGCTAACTTTGGTAAGAGGGAGCTGGGCTGTAACACCCCAGAAGCCCACCCCCAGTGACATATCTCCTCCAGCAGGGCTTCAGACCTTCCAAACTGTCACCAGCTGGAGATCAAGTATGAGGCTCAATTGGAAACACATGAGGCTATGAGGAACATTTTACATTCAAACTGCCACATTTTGTCCTTGTCTCCCATAACTCATTACAAGCTCATGATGCAAAATGTATTCAGTCCAACTTCAAAACTACACATAATTTTTATCAATTCCAGTGCTGTTCAAAAGTCTAGCTTCTCTTAACTCTGAGTCCTATAAAATTAAGCACAAATTACATAGCCTACAATATATAATAGCTGAGAATAAACATTCCATTTACAAGGGAAGAATTGGTCAGAACAAGGAAGGACTGGATCAATGTAAGATCAAAAATAAGCAGGGCAAACATCAAATTATGCAACTGCATGTCTGGCTTCTGGGACCCATGATGAAATGTTCAAAAGGCTTTAAATTCTGGTCCTCCTGCCTTGGATGCTGAGTAAGCAGTATTCCTTGGTAGCCATCCTATAGTCCTGCATCTCCAAATTTCTGGTGTCTCTTCTACAACCCATGGTTCATCTTCACAGTCATTCTGTGTTTACACAGGGTTTCTATATGGAACTATAGCCCTGCTTTTTTCTGTCTGTGGCTATACCCCATTTCACAATTTCCTGCATTTATCTTACTTCCAAAACCATTACCAGGTACACTACCAAGTTTGTTAATCCGGGGGAAAGTAACGCTGGCTTTGAGGAGCAGAACATTCCTTCAGCATTCTTCCTTCAGGCCCCTCCTTTCAAAAGAGTCAGTACTCATCCTGTTGTGCAGCTGTGGAATAGATAGCCCAATCTTAATGGTGTAGCTGAAGTGGCTGTCTCTGGGCCTGAGACACAGAACCACATTCTCATTGCCTTCTGTGCCAAATATTACATTTTTCAAAGCCTTCTGCTCTGCCAAAGACACCAGTCCATAACTTTTTAATTCAACTTTGCACAAGTTCTCAGGACATGCCCAGAATGCAACTTCAAGCCTGGCAAAATCCTTTTTTCCCTCTGAAACCTATAAGCTTAGCCTCCCATGTTGACAATTCTTTTTGCATTTAAGTCTTTCAAACTCTTACCAGAATAGTCCATTAAGCTTATATCGTTTTGAGGCTCAAATCCTTCCACATTTTTCCTGAAAACCATTTCCAAAGACTAAAAGCCACATTGGTCGGTTTTACTGCATCAACAGCCCCATTTCTTGGTGTCAGTTTTCTGTTGCAGTTACCTTCTCATTGCTAGGAAAAACATCTGACCAATAGAAGCATATGGAAGGAAAGCTTTTATTTCCGCTTATGGTCTTGAGGGGAATTTTCGTCATTACATGGAAGCATAGGCTGGGTATCACATCTTGCCACAGCAGCTGGGGAGTAGCAAGAGTGAGCTAGCTAACTGGCGAGGGGTAGCTATAACACCCGAAAGTCCACTCCTACCACCACACCTCCTCCAGCAAAACTCCATCTTCCAAATTGCTGCCAGCTGGAGGTGGAGTGAGGCTTAGTAAGTATATGAGGTGGTGCCAGACATTTCACATTCAGACTACAAAGTGTGTGTGTTGCTAATTGCAATTTTTTTTTTCTTAAAGATGTTTTTTTCTGTTTCCTTTTTGGTACTGGTCTCCATAAACAACTAATTAACAGGTCTTTGGATTTTTGTTCTAGGTACAGCTGACAAGAACAGAAGTGGGAAAGGAATAATTCTGACAGCATCATGCAGCGAACAATCATGTAAGGAAGGACCCAGCCGTAGCCCTAGGCACTCTGTGTGACTTCAGGAGAGAAGTGAACAAAAGACTGTATCTGTATATCTCAGATAGAGCACTGATGATAGAAATTGTTGTACCTATATCTTGCTTCCTCTTTTTTTTAACCAGCCCCTTCTCCTTCCCTCACCTCCCTTAGGGAGAATGTTTCAGTTTGGTCACACTCTCCAAGTGCTATACATTTGCTCCAAATCTGTGCCTTTTCTTAGTAGAATGTAAGCTGGGATTTCCAGTTGAATAGTCTAGAAAATGGGCAGGGGAGTATGGGAGGGAGGTAGTATATTAGCGAGTTTTTAATTTCTAGGTTTTGTTACTTGTCGAATGTAGAAACCCTAATGCAGTGTTCTCAGTCAGCAGTAGTTTTGTTCCACAAGGAACATCTAGCAATGTCTGGAGACATTTTTTGTTGTAACAATATAGAGGCCTGACAATCTGCTGTTGGTATCGAGTCAACAGAAGTTAGGCACACAGTAAACCTCTCAGGCTAGCCTCATGCCCACAACAAAGAGTGGTTCAGCCTAAATGTCAGTTTAGCCTGGGTTGAGAAACCCCATACTAGTATTGCTGGCTTTAGGAAGAAGCAATAGGAATCTCTTGGTTAGTTATTACCTGGAGTCAGTGACTTCAGGTTGAAACTTTATCTCCCGGTACCTCTCCATTTTTATCTTCAGTATAGTTCCTGAGCCAGCCCTGGTGGCTGCAGGTGAGCACTGATTAGCCAGGCCTATCTGGGTCATGTGTGCACATATGATTGGAAGTGTCAGGACAGGCTGCTTACGTGATATGTACTGAGAATCTGGGGGGAAGAAGTGTCCTAAGAGGAAAATGGGGAGAAGGGAGTGGTTGCTTGCTAGACAGAGCCAGTCCTAAGCATCTGTCCTGGAAACCGAGTAGTTGTAGATCCTGGGTTGTGTTCATATGATGAGAAGCCTGGGGGTTGTCTGTGCTGGAACGACAGCACTTTTCTTTCCCTTCTTTTTCCTTTTTGCAGTACTGGGAATGGAACGTAGGACCTTTGTACATGTTAGGCAAGCACTCTACCATTGAGTTACAACCCCAGCTCATTATTTTTCTCTTTGTTTGAGGCAAGCCTGATTGGCTTTTCTTTTTTTTTTTAATGAGTGAGAGTGCAAGAGAGAATTGGCACACCAGGGCTTCCAGTCACTGTAATCGAACTCCATATAGATGCGCCACCTTGTGCATCTGGCTTGGTGGCATCTGGGGAGTTGAACGTGGGTCGTTAGGCTTTGCAGGCAAGGGGCCTCAAGTGCTAAGCTATCTCTCCAGCCCCGCTCTACTTTTATATAACCTTAAGAGAGAAAAAAAGTTCCACTCCCCAGTACCCATGTAAGGCAGATATACAAAATGGTGCATGCATCTGGAGTTTGTTTGCAGTATAGAGGCCCTGGTGCACCCATTCTCTCTCTCTGCCTCTCTCTCTCTCCAGTAAATAATAACTAAAAAGCAGAGTGGTAGGCACGGGGATAGGAAGGTGTCTGGCACTGTTGGTGTAGCATAGGCAAAGGGTATCGGTGCTGTTCATGTCTTACCCCCATGTGCTCCTGCAGGTCATTTTTCCAGCCCATGAAAGAGGGTAAAACAAGGAAGCCTGAGAAGGAGACACCCAATGGCGGCAGCAAAGAGATGGAGCCACAGCTGAAGTATGTAACAGGACCAGGGCATCACACATTCTCGGTGAAGATGCTGTGTGGGGAAGCTGCTGACTGGCCATGCCATCACACATTCTCAGTGGAGATGCTGTGTGGCCTTGCTTGTGCCAATATGGTCGCCCCTAGGCCAGTGTGTGGACTTGAACACATTTACTTCACATCCCTGATTTAAAACCTAGAGCAAGTGACTTCACTTCCTGTGCCCATAGCTTTCTTACAGGTAGAGCAGGATCTCATTCTTTCAGGCTTGTGCATGAGTTCAGGAGTAAGCAGATGCTCCATTTGTAAAATAGTGCTTAGCTTGTAAAAGACACTCAGCACATGTGAAAATCAAGCAAGTCCCTTGCCTACCCTTGATCCTCAGATCAGTTACTTTAATGTGTCCATAACGCTCTGTCTAAATGCATATGAATGAAGCCTTATTTTCTGTGATTTACTTAATTGTAGAACACAGCTGTCCATACTGTTTTGTTCATCAGCTTCTCACTTCTGTGAACATTATCACTTAATTTTTATGCTACTCAGCATAGGGGCTCAGTTCTTCTGCCTTCTGCCTTGTGCTCCCTTCTGTGGATATACTAAAGAAATTAGTTGGTGTCCCCAACTAGTGGATGTTTAGGTTGCTTTCATTTTGTGGGCACAACAGTTTACCACTGTGAGTGGTCTGTAAATGTGTCCTTCGGCATGCATGTAGGTGTGTGTGTATATATATGTGATCTAACATGGATCTCCATGTGTAGAGTTAACACATAGTAATTGTAAAAAGCATTTGCTCAAAGAATTAAAGTAAAATGTGTCCTTCCAATACTCATTCCCAGAGGAAGCACTTTCACTAGCACCAAACACATTGATTAGCACCTACTGTTTATTAAAAGCATGTGGAATGAGTTAGTGTTTCTCATACTGGAGAGCATGACCTTTTTGGTTACCATTTATTCTCAAGTGGCTGGCATGATGCCTGACATTTAATTGGCACTTAACATTTAACCTTTGGTTTATTTTTAAATAACAAAAGCGAAGTTTGTCTGTGTGTATGTGTATATAGTATGTGTGGTGCAAGTATGTTTTTATGCAGATGCATGCATCCTGTGCTCATGCTTGTGGAGGCCAGAGGAGAATACAGGGTTCCTCTTCTATTGCTCGACAGAATCACTCACTGATCTCATTGTTTTTCTAGTCCTCTTAACCACTCAGCCACAACTGCATGGAGCTCACAACTTTTCAGCTGGCCTAGCTGACCAGGGAGCTCCAGTCATCTTCCTGTCTCCATCCCCCTCAGTGTTCTGGTTACAAGCATGCATGACCATGCCCACCGTTTTACATGGATGCTGGAGATCAAACTTAGGTCCTAGTGCTTATGCAGCAAGCAAGCGTACCCTGTAAACATTCATCCCAGCCTACCAGACTACTCCATATGCAGATTGATTCTATATGTTGACTTTTTTTTTTTTTTTTGGTACATTTGTGGGATTGAACATGCGGATTTACAATATCCTTTACATGCCAGACACTGTTTTAGACACTGTGGGTTTTGGTGTGCACGAAGTGGACAGCCATTTCTTTCCTAGGTTAACATGTTTGTTTTTTCTACCAAAAATGTTATAGATTTCTTTGCATCGTGCTACACACTGACCTACTTCCCTTTCCTTTTTTTTTTTTTTTTTTTTTGAGGTAGGGTCTCACTTTAGCCCAGGCTGACCCATAATTCACTATGTAGTCTCAGGCCAGCTTCAAACTCACATTGATCCTCCTACCTCAGCCTCCCAACTGCTGGCATTAAAGGCATGCACCATCATGCCCAGTCACTTTCTCTTTTTCTTCAGTCTGCAGCCCTAGCCCATGGAATGGTGCTACCTAGTTGCTGTGGGTCTTCCTGCCTCAGTTAAACTAATCTAGAAATGCCTTCAGGGAGTTGTCACCTGCCAAATTCTAGGTTCAACCAAGTTGCCAATTGTGGTAAGCCATCACATGAGTCATGGAGAACATTTCACATTTTGTTTTTGGTGGCTGTGGTCCTAGGTGTTAACCATGACCTTTTTGTTCCAATCTACTGGGGATAGGGACAGGGACCACCAAATGATACTAGGGTGGGGCAAAATGAAGTAGAGGGCAGATAGTCAGGAATGTTGAATTAAGAGGAGCCTGGTGGCTGTCCTTCAAAATCCACCACCTTTCTTTAATTCAGTGTATTAGTCTGTTTTAGGTTACTATAACATAACTTGAGGTTTTTTAAACTTTTTTAAACTTTTTTTAATTGACAACTTCCATAATTATAGACAATAAACCATAATTCCTTCCCTTCCCCCACTTTCTCCTTCACAAATCCATTCTCCATCGTATCCCCTCCCTCTCTCCATTAGTCTGTCTTTTATTTTGATGTCATCATCTTTTTCTCCTATTATGAGGTCTTGTGTAGGTAGTACCAGGCACTGCAAGGTCATGGATATCCAGGCCGTTTTCTGTCTGGAAGATTGCATAAGCAGTCCTACCCTTCCATTGGCTCTTACATTCTTTCTGCCACCTCTTCCGCAATGGAGCCTGAGCCTTGGAAGGCATAGAGATGTTTCAGTGCTGAGCACTCCTCTGTCACTTCTTCTCAGTACTATGGTGCCTTTTGAGTCATTGTAGAGGTCACCACCATCTGAAGAGAGAAGCTTCTCTAACTAAAAGTAAGTAGCATTAAGTATATGGCTATAAACATTAAGAAAAGTACTTATGGGGCAGTTTGGTGAGCATAATATATGCATTTAGCCAGACAAGATCAGATGTTAAAACTCCTAGGGCTCAAGATCTCCCCCACCATAGAGCTTTTGACTAGGTTTTCAGTACCTGGTATGTATTCCTTCCTTATGGAGCGGGCCTCCAGTCACTTAATTAGAGAGCTGTTGGTTTCCCCATAGTAGACATGCCTCTATTTTTTCTGTTGGTGATTGGTCAGTCTTAAGGCTTGCAGTGTCCACTGCTATTTATCACCACTGATTATTTCTCTTTCCCTGAGGGCTGCATGCAATGTAGAGTTTTCCAGCTAAGAAACTGATTTTTAAAACTCCACATTTTATTCAGATAACAGAAAGATGTGGGGAAAGCAAAAAAAAATGAGGGCTAAGAAGGGAGAGTGAAGTGGAGAGAAGTGAGATGCGCTAAGTGCAGTCTAGGAGCCCATGAACAAACATGGAGCTTAGATTTTAAAAAGCATGAAAAGAGATTTTAATAACATTTGCTGCCAAGAAAATTAAAAGTAAAGACAAAGCCGAGGTGTAGTGATGCACACCTTTAATCCAAGTACTTGGGAGGCACAGGTAGAAAGATTGCTGTGAGTTTGAGGCCACCCTGGCACTACACAATGAGTTCCAGGTCAGCCTGGGCTAGAGAGAACCGTACCTTGAAAAACAAATGAACAACCAAAAAACAATGAAGACAGTAATAAAAGGTAAAATGTGTCGGTTCCCACCCTAATATGGCTGCTGGGGTGGGAGGGAGAGCTTACCAGTGCAAGGACCCAAGAGCGTTGCTGCCACAGTTCCAGAGAGCGCCCCTGTGGGTCCCACTTCCCACTTTGTAAAGAAGTTCCCCAGGCTGAATGTCGCTGCTCGGAGGTAGATAGTTGTTAGTGTGCGTGCCATTCTCTGTTCAGTGAGCTCTGAATGCAGAAGCTTGTAGGCGTCAGCCTTGCTGTCCACCCGAGTCAGTGACTGCCAGCCTGCGTGTCACCCTGCATAGTGATGGGCGTAGACTAGGAGTGCAGAGCTGCTGAGTGACCATCATCCTGCGTGTCACCCTGCATTGTGATGGGTGTAGACTAGGAGTGCAGAGCTGCTGAATGACCATCATCCTGCGTGTCACCCTGCATTGTGATGTGTGTAGACTAGGAGTGCAGAGCTGCTGAGTGACCATCATCCTGCGTGTCACCCTGCATTGTGATGGGTGTAGACTAGGAGTGCAGAGCTGCTGAGTGACCATCATCCTGCGTGTCACCCTGCATTGTGATGGGTGTAGACTAGGAGTGCAGAGCTGCTGAGTGAGTGCAGAGCTGCTGAGTGACCATCATCCTGCGTGTCACCCTGCATTGTGATGTGTGTAGACTAGGAGTGCAGAGCTGCTGAGTGACCATCATCCTGCGTGTCACCCTGCATTGTGATGTGTGTAGACTAGGAGTGCAGAGCTGCTGAGTGACCATCATCCTGCGTGTCACCCTGCATTGTGATGGGTGTAGACTAGGAGTGCAGAGCTGCTGAGTGACCATCATCCTGCGTGTCACCCTGCATTGTGATGGGTGTAGACTAGGAGTGCAGAGCTGCTGAGTGACCATCATCCTGCGTGTCACCCTGCATTGTGATGGGTGTAGACTAGGAGTGCAGAGCTGCTGAGTGACCATCATCCTGCGTGTCACCCTGCATTGTGATGGGTGTAGACTAGGAGTGCAGAGCTGCTGAGTGACCATCATCCTGCGTGTCACCCTGCATTGTGATGTGTGTAGACTAGGAGTGCAGAGCTGGTGAGTGACCATCATCCTGCGTGTCACCCTGCATTGTGATATGTGTAGACGAGGAGTGCAGAGCTAGTGAGTGACCATCATCCTGCGTGTCACCCTGCATTGTGATGTGTGTAGACTAGGAGTGCAGAGCTGGTGAGTGACCATCATCCTGCGTGTCACCCTGCATTGTGATGGGTGTAGACTAGGAGTGCAGAGCTGCTGAGTGACCATCATCCTGCGTGTCACCCTGCATTGTGATGCGTGTAGACTAGGAGTGCAGAGCTGCTGAGTGACCATCATCCTGCGTGTCACCCTGCATTGTGATGTGTGTAGACTAGGAGTGCAGAGCTGCTGAGTGACCATCATCCTGCGTGTCACCCTGCATTGTGATGGGTGTAGACTAGGAGTGCAGAGCTGCTGAGTGACCATCATCCTGCGTGTCACCCTGCATTGTGATGTGTGTAGACTAGGAGTGCAGAGCTGCTGAGTGACCATCATCCTGCGTGTCACCCTGCATTGTGATGGGTGTAGACTAGGAGTGCAGAGCTGCTGAGTGACCATCATCCTGCGTGTCACCCTGCATTGTGATGTGTGTAGACTAGGAGTGCAGAGCTGGTGAGTGACCATCATCCTGCGTGTCACCCTGCATTGTGATGTGTGTAGACTAGGAGTGCAGAGCTGCTGAGTGACCATCATCCTGCGTGTCACCCTGCATTGTGATGTGTGTAGACTAGGAGTGCAGAGCTGCTGAGTGACCATCATCCTGCGTGTCACCCTGCATTGTGATGGTGTAGACTAGGAGTGCAGAGCTGGTGAGTGACCATCATCCTGCGTGTCACCCTGCATTGTGATGGGTGTAGACTAGGAGTGCAGAGCTGCTGATGTGACCATCATCCTGCGTGTCACCCTGCATTGTGATGTGTGTAGACTAGGAGTGCAGAGCTGCTGAGTGACCATCATCCTGCGTGTCACCCTGCATTGTGATGGGTGTAGACTAGGAGTGCAGAGCTGCTGAGTGACCATCATCCTGCGTGTCACCCTGCATTGTGATGGGTGTAGACTAGGAGTGCAGAGCTGCGTGAGTGACCATCATCCTGCGTGTCACCCTGCATTGTGATGTGTGTAGACTAGGAGTGCAGAGCTGCTGAGTGACCATCATCCTGCGTGTGTCACCCTGCATTGTGATGGTGTGTATGACTAGGAGTGCAGAGCTGCTTGAGTGACCATCATCCTGCGTGTCACCCTGCATTGTGATGTGTGTAGACTAGGAGTGCAGAGCTGGTGAGTGACCATCATCCTGCGTGTCCACCCTGCATTGTGATGGGGTAGACTAGGAGTGCAGAGCTGCTGAGTGACCATCATCCTGCGTGTCACCCTGCATTGTGATGGGTGTAGACTAGGAGTGCAGAGCTGCTGAGTGAACATCATCCTGCGTGTCACCCTGCATAGTGATGGGTGTAGACTAGGAGTGCAGAGCTGCTGAGTGACCATCATCCTGCGTGTCACCCTGCATTGTGATGTGTGTAGACTAGGAGTGCAGAGCTGCTGAGTGACCATCATCCTGTGTATCACCCTGCATAGTGATGCGTGTAGACTAGGAGTGCAGAGCTGGTGAGTGACCATCATCCTGCGTGTCACCCTGCATTGTGATGTGTGTAGACTAGGAGTGCAGAGCTGCTGAGTGACCATCATCCTGCGTGTCACCCTGCATTGTGATGGGTGTAGACTAGGAGTGCAGAGCTGCTGAGTGACCATCATCCTGCGTGTCACCCTGCATTGTGATGGGTGTAGACTAGCGGAGTAGAGCTGGTTTCACAGGAAGAGTTACAGTGACTTAGAATAAAAGTTGTGTGCTGGAAAGATGGCTTAGTGTTGAGGCGCTTGCCTGTGACACCTTGGAATGCAGTTCTAATCTCCACGTCCCACATAGCGATGCAAGTGTGCAGTGTCACACATGCACATTTGGAGTTATACGCGTCTGGGTTTGTTCACAGCTGCTGAACGGTCCTGGTGTGCTCATTCTCTCTTTCTCTCTCTCTGTCTCTTTTTCTTTGTCTCTCTCTTCAATAATAATAATAATAATAATTTAAAGGTTGCCGTTTCTTAATTAAGACTACAGGCTGTGGAGGCCGTTCAGGGTAAGTTGGCTCTGTGCTGCTAGGTTGTCCTGGGAATCTCAGGGATGTGCCTTCACCTGCCTTGTCAACTCAGATGAGCAAGTTGATCCTGGGTTCACATTGTGCAGAGGGCAGCATTGCGTGTTGGTTTGGGGTGACAGTTTGTGGAGGGCCAGTGATTGAGCTAGATGGGGCAACTTGCATGCATCTGTCCTGCCACTTCATCTTGTTGACCAGAACTTGTTACATGGCTTAACCTTGATTCAGAGTGGGCTGGGGAATGTCATCCCTGCCTGGGTAGCCATGTTCCTTACTGAAACTCCCAGGGTGAAAGAGGGAGGTCTTCAAGTAGATGCTGGAGTTGCGCTCCTGCCCTAGGCAGGAACTCTCTGTGCTTCTCATGGTGCCTCAGAGGATCAGCACTCAGGAAGCTTCAGAGGTGTGAGATGGGTAGATGGAGGGAGGGATGCTTAAATGCACATGTCAAATCCAGGCATGGTGGCTCACTGTAATCTGCGCACTTGGAGCTAGAGACAGGAGAATCAGGAGTACAAGGCAAACTGTCTCAGAAAACAAAAAAAGTGCATATGTCACGGAAACACCTAGAAAGTGTTTGTTCACAGAGGAAATTAAGCAGTGAAGCTGAGTTTGGGGCAGTGCTCCCATGCTGCGTGTTGTACACCCCCCATCTCCCACCTTCCAGGGTGGCCCTGAAGGAGAGGAATGGAGTGGTGCCCAAGAGTGACTCTCCAGTGAAGCGGCCAGGGAGGAAGGTATCCCGGGTCCTGAGCAGTGAAGAGGAGGAGGAGGAAGAAGAAGCCTTTGGTACCCCCAAACGCCAGGTAGGTCCCCACCAACCTGTCGCTTTTCACTAGAAGAAACCTAGTTTCCTATTCACCTGTGTAGCTGAGAGCAGTAGCTACTCAGGGAGACCACAGATACTGCCCAGGAGGTGAGCACACATTGCGACTGTACTCAAGCTCAGGTGGCCTGGTACCTAAGGTTCCAACTCTGCTTCTGCCTTGGAACATGGGGCTCTTCTGGCTCTTTGACCTCATTATGCCTCAGGTTGCCTCACTTGTAACAGTACTCATGCTAATGCCCACTGCTTAGGGTGGCTGTGAAGATGAAATGTGTTTTAGTTAATACACATCTGGGAATATTGTCTGATGAATGTAAGGGCTTGAGACTATGTCCAGTAGCGTATGTGCGCATGGATACATGTATACATCCTACTGTTAGAGGGTCTTTCATCTCCTCTGCATACATTGGGTCAGTTGGGTATGATGGTGCTCACCTGTGTAATCCCAGCACTCAGGAACAAAGGCAAGCAGGATCAGTGAGATTGAGGACAGACTGGTATACAGAGTGTGTTCCAGGGCCACATAGCAGAACTTTGTCTCCATTTGAATACTTGGATCACTTTAATATGTGGAAGTCACTCAATGCTTATGGACAGTTTCTGAAATGCAGTCCTCAGTGGAGACGTTAAGCCCTGTCCCAGCCCTACTCAGACCCTGTGGTATTGCAAGCCCAGCCCAAAGCTGGGTCCTCTTCTCTTTGTACCCACTCGGTCTTTCCCCTCATCCACGGTTTCCTCTGCTCTCTCCTCCTGTTTCTCACCCTTCATCTCCCCTCCATGGGCCTCCACCTCCAGGCTCCTTGCTTTTCCCACCTAAAACTCTTTGTAGCTGGGTGTTATGGTACATGTCTATAGTCTCAGCTCTTCGGAGGCTGAGGCAGGAGTATTGCCTGAAGTTTGAGTTACGTAATGAAGTATTTTTTTTTTTCTTTGCAAAAGCAAGCAGAATAAAGCACCACATGCCTTTGTCAGACACACAGGGCCCCATCCTGGCCTTGCTGGAGGGCTTTGGTCACATGGCACCTTCTCAGTGAAGCTTCCCTGGCCTCCTGGGTTAGTTCTCCATTATCCTTCCACTCCAGGTCAGGTGTCTGAAGTAGAGCTCAGGTTCATTTGTGGGGGATCTAGGGAATATTCTGTTTCCTTGCCTTTTCCAGCTCCCAGAAGATCCTGCTAGTCCCTCTGCTGAGCCAGCTGTAGGGCCTCTATGCCTTTCTTCTGTGGTCACATCTTTTCCTGACTCCCTTCTCTCTTGTACCTTTAAGGGCCTTGTGATTGTATTGGGCTCACCCAGATAGTCACACCCTCTTAAGTTCACCTTCTTAGCAACCTTAACTCCCTTTAGCCATATAATGTTCCACATGAGCAAGTTCTGGGGATTAGGTTATGGGTATCTTTAAGAACTTGGACATCAAGGGTGGTAGGGAGCCATGGAAGGCTTTTGCAAAATGAGAGGCAGAGTAGCTTTGGTCCTAGGCAGTCTGCAAAATAATTCCTTTAAGGCCTGCATTCATCAGGGTCCAGAAGTAGACAGAAACCACACCAGTGACTTAGAGGAAATGTACTATAAAGAGCTGTCACTTCAACTGGGTGGCTGAAGAGGTGAGAATGCTAAGCATCATGACTGCTAGGACTGAGAGTTGAAATCCAGACCTTCCTGACAGGGATGCTGGGGTCTTTGACCTTGGAGGAGGGGACCTGAGCCTGGACTCCGACCTTTGGAGGAAGGGATACCAGGTAGGAGGTAGTAGTGTCTGGTGAGACTCTGTAGTGGATATAGCAAGTGTTAGTAAAGCTGTCAGTTGGACCCAGCAGCTACCCAGGAAAGCCTGCCACCTCCAGTGGAGAGTCTCCTTCAGTCCCTCATTCCTCAGGTGGCTGGCCACAGCTATGTGCCAGTACTAGGATGGGGTCCCCGAGTCTTAATTCTGGGACTGCAAGGGAAAATGGGAAATGATGAGCCTGGAGCTTCATATCCAGTACAGGGCCCTGTGAGATTAGTTAGTAGTTAGACAAGATAGAAATTTATTTTTTCTTGAAAGCATGTAGCAGTCTTATCATCAGAGGCCTAGGCTGCTGTGTTGTTGCTTATGGTCCCTGGATGCCTTTGTTTGCGTGAATGTCAACATTCAGCTGTTAGGAAGAGGGGAGCATGACACTGTTTTATTTCATTTCAAGAAGCGAGAGAGAGAATGGACATACCAGGGCCTCTTGCCACTGGAAACAAACTCCAGACGGATGCATCACTTTGTGCATTCGGCTTTTATGTGAGTTCTGAGGAATTGAACCCAGGCCATCAGGCCCTGATAGCAAGTGGCTTTAATTGCTGGGCCATCTCTCCAGCCCCAAGGACGGCACTTGTAAGTGGATACTATTTGAACTAAAGAAGTATGTAGTGCTTCCTCTCCTTGTGTAGAACTGAGGATCACGAACACACCCAGCCACAGGAGAAGTTGGTAAATGTAGTCCTTAGTCCCATAGCCACTAGCTACCAAGGATTCCGGTTAATGTAGTTCTTAGGCCTGATCCTGTACTAGCTGCAGTGAAGATTGGCGGATGGAGTCTTGAGTTGGATCATTATCATGTGCATAGCTGAAAATGGAAGATTCTGTTACTTGAGGAAGCAGAGGGGATACTGGGGTCCACAGTAGAGAGAATAAGGGCAGTTAAACTGTGCTGGCAGATGCGGTCATCACCTAGGTGAGAGAGGACAGTGTGAAGCAGGAATGAGACTATGGTCCAGGAAGGAAGGTAGGCACAGAGAATCCCAGAGTCTCCTTCTGAAGTTCTGAAGTGGGTGGGAGCTGTGACTGCCCCTCCTTCCACCCTTCACTCTGCTCTCTTTCTTTTTTCTTCCAGAAGTCTGTGCCAGACTCCATACAAAACTCTCCTCCCAGCCCTGCCACATGTCTGGAGAATAGTCCTTTCCCCACCAACAGCTCCCCCATGGACATCTCCCCATCAGGGATCCCAAAGCGTCGTACCGGTAAGGACATCTGAGCCTGTCCTTGGAGCTGTATTCCACCTGTGGATTGTGGCATTATGAGCATGAGTATGGCTCTACCATCCATTGACTCTGTGACCTCAGGCAAATTACTTCACTTTCTCAGAGCTTCTGTTACCTTTCCTGTTGCACAGATGTGCTGAAGTACCAAGTTGAGAAACTGATATGTACAGAGTACTTGGGTTGGGCTCTGCCCACAGTCAGCACTCAGGAAACCGATCATTGTGATCGTCGTGTTGGGTAGTGGTGGCAGCATAGCTCAGGCTAAGAATACAAGAGTTCCATCTTGGAAACTTGTAGAAGAGATGTTAACCAGGCTGAGCCCTGAAGGGAAGAGAAGATCCTGGGAGGAAAGGAGCAGGGAAGTGTTCTGGGGAGTGGGGAGGATGAGTTGGGAGGCCTGGGCCTTTAGGGTTTAGCCCCTTGACAACAGAGCAGAATTGAGGTTACCGAATGAAGAGACTAGAGAAGGACTTGGAGAGGCAACCTGGAACAGTGCCCAGGGGTGCTGAGAGGGAAGGAGGAAGGCTTGGCTCAAGGAGGATGAGATGAGAGAGGCTCCCATGTGATTTATGAAACTGTGAGCCTGTACTCTACAATGCGGCCTGCTAAGAATTTGAAATGTGGTAACTGAGACTGAGGAAGTGATTTTTTTTAACAATTTTATTTATTTATTTGCAAGTAGAGAGAGATAGAAGAGAGAGGAAGTGATTTTTTTTAACAATTTTATTTATTTATTTGCAAGTAGAGAGAGGTAGAAGAGAGACTCTAGCCCCTGCAAACAAACTCCAGATGCATGTGCCACCTTGTGCATCTGGCTTTACATGGGCACTAGGAAATTGAACTTGGGTTGTTAGGCTTTGCAGGCAAGCACCTTAACTGTTAAGCCATCTCTCTAGCCCAGGAAGTGATTTTTCTTTCTTTCTTTGGTTTTTCGAGGTAGTGTTCTCTCTAGCCTAAGCAGATCTGGGATTCACTGTGTAATCTCAAGGTGGTCTTGAATTCAAGGTGATTCTACTTCTGCCTCCCAAGTGTTGGCATTAAAGATGCCCCACTTAGGAAGTGAATGTTTAATGTTACACCATTTGAATTAGATTTTTATTAGAAAGCAAGATAAACAACTCAATTTAAAATCCCACATTTCAGGTTTTCCAAATCAGGAAAATTTTGAGTATCATGTCAGTTTGGTTGATAAAGGCTATGCAAACATTCTAAAATTTGTAAAACTGAACTCTGAAATGTCTCTGGACCAAAGCATTATGTATAAGTTGCTTGACCAGACTGAATTCACTTAGTGAAGGTATCTTGTGATCAATCTGAATTACTTTTCAACTGAAATTTCTTTTTTTCTTTTTTCTTTTCTTTTTTTTTTTTTTTGGTGTTTTCGAGGTAGGGTCTCACTGTAGTCCAGGCTGACCTGGTATTCACTATGTGGCTTCAGGGTGGCCTCAAGCTCATGGTGATCCTCCTACTTCTGCCTCCCTAGTGCTAGGATTAAAGCGTGCACCACCACACCCTGCTTCAACTATAAATTTATAAAACATAAACATGATGAAAACTTTGTGTCTGAATTAACATGTATAGTTAGCATATCAGACTTGAAGAATTAATATAAGTTATTTTTCTCAATACTGTGACAATATACTTGCCAAAAGCAACTTCAGAAAGGAAAGGTTTGTTTTGGCTCACAGTTTGAGAGCACGCCCTGTCACAGTGACCAGGCACAGTGGGAAGAGCAGTTCTAGCTGTGGTGGCAGGAATGTGAGGCAGCGGGTCACGTTACATTTGCAGTCAGGAAGCAGAGAGAGATGAATGCTGGGGCTCAGCTCTTTCTCCTTTTTATTCAGTCAGGGTCCCCGGCCATAAAATGGTGCCATCCACTCAGGTTGAGTCTTCATAGCTAGCACTTCTGAAAACAGTTTCATAGACTCACCCAGAGCTGTGTCTTCTGGGTGATTCCAAATCCAGTCAAGTCAACAATGAAGATTAGCTGTCACACTGAAGAAAGAATGTTGACTTTAATATTGAAAACATGTGGGGATTATATTTTGGATATATGGAGTTTAGTAAAATGCATAATTAAAACTAGTTTATCTGGTTTTTCAAATTGTATATTTAAAAGAGAGAGAGACAATTGCTGTACCAGGGCCTGCCTTCTTTGAAGCTTATAGCCTAAGTTTACATATGTGGCTCCATGAACGTTTCTATGAGGAGCTCAGAAGTCAGCCAGCCCGTGGGTAATGGGGTAGGGTTGTCTCTCTTGAGGAAAGGCAGGGGAGTGTGTCCCAGATAGAAACAGCATGTGCAGAGGCCCTGAGGTAGGAGCAGCATAGCATGAGTGGGAATTCTCAGACATTTCAGTGTTTCTGGAGAATACAGTGTGGTTTAAGAAGCAGGGAGAGGGTCTGAGGAGAGTGTAAGGCATGAGCTAGAGAGGAGAGTAGTGGCTGGATCCCCAAGAGCCTTACATACCGTGGTGAGGATGCAGAGCATATCCCATCATTGTTCACTTGGGATCTTTCCATTCTCGGGGGAGGGAGAGACAGAGGTTAACTAATGTGAAGTTAACACAGCAAGCTATAGGGTTTCAAGGACGAGGCCTCTACTGGGGTAGTGGCTATGAGTTCTGAAGAGGAGGGGTTTCCAGACCGTGTCAGTTGCACCCTCCCCCTGGTTCTGACTGCTTTGGGACAGGAACAGACAGAGCTAAAGTCAGCTACACTGAGCCCTTTCTCTTCCCAGCTCGGAAGCAGCTTCCAAAACGGACGATTCAGGACTCAGTCCTGGAAGAGCAGGGAGAAGACAAGGACAGAGAAGCCAAGAAGAGGAAGAAGGAAGGTGAGGCACTGGGAGGAGACACCTCTGTGTGTGTGCCCATGTGTGTGCACACTTTCCACGTGCACAGCAAGGAGTGGGAAGGGTGTGCAAAAGTACAAGAGGGTCTACAGAGACCCTGAGATTTGATGCTTAAACATGTCAATCAAATCCCATACCCCATGATTAGGTGTGGTGGCTCACACCTGTAATCCCAGCGTACAGGAGGATCACCACAAGTTCAAGGCCAGCCTAGTCTGCATAGTAAGACTCTTCCAAAAAGAGAACTACAAACCGTGCGTAGTGGCGCATTCCTTTAATCCCAGTACTTGGGAAGGAGAGATAGGAGGATCACCATGAGTTTGAGGCCACCCTGTGACTATAGATTGAATTCCAGGTCAGCCTGGGCTAGAGTGAGACCCTACCTTGAAAAAAAAAAAGAAAGAAAGTAAGAAAGAAAGAGAGAGAGAGAGGGAGGGAGGGAGGGAGGGAGGGAGAAAACTATACAAAACTTACAAAATCCACACCCCAGCACACAGTAGTGACTCATGTCATAAAAGTATTCTGGAACACATTTGTTTGGCCATCTTAATTCAGTATTAATAGTAAATAGCTTCCTGACTTGATCTTGCCTTTATTAAATGGAAAATGTTTTCCTTTAGATAATTTATTTTTCCTTATACATTATGACAGAAAGTCAAGGTTCCCAAAAGTCCTTGCTTCACTGTACCCTCAATGTTTTGGTAATTTGTTTCATGGTACCCTTATGCCTGTACATAATAGTTTCATCCCGGTCATTGTGCTTAAACAGCTATTAACTAATATATACATCCTGAAATAAAAATACATATATTTTTTGCTGCTTCCCAGAAAGAGAATGGCAGCAAGGGGCCTCCATTTGTCACCAAGTCTCCTCTCAGTTCCAACGGCCCCCCACCAGCAAAGAGGAGAAAATCTGTGTCCAAGGGTGGTAGGCGCTCCCTGCCATTGGGTTGACCTGCAAGGATGGCTTCTATGTATACATATGAAATTTAATACATTTATTTCCATTTCTGGTCAAAAAAATATGTATATTTTTTAAATGTTTTTATTTATTTCTTTGAGAAAGTGAGTATGGACATGCTAGGGCCTGTTGCCACTGCAAACAAACTCTAGACATATGTGCCATTTTGTGTGTATGGCTTTATGTGGATACTGAGGAATCAAACCTCAGCCCACAGATTTTACAAGCAAGCACCTTCAGCCACTGAACCATCTCCCCAGCTCATATATTTTATCTTACCCACAAGTACTTACTAATGAGTTATGCATAGGTAACTAATACACAACATCTTAGTCTATGGAATCCAGTAGAAAGCACCCTTCATTTCCTGTTGGATATCGATTTGTGAACCATACTTGATTTTTATAAGCTTGTTGTGAGCAATATGACCTGGTACATTGTTGCTCAGTATCTGAGGGGTGCCAGGTCCAGACCTGCCTTGGGTACCAAACTCTGCGGGGACTCAAGTTCTGTACATATAAAGTGATGTGGGATCTGTGGACAATAGACACATCCTCTTACAGTACCTAATGCAATGCAAATTTGCTATGTAAATATTTGTTTCCTGTGTTAAGGAATGAAATGATGACAAGAAGAAAGTGTGTACATGTTTGATATAGATCTGGTTTAGTTCTGTACCTTCTTTGTTTTTGTTTTTGTTTTGTTTTTCCTTTTTGTAAGACAAGGTCTTCCTGTTTTGCCTAGGCTGACCTCTTAACGCCCAATCCTCCATTCCTCGAGCTTCACCCTCCCAAGGGGTGGTATTACAGATGTGTCCCACAACAACTCAACAATCTTGGATGTTTTCGCTCAGTGCTTGCTTAAATTCCAGCGTGTGGGATGCTTTGGGTCAGCTGTCCTGAAATCCAAATTCTCTGAACTAGTAATTCAGATAATGTCCAGCAGATGTCGCTGTGCTTCCTTGGCACTGAATACTGTCCTGAGCCTACCAGGAAGTAGCCAAGAAGATGGATCCATTGATCCCTGTGCTTCCCTGGAGAAGGAAACTGTACTGAGTGTTTCCTTCATCTTGGTGCACACGCAGAAACAGCCTAAGGATGGCGCCATTGATCCCTTGGTGGTCTGTCTGAGATCCCAACATTTGCAGCTTTTGCTATGCGAAATATTTGTTTGGTGAAATCTTCATTAGACTGTGTTTCCTACACAGGTTTTAACTTGGTGGAGACTTAATTTTATGTTGAAAATTTATGTTTAGTAGCAAATGTTTTTATAATCGGAGAATTGGTGCCATTTTAAGTAACTGGAGGAGGAAGGAATGTAAATGGAGGCACTTAGTACTAAGGAATTTTTTTTCCTTAAAAAAGAAAAAAAAAATGGGCGTGGTGGCACACACCTTTAACCCCAGCACTGGGGAGGCAGAGGTAGGAAGAACGCTGAGAGATGAGGCCAGCCTGAGACTATATAGTGAGTTCCAGGTCAGCCTGAGCTACAGTGAGACCCTACCTCGAAAAACCAGAAAAAAAAAAAAAAAAAAAAAACTTTTGAGATAAAGAGGAAAACAGAGAGAGAGAATGAGGGAGAAATGGCACACCAGGACCTCCTGCCACTGCACACGAACTCCAGACACGTGTGCCACTTTGTGCATCTGGCTTTATGTGGGTACTGGGGAATCAAACCCAGGCTGTCAGGTTTTGCAAGCCACTGCCTTTAACTGCTGAGCCATCTCTTCAGCCCCTTCTTCCTTTTTAAAATATATTCTTATTTATTATTTATTCTTGTTTGCAAGCAGAGAGAGAGAATGGGTGTGCCAGGGCTTCTTGCCACTGAACAGACTCCAGACGCATACGCACTTTGTGCGTCTGGCTTTATGTAGATACCAGAGAATTGGACTCAGGCTGTAATGCTTTGCAAACAAGCATCTTTTACTGCTGAGTCATCTTTGCAGCACTGTGGAAAAATCTTTTCAACGTTAGTGATCACATTTTTTGTCATTACCCTGAAAACATTTCAGTAAATTTTGTAAGAAAAAAAGGGGGAGGGGGGACTGGAGAGACGGCTCTGCTATTAAAGACATGTACTTACAAAGCCTGACCAGGTTCAGTTCCCCAGTCCATATCAATCCAGATGGGTATTTACTTGCAACAGCAAGAGACCCTGGCATGCTCCCCCCACACAAATGAATACATAAGTAATTAAAAGTTTCAAAGGTACTAGGAATTAAACCCAGGTCCCCATGCTAGGCAAGTGCCCTACTGCTGAACTATATCCCAGCCTTTTTCACTTTTTGGTTTCTCGAGGTAGGGTTTCACTCTAGCTCAGGCTGACCTAGAATTCACTTTGTAGTCTCAGAGTAGCCTTGAACTCATGGCAGTCCTTCTACATCTGCCTCCCGAGTGCTGGGTTTAAAGGTGTGCGCCACCACACCTGGCTTCCTTTTTCACTTTTTATTCTGAGACCAGATCTCATGAAATTACCAAGGCTGACACTTGAATTCATTTTAAAGCCCAGCAGGCCTTAAACTTGCCATCTTTCTACTCAGCCTGCCAAGTAGGTGGGATGACAAGCTTGCACCTCAGGGCTCACTACTGTCTTACTTTCCCTGCTGTTATCAGAAGCAGAGATCCCAACAGAAAGCCCCACCAAGGCTGAAGTTGCAAAACCAAAGGAAGAAGATGAGCAGCCAACAGCACCCCCTGCTCCTTCCACGCCCTCCAGTGAGTATCTGATCCTCTGCCTGCCCTGCGGCCCTGACTTAAGGGCAGTTATCTATAGGGGATGGTTCATTTAAACAAGGCACAGCTTCTCCAGCTTAGTGTGGAAGTATGAGCTTGAGGACATTGATAGGGCTAATTATTATTTGACTTTGTGTGCTTTTTTAAAAATTCCATTCATGTGGGGAAAGAGGAAAGAGCCCTCCAACAACAAAGAGCATTTGCAGTTTTTAGGTATTACAGTTCCCAGTCAGGTATTAGCTATTGGGCAGTAGTTTATTAAGTTGAACATATCAACTTAGGAGTGCAAGTCACCCTTGCTGGCCACAGGGCAACTCCTGTGCCCTGGTGTCCCCGAGACCTTTGTGTCAGATGACATTTGTAAGTTCGGTTTTCAGGATGCAGTGTGATACCTGATTTTCTATAGCTGTAGGGTGGTGGGAATGTTTTTGTTGAATTATTTTGATATTATTTCTTTTTCTGTGTGTTGCTGAGGATAGAACCAAGGGCCTGGCACATGCTTAGTGAGTATTCTACCACTGAGCCACACCCTCAGTCCCTCACTGGTGGGTTCTGAGTAGGTGCTTTGCCACTCAGCCATGTCCCCAGCCCCTCACTGGCAGATAATAGACAAATGCTCCACCACTAAGCCATGTCTCCAGCTTTGAATTTTTGTTGTTGTTCATGTATTTGAGACAGTCTTGCTCTATAACTCAGGCTGGACTTGAATTTGCAATGCTGCCTCCCAGGTATCTGGGATTTCCAACTTGTGCCAGCAGGCCAGGCTTCTGAAGAGAGTTACTCTTACCACTATCCTGCATCTCTGGTGCAAAGCCCCATGCCAGAATTCATTCGCTTGGATTCATTAACACTGATGAGTGAGCTGGAGGCTGGAGAGGCCCCCAGTCTGGGCAATGGGAAGGAAAAGGGTGAATTGGCTGAGTGTTCCAACTGTAGAACACAGGAACCTTGAGGAAGCCTGAAGGTTCACATTACCATCTGTTTTCTCCTAATTTAGAAGTGGAGACTCCAACAGAAGTGGAGAAAATTCCAGTGCCCAAGGTGGGCGGGAACCAGGAGCCTCAGGAAGAGGACCAGAGCAAGCCTCCTAGCAAAGCTCCCCGCACTCTGAGCAGCTTCTTCAGTGAGTGTCTCTCCCGTCCTCGTCTCCTGGCCAGTCTTTGTCCAGGTGGTGCTACATGGAGAAGGGGTGGGCAGCTAGCGGGAGGAAGAACCCTCCACTTCTTGTCTGCATTTCCAGCCCCTCGGAAGCCGGCAGTCAAAGCAGAGGTGAACCCAGAGCAGGTAGATGTTCCAAGGAAGGAAGAAGCCAGTGGGTGAGTCTGTCGATGTCTGAGAACATGGCATGTTCCCTTCTCCATGCCCAGGGCCCAGTCCGAGCTTAGGCCTCCTCCTTCTGTAAGGTTAAACCAGCTAGTAAATACTTTGGGTTGTATGGGCCACATTTGGCAATTGTTGCAAAGCCATTCTTAGCATTCAGGTTGAAGTAAAAACAATTCAGGGATGAAATTTTCCATCCCACTCCCTCCCTTCAGCCTCTCATCTGACCCTAAGTGCCTGGAGGCATCCGTGACACCCAGCTGTCCTGTAGCTTCTTCGCCAGCTAGTCCCAGCCCACTCACTACTCCAGCTTTTAGCCTTCTGTTCTCGTCTCTTAGCAACTCGAGAATGTGTTGTGGAGGTAGCAAGCATGTGCTCCATGTTGGGGCCTTCTGAGGTTCTTCCATGACCGTTCTGAGTGGTCCATGGGAATGGACTATGTAGGGCTTCTCTGACTCTGTGTGTTGTGGTCGTGGACTGTTGAATAATAGACTGCTGGGCTGGAGAGATGGCTTAGCGGTTAAGCATTCGCCTGTGAAGCCTAAGGACCCCGGTTCAAGGCTCGATTGCCCAGGACCCACATTAGCCAGATGCACAAGGGGGCGCACACGTCTGGAGTTTGTTTGCAGTGGCTGGAAGCCCTGGCACGCCCATTCTCTCTCTCTCTCACTCTTTCTCTCTCTGTCACTCTCAAATAAATAAAAATAAACAAAAAAAAGTAGACTGCTAATTAATTGCTTCTTTGGTTTGTGTTAATTCTTTTTTTTAAATTTATTTCATTTATTAGAGCATGCATGAGAGAGGGGGAAAGAGAGAGAAAAAGAATATGGGCATGCCAGGGCCTTCAGCCACTGCAAACGAACTCCAGAAGCATGCGCCTCCTTGTGCATCTGGCTTACGTGGGACCTGGGGAATCAAACTTTAGTCCTTTGGCTTTGCAAGCAAGGGCCTTAACTGCTAAGCCATCCCTCCGGCCCGGGTTCATGTTAATTCTTTAAAGAGAAGATGTCTGGGCTGATTCCTATAAGATCACTTAGGAACAGGGGAGCCTCATAGAAGATTTGTTGAATAGACAAATAGGTGAATGGTTAGATAAACTGTCCCGTAAAATTAATGACCTCAGACCCTGTTCTTGCCGTACTGTGGGCTGGGAATGTAGTTGTGTGGTACAGCGCTTGCCTAGAATCCACAGTGAGGGGCTGGGGCCGTGACTCAGAGGTAGAGCACTTGTCTAGAATCCAGTGAGGGACTGGGGGCGGGGCTCAGAGGTAGAGCACTTATCTAGAATCCACAGTGAGGGGCTGGGGGCATGGCTCAGAGGTAGAGCACTTGTCTAGAATCCACAGTGAAGGGGCTGGGGCGTGGCTCAGGGGTAGAGCACTTGTCTAGAATCCACAGTGAGGGACTGGGGGCGGGGCTCAGAGGTAGAGCACTTATCTAGAATCCACAGTGAGGGGCTGGGGGCATGGCTCAGAGGTAGAGCACTTGTCTAGAATCCACAGTGAAGGGGCTGGGGGCGTGGCTCAGAGGTAGAGCATTTGTCTAGAATCCACAGTGAGGGGCTGGGGGCGTGGCTCAGAGGTAGAGCACTTGTCTAGGATCCACAGTGAGGGGCTGGGGGCGTGGCTCAGAGGTAGAGCACTTGTCTAGGATCCACAGTGAGGGGCTGGGGCCGTGGCTCAGCAGTAGAGCACTTGTCTAGAATCCACAGTGAGGGGCTGGGGGCATGGCTCAGAGGTAGAGCACTTGTCTAGGATCCACAGTGAGAGGCTGGGGACGTGGCTCAGAGGTAGAGCACTTGTCTAGAATCCACAGTGAGGGGCTGGGGGTGTGGCTCAGAGGTAGAGCACTTGTCTAGAATCCACAGTGAGGGGCTGGGGGCGTGTCTCAGCGGTAGAGCACTTGTCTAGAACCCACAGTGAGGGGCTGGGGGCGTGGCTCAGAGGTAGAATACTTGTCTAGAGTCCACAGTGAGGGGCTGGGGCTGGGGCTCAGAGGTAGAGCACTTGTCTAGAATCCACAGTGAGGGGCTGGGGCCATGACTCAGAGGTAGAGCACTTGTCTAGAATCCAGTGAGGACCTGGGGGCGTGGCTCAGGGGTAGAGCACTTATCTAGAATCCACAGTGAGGGGCTGGGGGCATGGCTCAGAGGTAGAGCACTTGTCTAGAACCCACAGTGAGGGTCTGGGGACGTGGCTCAGTGGTAGAACTTGTCTAGAATTCATAGTGAGGGGCTGGAAGTGTCTAAGTGGTAATAGTACTTTTCTAGCATAAGGCTCTGGGTCCTCCCCCCCCCCCCCCGCCCCAAACACACACACAGCAGGGTACATACTGGTCTTCTTGGGGCCCTGCCCACCTTACATCTCCCAGCATTGCCAGTGTCAGCCTTGCTCTTTTAGTATGTTGTAGAATCTTGTCCCTTGCTTCTGACTGTGCTGAGCGTTGACTACATCACTGTTCTATTCTGCTCAGGGAAGGCCCATTACCTTTCTCTTTGCCAGTCAGGGTGTGTCCCCAATATTAAGACAAACTTTCTTCCCCATTCTACTATGAGTAAGTGCCTCCACAGCAGACCATGAGCTCCATCTGGGCATGTGGTGGGGGTCAGTGCTCTGTGTCCCTGTCCTCTGTGTGGAGATCTCCACTGCCTCTTGCTGCACAAGACTCAGATCAAGTCATATGGATTAAATATTTATTATTTACTTGCTTTCTTATTGTTTGTTTCATGTTTGCTTATTTACAGTATGAGCTAAAGTGGAATCATATGTGAAGAAAATATGAGAAATGAGCAGAGTACATTATGCTTACTTTTTTTCATTATGGATTTATTCATTTACCCAAGTTTTGTGTATAAAGAGCTGACCGTGGGTTAAGTGGTTTTAAGTTCTGGAGATCCAATAGAGAATAAATCAGACAAAAAAGAAGTCCTACTTGATTTCTAGTAGGAGGAGTCGGGATATAAATGGGAAGTGAGACAAATGTGTTCCTTGGCTCGCGGTGAGTCACTGTGGAGAAAGGAACAGAGGAAACATGGGGGAGGGGGATAGGTTGCCAGTGTCAGTAGAGAGCTCAGGAAGGTCTTGATGGAAAGGAGCAGTTTGAGTAAAAGATCTGAAGGGAGACAGGCATAGTGGCCCACGGCTCCAATTTCAGCCTTGGGAGCCCGAGGCAGGAGGATGGTGAGTTTGAGGCCATCCTCAGCTATATAGTAGATTCTGTCTTGAAGGGAGAAGTTGAGGGAAGAAGGGAGGGTTAGAGATGACTTGAAGGAGATGGATGAACCATGAGGGAAGAATGTTCCTGGCTGAGGAGCAGTGAGTGCTGAGATCCTGAGGCGAGAGCACTGCCAGGGATGCTTCAGGAACGGCGCGGAGCCCACACGGGAGTAGGAGATAAAGGCAGGTGACAGGGCATAGGGTCACTGCCCTTGGGCCTGAGCAGAGCCTAGTAAATAGTAAGCACTCAGGAAACAGTCCTGGAACCTGGGAGTGACCACTGTGACCCATAGATAACCCATGTAATCCCCTCTGTCCCTCCACAGAATGCTGGACCCAACAAGCTACAATCCTGCCAAAAACAACTACCATCCCATCGAAGATGCCTGCTGGAAATCTGGCCAAAAGTAAGGGGCCAGCCTTCTCATGCCACCCTACCTTGCCCTGTAGCAGCTCTTACCTGCACCCTCACTGGGGAATTTTCATGTCTCCCCTTCCCCTGTTTTAGGGACAGGAGAGCTAGGAGAGCTGCCTTTACGCATTTGGGTATTGGCATGTTGTCCCCAGGGGTCCTGAGGAGACAGGGTGGACAGAGGGACTGTCCAGCCTATTCACATGGCCCTTGTGTCTTTGTGCTTTTCCTAGAGTCCCTTTTCTGGCTGTGGCTCGAACGTTTGAGAAGATCGAGGAAGTTTCTGCTCGGTAATTAACTACTAAGGTCTGGACAGGGCTGGCAAGTGCTCTGTGGCTCTGTCGCTTGCCTGGTGGTCCTGCTGCCTTCTGCTATGTAGTTCTCACTTCTGCTGCTCCTCCCATCATGGTCACAGGCCTGTGCTGAGAACGACTCAAGTGCCCTCATAATACCCCAGTCTTCGTTTCTGCCTGGTCTTGGTCAGACTGAGACACAAGGGCCAGACTAGAGCTGGGGGTTATGCAGGAGCTACAAGAAATGAGTCAGCGAAAGTAACTTCAGTCTTGCTTCCATGTCCATGGGACAGGAAGTCGAGTCTTGGTTATAGTGAGGACACTCTCTGCTTGCAGAGCCTTTTCTCCCAGAGATGCTGTGCACCGGCCCCAGTCAGCATCAGTGGTCCATGCCGGGCTCTTTCTGTTCCCAAGTCCTTTTCTTGCTGGCCTTCTTGCCCCAGGACTGTGTCTAGTTTGTATGAATGTTACCATGTGGCATACTTTATTCTGCCTTTTGCTTTCATTTTCAACCTTGTTTTCTCTCCATGTTGGTTGAAGTGGATCCTGGTTGTTTAAACTGCTGTCTCGTACGTCATATGCCATTTGTCACTTCTACATTGGTAGAGCATTTTAGGTTGCCCCCAGCACTTTTTCTTTGTGAATGCTTAAGAACTTCCTCTGGCATGTGAAACCCATAGTGAGGTGTGGGGGCTGTGGGAAGGATCTTGAGTCCAGGGTGGATAGTTTAGGGACTAGCAAAGCAGCTGGGGAGGGTCTGGCTGCAGTCAGTCAGTCCAGCCATGCAGCCTCCTGGTGTATGCCTGTAGCAGGCGGACTGGCCTCTTTCAGCCTCAGTTTCTTCATGAATAAGGGGGAGATTATACATTTTAAGTTTGCTGTGGAGACTGAAATTAACACAGCACAGGGTTTAGCTTCCAGGGAAACTGAGAAATGGCCTACTTGGTCCTAACCCTGTCATCTAGAAAAACTGAAGTAATTTTAGATTTTCAGAACTTTCAAAACTGATGGAGCTATCCCCAAGTTCTATGTGTTCATGTTTTGTGTCTGTGTAGGACACTACTGTGGAACCAAAGTGTCAACAGGAGGCTGTTATGTGACCTACTGATCCACATCTTCCTTTGGATTTGGCACTCTCCCATTTCCATCCTCACGTGTAGTCCAGGGTCCACACCAGATGTCACACTCAGAGCTGAGGCCTAGCAGACGTGGGTTGAGGAGGAAGTTATCCTTGTGCAGTGTCCTGCAAAAACCATCAGTGTGGCTTTTACTGAATGGGGGCTTTTGTGTGTCTCTCGTTTCTCTGCTGTGTAAAGAATTTTGTTCTCAGTCTTGTTCTAAGAAAAATATAGCCTCTCTTTTTAAGTTTTTTTTTTTTTTCTTTTTTGAGACAAGCTCTCATGTAGGCCAAGCTGGCCTTGAACTTGTTATGACCTTTAACTTCTGATCCTCTACCTCTACCTCCTGAGTGTTGGGATTACTGGTGTCATTCCATCCCCAGTACCACAACCAATTGTCTCTGCCAACTGAGCTACCTCCTCAGCTCACACAGGCTCCCTTGGTAATTAGGTCACTTGAGTGGGACCACAGCAAGCCCGTGGTTTCTGGTTTCAGTGACTCAGACAGAAGTGCATTTATTTTCAGAGGCAGCACAATCACTGATTTTAGCAGCTGGGAGTTTGGGTTCCAGAGCAGATAGCCTCAGCCTAGTGCTTACTTCCTAGCTCTGTCACCTTGGGCAAGCCATTCAGTCTTCTGTGCCTCTGTTTCTTCGTCTGTGAACTGAGGATGATAATGTCACCTCTGTGTGTGTGTGTGCACGTGCGTGTGTACGTGCACGTCATTCCTTTAAGTATGATCATTACCATCTTGTCACTGTCATACTGAGTCGCTCTTCACTAGCAAGCTGTCATTGTGCTATGGTTATGAGTCACACACCTAGGACTGTTTTGGAGCTTTTCCTTCTCCTTTCTTTTGTTCCTTTTATTGACACATACCCTCCTCCCCACCCCACTTTGACCTAGAAGAACCAGGTGGTCACCCACTTGCCCTCTTTTCCAGCCTCAAGATGGTAGAGACCCTGAGCAACTTGCTGCGCTCTGTGGTGGCCCTGTCACCTCCAGACCTGCTCCCTGTCCTGTACCTCAGCCTCAACTGCCTTGGGCCACCCCAGCAGGGCCTGGAGCTGGGCATTGGTGATGGTGTGCTCATCAAGGCAGTGGCTCAGGCCACAGGTAGGAGGCGCCATGGTGGGGGGGACAAGACTTGAGCATGGGTGAGGGTACAGGAAGAGGCCAACAGGAACCTGACAGGGACAGATTCTCAGGGTTCTGGGGGGAGCACAGTGATGCAGCAGTTCAGGGGAGGGAGGCTAGGCCTGTGTTGGGACAGCAGTCATGGGTTGGAGAGAAGCAGTCCACAAGCGGGTTGGTAACTTCTAAATGGTCGTGTACGAGCAGCCTTTATCTGTGGGTCCCACCAGGCCATCCAACGTTGGAGGTGAAGCCTGGTCTAAAGCTCCATGGACCACGGTGTGGGCTGAGGTTGGGAGTGGTCAGTGTGACGCAGGTGGTGCAAGTTCTGGGAGTTCTCATTTCCCCAGGGAGAGGGAATTCAGGGAGGACATTGGAGGGCTTAGGGCTGGTTCGGGGACTTCAGCATTAAGGAGTTGGAGGAGGCTTTCATGGTAGACAAGAGATTGATAATGATTGGGGGTTAGAAGGAGTTACAGTATCCCAGTAGCCATAGGAGATGAGCCCCAAATCCTACCTGGTTCTGACATAGTACCAGCCCCAGTATATAGACTGGCCAGTGAGAGTGAGAGTGCTCAGCTGCAAGTAACAAGTACCTGACTGATGGCTCAGAAAGGACTAATGATCCTCCCATGGCAGTTAACAGTGCTCTACATATGATGCCCCTCTGTGCTCTTGTCCTTCATTTGTTAGCACTCAGCTAACACAACTCATGGCCCTCAAGTGCTGCCCAAGGCAGTATACTGGGAAATCACATCACAGTGACAGTACAAGTCAGGACATCTTACAGGCTTACCATTCACACTTTAGTGTCCCTTTCGTGACACGTCCGTGCATAGGCACAAGAGCATGAGATCTGGCTGTTTCATTGTTTCTCTTCATGTTTTCTTCTATGTGGTGGCCAAGCCTCATAGACAGAGGTACATGCTGTTTGGTTATAAATCACTTTCCCTTTAAAGCCCCTTGCTGTGTTAGAAGCAGGGCATTATCCTGAAATGTGCATTTTCAGTTCTCATCTCTGCATTCTGCATGCAGATTGGAAGTGAGGTGTCACAGAGTATCCAGGGGGACATGGTGTGGGTTCCGATGGTCATGAGCCACTGATCAGAGATGTCAGGATGTCCATCTTGGCAGCCTTCTGTTTTTACTTCAGATATCCGTGGGCCTGGACCCCCTTCTAGACATAAGCAAGGCTTAGAGGTCTCATATTTTAAATTGGCAACTTCAAAAGGTTGATCAGGGGCTGTGGAGATGGCTCATTGGTTAAAGGTGTTTGCTTGCAAAGTGTGCAGGCCTGAGTTCAATTCCCCAGTACCCATAGAAAGCCAGATGCAAAGTGGCACACACTTCTAATCCCAAAGTGCCTTGTCATTGGGAAACAGAGCCAGGAGAATCCAGAAGCTCGCAACCAGCAGTTGCAAGGGAGACCCTATCTCAAAAGGATAGAAGTGGAGGAGAAACACCGGAGGTTGCCTTCTGACCTCTACACACACACCATGGCAAGCCCATGCCCATGTACCACCTACACATACATATACACAGCAGTAATAAAAATAGGGGGAAAAAAAGTAGGGCAACAGAAAGAATAAGCAAAATGCTGGAGGGTGTAAATGGCCAACTAGGGTGGGCTCTGTAGGCTGCTGTGCTCTGTCTACCCACTTCCCAGTGGCCTCATCTCACCTCATGGCTTTCCGTCCCTCTGCATACCTCCGTGAGTACAGGTGTGACTGCCCAGCTGCTTGCCTACCGCATAGTGGCTGACCCTTGGGTTCTTACCCTGATGTAATGGGAGTCAGGTATTTAATGAACTGTTTCATCTGTGGTCCTGAGGAAGTCTGACAAGCCAGGTTACTAAAGAAAATCTAGTCCTCTAGTGAAAGGGCACAGGCAGCTGCATCATCCCCTTACCACTTGGCCTCTAGTAAAAGGACACATTGCCACTTCACCGCTTCCCACTGTCTCCCTCACCAAGGTCGGCAGCTGGAGGCCGTCCGGGCTGAAGTAGCTGAGAAGGGTGACGTGGGGCTGGTGGCCGAGAGTAGCCGCAGCACCCAGAGGCTTATGCTGCCACCGCCCCCTTTGACTACCTCAGGGGTCTTCAACAAATTTCGTGACATTGCTCGGCTCACTGGCAGCACTGTGAGTGGGGCAGGGTAGCTGGGCTTCTGGGACCCAAGGCGGGAGCCATCTGCTTTGACTGTTTGGTGCCAGGTCTCTTCACTTTAGCCTGTGGGGTGCAGAGTAACCTTTTCTTCCATTTTCACAACTGGAAGAGTCTCCTCCCCTGGAGACTAGCCGAGCCTCCTAAGGGGTCAGTACTCTAAATGCTTAAAAACCTCACTGTCATTGTCTTAACTAGAGGCAGATGGGGGGGGGGCGGGGGGGCAGTATTGCCAAAGCTGAGGAGTGGGCTGGTCCCTTCTCTGACCACTGGAACCCTAACCTGTTCTCCCTCACTTCCTCCAGTCCACAGCCAAGAAGATAGAAATCATCAAAGGTCTCTTTGTTGCCTGCCGCTACTCAGAAGCCCGCTACATCGCCAGGTGAGCACCTGGGCCAGGCAGGTGAACATGGGAGAGTCTGGCAGCCTGAGACATGGCTAACACCCAGACTGCCTTCTGGGGAGGAGAGCCCCAGCAAGACCCAGACTCCGAGAGTGTAGGAGGGGAGCGTAGGGCTCTAAATCACTTACCTTGGTGATCAGACTACCTAGCAAGGAGCTAAGAATTATTTTGGTCCATCATGGCAAGGAAGGCATGGCGGAGTTCTCGACGGCAGGAGCACATGGTGGAGACTCCTCACACCACAGCAGACTGGGAAACAGGCCAGAACCAGGCATAGGGATATCCCTAGTGACCTACTTTCACCAGCTGGGCCCCACCTCCAAGAGTTTCACAGCTGTCTTAAATAGTGCCACCAGGCATGGAACAAGTATTCAAAAAATACCTTGAGGGACATTACAGATTTAAGTCACAATAGCATGCCTTCATGGACTGAATCTCCACTGGTATTGCTGCGTAGAGGAGGAGCTTGGAGCTCAAGGGTAACTGAACGCTGTGATTGATGAGTGAAGGCTGCCCTGCCTTGAGTGCAGCATGAAGCTGTGTTGGCCATGATGGTGGGAACAAAGTCACTGGCTGCTCATGTATTGAAGCCATTGTTTAGTGCCCTGTCCTGTGCCATCTGCCACAGCAACGAGCCATTCTGTGTGCGGGACCCCATTATCCTCACTGCAGTTGACAGGAGGAGGATGGAAGCAGGAGGGTCAGCCACCTGTGCAGTCACTGGTCTTGACTACCACACCCAGCAGTGGAGTCATGACCCACTCCAGGCCCAACCTGTGACTTGTCTCCCTCCCTGAGCACCTGTCAGGTGTGTGCTCCTTCTGCTCCCTTTCACCCCCCCCCCCAAAAAAAAAAGAATGCCAGTGATATTTACTGTTTTTCAGCAGGTCTCAGCTGTTGTTAAGAGGTCCTGTAAGATTGTTTTGCTACTGATGAGGTTCTATAAACTGTGGAAGGTGGGACGGCAGGAGCAGGCAGTTGCAAAGCAGAGAGGGCGAGACTGCTGTTCTCTCCCCAGGTCCCTGAGTGGACGGCTGCGCCTCGGGCTGGCTGAACAGTCGGTGCTGACTGCCCTGGCCCAAGCTGTGAGCCTCACGCCCCCTGGGCAAGGTGAGTAGCTCTGACCTGTCTTGGTGCCCATCACTCATTCCTGGGGTTTTCCTTCTCAGAAGTCCTCTATCTACCCCTGGCCTTGTGGTTTCTGCCACCCCAGATTCCTCTCCCCCTCATTCCTTGCCCTGCAACAGACCAGCCAAGGTACATATCTGAGCCTTGATGGGTCTCTTCTAGAATTTCCCATAGCCGTGGTGGATGCTGGGAAAGGCAAGACAGCTGAGGCCAGAAAGGCATGGTTGGAGGAACAAGGCATGATCTTGAAGCAGACCTTCTGGTGAGATGCAGGGTGGGGAGTGAGGGCAGTGGTCAGCACGTCGGTGACTGTCATGGGTAGGTGACAAAGCAAAGGGCAGTGACCTAGATAGAAGTAGTACTGGACACTAGGACAGTGACAGATCAGGAAGGTGACAGTGGCCCAGCAGTGAGCAGCAAGAGGCAGAGATGCAGAAAGCATGTGAGGTCTTAGGCTCATGAGGGGCAGAATTCCAGCCAGTATCTAAGGGACCCGGGGAAGGGGCCTGACTTCGGGAGAGGTGTGACAGTTACAGAGAGGACATCCCTGGAGACATAGTAAGGGCTCCATAGTGAGCCCACCTGGCTAGCAGCCAACCTGGGGTGTGTGACAGTGGCACAGTGACCAAGACAGCCAGAGAGCAGCTCTACAAATGTCCCCAAGGCACTTGCTCTGGGCCTGGCTCCCCTGATGCTGGGTGTACCTTAGTGAACAAGCAGGCACAGAACTCCTGGGCTGGCCCCCATAGTGGGATAAGGAAAGTCTCTCAGCTGTGCGTCTGGACACTGCTGTCTGCTGAGCTCCACTCCTCCCCAAAGCAGCTGCAGGAGAGTCTTCACAGGTGGAGCCACCTTCACCAAGGCTCAGCCCTGAGTGGGTCTTTTTGTGTAGCTGTGGAGAATCCTGATCTCAGAGTGTCAGATAAAGAGGGAGTGATGGAGACCGCTGACTGAAGGGAGATGGAGTCACACTGATGTGTGATGACTGAGAAGACACAGACAGAAACAAGTTGGGAATGTGGTCATAGAGATGGACTTTAGCATTCAGGAGCCCAGGTCTGGTCACAGTCTGAGGAGGGAATCTCCCTAGCCACACTTACAGACAGACAGCAGTTTTCAAGTTCTGTGATTCTAAGAAAAAAAAAAAAAATAGCAAACAGCTGGGTGTGGTGGAGCATTACTGGAATTGCACCTCTTGGGAGGCTGAGGCAGGTGGATCTCAAGTATAGGCCAACCTGGGCTACATAACAGTAACCCTGTCTCAGAAAAATCAAGGGATTGGGGACGTGGCTCAGCAGTAGAGCACTTATTTAGAAGCAGCCAGTGAGGGCCTGGGAGTGTGGCTCAACGGTAGAACACTTGTCTAGAATCCACAATGAGGAGCTGGGGCCATGACTCAGCAGTAGAGTACTTGTCTAGAATCCACAGTGAGGGGCTGGGGGCCATGGCTCAGCAGTAGAGTACTTGTCTAGAATCCACAGTGAAGGACTGGGGGCATGGCTCAGCAGTAGAGCACTTGTCTAGAGTCCACAGTGAAGGGCTGGGGACATGGCTCAGAGGTAGAGCACCTGTCTAGAATCCACAGTGAGGGGCTGGGGACATGGCTCAGAGGTAGAGCACCTGTCTAGAATCCACAGTGAGGGGCTGGGGGCGTGGCTCAGAGGTAGAGCACTTGTCTAGAATCCATAGTGAGAGGCTGGGGACATGGCTCAGAGGTAGAGCACCTGTCTAGAATCCACAGTGAGGGGCTTGGGACGTGGCTCAGAGGTAGAGCACTTGTCTAGAATCCACAGTGAGAGGCTGGGGACATGGCTCAGAGGTAGAGCACCTGTCTAGAATCCACAGTGAGAGGCTGGGGACATGGCTCAGAGGTAGAGCACCTGTCTAGAATCCACAGTGAGGGGCTGGGGGCGTGGCTCAGAGGTAGAGCACTTGTCTAGAATCCATAGTGAGAGGCTGGGGACATGGCTCAGAGGTAGAGCACCTGTCTAGAATCCACAGTGAGGGGCTTGGGACTTGGCTCAGAGGTAGAGCACTTGTCTAGAATCCACAGTGAGGGGCTGGGGGCGTGGCTCAGCAGTAGAGCACTTGTCTAGAGTCCACAGTGAGAGGCTGGGGGGTGGCACAGAGGTAGAGCACTTGTCTAGAATCCACAGTGAGGGGTTTTGGGTGTGGCTTAGTAGCAGAGCACTTGCCTAGAATCGTCCAGTAAAGTTTTAAGGGTGTGGCTCAGTGGGAGAGAGCTTGCCTAGAATCCACAGTAAAGATCTGGGTGTGGCTTAGCAGTCCAACTCCTGCCTAGAGTCCATAGTGAGGGGCTGGGAGTGTAGCTGTGTAGGGCCCTTGTCTAGCATTAGGCAAGGCCTTGGGATCCATCTGCAGGGGTAGAGATTAAACAAAAGACGCCCCCCCACCCACATACCCACACATGTTGCTGTTGTCCCACCCCCTTATCCCTTATCCCAGCGAGGTTCCTGACCTGGACCGAATCATCCCTGTGTTGTTGGAGCATGGCCTGGAGCGTCTCCCAGAGCACTGCAGGCTGAGTCCAGGTACTACTACTACGTCACAGGCCCTTGGGGATGGGGAGTGTCTGTGGACCAGTGTGAGGTGACACACCCAGGTATCTTCTGAGAACCTGCCCCACCAGAAATCAAACCTGTAGTCTTTACTGAGATACCTTCCTTTATCCATGGGTTTTCTCTTTGGAACTAGACAGGGTATGGGCTTCAACAAAAATATCCCAGAAGGCATTGTGTTGGCTAGAGAGAGAAAATCTCTCATGCACTTAAATATCCAGATCAAGGCAGGCAGCCACAGAGGGCATGTGGGTGGTTGCAGGACTTATCCAGGGTCCTAGATTTCCTTTCTTTTGTTCCTCTGCCATTTCAAGGTTGTCATTTTAGTGACTGTGGTCAGGAAAAAGGAAGGGAGGGAGTTACTGTTTTAAGGATGTGACTACATGTGTGCCCATCTTTCACACAGCCTTCTCTGTGTGCCAGGGTGGCTGGGATGTGGCTACACGTGGCCCCTCTGCAATATGGGTGGTCCCTCTACACAGTGGCAAGAGAGAACAGGTTTTGGGTGTCCCTGCAGCATCCACTGTCTGTCCTTCTACTTTTTTCTTTGCCACCTTCTCTTTGCCGGCAGTCTCTCCTCAGTTGCTCTCCTCTCTCCTCCTAGGTGTTCCTCTGAAACCGATGCTGGCCCATCCTACTCGTGGTGTCAGGGAAGTCCTGAAACGCTTTGAGGAAGCAGCCTTCACCTGCGAGTACAAATACGACGGACAGCGGGCACAGGTATGGGTGGGCACAGCCCTTCCTCTCAAAGGCTCATGGCCAGGGCCCATAGCCAGCCTCTTGCCACCTCCTTCCCATGTCACCTTGCTCATCTCTGGTTAGTGTCCCCTCTGTTCAGTGGGTGTAACAAAGCCCTCAGCGTCCAGCTTGTGGGAAGATAGTCATCAGAAGTCCTGGCCTATGGCAGAGTTGTCAGGAAGTACTGGCTTCCCATTGTACATCATGACAGCCATTCTGGGAGGCACCTGTGTGACAGGCATGTACCTCCTGTGAGCCAGGGCCAGATTTCTTTGGTCCTGGGGTCTGTACAAAGGCATGTTGTCACCCTTCTGTCTGACAGTTTGGAACAAGCTTGATGTTCCTCACATGGGGAGGGATGAGTGTGCAAGGGGGTGGTGTGTGAGGCTGTGAAGTAGTGTAGCAACAATTCCACACACATAGTGCCCCAAGTGGATCTGAAAAATAATACTGAGAAGCAAATTGGAAAACATTTTTTAAAAAAATATTTATTTGAGAGCGAGTAGAGATAGAGAATAAGGGTGCCAGGCCCTTTAGGCACTGCAAACAAACTCCAGATGCATGTACTACCTGTCCATCTGGCTTACGTGGGTACTGGGAAATCGAACCTGGGTCCTTAGGCTTCACAGGCAAGCGCCTTAGCCACTAAACCATCTCTCTAGCCCCTGGAAAACAATTTTTAACAGTACTCATGATTTCAAGCTATATTTGAAATATCTATGTGATACATATATCAAGATAATATGAAGATAATATGGTATTTAATCCCAGCACTTGGGAGGCAGGAGTAGGAAGATCACTGTGTATTCAAGGCCACCCTGAGACTCCATAGTGAATTCCAGGTCAGCCTGGGCTAGAGTGAAACCCTACCTTGAAAAACCAAAAAAAAAAAAAAAAAGAAAAAAAGAAAAACAAAGAAACAAACAGAAAACAAAACAAACAAACACAACAGATAAAATGCATGTGAGGTGCTCAAAATCTGTGAGCAGACTGCATGCAAAGAAATAAACCAGCAGTAGAAACCACAGTGATTCTTACAGAATGACAGCATTCAGATGCTGTCATGCTCACTGCATAGTAGACACATGTGCTTGCAGAGACCAGGGAGGGGATGGGAGAGGGAGAGAATGAAAGCAAAGATGGCCAACTCCACACTGCAGGGGAACTCAGATTCTCTCAGGTCTGTGCACCAGCTGCTCCTCCTGAGCTTCAAGAACCTTTTACTTGTGAAGGTGGGGTCTAAAGAGAGGAAGTGCCACATGGGGAGAATGTGGCTCTGATTTCTTCTCCCTCCCTCACTGTGGCAGATCCACGTTCTGGAAGGCGGGGAGGTTAAGATATTCAGCAGGAATCAGGAGGACAACACGCAGAAGTACCCTGACATCATCAGCCGCATCCCCAAGGTGAGCATCTGTCCCTGTGGTTATGGGCACTGAGGACCTGCCAGGCCTATCTAAGCCAGACTGGCGCAGGGAGGCTTGCTTAGGCTGAAGGTGCTTTTCTGCAGACTGAGAGCCTGTGCTTAAGCATGTGTTTCCTGCTTCTCAAATCCGGAGGAAGGTGACCCAAGGCTGAGGCAGGCTCTGGCCTTTTCCATTTTCTGACTGACTCCACTGTTCTTGGGTGGCTGACTTTCACACATTCTGATCTCATGGAGTCCCTCATGGATGATACTGTTCTAGGTTGACACAAAGGGAAGTAGGAAGGGGTTTAGCCTGCCCTCCCGTGGGGAAAGTTGCTCTCCTGGATTGTTCCCACCATCACCTCTTGGCTCCATCTCAGGGACAGTGTTGAACACAGGATCCTGTAAAATGGAACTGGAACCTGTCTGGCAGGGAAGTAGGGAGAGGGTCAGAGGGACAGTGGAGGGCTAGAACCTCAGAATCAGAAGCTTAGACGTGGTGCAGAGCTGGGCCTGGAGCCACCAGTTTCTCTGCAGGGGCCCTGCGCCTGTTTCAGCCCTCCATCGAAGGCCACTTCGTCTGTCTGTCATCAGTTAGGAAATGGGTTTCACCGGTTAGCAGGGAGCATATGTTCCTGTCCCGACCGGCCTGTTAGTGGTGGTAGAGGCCATGGGGGCATTACAGCAGGCATTGTGGAGTATCGGTTTTGTGCCCAGTGTGCTCTTCTAATTCAGCTTTGCCAACATGAAATTTCCATAGAGGATCTGGTTTAAACATGCAGTATGCAGTCCAATGACATCTAATGAGTCTGAACACCCTTGTAGCTAAACACCCTAGTCAGTACAGAAAATCTTCCCTTGGTCTCATTACCCCAAGTGTTTGCTCACATCCCTGACTTAGCCCGTCCTTTTTCTCTGGTCTTGAAATCCATCCACCAGGGGCAACCTCCCGTGTGCTTGTGAATCATCACACCATGGTTCTGCATGGTCTCCTGCAGTGTGCATGTTCTGTGTCTTGGTTCTTGTGCTCATTCGTTCAGCAGCTGTTTATTATGTACCTTTTCTGTGCCAGAGCCAGGGTGTATAGCACAACCGGAATATGCCATGGCCTCTGCCCTTACTAGCTTGCAGCTAAGGAACAGAGCTGGACCAGTGTGTGCTTTGGTAGAGAGCTTGCCTATAATCCACCAGCGAAGGGCTGGGGACATGGCTCAGTGGAAGAGCTTGTCTAGAATCCACAGTGAGGGGGCGTGGCTCAGACATAGAGCACTTGTCTAGGATCCACAGTGAGGGGCTGGGGCTGTGGCTCAGAGGTAGAGCACTTGTCTAGAATCCACAGTGAGGGGCTGGGGGCGTGGCTCAGCAGTAGAACACTTGTCTAGAATTCACAGTGAAGGGGCTGGAGGCGTGGCTCAGAGGTAGAGGACTTGTGTAGAATCCACAGTGAGGGGCTGGGGACGTGGCTCAGAGGTAGAGCACTTGTCTAGGGTCCACAGTGAGGGGCTGGGGGCGTGGCTCGGGTAGAGCACTTGTCTAGAATCCACAGTGAGAGGCTGGGGACGTGGCTCAGACATAGAGCACTTGTCTAGGATCCACAGTGAGGGGCTGGGGGTGTGGCTCAGACGTAGAGCACTTGTCTAGGATCCACAGTGAGATGCTGGGGGCGTGGCTCAGCAGTAGAACACTTGTCTAGAATTCACAGTGAAGGGGCTGGAGGCGTGGCTCAGAGGTAGAGGACTTGTATAGAATCCACAGTGAGGGGCTGGGGGCGTGGCTCAGAGATAGAGCACTTGTCTAGAATCCACAGTGAGGGGCTGGGGGCGTGGCTCAGAGGTAGAGCACTTGTCTAGAATCCACAGTGAGGGGCTGGGGGCGTGGCTCAGAGATAGAGCACTTGTCTAGAATCCACAGTGAGGGTCTGGGGGCATGACTCAGCAGTAAAGCACTTGTCTAGAATCCGCAGTGAGGGGCTGGGGGTGATGCTCAACAATAGAGTACTTGTCTAGAATCCACAGTGAGGGGCTGGGGGTGTCACTCAGTGGTAGAGCACTTGTCTAGAATCCACAGTGAGGGCCTGGGGCTGTGGCTCAGCAGTAAAGCACTTGTCTAGGATCCACAGTGAGGGGCTGGGGTCGTGGTCATTTGAGAGCTTCCATAACATGTCCAAGGCCGCAGTACTGAGTGAGATAAGGTATAAAAGCAACAGCACACCTGACTTGGACTATGTGTCAGGGAAACCTGGCTGCAAAATCATACAACTATGCGATGTGACAGGAAAGGCGCCCTGGAGTTTTACCAGTGTTTCACTGAGGGACAAGAAGACTTCCCAGAAGAGATGAACCACGTGATAGGGAGAGTGGGGAGGACGACATGCATTACATAGGGGACAGTATGCTCAAAAGCCTAGATGTGGAAGTGAGGCAGGAGCATCCCCACATCTCTGGGAAGTTACAGGATTTTTTTTCTTTAATTAAGTAGAAACTTTGTATGGACACATAATAGGTTGGTACCTCCTCCCTGCCCCAACTCCACTGAGGGCATCCTTGGTGGGATTGCTGATATTCACCATGTAGTTGTAGGTTCTGATTTGTGAGAGCAGCAGTCTGTCATTGTGGGAGGGCTATGTCTCTGGATATTCCTTCCCACCCTGTGGCTCTTCCACAAACTCCCCTGCGGCGTGGTGGATGTGCTTCAAGTTTGCTTTAGTGTTGAGCTCTCAGCAGCTTCTGGATTTCTGCTTTGAGGTGTTTTGAGTGTCCTCACTATCCGTCTGCATCACCCTGGCCCTGGTTTTGCGGCTTGCATTATGTAGTCTCAGGCTGACCTCAAACTCATAGGGACCATGCTATGTCCAACCCCCTAGTTCTGGGATTAAAGGTGTGCACCACCATGCTTGGCCCAGGATGGTTTTTATGAGGGATGTACAGGATAGTCATAGTCAGGGTTTGCCACTATCACCCTGGCTGCTGGAGAGTGGATTGCAGGGTGCAGGTCAGGGACCATCCGCAGCTCAGGTGGTCAGAGTCAGGTGCAGTGAGGTGGGGAGTATGTGGCAGTCAGAGATCTCAGAGGGGATGTCCAGGATCACTGGGAGTTGAGTGTGGTTGAGAGGAGGAGGAGACAGGGATGTCTGTGTCTTCAGCCTGAGGGTCCAGATGACAGTTCCTGAGACGATTATGCCTCTCAGTGGGGCTGAGGCGGCTCTGTGTCCAGTGTCTCTGGGGTCAGCAGCAGTTGGCGATGGATCCTGAGAGTGCAAGAAGAAAGAGAGTCTGTTTATTCGTGTCTTTTTTAAAGTTTATTTATTTATTTGCAGGCAGAGAGAGATGAGAGAGAGCAATAGAGATAATGGGCACACCAGGGCCTCCAGCCACTACAATCGAACTCCAGATGCATGCACCACTTTGTGCATCTGGCTTTACATGGGTACTGCAGAATTGAACTGGGGTCATTAGGCTTTGCAGGCAAGTGCCTTAGCCATTGAGCCATCTCTCCAGCCCCCTCGTTTCTGTCTTTTAACCTTTTTCCTCACTTTTCAGATTAAACTGCCCTCAGTGACATCGTTCATCCTGGATACAGAAGCTGTGGCCTGGGACCGGGAAAAGAAGCAGATCCAGCCATTCCAAGTGCTCACAACACGCAAACGAAAGGTAGCATTGCCTCCGAGTCCTGGCTTGGGGTCCTTCCCCATCCCTCAAAGGGCAAAATGAGTCTGGATGTGGACCTATTGGCCTTGTACTAAGTGGCCACTGTTGTTCTAGCTATCACATTTTTATCCTGACATCACAGTGAAGGGTGGAAGGGTCTTTTACCTGTGTCTCTTATTTCACTATAATAAGCCTGCTCCAGAAACCCCCACAGCACTACCTTAACTGGCTGTCCCTTTCTGACTGACAGGCCAGACTGTGGTGTTTGACCACTATTAGCTGCTAGGGACTCTGGGAGGGCAAATATCTGGTGCAAGGGACTGAGGTCAGAATTACTTGAGAACCTTCCTGATTCAGAGCTCAAGGCCAGCAGGATCACTGCCTTCTCAGTTGTATGCCCTTCACAGGGGAGGAGGGGGTTTAGATATCATGCCTGAGGCATGATGGGAGGGGTTCTGTGAGCCATCCTAACTTCCCCTACACCTCTTCTTCATTCTGTCCCAACCAGGAGGTTGACGCATCAGAGATACAAGTGCAGGTGTGCCTGTATGCCTTCGATCTCATCTACCTCAATGGAGAGGTGAGTCCCTGCTCAGTGATAGATGGCTACAACGTTACCAAGGTTATGGGATGGTGTGAACTGTAGCTGGCTCCCTGGCTTCCATTTCTGATTCCACCTCATCAATGAGCTGAGAGGCCATGCTTAGGTGATTGTCTTCAAAGTGTGTACTCGGGAACCCAGTGTCCTCAAGCCCTTTCAGCATTATATAACTGTGAGGTTTTCCTCTTCGGTGTGACATCGTGGGAGGCAGACTTCCTTTCTGTTCTGTGACCACAGCAGCACACTACAGCTGTCACTGCGGAACAGGTAGGAGAGCCTCTCTAATCCAACTGTATAGCATCTGTAAAGATGTCACACAGCGCTCTTCTCACTATTTTATTTTTAAAATATGGATATGTTTTAACAAACAATGCTGTTTGGAGGGTGGAGGAGTAGCTGAGTGGTAGAGCACTTACCTAGCATGTACAAGGCCCTGGCTTCCATTTGCAGCATTGCAAAAAAGAAAAAAAAATGCTGCTTGAGTGAACATATTATATAGTGGATGCTTTTCGGGTTGTTGTTTTTTTTTTTTTTTTTTTTTTTTGAGGTAGGGTCTCACTGTAGCCCAGGCTGGTCTTGAATACATTCTTTAGTCTCAGGGTGGGCTTGAACTCACGGTGATCCTCCTACTTCAGCCTCCCAAGTACTAGGATTAAAGGTATGCACCACCACACTGGGCTTGTTTTTTTGAAATGAATTAACAACTATAGTTTCTTTTTTGGTATGTGTGTGCGTGTTCATGTGTGTGAGTGTGGGCCAACATGCCACAGTGCACTGCACCTATTGAAGTCAGGAGACAACCTATGATGTTGGTCCTTGCCCTCCACCTTGTTTAAGGCCAGGTCTCTCATTGTTCACTGCTGCATTTTCTAAGCCAGCTGGGTCTTCAAGATTCTGGGTCATGTCTGCCTCCCTTCTCACTCTGTAGATGCTGATGCTACAGTGTTCAGCTTTATGTGGGTTATGGGAATCTGCCCTCAGGTTCTCATGCTTATAAAACATACACTTTGTTCACTGAGTCATCTCACCACCACCCCAAAAAAAACTATTCTTTAAATTTTTTATTTCTGATGTCTAATATGACATACATCAAGAGTTGTGACTCTGTTATTAGAAGTCCATTGGAGAGAGAGCTCTCTGTGCTTATCAGCAGAGTAAAGGAAGGGTCTAGGTAGAATGCCTGCCTAGAATCCCACCTGTGAGGGCCTGGGGGCGTGGCTCTGCAGCACTTGTCTAGAATCCAGAGACCATCTTAAAATAAAAAGTAAAACAGGGGGCCACAGATGTAGTTCAGTGGTAGAGCCCTCGACTAGAGCCCACCACTGAGGGAATCTGGACATGGCTCACTGGTAGAGCTCTTGCCTAGAACCCACCACTGAGGGGCTGGGGTCCTGGCTCAGAGGCAGAGCTTGTCTAGAATCCACAGTAAGGGGCTGGGGCGTGACTCAGCAGTAGAGCACTTGTCTAGAATCTATAGTGAGGGGCTGGGGGCGTGGCTCAGAGGTAGAGCACTTGTCTAGAATCCATAGTGAGGGTCTGGGGGTGTGACTCCGTGGTAGAGTACTTGTCTAGAATCTACCATGAGGAGCTGGGGGCATGGCTCAGCTGTAGAGCACTTTTCTAGAATCCACCAGTGAGGAACTGGGGGTGGGGTTCAGTGATGGAGCTCTTCTCTGGCATCGACAGTGAGGGACTGGGAATGTGGCTTAATATTAGAGCACTGGCCCAGAAACCACCAGTGAGGGCGTGGGTACGTGGTTCACTGACAGAGGGTTTGTCTAGTATTTGTGAGGCTCTGGGTTCCCACTCTGAGTAACTACTGTGCCTTCCCCCCCTAAAAAGTGTGAGTCCCTGAGATTATTAAGTTTGAATATGGCTGTCTTGGGTACCAGTTATGAGGCCCAGGTCTTCTGTTTCAGGGAGCATTCTTGCCCTGACCTGGAGAGGAGTGCTCTTCTATGGTGGTTGGGGGAATCTGAGCCAAGAAACTTGTGCCTCTCGCTCAGTATCCTAAGATGTGTGATGCTGAACAAGGAAAGGCTCCCTGCCAAGTACAGATTTGAATCTGCCCCAGTGATCGATCTTAAACAGGACTGTATTACTCCACCAGTGAATTGATAGCTGTAAGAGAGTGGGTTCCACTCGTGCCTGACTAACAAAGCTGCAGAGAGCAGGTCTGCTTCCATGCAACTGAGTTCATTTTAGAGAAGTGAAGTGAGTGACAATATCTTCATGGATAGATAGGTCTTCTTCAGGGTCAAATATGTCCTGTCATTTGTGCATATAAACAAGGTGGTACATGTGTATGATAGTTTATCTATCACAGGTTGGCCTTGAAGTCATGATCCCACTGCCTTAGCCTACTGAGCGCTATGAGCCACCATACCTGGCATACTTCATCTTATGTAAAGGACCTGAGCACCCATGGATTTTGTATCTACAGAGGGTTCTAGATACCCAGGGATTGCTGCATTAACTCTCTGCTCTGTTTAAGAATTAAAGGTGTTAATTCCTAGATTAGTGTAAGGAAACATCCTCTTGGAAACGTGCATATTACCTCATGGTCCTTGCTGCATTTATGTTCATATTGATCTGGTGTTACAGTTAACCGTTATGCCCCAAAACATCCATTGTAGTTCCAGCAGGATAGTGGCTCCCTGCTGGTGCTCCCGAGGTCACTAACTCCAGGTAGAGTCTGCGCTCCCCCATGACGCCTCTCCTTGCGCTTTAAGTTCTCACAGCCTTGCTGAGTGCTAGTTCTGCCCTCTCCAAGGCTTTCTGTTTACTGTGTGTCTACTGTGGCTGCGTGAGCCCTGCTGCTTGAGTGCTCTGGTCCTCTGCAGAGTCTTACTTCCTCAGTGACATCTGCCCTCTCTGCAGTCTCTTGTTCGCCAGCCCCTGTCACGACGTCGGCAGCTGCTCCGGGAGAACTTTGTGGAGACAGAGGGTGAGTTCGTCTTTGCCACTTCACTGGACACCAAGGACATTGAACAGATTGCTGAATTCTTGGAGCAGTCAGTGAAAGGTGAGGGTGACCACTCTTCTCTCCCTCCCCGGGTTGGGAGCCTTCTTGGGGCCTGCCCAGACTGGGTGAGCCACAGCTTCCATGGGGCCGGACTTCCATGTCTCCCACAGACTCTTGCGAGGGACTGATGGTGAAGACCTTGGATGTTGACGCCACTTATGAGATTGCCAAGAGGTCACACAACTGGCTTAAGGTGATTCCTACCTCAGCCTGGCTTTCCTGGCCCGGAAGTGTGTCCCTACTGGGCATTTGATGTCTGGTCTGCAGTTGTGACCTGTAAGCTCAGAGGCCCTTTGCACCATCCCACCCCTGTCAGATGTCCTCTATCAGGCATGGTTAGTGTCTTCTTTAGGAACTGACTGGGCACTGGCCAGCCTAAGTCCTGGTCCTGGGGTTATCACTGTGAGAAAGCAAAGTCTGGTTTCTACCTGAGCCTTCCTCATTGTTTGAGACATATGAAGGAGTATCTCTTGTGTGAGTGAGATAAAGTCTGTCACTGATGAGCTCATGATGAAAGCAGTCACCTAGGGACAGTGGGGTCTGGGATGGCCCTGAGCAATCCAGAAATCCCCTGTAGAGATGACATTTGAGTCAAGCCTTGGAAAGTGGGGAGGAGTGGGTTGTGAGAGGACAGGACAGAGCATCTGGATAGGAGAGCCACAAGTGTAAAGGTGCTGAGTGGGAATGGGGTGAACACTGTGGGGCAACGGGAAAGTCAAGGGAGATCAAAAGACACCAGGCCAATGGTGGTGCACACCTTTAATCCCAGCACTTGGGAGGCAGGAGGACCATCAAAAGTTCAGGGCCACCCTGAGACTACATAGTGAATTCCAGGTCAGCCTGAGCTAGAGTGAGACCCTACTTAGGAAAAAAAAAAGACACCAGGTCAGTCACAGACCACACAGGATCTTGGGCCGTGTGAGGTGACACTGGGGTTTCATCAGCCAGCCCCCAGGGGTCTCATGGGAAGTCACGTGGTCCCGCTGTCATTTTTGCAGTGGTCCTCTGGCAGCTCTGAAGAGATTCTGAGGGCTTGTATGGTAGGGGCTGGGCAGAAGTGGAAGTGACAGGGTGTAGGGGCTGCTGTGTGGCATGAGGTGACATGATGGATGTGTGAGTGGAGAAGGGGCAGTAAGGACTGGGATGGAGGGCTGCAGTGAGCATGGTTAAGGAGAGCTGTGAGCACCTAGCCTTCCCTGTCTCAGGACGTGTTCATTCTTGTGCCTTCAGTCCTGAGTGCTGACACGACTTACAGCTGGTGCTTCGTCATGAGTGAGTGTGCAAAGAGTGAATGGAGTGAGTTGACCTCTGTCTCAGAGGCACAGTGGGATTCCAAATGACTCCAGGCAGAGTGTGGTGGCCTGTGGCCCTAGCACCTGAAGACTGAGCCTTAGAATTCAGAGCTGCAGGCCGGCTTGGGCCATACAGTGACACTCCCCACCCCCGCTCAAAAATAAACAGCAAAGGATGCTCCTCAGCACCCCTTCCCCCAGCTCCTCCCACTTGCTCTGTTTCAAGCCCAGAAGTCCTTCCACCCCCATCCTTCCCACTGCCCTTGGTGCTCCCACCTAAACTTCCTAGCCTCAGCCCACTGACGAGCCTCCAGTAGTGAGGTCCTGCCCAGACACCCCTCACCCCTGCTTACTTCCCTCAGCTGAAGAAGGACTACCTTGAAGGCGTGGGTGACACCTTGGACCTTGTGGTGATCGGTGCCTACCTGGGCCGGGGAAAGCGGGCTGGCCGGTACGGGGGCTTCCTGTTGGCTGCCTACGATGAGGACAGTGAGGAGCTGCAGGCCATATGCAAGGTGCTGGGCCCTGGGTGCTGACCACTGAAGTGGGAGGGAAGTAGATTATACTCACTCTGTTGCTTTGTTCATAGGAATACCTTGGCACCTATGTTCACCCACATGATCAAAGTAGTTTTATGATTTGTTATATCTTTGGCCACCAGTCTATTACCATTTTACATTACTAGGATGAGCTTTTAAAAGATCTATTGTTAGGACAGAAGCCAGTAATAATAAAGGCAATAATTAAAAATAATAGTAATAAAGCCAACATACTAAGTGACTTTCCAGTAGTTTAAAGATGTTTGCCAGTATAAAGCATTAATATTTTCTTGGTGTTTGTTCTTTTGCTAGGCCAAAAAAACTTGGCAGTGTTAAGGTTGAAAATGACAAGAACCATAACTGTAGCTGCTTTGGGAGCCTGGTGGAGTAGAATTGCAAGATCAGTGTGTACCTGGGCAACTTAGAGCCAACCATAACTTCTAAGATTTAAAAGGACTGGGGATGTAGTTCAGTGGTAAAGCATATCTAGAAGCCACTAGGTAGGGGGTGGGGGCGTGGCTCAGAGGTAGAGCACTTGTGTAGAATCCACAGTGAGGGGCGGGGAGCGTGGCTCAGGTAGAGCACTTGTCTAGAATCCACAGTGAGGGGCTGGGGGCGTGGCTCAGCAGTAGACCACTGTCTAGATTCTTGTAGACATAGTAGGAAGAAGACAGATCGTCTGTAAAGCAAAGGACAGTGTGTGGCTATTGCACCCTGCCAGAAGGTGATGCTGTCCTCTGGTTTCTGGGAACACTTGTTGGACCAGAAGGGGATGGGGACAGTCTGTGTGCATGGGCATCAGTGGTTAGATAGCCAGAGCAAGGTAAGATACTGGACTCACAGCTGGCCAGCTGAGCTTCTGACCAGCCACCTCCTCCCCACAGCTAGGAACTGGCTTCAGTGATGAAGAGCTGGAGGAACATTACCAGAGCCTACAGGTGAGCTGCCAGCTACTGGGCCTTACCCCTTTGACCGTGCTTTTTCTGTTGAGGGCTCCAGCACCACTGACTTTGGGCTTGGCACAAGATCCTAGCACACCCAGGTTTAGTTCCAGATCTGCCTGTTACTCGCTGATGATACTGGCCAAGAGGCCTCATTTACTGAGCTGACTACCTTAGCTGTCCCCAGGCAGCACGTGCACCGTTGCCGGGTTCTGGGAGTTGTCCATGGGAAGTGCTGTTTAGCTGTTTACCCTTGTGTCCCACTCTTTCCCTAGAAGTCTCAGTCTCTCCCTCCTCACCCTTTCTGTCTCTACCCGCTTCTGGATCTCTGTTTCCCCTCTCGGGGTAACTGTCCCCTCTTTTCTTGCCCCCTCCTTTCTGAGCCCATCTCCTTTTCTCTTGCTCTCTGTACCTCTCTTTGTCTTTCTGTCTCTAGGCCTCTGCCTCTATAGCTCTAATATCTCATCTAGGCCCATGGTCTCATCTTTCTTCCTTTCTTCCCTTGTTCCCCCTTATGCAGCAGCTTTTTTTTTCTCTTGAAATTGACTGTTTTTATTTAGCACGTTCAAGATTCAACATTGTTACATGTACCAACAGTCTATTTCTTTCCCTTTTTTACAAAAAAAATTATCTATTTATTTATGAAAGAGAGAGAATGGGTGTGCCAGGGCCTCTATCTGCTGCTTATGCAGCAGTTTTAAGGGCAACCTGCCTTTTTGCCCTCTCCTATTTTCCTAGTCCTTCCCCATCCCTCACTCCCCCATCGTTGGGTCCTGACACTGAGGCCTGAATGTCTCTCCTTTCCCTCCTCTTACTCCAGGCCCTGGTTCTGCCTACCCCACGACCCTATGTGCGTGCCGATGGGGCTGTGGCTCCTGACCACTGGCTAGACCCGAGCGCTGTGTGGGAGGTGAAGTGTGCGGATCTGTCTTTATCGCCCATCTACCCTGCTGCCCGGGGCTTGGTGAGTGTGGGAGCCTGGGGAGGAGCTCCAGGAGAGGGGCAGAGCTGACTAGGAGGGACCCTGGGATCACATCTGCTCTTCCTGTGTGGTGGTCGAGAAGACTTAAGTGTATTTGGATGTCAGATGAGATGAGATCATAAATCACTCTTTAAAATAGAGACAAATTCCCCAGTAATAGAAAGATAGCAGCTACCTGTTCCTCCCAGTGTCTTCATCTTGGCTACATCTCCAGAGTGACTTTTCAAACTCATACCTTGTAAGTAAAAAGCTCAGGACTCCTCCCAAGTGACTTCATAACTATAGTTGCTTCCTCACCCAGAGGTGGTTGTCATGCCACCCACCTCTAGTTCCACAGCTGAGGTCGCTGTTAGACCAGGCCAGTGATGCGGCCCTCTGGACCAGTCATGGGAGCCAGCATGCAGCACAGGGAAGATGCGAGGCAGTGGACAGCATTTGAAACACCAGCAACCAAACTCTACATGCTCATCCTCCAAAACCCTGCTAGCATGTACTTTCCTGATTAGGCACAGACTGCCAACTGCTCCACCAAGCCACACCTCAAGCTGCTCCCTGGGGCATTCTAGGCAAGCGCTGTACCACTGCACTGAGCCAGGCCCCAGCCCCTCACTGATGGATTTTAGATAGGAACATCATCACTGACCTGGTTCCCTAGCCTGTTTTGTTTCCTTTTTTTCTACTTTTGTTGTTGTTTGTTTCCTTGAGACTGAGTCTTACTAAATTGCCCAGGGTGGCCTTGAACGCTTCCCTGTGTGGCTCAGGCAAGTCTTGAACATGAAATCCTCTGTGCCTCTTCCTCCCCAATAGTTAGAAACACAGGTATGTACCATAAGGCACAGTTTATCTCATTGTTTTTAAATTTTTCACAGTAGTGAGCCAGGCCCCCTGGTCATGAACGTAAGGAGTTTGGCATTCATCTTGTGCTCACTATGACATGGGCACTAGGTTAGTAACTAGCACGTCACCTGTTTAAGCTCTGCAGAGATGGAGGGATGTGGCAGCATGAACCCCTCTGTCTATAGGTGAGGAGATACGGTTCCTGGAGCTGCCTCTGGGTTGGAGTCTGCATTGTGGTTCTGGAGTCCATTCCCTGCCTGCTGTTCAGCACTAGTCCTCATGATAATGGCAGCTGATGTCTCTTAGGCAGTTGTTATATGCCGTGGACAAGGAGTTTGACCGCGTTAGCACCTTCTTTCATCCTTACCACCCATTATATGAATCAGGATGAGGCCGAGGTGGAGAAGGGAGATGATTGAACAGCAAATCACTCAGCCAGCTCCCTGTGTTTTAGAATATGACAGAGTCCACACTACTGTCCCCTCCCCCAGGTGGACAGTGACAAGGGCATCTCCCTACGCTTCCCTCGGTTCGTTCGTGTCCGTGAAGATAAGGATCCAGAGGAAGCCACCACCAGTGCCCAGGTGAGACCCTGGGAAGTGGGGTGAACTGCCCGGGACTTTGGCCATCTTCTCAGAGTTGGCTCTGGCCTGGAACCCTGGATATGGGGCTAGCGTAGCTGAGGAACCATTGACCCTCCGCCCTCAGCCCCTCACCCCTCCTCTCTCCTCAGGTGGCGTATCTGTACCGGAAGCAAAGTCAGATTCAGAACCAGCAGGGCTCAAGCTCAGACTCTGACTCTGAAGACTGCTACTAAATGGCTGCTGGGGCAGAAGTGCAGGGAGCCTGGGCACAACGTCTACCTGGCTCTGCTGTGTGGTGTGTGCGTGGGGGTGGGGTCATGCTGGGTCTCAGATTTGTTTGTCCTCCGCTGTGAATCCTGAACATGTGATCAGTGCAACTAAGGACTGGAACATTTTCTTTTATTTCAGTTATTCTCATTTTAATTATTTTGAATAGCTCTGTGTGGCCAGGGCTAGTCACTGTATAGCAGGAGTCTGAAAATTTAATGTGTCTTACTCTTTTCACCTCTAAGCACTCCAGCAGGTTGGTGCTGTCAAACCGTGTGTTGCAGGTGTGGGTGGGGAACACAGAGGCTCTTAGTGACCCACCAAAAGTTTTCTAGCCAAGTCCCATTTTCTTGGAAGACAGTGGTACAGTAATGAATGAGTAGCTTCCATCTCTGCCCCCCAATGTGTTGTCACTGGACATTACCTCAGAATCCTCAACACAGTGATGCAGACATCACGGGATAAGAGCAGGCAATGACAAGAGCTCTTGCTCACAGTGGAGCCCCAGCACAAGGCCTGGAACAGAACAGGTGCTGAGAAGTCATGGTACAATTATTCTACTTTTCTGATAAAACTATTTTATCTGGTTCCCTTATCGGGATGCCGTTATTTGCTTCAGACCTCAGCTAGTATGTGGTGGATTGAGATGGGACAAGGGCCTCAAAACCCCGAGATTCTGATTGTGACTCCTGTGATATAAATAGGTTGCTCCATGCTCAGCCCCAAGACACTTTCTCCAGGCTCCTCCCAACTCTCTAAGATTGAAAAACGATGAGCTTGCGGCTCATTGAGCTAGTCAGCTGAAGCAGTGTCTGCTTCAGGTGCCACTGCCTTATCTAGCTCGTCCCTCCCTCTGTCCTTCACCCTTGTTGTGCTGGCCACGAAATGACACATTGCCCAACTACTTGCCTGTAAGTTTTCTTCCCTTGTAGCACCAAAATCAAGGCAGTGGCTGTGGTCTGCTGCCAGAAACACCCAGTTTTTGACAAATAAGAAGGGTTCACAGTGACCCTTCCCTGGCTGAGGGCCAGAGAACAACAGAGGTTTTGTCCTACCTTCTCCACCAGAGCAGGAGCCGCATAGAAACAGAGAGGCTTCCATAGGGGTTGGAAGGTGAAGCATGCCGGATACGTGCCAGCGGTTTCTGAACAGATGCGGAGCATGGGAGGCCCACACTCCAAACACAGTGACAGTGTATGCGGAACACAGGAGCACCATGCTCCAAACACAGGAGGTTGGATGTTCTGGTTTGATCATTGTCGAGCGACTGTCGGAATGCGAGATTGGTTCTCTGTTCGCCTGAGAAGTCATCTAACCTTTTGTGTCTTGGGTTTGTTTCTCTGTAACATGGAAATAAAAGAATTTTTTTTTTTTTTTGTGACCATCAAGTGTGAGAATTAAATGAGTCAGTACATAAAATGCAGCTGGGAAAAGTGCTTCACAACTAAGAAATTGTTAGCCCTTTTCTGTCAATGTTACTGGGTATGTTGATGTGGGAGCCCCAGTCTTGCTAGACTCTTGAGCTCCAGTGACTTGAAGAAAATGGAGTGTGTAATGCTAATGAAATGGAGAGCTAGAACAACCCTCAGTGTCACTTGTGCTGACTTTTCATTTTGGAGGGCAAGCTGTTAGCAGAGTTGCCTGTTTGGTACTATCTGTTGTGGGCAACTCCCCGGAGACTTTTCTAGGAAATGCCTTCGCCTCCGGTGACATGCAACCTTCCTTAATCATTTAAGAAATGTTTATCTAAAACTTGCTTACAAGACGGATTTTCGCCAGACTCTTCGTCTTCCTCCTACCCACACAAGACTGATGGTGTCATAATAATAGCTGGGACATGGTTCAAGTTTGAAAGGCACATCAGAGCTCTGACAAATGTGCCACACCAGTAGGTTGCCAACTGCCAGGTTTTATAGCTTCCTGTTCTGGAGCACTCAAGAAACATCTAGAAGTCTGTTGTCCTCAACTGTCCTAACCTAATCCCCTTACTTTCCCTTGCCTAAGGATAAAAGGAGTTTAAAATCCCTTAGGGGTTTGCTTTTGTGTCTCTGTGGCTGTGTGGGTATACAATATGTGTGTGGGGGGAGGGGTTAAGTATAGAATATCAGTGCCGTGTATGAATGTGACTGAGTTCACAGCATCGTTGCTTATGTTTCTATGCAGCTGTGAGTGTGCAGTATCAGTTCTTGTGTTTGTATGTGACTGAGTTACAATACCTGTGCTGTGTACCTGTGTGACCAACTGTACAGTATCAGTGCTAGGCCTCAAAAGTGGCTTATCCTGGCTTTTTCTTTCTTTCTTTCATTTATTTATTTGTAAGCAGATAGGAAGTATGAATGGATGCACCAGGGCCTCTAGCCACTGCAAACAAACTCCAGATGCATGTGCAACTTTGTGCATCTGGCTTTTCATGAGGAATTGAACCCCAGTCATTAGGCTTTGCAGGCAAGCACTTTAACCACAGAGCCACCTCTCCAGTCCTCCACTTTTTTTTTTTAAATTAGTGTTTAAATACCATTTAGTAACAGGTTTCATTATAGAATTTCCATGTCTACTTTGTTTTTGTTAATCCTTTTGCTGCTTCTCCCATCCTCCTTCCCCCTTCTGGTAAGAATGAGAGATGGATTTCACCATTAGTCCTTCTGTCTTGTTTGCCACCTGGACAACTGACAAGGCTGATAGTTAACCAGCGGATGTTACTCCCTGAGTGCAAGGCAGGTCATGAGCACTTCGCATCCATGTCTCATGGAAACCCACCAAGAGGCAGATGCCGATGTCATTCTACAGAGGAGAGCGGTGAGATCCAGGCAAGTTCAGAAATAGTCTTCAGCAGTAATTAACAGGAGGTAATAACCTGCTTCTACACCCTGAGCACCCTGGCACCCTGGCAGGTTAAGTAACTGTTATCCATGGAAATGAACAGGAAATAATATCCTCATTCTACAGATGAGGGCATCAAGACCCTGGCAAACAGAACCATTTTCTACCAGAATTAATAGGAAGCAATACTTTTTCCTGCAGACACAACACTGCAAACAATCTATATGGGTGCAGTGCCTTGGCAAGAACAGGGAGCTGGGAGGAAAAGAAATGAGAGTAAGGAGAGGGGTGTGTGTGTGAAGGCGGGAGTCATCTTTACTGTGGCTCCACTCTCCTTGTGTCCTGGGACAGGTTCCACATTCTCCATGTACATATTACAGCCTTTTGCCTGCTCTTAAAGGTGAGGAGTGTGAAGTCAAAGAACATGTGCCAGTAGCTTTTCAAGGCTTAACAAGAGTACCTAACAAGCAACTTAAAGGGGAAGGGCACCATAATTTAAGGTGATAACAGTCCATCTTGGGGGCTTGGGTTTGTTGGAGGGGGAAGAAGCTTGTCGTGCAACTTGTTACATCAAGGATCAAAAAGCCAAAAGGCCAGAAGTAGGGCCAGCTTAGAGTGCTCAAGGTGCACCTCTGTGGCCTTCCATCCTCTAGTTAGGCCCTGTGTCCCTAACTGTTCAGTTAAGAGACACAGACCTGGAATTATAAACACTAACTCTTGGAGTTATTTATCCAGGAGCGGGTTAACTGTTGGTAGGAGCGATAGGAAACTAACCCTTTGGAGTTACCGAAGATTGGGCTAGCTACCTCTAGCCGAGCCTAAGGACAAAGGAACTGTTCCTTGCAGCCCTTTAAACTGAGGGTGAGCCTGCTGCATCTGCCCTTGCCGTTGCTCTGATGTTTCTGCAGCTGTGGATTTTTGTACACAGACACTCGGTGTTTTTATGGAACAGCAAAAAACCAGTAACATGAGAAGAATTAGTATTACATAGGCAAAGGACATGAAACTTCCGGCTTTAGACAATCCTTAAACATTGGTTAAAGGAAGAGATTAGAGTATGACCTGTTGGACTCCGCTGATCCAAAACGTGCACACATGCCCTGTTCACGAATGCAGCCACACTAAGCCCACCTGTTTGTTGTCTTCAACAGACCTCTGTCAGTTCTGTGGGCAACCCATTACTGACCTGATTGTCACCAATGCTATGGGCAGCACTTTGTACACATGGACACTGCTCTGGGTCAAGAGTCTAACCAGGCTTCTGAGGAAATTGAGCAAAAGATGAGTCAGCATCTCCAAACACTGCTTGTCGATATTGGTCATCTGTGCTGTACAGGCCAGAGGTACACCAAGGTAAAGGGAGCCTAGTCGTCTTGCTTTAAGTGGGTGAATTATGTGGTTGTATGATTAACTTCAGGGTTCGTTATAAGTCAGGAATTTTTTTTTTTCAAGGTTAGGGTCTCACTCTAGCCCAGGATGACCTGGAATTCACTATGTAGTCTCAGGGTGGCCTCAAACTCATAGCCATTCTGTACCTCTGCCTCCCAAGTGCTGGGATTAAAGGTGTGCGCCACCACACCCGGCAGAAGTCAGGAGTTTAACAGAAAAGTGTCTCACAGTAATGTTCTCAGAAAAGTTATTTGTAAGGTCTATAAGAATTATTCCCATAGTTCATTCTCACAGTTTGTTTTTTTACAGTTCATTCCTATAGTTAGTTGATCCCCATACCTAAGGTTCCACAACCTCCCAGAGCCAAGGACCAAGTGTTCAAACACGACCCTGTGGGGGACATTCCACATGGAAGACGTAACTGCCCAGGACAGCACTGTTCATTGGTTGGTGATCAAGTCAGTATTTGCTCTCAGGCCTGCATTTTCTCTGGGCTCCATTGAGGCCAGAACAGAGATGGGAGAAATGGAGGAGGAAGAGAGGGGAGAAGGTAGGAGAAAAGAAGGCCCAAAGGAGAAGGAAGGAAGAAAGGAGTAACAACAGGTACCAAGTGCATCCAAGAGAGTGAAGGGGAGAAGCAAGGCATTAAGAAAATAGAGACATTGTTAGCTGTTAAGCACTATCCTGTGAAGCCTAAGGACCCCGGTTCGATGCTTGATTTCCTCAGGACCTACATCAGCTCAATGCACAGGGTGGCGCATGCATCTGGAGTTTGTTTGCAGTGGCTGGAGGGCCTGGTGTACCCATTCTCTTTCTCTCTGTCACTCTCAAATAAATAAATAAATAAAATAAACAAAATTTTTTTAAAAAAGAGGGCTGGAGAGATGGCTCAGCAATTAAGCGCTTGCCTGTGAAGCCTAAGGACCCCAGTTAGAGGCTCGATACCCCAGGACCCACGTTAGCCAGATGCACAAGGAGGCGCACGCATCTGGAGTTCATTTGCAGTGGCTGGAAGCCCTGGCATGCCCATTCTCTCTCTCCCTCTCCCTCTTCCTCTCTCTGTCACTCTCAAATAAATAATAATAAATAAACAAAAAAAATTTAAAAAAAGAAAATAGAGACTTCCAAGGCTCAAGGTCCATTGCGGAAGAAGTGGCGGAAAGAATGTAAGCGCCAAAGGAAGTGTAAGACTGCTTCCGGTGCAATCAACCAGTTAGAAATTGGCCTTGATATCCATGACCTTGCAGTGCCTAGCACTATCTTCACAAGACCCTCATAATATGAGGAAAAGATGATGACATAAATAAGAGACTGATGGTGAGAGGGAGGAGATATGATGGAGTGTAGATTTGTGAAGGGGAAAGTGAGGGAATTATGGTTTATTGTCTGTAAGTGTGGAAGCTGTCAATAAAAAGGGAAAAAGAAAACAGAGACCTTGTCTACAAGGGTAATGCAAATAAAAATCACAGATTCCATCTCACCCTAGTCAGAATAGCTATCATTAAGAAAAATAAATGCTGGCTAGTATGTTGATGGGAGTGTAAGATGGTGTGGCCACTATGGAAATGAGCATGCAGGTTTCTCAAAAAGCTGAAAATTGAACTCCATATGACCCAACAATACTCCTGGGCATATGCCCAAAGGACTCAATATCCTACCACAGAGATAACTTGCACATTCATGTTCATTGCTGCTCTATTCACAAGAGCTAGAAAATGGAACTGGCCTAGATATCCGTCAACTGGTGATTGGATTATGAAAATGTGTGTATACACAATGGGATTTTACTCAGCTGTAAAGAAAAAATTATAAAATTTGTAGAAAAAAATGATACAATTAAGTGAGGTAACCCAGGCACTGAAAGACCAAAAAAAAAAAAAAAATCTCTCAAATGCACAGTATGTGTATGTATACAAGAGGAGGTGAAAAAGTGTGTAGGCTATGAAGCTAGGTAGGTGACCATGAAAAAGGAAGAGGTATGGGGGGGTAGGATAAAAGGTCATGTGACATGAAGATTGAAGAAGAGATACTTTAGGGGTGGGAGTTGCAAGGGGAGAAGAAAGGAAGCAAAAAAAAATTGTATAAAAATGCTGCAATGAAACCTAATTATCTGCATGTCTGTGCTACAAAAAGTTTTCAAAAGAAAACTAGAAGGCTGGGGAGATGGCTTGGTGGGTATAGTGCTTACTGCACAAGCATGAGGACCTGGGTTTGGACCCTATCACATGTGAAGTGCCGGGTATGGTGGCACACTCCTGTATTGCCAGTGCTGAGGAGGTAGAGACAGGTGGGTCTCCTGGGCTTGCTGACTAGCTAGTGTAGCTTAAATCAGTGAACTAATTCCAGCTTCAGTGAGAGACGCTGACTCAAAAGGTGGAAAGTGACAGGAAGACACCTGGTGTCCACCTCTGGCCTCCACGTGCACACATACACATGTGCCTGTGCATGTGCCTCACGTGTTACCCACATGCGTACAACATGCACTGCACATATGCAGCAGAGAAGAAAACTGGAAGGGAAAGGGTGGAGAGAGGGAAGGAAGGAGGGAGAGCATGAGGAAGAGAATGAGAGGACACACGAGAGCCAGTGGAGGGGGAGAAGCAGAAATGGGGAGGAGTACGGAAGGGCAAAAATCCCAATCAAAACATCACATCTCCACCTTTACCATTTTTATTAGAAAATCTGTGGAGAGTATTAAAAGCTGTTAGCAAAACATAAACGAATCTTCAGTCAAGTTCTGAAAAACAAGGGAACTTGATAGTGGGAATGGGCACAAGGAGTGTGCCCTTTGAATATATGAAGGTCATTTCTGAAAACAGCCCTTGTCAAGTGCCTATACTTTGACTTGTTTACTTACTTATCGACCCTGTTTAGATCCATTTCTAACGTAACTTGAACTCTTCCCAGGAACAGGGTTTAGTTCCGCTTGACAGTTTCCAGGTAGTTTTCTACCACACCCAAAGGGTGCCCTGGCCTGCCACAGATAAAAAGTTAGTCACTCCTCCCTTTGCCAATACCCCCCCCCACCACCACCACCAGGCTTCCTTTAAATACACCATTCACACATTTGTGTGCCAGCCTGGAGCGACCCACACCCTTGTCCCCCAATGTATACTGTTCGTTGCTGACACTCCACATTCTCTTGACACCCAAGGCCTGCTGGATATCCTCAAGGTCTGTGAGTACCAAAAGCTTTCACCAAGCTTTCCCCTCATGGTCTCTTGTGATTGTGCTATTAAAGTTGTGTCTATAATCTGACCTCTGATGGTGAGTTTAGCAGGTCCTGGCTGGAGAGTTTCATTCTAAACGGGCACTAGCACAGAAAAGGACCAACTGGTGAGTAGCTATGGAGTCAAGATATGCCTCCTTCTCTCTGTCGCTGTCAAATAAATAAATAAACAAACAAACAAAATTTAAAAAAAAAAAAAGAAAAAAGAAATTCTGTGTTGGGTGTGTGAACCACTTTACCCCTGATGGGTACAGACAACTCCTGCTGGTAATTCCTCAGTTAATTTTGCCCACCGGAGTTTGCCTCTTTTCGTCTAGTTCCTTTCATAGGAGGGGAGAATATGTACTGGATGAAAGTAAATGCAGAAGATGGAGTTATCCCATTGTCAGGGTCCCTGCTCTCTCAGCCATTTCCTTGCCAACCACATGAAGACTTAAAACACCTCTGAGACCTTTCCTAAGTGAGGAACGTCAGGAGGGGGACAGGGCAAGGACTGGTCCGAAGCCACTGCTGTCCGGTTGTCACGGGAAACTTTTCTCTTACAGTGACAGGAACACATCTCTCCCAGATAGGGGACAGATGTCAGACCAAAGGAAGATTATACCAAAACCAGTTTTGGTGAACCAGTGGGGGGTTGATTGGGGTTACTTACAGAGCAGGGTGAGGGGTTACATTTAGGAACAATGAATGACTCACCACAAAGTCCCACCCCATCCTGGATGACTTCATGAGAGCTGCATCACGGAGTGCCCCACGCAGCCGCACCATCGAGGAGTTCCATCCCGTCCTGCATGGCAGCCTCACCGTGGTCACTGAGGTGGGCTCCCTGTGTTGGGATTGCCCCCATGAATGCTCCTCTCTCAGCCTCAGGCTACCTGAGCATGGAGACCCCAGTGCAGCTGCACCATGGAGAATTTCATCTCATCCTAGATGATGACTTCATGGAAATAGCATCATGCAGTCTCACATCTAGTTAACTATATAATCTAACTTGAAAATATTTTTATTATTTATTTATTTGAGAGAAAAAGAGGCAGAGAGATGAGAGAGAGAGGGAATGGGTGCTCCAGGGCATCCAGCTGCTGCAAACGAACTCAACACATGTGCCACCGGCTTACATGGGTCCTGGGGAATCAAACCTGGGTCCTTTGGCTTTTCAGGGAAGCGTCTAAACTGCCAAGCCATCTCTCCAGCCCTAATCTAACTTTCTTTCAAGACTACTTGCAGCTGAGGGAGAGCAGGTGGGAACAATTGCTATAACTTCAGGGGAGGGTCTTGTGACCCTCTCCATCTATTCGGCAGTTGGCAAATAGCTCCGTTACCATTGCTATAGACTTTCAGTCACGGTGTTGTTCTGCTCCAAAGTAGCAATAGCTACCTAGCCTAAGCATTCTTTACCTCAAGATGGCTTTATGTTATGCCTAGAGGAAAGATGTCATGCACCAGTGTACTGGACCTCCTGCCCAGTGTGTACCAGCAAGCTGGGTATTCTGGGCCTCCAGGTCAATGGCAGGGTGCACGGGGAGAAGAAACAGAATGTGTGCTCTGGGCTTTAGGTGGGGTGATGTGCTCAAGACAAGCCCTTGCCTTCCTACTTAATTCCATGCTAGGAACAGCATATCACATCAGCACACCATTTGAGGGAAACTTTGTTCCCTGGGCTGAGGAGCAGAGAGGACTGATTACGGAGAACACTGTTGGTCCAAAGCCAGGAAACCAAATCAGGTCTTCCAAAAGGCTTTAAACAAACTTCCACAGGGCAGAGTTAACTCTCACTTCCTCCTACCCTGCTCCAATCTCAAGGTGTGTGTGTGTGTGTGTGTGTGTGTGTGTGTGTGTGTGTGTGTGTGCGCGCGTGTGTGTGTGTGTGTTTTCTGCATATTTGGATTCAGCTCATGATATTTATCAGGTCATCATTGCCCAGGAAGGATGGATTGCTAAACTAATCTGTTTTAGTAAAATATTCATCTAGATTCCCACAGAAGCCATAGCCAGAACCAATATTGACTTTAGAACTTGCCGACCCACCACCCGGAACTGATTGCGCGTCAGTAAAGAGAAACGTTTACATTGCAGAAGTTGGGAAGATGAATCTAGAGTTCCCGGAATCACAACTATCTGATATGAACACAGGGTGAGTCATACACATAGTTTACATATTTATTTATTAATTTATTTTTGGTTTTCTGTGGTAGGGTCTCACTCTAGTTCAGGCTGACCTGGAATTCACTATGTAGACTCAGGGTGGCTTCAGTCTCTTGGTGATCCTCCTACCTCTGCCTCCTGAGTGCTGGGGTTTAAGGCGTACACCACCATGCCTGGCTTATAAAGAGTAAAAAGAAACAGGTGCTATACATTTCTTTCCACTTAATTTTTTATTGTAAAATACACATAACATAAAAATTTCCACTCTTAACCATTTTAAAGTGGACATTTCAGTGGCAGCACATTCACAAGACGGTTCCACTGCCACCTAAGTTTAGTTCTGGAATGGCTTTATCATCCCTAAAGAACCCCTTCCCCATTAAGCATCTCCCATTTCTCCCTGTCCACAGCCTCTGGCAACTAGCAACCTGCTTCCTGACTGCTTGGATTGTCCTTTTCTGGACGTTCTGCATAAGTGTAGTCACACCAGATAGGACCTTTGTGTCTGGCTCTGTCATGAGCATTCTCTCTCTCTTTTTAATTATTTACTTATTTTGAGAAAGAGAGGGAGAGAAAGAGAGGCAGATAGAAAATGGGTGTGCCAGGGTCTCTAGCCACTGTGAAGGAATTCCAGATGTATGCACTATCTTCTGCATCTGGCTTGTGTGGGTCCTGGGTTATCAAACCTGGTTCCCTTGGCTTTGTAGGCAAGCACCTTAACTACTAAGCCATCTCTCCAGCCCTCAACCTTCATTTCTTTTGATTGTCTACCTACCAGTGAAAGTACTGGGTAGTATGGTAATTTGGTTTAACTTTTTATTTTATTGACAACGTCCATAATAATAGGCAACAAACCATGGTAATTCTCTTCCCCCACTTTCCGCTTTGCAACTCCACTCTCCATCATATCCCCTCCCCCTCTCAATCAGTCTCTCTTTTACTTTGATGTCATCATCTTTTCCTCCTGTTATGATGGTCCTGTGTAGGTAGTGTCAGGTACTGTGAGGTCATGGATATCCAGGCCATTTTGTATCTGGAAGAGCATGTTGTAAGGAGTCCTACCCTTTGGCTCTTACATTCTTTCTGCCACCTCTTTCGCAATGAACCTTGGGCCTTGGAAGGTGTGATAAGGATGTTTCATTGCTGAGCACTCCTCTGTCACTTCTTCTTAGCACCATGGTGCCTTCTGAGTCATCCCAAGGTCACCATAATCTGAAAAGAGAAGCTTCTCTAACCAAAAGTGAGAGTAGCATTAATATATGGGTATGAACATTAAGAGAAGTGCTTACTGGGCAGTTTGGTGAGCATATATATACATTTAGCCAGATTCCAGCAGACATTATAGCCCTAGGGCTCATGACTCCCCCTGCCACAGATTTTCAGTATCAGAAATGTATTCCCTCCCATAGAGAAGTCCTCAAGTTCAATTAGAGAGCTGTTGGTTGCCTCATAACAGACATGCCACTATTACACCCATTGGCTCATTTGGCCTGGCTGGCCAATTTTAAGGCTTATAGTGTCCACTTTTGTTTATCTCCACTGGTAATTTCTGTCCTATGGAACGGTATATGCAGCGTAGCTTATTCCAGCTTTCTGTCAGCTGGTCTACACAGAGGACGTTTTCAGCTCAGCTCCAGCAGAATTTTTCAGTGAGCTTGCAGCCCAAGTATGTGGAGTCTTCAGCAATAGAGTCTTACAATCTATTCATAGCAGGAAACCAAGAGCCTTGACAATGGCCTGTATGTAATGTTTTGGGGGCATGAGGGACCTCCCTGGCCAACAACTCACTGGAAGGTATCCCATCCCTGGCACTGAAGATTTTCAAGTAACAATCTATGGCTTCAGGGTGTGCCATTGTCCAAAAATGTAGGTTTTCATATGTCTTATTCATACCCACTTAGATTTTGATTAGCCCTCCCCTCACCTTTTCTTTACTCAATCTCTTCCTCTGTGTTTTTTGTTGTTGTTGTTTTTAAGACAGGGTATCATTATGTAGTTTGACTGGACTCAAACTTGCAATCCTTCTGTCTCAGCCTCCTGAGTGCTGGGATTGCAGGCATAGACTATGATGCTCAGCTTCTTCTGTTCAACATTTTTGAGAACCATTAGGCTGTTTTCCACCACAGCTGCACTGTGCTGTTACACTTCTTAGTATATTGTGCAGCTGTCCTCTCTGTATCCATGGGGACCACTTCCAGGACCACCTCTGGTCCTCCTGCAGACACCAAAGTCCCCTGATGCTTTAGCCTCTTATATAAAATGGCATAGTATTTGCATTTACCTATATATTATTTATAGTGCCTAATATAATATAAATTCTGTGAACATAGTAATTCTGTTGTACTGTTTAGGGAATAGTGACAAGGCAATGTCTGTACATGTTCAGTGCAAAGGCATCATTTTCCCTAGTGTTTTAGCTTTGAGGTTCATTAAACTTGCATATGCAGACCCTGTAGTTGCTAAGGGCCAACCGTACTCAAATTTATTATATCCAAGCATTGTAATTCAGAAATATCACAACAGAAATTATTATTATTTTATTGGTTTTTTTTGAGGTAGGGTTTGACTGTAGCCCAGGCTGACCTGGAATTTACTATGTAGTCTCAGGGTGGCCTTGACCTCACGGCAATCCTCCTACCTCTGCCTCCCAAGCGCTGGGATTAAAGGTGTGCACCACCATGGCTGGCAAAATTATTGCTGAGTGATGCTGTGTGTTCCCTGTTTTGTTTCTTTGCATATGTGGTGCTCATGCGTGTATATGCATGTGCACATATGTGTGTGGGTGCACATGTATGTGTACACATGCATGTTGGAGGCCAAAGAACAACCTCCAGTGCCATTCCTCAGGAATGCTACCCACCTCTCATTTTTCAAAACCTTTGCTTAATGTTTTATTTACATATATATTAGTTGTACCAAGTAATGGGCTTCTTTTGTGTGTGTGTGTGTGTGTGTCTGTGTGTGGGTGTCTGTGTGTATGTGTATGCCATGGTGAACTTGTGGAGGTCAGAGGACAACCTCAGATAACAGACCTTGCCTTCTACCTTGAGGCAGGATCTCCTGTTGTTTAATCCTGCATTCACCAGGCTCACTGGTCCATGAGCTTACAGGGGTTCTCCTGTGCCCTCCTCCCTGACAACTCCCATCCTTACCATAGGCATTCTGAAGTACAGAGGTTTGCTACTGCATTGGCTTTATGTGGGTTCTGGGGATCCTAACTCAGGTACTCGAACTTGGGCAGCCAGCACTTTATCCACTGGGCCATTTCTCCAGCAAAATCCACCTCTTTCTTTTTTTAAAAAAAAAATTATTTATTTATTTGTAAGGAGAGAGAGACAGAGAGAGGTAGAAGAGAGACAGAAAGAGAGAATGGGTGCTCCAAGGCCTCCAGCTACTGGTTGCTTCAAACAAGCTCCAGATGCATGCCCCACTTTGTACATCTGGCTTTACGTGGATACTGGGGAATCAAACTCTGGTTGTTAGGCTCTGCAGGCAAGCACCTTAACTGCTGAACCATTCCTCCAGCCCTTTCTTTAAAAAGTTTTTTATTTATTTATTTTGCTGAAATAGGGAGAACATTTGGGCATGCCAGGTCCTCCCAGGTACTACAAACAAACTCCAGATACATGCTCCACCTTGTGCATCTGGCTTACGTAGGTACTGGAAAATCAAACCTGTATCCTTAGGCTTTGCAGGCAAGTGCTTTAACTGCTAAGCCATCTCTCCAGGCCCCCCACCTCCTTCTTAAATTAGTATTTTGTTTATTTACTTGATAGAGAGAAAGAGAGAGAATGGGCACATCAGGGCCTCTAGCCACTGCAAATGAATTCCAGATGCATGCACCACCTGTGCATCTTTCTTGCACGGGTACTGGGGAAGCAAACCTTGGCCCTTAGGCTTTGCAGGCAAGTGCTTAACCGCTGAGCCATCTCTCCAGCTTCCTACCACCTCTTTTTAAGGTAAGTCTCTTATTTGGCCTAGAGCACACCAAGTAGACTAGACTGTCTGGCCAGTGAGCCCCAGAAAGCCTCCTGTCTCTGCTTCCCTAGAACTGGTACTACAGGGGCATACCACCACACCTGGTGGATTCTGGGAATTACACTCAGGTCTCATACTTGCAAGGCAAGCATTTTTAGCAACTGAGCTATCTCTCCAATCCAACATGTCTTTTAGTTTATGTTTTCAGTATCTGGTGTTCATTTCACACTCACAGCCCTTCTCCAGTCTAACATATCACATTTGCTTCAAAAGCCACCTGCAGCTGTTGCCTACCTCCTTGGACAGCACCACTATAGATAAATTGTTTTATTTATTCTTTCTTACTCACTTCAAATTTCCTGAAGTTTAATGTTTTTATCTTGTCCTGGGAAGCCCTGGAGTTTGCTTCATTCCCGGGCTTCAGAAAGAAGAACAGGAGGCTATGGACAAACGTCGTTCTCGGGTGTTGGAAGCTCTGAAAAACCTGGAAATCCAGGCTAAAGAGGTGAGAGAGAAGAATCCTCTTGGAGATCTGGGATTGCTTCTCCTGTGCGTGGGGTCTTCGGCATGACTCAGCCAGGGTGAGCAGAGAAGGGGGATATGAAAGGGTGTGGGCTTCCCCTCCCAGAGCACTGACATGGGACAGATGTTTTCCCACCCAAGGGAGAGCTTAGGCACCCACCTGTTCCCAACCCGCTCCACTGACTGCAAACCTCTGGCTTGTCCCCAATGTTCAGGCTCCAGTCATTGCTGTGCTGGGCTCTGGAGGTGGGCTGCGGGCTCACATCGCCTGTCTTGGGGTCCTGAGTGAGCTGAAAGAACTTGGCCTGTTGGATGCTGTCACATACCTCGCAGGGGTCTCTGGGTCCACTTGGTAAGTGCTGCGTTTTTGTGGGAGGGTAAAGGAGGTTTGTTAACACCACAATGAAAGCATTTTCCTCTAGATACCAAATGCATGCTATGTTTTTTCTTTCTTTTTTTAAATTAATTTTTATTGACAACTTCCATAATTGTAAACAATAGCCCATGGTAATTCCCTCCCTCCACTTTCCCTTTTGAAACTCTACTCTCCATCATATTCCCTCCCCATCTCAATCAGTCTCTCTCTTATTTTGATGTCATGATCTTTTCCTCCTGTTATGATGGTCTTGTGTAGGTAGTGTCAGGCACTATGAGGTCATGGATATCCAGGCCATTTCGTGTCTGGAAGGGTAGGACTCCTTTTCCTTTTTAATTGAAAGGTGATAGTTCATTTTATGCTGGATGGTGTGGTATTTTTGTAGTACATGTGATCATAGTACTACTTTTCTAATTGCTGTAACAAAATAACTGACAAAAGCAACTGAAAGAAGGAAAGGTTTACTTTGGCTCATTATTTGAGAGTATTGTCCATGATGGTGGGCAAAACAGGGTGGCAGGAGTAGGAGATGGCTGATCACATCACATCCACAGTCTGGAAACAGAGAGATAACTGGAGGTGCATAGCTCACTTTCTCCTTTCTGTTCAGCCCATGAGATGGTGCTACCCGTATTCAGGATGGCTCTTCCCTTCTCAGTTAAACCTCTCTAGAAACATTCTCACAGACATGCCCAGAGATTTGTCTTCCATGAGATTCTAAATCCTGTCCTGTGGACAACCAAGGTTAACTATCATACTCGTGATACTTAGCATGCCCCTCATCTCAAATGTTTATTATTTCCTGTGATGAGAACATTCAAGGTCCTCCATTCCAGCTATTTCGAATTACACAATACTTGCTGTTGTTAACTGTGTTTGCCCTGAGTGCAAGAGAACACCAGAAATTGTTCCTTCCCATCAGTACCTTGTATCTGATCACCAGTCTTTCTCCAGCCTGTCTCCCCCTCTCCCCACCTTCTAGTCACCACTCTTCTGTCTTACCTAAGACGACTTCTCCAACTCCTCAATACCAGTGAGTCAGTTCCTTTCTGACAGTGTCTGTGGTGAGTGGACATCAGGTTCCACATGTGAAAGGGACACAGTCCTACCAGGCTGGTTCTACTTCAGACATCAGTTGCATGTTCCAGACCCCTGCTGAGGGAGTGACTTTAAGCTCTCACAACCTGCTCTCAGGAACCCAATGCAATGACTTGGGAAGGGCCAGACGTAAACATGCATGGAGCCAGGGATGGGAATGCTGTGGCTCTTCTGGAACTCTCTGAGCAGCTCCCTTCATGTACGTCCCAGCACAGAGGCTCTTTGAACCTGTGACTTAGTGAGTATTATGGATGTGTCATTACATGGACTTGATCACCTAAATTTACCATTGGCCAACTGGTGATTGATTCAATCTCCAGCTGTTCTTGCTCTGTCCCAGAAGTTCCGATCTTTTGGCCATGACTTTGCCCATCTGGTCGCCAGCCCCCATTCTGAAGTTGCCTAGTGGTCCGTTGGGCAAGAGTCACTTCACTAGAACAGAAGGTGTTCCTCCAAGAAGCTGTGAGCCAGTAACCTGGGTACAGCCACCAAATATCTTTCTTATACCACAGAAGGCCTGAAACTCTGCATTATAAGTGCTTACAGTCATTAAAGAGTCCTTTTGAGCACAACTTCCAATATAAGGAGTTTCATTATGGCATTTCAGTGCATGCATATAATATGCTATCCTTTGATCCATTTCCTCCTCTGTTAACTCTTTTCTTTTTTTTTTTTCTATTACTCTCTTATACCCCTCCCACTTTTGCCTGTTTACTTCTGTAATTCTAGAATTGTACATGTCCAGGTGCAGTTTTTATAGTTGAAGTGGATGGAGTACAGCCTTTTATGACCTCTCATTCTTTATGATTGAAAATTGAACCAAACCTGTATAATACCTTCTCATTTAAAAAGGTCCTGATGACATGTCTGAAGCATTTGTCCTGTGAGCCTGTTTCCAAGCCCACAGCAGACATTCCTAATCTGCCTTGGCACCTTTTCAGTGCAGAGATAAGACCTTCCAGGCTTTGAGACTGGGCGTGGAGAATAAGGTTAATGGTCAATGGAGATAAAAACATAAGAACAGGGCTGGGAAGATTGCTCGGTGGTTAAAGATGCTTGCTTGCAAAGCTTTGCTGGCCTGGGGTTCAATTCCTCAGTATCCACATAAAGCCAGATGCACAAAGTGGCACAGACATCTGGAACATGTGTCTGGAGTTCATTTGCAGTGGTGAAAGGCCCTGGCATACCCATTTCTCTCTCTCTCTCTCTCTCTCTCTCTCTATTTCTACCTCTTTGCAAATGCACAAATATATTTTTTAAAGCTTAAAAGCAGAAACACAGAACTTTAGGGGCAAGGCAGTTTCTTTAGGGTATCGCCTATTGTTGGTTACTTTTCTAGTGGCTGTAACAAAATGCCAACAAAGCACCTTAAGGAAGGAAGAGGTTATATTGGTTTGCTTTTAGGCTGGGTATGATCCATCATGGTAGGGAAGTCATGGCAGCAGGATCATGAGTCAGCTGGTCACAGTGAATCTGCAGTCAGGAAGAAGCAAGTGATGAATGCTGGTGCTCAGCTCACTTTCTCCCTTTTTAAAAAAAAATTGTATTTATTTCTTTGAGACAGAGAGAGAGGGAGAGAGAGAGAGAGAAGAAAGAAAGAATAGGGTGACAGGGCCTCTAGCCTCTGTAAACGAACTCCAGATTTCTGTGCCACCTGTGCATCTGGCTTTATGTGGGCTCTGGAACTCTGGCTCCCAGGCTTCGCAGGCAAGTGCCTTCACTGCTCAGCTGTCTCCCCAGCCCCGCTTTCTCCTTTCTATTAAGTCAGGGGCCATAGCCCATGAGATGGTGCTGCCCACGTTCATGGTGAGTCTTCCCTTGTTGGGTAACCCTCAGCTTGAATGACAAGGTGTTTTTTCTTGGAAAAATCCTCCCTAAGCGTGTTCTCAGTTGTTTCTCTCACATGATACAGAAAAGAAAGCATGTTATCTGGAAACAAGTCCTATTCAGCCATATGTGTATGTATGTATGTATATATATAGAGAATCCTTGTCAACTTGAGGAAGTCACCTAGCCTCTCTGAACCTTAATGTGTCTCTCTGTAGATTGAGAATGAGCCTGTCATTCCTTTTTCTTTCTTTCTTTCTTTCTTTCTTTCTTTCTTTCTTTCTTTCTTTCTTTCTTTTTCTGGTTGGTTATAAGCAGATATATGTAAAAACTCAACAGAGAGTCACCTGAAAAAAAAAGCCATTTGATTCTCATGACACATCTCTTCCATCTTGTTGTGATTGTCCTACCTGTAAAATGGGTGAGTTATATACTTGAGTCCTCCCTTGAGCCTCATCCTCCTGTGCTTTTGCTCATCGTATGTCCGTCGTCACTCCCCAGTTCCTTGTGCCTGCCAGAGGCGCATGGTCAGGGCTAACGGCGTCCTGGCGTCCTTCGCTCACTCCTCTCCCCCCATCCTCACCCTGCTCTCTTCCTCCTGCCCTCAGGGCGCTGTCTTCATTCTACACCCACGATGGGAACGTGGGCAATGCGGAGGCTGAGCTGAAACGTCGCTTTGAACAGAAGGAGTGGTACTTAAAAGACAGCCTGGAGAGAGCCATCGAGGCAGCAAAGATGGATAATTACTCTCTGACTGATTTTTGGGCTTATTTGGTTGTTTCCAAGCAAACCAGAGAAGTAAGTCACTCTCAGTAGAGGACCGTATGGCTCTAAGGGTAGCGCCCCCCAACGCTTTTTCTTTCAGGACTTTCAAATCTCTGAGCACTTAGATCTTGCCTCAAGACCAAATATATCACTTTGGTTGTAAGTAGAAGATCAGACTCAGATTCTTTTGTGTAAAAAGAAAGTAATAGGCATTATGGAAACATATATAAGCATCTCAATGCTAGAAGGATCCAAGGCAACTCTTCTCCTTGTCTCCATCTTTTCCAAGTTCCCTCCCTCCCTCCTCCCCTTCTTCCCCTCCCTCCTTTCTTTCTTCCTTTCATCTTTCTAGAATAAGAGCAGGTGTGGTGGCACATGCCTTTAATCTTATCACTTGGGAGGCAGAGGTAGGAGGATCACTGTGAGTTCGAGGCCACCCTGAGACTACATAGTGAATTGCAGATCAGCCTGGGCTAGAGTGAGACCCTACCTTAAAAAAAAAAAAAATGAGATTTTTTTTTCTTTTGTTAAACTTAAAAAAAATATTGTTTATTTATTTGCAAGCAAAGAGAAGTGAGAGAGAAGAGAGACAGAGAGAAAAGGCATACCAGGGCTTCCAGCCACTGCAAATGAACTCCAGACGCATGTGCCACTTTGTGCATCTGGCTCTACATGAGTACTGGGGAATCAAACCCAGGTCATTACGTGTTGCAGGCAAGTTCCTTAATCACTGAGTCATCTCTCAAACCATAAAAAACTTATTTTTCTGGGTGTAGTGGTGCATGCCTTTAATCCCAGCACCTGGGAAGCAGAGGTAGAAGGACTGCTGAGAGTTCAAGGCCACCCTGACACTACATAGTGAATTCCAGGTCAGCCTGGGCTAGAGTGAAACCCTACCTTGCAAAACCAAAAAAAAAAAATTAATATTATTTATTCATTTATTTATTTTCAATGGCAGAGAATGTCTTTTATTGATAACCTCCATACATACACACTGATCACAATACCCTTATACTAACCACTCTCCTTTGTCCACTCTCCCCTACCCCCCAACACTGAACCCCAGCTCCTTTCCAACTAGTCCCTCTTCTTTATTTATTTGTTTATGATATGGAAGAAAGAGAGAGAGAGAAAGAGAATGGGTACAACCAGCACTTCTGGCCACTGTGAGCAGTCTTCAGATGCGTGTGCCATCTTGTGCATCTGGCTTTATTTGGGTACTGGGGTGGGCCCTTAGGCTTTATAGGCAAGTGCCTTAACTGCTTAGCCATTTCTAGAGCTCCCCATCTTCTATTTTGATAATATTTTTTGCCCTTGTGTCATGCAAGTTTTGTGCAGGTAGTGACAATCACTGTGAGGTCATAAATGCACCATACTTCCTTTCTTCAATTTACTTCTCTTTGCACTTTATTAATCCTTTTCTTCCCTTCCCTTCTCCCCCTCCCAGTCAGTTTGGCTTGTTTTTAAGCTTTGTTGAGGTACAGTTGGTTGATATGCACACAGTTGAACATACATGCATATTTATAACACATTTAATGAGTTGGGACATATGAATGTACTTGTGAACTAACACTGTGAAGGCAAAAGGGAGGCACAAATGAGAACTTGTTGCTGAAAGGAGGATAAAGTTTCAGATATGCAAGTTGAATAGGTTCATGATCTCTCTGGCCATTGTTTACTTTGACCTCATAAGAGTGTTCCTCTGTGGAGATCTCTCAAGACAGTGTCCACTCTCACCCTACGAGAGTGTTTTCTTCTGCAGTGATCTCTTGAGATCCACTTTCATCCTTTGAGGATGCCTCACTTTACTCTAATAAGCTCTGTCAGTTTTCTACCATTAAAAAAAAAAATTATGAACTGGTTTCAGGACTTGCTGTGTAGTATATAGTATAGTATAGAATAGTTCAGTGCAGTGTAGTATAGTGTAGTGTAGTACAGTACAGTACAGTATACAGAGTTAGCAGTAAAGTCATATACTATTTGCAATGTGGTAAGAGGTAGAATATCCTTTTATTTATTTATTTATTTTTGGTTTTTTTTTTTGAGGTAGGGTCTCACTCTAGCTCAGGCTGACCTGGAATTCACTATGTAGTCTCAGGGTGGCCTCGAACTCACGGTGATCCTCTCACCTCTGTCTCCCGAGTGCTGGGATTAAAGGCGTGAGCCACCATGTCCGGCTTCCTTTTATTTTTCTTTTAGCTTATGGGCACAGTACTTCGCCATAGAGCCCAGGCTGGCTTACAGTTTTGCAGTCCTCCTGCCTGAGCCTCTTGAGTGCTGTGATTACCGGTGTGCACTCCCACGCCAGCACGATGCAGAGTATCCCCACACCATGTGTGTGTTTTGGGATATGTGAACACAACACTGTCATTTATCTTCTGTGGGTGGTTACTGCTCACACAGGTTTATGCAGCATTGGGAAGGTTTGGAGGCCTCACCTGGGAAGCTCACACCAGCTCTACGTATGTTATACTAGCGTTCCCAGGGGTTTTGAGATGGGGGCTTACCAACTAACTGTGTATCTCCAGTTCCCAGACCCAAATTTTGTTTGAACTCCATGAGGACATATATATGTTCATATACAACCATGTCTTGTGACAGCCTTGTGAACTTAAAAAAAAAAAGGCAGGAGATATTGCTTAGTGGTTAAAGCACTTGTCTGGGAAGCCTAAGGATCCAGGTTCGATTCCCCAGAACCCACATAAGCCAGATGCACAACATGGTACCTGCTTCTGGAGTTTGTTCGCAGTAGCTGGAGGCCCTGGCAGGTTCATTCTTTCTCTCTCCCAAATAAATAAGTAAAAATAAAAGTGTAAAAAAAAAAAACCCAAAAACCAAGAACAGCTTTACAGTCAGGAATTCTGAGATTATGCACTAACAGTTTCAGCTGGGTGACCTTCCTAAGTCCCTTGGTTTTTTTTTTTTTTTTTTTTTTTTTTTTGAGGATGAGTTTCTGCCACTGTGATAGAGATAAAAGACAGTAAGTATTGCCCTACTAAATCTTTGTACTTCCTCTCCAAAGCTTCAGGACTCTTATTTGTCCAGCATGAAGAAGCATGTGGAAGAAGGGACACTGCCATACCCAATATTTGCAGCCATCGATGGTGACCTTCAGCCTGTCTGGAAGAAGACAAAAACCCAGAGTAAGCAAATTTGGGCGAGATGGGGAGGTGGTGAGGGAGTGATAGGCTGAGTAGGGCTGGAGCTGCACCTTAGTGGTAGAGTGCTTGCCCAGCATGCTCCGAGCTCTGGTTTCAATCCCCACTAAGTGAAAAGGAAGGATGTCTCCCTGACTGTCCAGTTGGGAAGCACAGGAGCAAGGGGCTCGTAAGACAGGGCTGCCGGGACAGGTGCTCAGCTCATGGGGGCAAAGGCAAATCCCAGACATTGAGGAGCCCAGGTGGAGGTATAGTTTCACCTCTATATGTCATCTTACTCCATGGTTCCAATAACTATCCCAAAATGCTGATGGCTTCTTGATGTCTCATTTGTATTTTAAAAATTTATTTTATTTATTAATTTATTTGAGAGACAGAGAGGGAGGGAGGAAAGAGAGAAAGAGGCAGACATAGACAGAACAGGCTTGCCAGGGCCTCTAGTCACTGCAAATAAATTCCAGATGCATTGGACACCTTGTGCATCTGGCTTATGTAGGTCCTGGGGAATTGAACCTGGATTCTTGGGCTTCTCAGGCAAGTACCTTAACTGCTAAGGCATCTCTAATTTGTATTTTGATCCCATGTCTTTCCTGGGATCATGACCTCCTTACCCAATTTCCTAAGTATAAAATGCATTCATTTACTTGACAAATATACCCTGATTTCTCAGTACCCATCAGGAAATGCTCCAGGTGCTTGATCATATTCTCGGGTCTCACAGCTCAGAACTCAGGGTTGGTGCTCCATCTTTCTCCTCCAAGCACAGATCCTTACACTGTCTTCCCAACAGAATAAGTAGAGCTGCCCCTCCTTTTCATAACCCTTCCCAAGTCCAGACAGGAGGATCCTGACATCTATCACTCCATTAATTTCCAGGATTAAGTTGGTTGAGCTGGTTGGCTAAGCAATTGTGCCCTTCTTCTCTCACCAATCCATGTGTATCCCTCCTGAAGCTAACACCCTGTGTTGAAGAGGATGAGTGTCCCCTAGAGAAGATGATCAGCTCCCCACATTGCAATCACTGCCTTCTCCTCCAGCCCTGAGCATGTCCTAGACCAGTTGTCACTGTTTCTTTGGAGGACTCTTGAAATTCCTTCTTTGCTGGCCTCCCCAAACCATGCCATCATCTCCTTCCACAGCTACCTAATGGAATTTTCCAGAACAAACATCCTGCTTTTGTGATTTACCTCCTTAAAACAGCCCATCCACTCCCTAAAGCCCCCAATAGCTCTTGTGTCATTCACAGTGTGTCTAGGCTCTTCTGCATGCCCACATTCCAGAGTCGCAGCTATGACAAGGTGGAGGAGAAGGATGAGGATGAGTGCTCAAGTTTGGGAAAATACTGGAAACAGGATACTGTGAAAATACTGAACTGTTTAGTAAAGACTTGAAGGTCTGGGGCGGCGATCTCCACATCATTACTGACATGCCAGCCAGCCTGGTGATACCTTGGCTGGCATTCCTCACTCCCTAGATATTTTTACCCTCAGTAACTGTTACATCCAAGCTCAGTATTGGTGACTCACACTTGCTTTTCCTCCCCAGAGACCTGGTTTGAGTTCACACCTCACCACGCTGGCTACCCTGCACTTGGGGCCTATGTCCCCATCGCGAACTTTGGAAGCAAATTCGAGAAGGGAAGACTGGTCAGATATGAGCCTGAACGAGACCTGACTTTCCTGCGAGGTCAGGTCCTGGGGTCAGATGGGATTCAGTGGGAATGGGAAGTAGTGGTGGGGGCAGGAGGGTTTCCCCGAGGCTCTGTCTTTGGGAGTGGGGAGGTCCAGAGCAGGGCTTTCAGCATCTATCAGAGATGTCCTTGTTGTGATTGACGCCTGATAACTTATCCAATGGTCCAAGAGGGGCGTTTCATAGAGGGGCGCAAGCCCCTAGGCTACAGCTTCTGATAAGCAGGTTCACAATGTGGATGCTGGAGATACAGGAGCTCTCACAAGTAAAACAGCTCAGTGCCCCGTATGTGGTAAGAATTCAAAGATTGAATGAAAGAAAGATAGGCTTTCCTTTCCAATACAAAGACACACACTGTCTTACACAAGCCGGTTGGTACCTGAGAAACTATGCCTGACAGCCATGCAGTAGAATCTTAGCTTTATTTGTCTCCTTTTACAGGATTATGGGGAAGCGCTCTGGCTGATGCTGAAGAAATTAAGAAATTTATTTTGAGTGAGTACTTGGGGAACAGAGGGGTCAAAGCCTGGGGATAGTCTGTGTAAGGAAATTCATCATGCTTCAAAAGATTTTATTAATGTTCTTGGTGTGTGTATGTGCCACCATGCGCATGTATAGGTCTAAGAATAGCCTCAACCTTACAGTGTTTGTCCTCCGCTTCCACCTTGCTGGAGACCCAGTCTAGCTGACCTATCAGCTTCCAGATCCTCCTGGCTCCACCTCTTATTTCTGTGGGCACATAGGGATCACAGACATGTGCACTACTTTTCTCCCTCCTTTATTTATTCATCTCTATACATAACACAATGTACCCTGATAATAATCCCTTCCCACTACCCTCCCTTGTCCCCCAACCCCAAGTTCCTCTCTTCTCTCCAAACAGTCTCTCTTCTATTCTGATGTCATATGTGTTTTTGCTTTTCTTCATCATCCATGACAATGTGTCGATGGGCCTGATATTGGTGCGTACCACTTTCCATCTGGCTTTACGTGGATGCAGGGATGTCAAACTCAGGCAACCAAGCTTGCAAACAAGTTTAACTGCTGTGCCATCTTCTCAGACCCCCCCCCACCCAATCCATCATGCTTTTGTTACACATGCAGAACAGGAACCTATATGCCATTGTCCTGTCCCGAGGTCCAGCATCAGCGGGGATGTAGAACTCGAAGGGGGCATGTGGAGTTGGCATTGTGAGGAAATTATTTGGACGTAGTTCAGGTGAAGCATACTGGACTCAGAGCAAAACTCTGCTTCTTTATTTATACGTTATATTTTTTGCAAGCAAGGTATAGCAACTTATTCATGTGGCTTCTATTCTCTAAGAAATATTGCACAATATTCCTCTTTCCCCTTGGTTTCACCTGCTTCTGCTTAACTCATGAACCTCTTGCCCCATAGACATTCTGATAGCATCTTAAACAAGAAAGTCAGGGATTGCAAGCTGGTTAATATCTTACCCAGGCTCATGGAAACTAGCCAAGAGCCCTGGCAGGTAGCTCTTGCACCTATGAAGTGATAGACATATTTTATCTCAGAAAGGGCAGTGTTAGTCACTCTCTACATATTATCTTATGATCTGAATAACAGTACATTTCTCTATTTCTAATCCAGTACTGATTTAATTGTCTCTCTATGACCTTTCTTTGTTGTTCCATTTTACAGTTTGTTCCTGACCTTGCAAGTCTTTCCATAAAAGGAAGATTTTTACATTTAACTCACTTCCCATCTTTCCAGACCATTATTACTCCATTAATGTATGCCCCTGTATATGGTAAAGGGTGATCTATCCAACCAGTGTTTTTCTTTATATATATGACTTCTATACTTATAGACAACAAACCATGGTATTTCTCTCCCCTCCCCCACTTTCCCCTTCATAACTCTGATGTCCGCCATATCCCCTCCCTCTCTCCATTAGTCTCTATTCATTTGATGTCATCATAGTTTCCTCATATTATGAGTGTCTTGTGTATGTATTGCTAGGCACTGTGAGGTCATGGATATCGAGGCCAATTTCTATCCAGACAGTTGTATAGAAGGAGTGGTTCCCTTCCTTTGGTTCTTACATTCTTTCTACCACCTCTTCTGCAATGGACCCTGAGCCTTGAAGGGTGTGATAGAGATGTTTCAGTGCTGGACACTCCTCCGTCCCTTCTTCTCAGCACTATGTTGCCTTTTGGGTCATCCCAGTGGTCATTACCATCTGAAAAGAGAAGCTTCTCTAACCAAAAGTGAGAGTAGCATTAATATATGAATATGAACATTAAGTGTGGTGCTCTCAGGGCAATTTGGTGAGAATAATATATGCATTTATCCAGACAAGAGCAGGCTTTATACACCTACAGCTCATGATCTCCCCTGCCATAGGCTTTTGATTAGGTTTTCAGTACCAGGCATGTATTCCCTCCCATAGAGCAGATTTTTCAGTCCAATTAAAGAGCAGTTGGTTTCTCCCAGAGCAGACATGCCATTATTGCACTCATTTAGTCATTTGGCCTGTCTGGCCAATCTTGAGGCTTCCAGTGTCCACTGTTTTCACTGCTGATGACTTCTGTCTCCCATAAGGCTGCATGCAGTGCAGCTTTTTCCAGCTTTCAGTTGGCTGGGCTACAGGGAGAAGGTTTTCTGCTCAACACCAGCTTGATTTCTCAGTGACTCTGCTGCGCAGGCATGTGAAGTCTTCAGCAATAGGGTCTTATCATCTCTTTCTCATGGGAAACCAAGGGCCTTGGCAATAGCCTATAATGTTTTGGAGGCAACAGGGACTTCCCTGGCCAACAACTCACTGGAAGGTATCCCATCCCTGCACTGAAAATTTTCTAGTAACAATCTGTGACTTCTGGATGTGCCATTATTCAAGAAAGTAGATTTTCATATGTCTAATTCAGAATATCTTGAATTTTGATTGACTGCCCCCCCACAAGGCCTTCTTTTATACAATCTGCCCTCACTTAGGCCTTTCCCCTCCCTGTAATCTGTTCTTCTACTTACATATATACAATACCATACCCTTAACCTTTCCTCTCCTCCCTCCCTTATCGCCTTTTTATAGCTAATGGGCCTCTGCTACTGATTTTTGGTTCCAGCTCACACATAAGTCTATACATTTGTAGCTAGGATCCACATATGAGGGAGAACATGTGATGTTTGGCTTTCTGGGCCTTAGCTACCTCACTTAGTATAATCCTTTCCATATGCATTCATTTCCCTGAAAATTTCATTTTTTACTGCTAAATAGAACTCCATTGTGTAAATATACCACATTTTTATTATCCATTCATCTGTGGATGACGTCTAGGCTGGTTCCATTTCCTAGGCTATTGTAAATAGAGCAGCAAAAAACATGATTGTGCAAGTATCTCTAAGGTAGTGAGAAGAGTCATTAGGATATATGCCAAGAGTGCTATAGCTGGATCATATAGTGAATCTAGTTTTAGCTGTCTCAAGAACCTCCACACCGATTTTCACAATGGCTGTACCAGATTATATTCCCACCAACAGTGTAGAAGGGTTCCCCTTTTTAATACAACCTTGCCAACATTTATTGTCATTTGTTCTCTTGATGGTAGCCATTCTGATGGGAGAGAGATGAAGTCTCAAGGTAGTTTTAATTTGCATTTCCCTGATGGCTAAGGATGTAGGACACTTTTTTAGATGTCTATATGCCATCTGTATTTCTTCCATTGAGAACTCTCTGTTTAGTTCCATAGCCCATTTTTTTTTTTTTTTGATTGGGTTGTTTGATTTCTTATTGTGCTGCTTTTCGAGTTCTTTGTGTTTTCTGGATATTAATCCTCTCAGATGTGTAGCTGACAAAGATTTTCTCCCATTCTGTAGGTTGTCTCTTTGCTCAGTGTCCTTTGCTATACAAAAGCTTTGTAATTTCATGAGATCCCAGTGGTTGATTATTGGTTTTATTTCCTGAATTCAGAAAGTCATTATCTATGCCAATATGTTGAAGGGTTTCCCCTACCTTTAACTCTGGCAATTTCAGAGTTTCAGGTCTGATATGAAGGTCCCTGATCCACTTGGATTTGATTCTTATGCATGGAGACAAACAAGGATCTATTTTCACCTTTCTACATATAGATATCCAGTTTTCCCAGCATCACTTGTTGAAGAGGCTATCTTTTCTCCAATGAATATTTTTGGCATTTTTGTCAAAAATCAGATGGCTGTAGAGCCTGGATTAACATCTGGGTCCTCTATTCTGTTCCATTGATCTACATGTCTGTCTTTGTGTCAATACCATGCTATTTCTGTTACTATGGCCTTGTAGTATAGCTTAAAACCAGGTATAGTGATACCACCAGCCTTATTTTTGTTGCTCAAAATTGTTTTGGCTATTCAAGGTTTTTTGTGCTTCCAAATGAATTCTAGGATTGTTTTTTTCTATTTCTGTGAAGAATACAATTGGAATTTTAATGGGGATTGCATTAATGTGTAGATTGTATTTGGTAAGATTGACATTTTCACAATATTGATTCTTCAATCCAAGAACATGGGATGTTTTTTCATTTCCTTGTGTCTTCTGCAGTTTCTTGCTTGAGTGTTTCAAAGTTCTCATTGTACAGTTCCTCCACTTCCTTGGTTAAGTTTATTCCAAGGTACATTTTTTTTTTTTGAGGCAGTTGTGAATGAGATTCCCTGATTTCATCCTCCGAATGTTTGTTGTTAGTATATATGAAAGCTTCTGGTTTCTGTGCATTTATTTTATATCCTGCTACATTGGTAAAAATGTTTATCTAGCTCTAACAGTTTGCTGGTAGAGTCTTTAGGGTCTTTTATGTATAGAATCATATCTTCTGTAAATAATGATAGATCTCTTCCTTTCCAATCTCTATGCCTTTTATGAGTGTCAAGAGCCTTATTGCTATAGCTAAGACTTCCAGTACTATATTAAATAAACATGTGGACAGTGGACACCCTTGTTTTGTTCCTGAATTTAGTGGAAAAGCTTCAAGTTTTTCGCTATTTGGTATTATGTTGGCTGTAGGTTTGTCATAAATAGCTTTTATTATGTTGAGATATGTTCCTTCTATTCCAAGTTTCTGTAATACTTTTACCATGAAAGGATGTTGGATTTTGTCAAATGCCTTTTCTGAATCTATTAAGATAATCATGTGATTTTTGTCCTTCAGACTATTTATATGATGTATTACATTTATTGATTTGTGTATGTTGAACCATCCCTGCATCCCTAGGATAAAGCCAACTTGGTCAGGGTGAATAATATTTTTGATATATTCTTGTATTCTGTGTGCCAATATTTTATTCAGAATTGTTGCCTCTATGGTCATGAGGGAGATTGGTCTATAATTTTCTTTTTTTGTTCTGTCTTTGTCTGGTTTTGATATGATTGTGATGCTGGCTTTGTAGAAGGAGTTTGGTAGAATTCCTTCCTTTACTATTTTATGGAAAAGTTTAAGAAGCAGGGTTGTTCTTCCCTGAAGGTCTGGTAAAATTCATCAGTGAATCCATCTCGGCCTGGGCTTTTTTTAGTCGGGAGACTTTTTATAACTGCTTGGATCTCCATTCTTGTTATAATTTTATTTAAATGGTTAATCTCATCTTGATTTAATTTTGGTAGGTCATATGAATCAGGAATTCATCCATTTCTTTCAGATTTTTAAACTTAGAGGCATATATTTTCTTAAAGTATGTCCTTATAATTGTCTGAATTTCTTTGATATCTGTTGTGATGATGCCTTTTTCATCTGTAATTTTATTAATTTCTGTCTCTTCTCTCTTTCTTCTGGTCAGATTTGCTAAGGGTTTATGAATCTTGTTTGTCCTTTCTAAGAACCAACTCTTTGTCTTATTAATTCTTTGGATTTTTTTGTTTTTAAATCTTTAATTTCTGCCCTAATCTTTATTATTTCTTCTTATATACTGGCTTTTAGTTTTCCTTGTTCTTCTTTTTCCAAGGCCTTAAGGTGAAGCATTATTATTATTTTTTTTTTGTGAACTCTCTAGTTTCTTAATATAGGCACTTTGAGCTATAAATCTCCCTCTTAGGGCTGCTTTCATTTTGTCCCAAAGGTTTTCGTATGTTGTATTATAAATATCATTGATAGGAATTTACTGATTTCCGTTTTGAGTTCATCCATGACCCACTGATCATTCAATAGTATACTGTTTAGCCTCCATGAATTTCTGTATGCTCTGTAGCTTTTCCTGCTGCTAATTTGCAGCTTAATCCCATTGTTGTCAGATAGAGTACAAGGGATTATTTCAATTTTCCTGTATGTGTTGAGGTTTGCTTTGTGCCCTAATATTTGGTCTATTTTAGAGAATGTTCCGTGTATTGCTGATAAAAATGTATATTCTGTAGCCTTTGGATAGAATGTTCTGTAGATATCTGTTAGGTCCATTTGTTCCATGACATCATTTAATTCAGATGTCTCTCTGTTTATTTTTTGCCAGGAGGAACTGTCAATTGATGAGATTGGGTATTGAAGTCACCCACTACAATTGTTTTTGATGGTATCCATGACCTTAAATCTAATAAGTGTTTGTTTGATGAAACTGGGGACCCCCATGTTAGGTGAATATATGTTTAGGATTGTAATGTCCTCCTGTTGGAGTGTTCCTTTAATCAGTATAAAATGACCTTTGTCTTTCCTCACTAATGTTGAAGTCTGTCTTGTCAGATGTTAGGACAGCAACCCCTGCTTGTTTCCTAGGCCCATTTTCTTGAAATACCATTTTCCATCCTTTCCCCCTAAGTCAGTGTCTGTGTTTTATTGAGAGATGAGTTTCCTAGAGGCAACAAATGGCAGGATCCTGCCTTTTAATCCAGTCTGCAAGCCTATCTCTTTTGGTTGGTGTATTGAGGTCATTGATATTGTTATTTTTGAAAGGTATGCTTTTGTTCTCACCATTATTCTTATTTTGTAGTGCTTCCTGTTTTCCCTTTACTCTTTTGTTTTAACTGTTACTTGAGTATGGCTTATTTTTTTTCCCATTTCCTCTTGAGTGTGTTTTGCTTTCTCTTCAGCGTGAAGAATTCCTTCAAGTATTTTCTGTAGAGCTGGTTTAGTTGTCATAAATTCCTGTAGCCTGTTTTTGTTGTGGAATATCCTTATTTCTCCATCAATGTGGATAGATAACTTTGCAGGATAAAATAATCTTGGTTGACAGTTGTTATCTTTCAGAACATTCTTCAGAGCTAGGATTTCAGCCTGGTTTTTCTTCAGTATTTCTAATTCCTTACTCATGTCTTGTAATGACCTCCTTATTTCATTAATCTGGTTTCCTGTCTTCTGTTTTAGGAGTTTGTTTTCTTCTTTAATTCCTTTGTTTTCTTTGATTCCTTTCATTTCTTTTTTGATTTCTTTGAGTATAGATACCATCATTGTTTTGAAATCTCTGTGAGGCATTTTATCTAAAACAGTCTCATTGGTGATAATTTCTGATGGGTTTGTAATTTTTGGTGGGACTGTATTGTCTTGATTCTTTGAGTTTCTTGTATTATAATGTAGCGACTTTTGCATCTGAATTGATTTGATGCTTGGGTTTTCTACTTATCTGCAGTGTTCTTAGATGTGGCAGTCCACCTTTATATACTTTCATGATATGAGTTTAAGGTACCAGGTGTAGCTCTTGTACCCCAGTCCAGCCACAGAAGTTATCCTAGGAGTTGAGTTTGCTTGCTGTGCAAGTATTCTAGTGGACTGGGTGAAACAATTTACTGGCAAATTCTAAACTTCAACTGAGCAATAAAACTAGCACAAAGTATGCAATTGTAGGGATTAAGACAAACAGGTAGTCTTATAAAGCCAAAATCCCTAAGGGTGTGTGTTGTTCTACACCCTTAATCTTGCCAGCTGGGAGGTAGAGATTTCTGTTCTGAATTGGGTTATAGGTCAGCCTGGATCTGGATCAGACCCTGTCCCCAATAATGACAGAAGCAAAAGACAAAGGCCCTATGAATGCTGAAAGCATCAAAGGCAATGATATTCAACCCCCAAATACAGGTTATTTGAACATGGCAAAGCCAACCAAGAATATATAACCCATAACCTGCCCTGGCAAGGAAAGAGAGATTAGCTCTTCCAATGCAAACATATGTACCTGGGTTTTTTGTTGTTGTTTGTTTGTTTGTTTGCTTTTGTCAGCCTTGTTACCTTTTGGGGTGGCTTCCAGTCTCACCAATGCTGAGTGCCCACCTCGATCCCTCCGCGTTGTGCTGTTGGAGCTGGAGCTCTGCTCAGCTGTGCTGGCCACACTGACACTGGGGGCTGAATGCTGGAGGCTGGAGGTTCTGATGGTTGGGGATGGAGAGTTCAGACTTCTAGAGTTCCTCATGCAGGTCCACCTGTATCCCTTTCAGTAGCTCCTTAGTTGATCTTCAGATTTCTTAACTTTGCAAGAAGGCTGATGAAGTTGAAAAATCCTCTTGTTTGGTCTCTGCTGCTGCTGCTTGGCACGCCTGGTGGGGTGGTGCCAGGCGGTGGGCAGATCGTGTGGATTGGTAGGCCACAAGTACCTCAGTGGGATCCTGGCTGTTTTCCTCCTTTATGGTATATCTTGGTCTCTCCGGCTTCTCCGCTGTGTCTAAAAGTAGCCTATACTCCTTCACTTTTCAGAAGAAGAGTATGTTTTGCTGGGGTTTTGCTTAAATTCCTCCTTAGGCTGGTTTGGCATGGCTCCTATGCTGCCATCTTACCCAGAAGTCCAACCAGTATTTATCATTGATGTGTTTCCTTTAGGAGCTCACCAAACTCTATTGTTAATTCTGAAAGTTTCATATTTTGTTTTACTTCCTTGTGTGGGCCCATCCCAATTATTTGAAAGATGTTTTCTTTTATTCCCTAGCATTTCAAGTTCCTTTTCTAATAAGTCATCTGTAAGTTCAGGAAATGTGTCTATTAATTCCTGTAATCATAAGTAATATTTCTTGGGAACAATTGGTAAGGCAGGTAGCATTGCGAGGAACATGTTTCGTTAGGTGAAATATACAGTTGTGGTGTTGAGAAACTTTGCTCATTCAAACTAGTCATAGTTTCAGGATCCATAATCTATTTAAACGTTACAGCCTCAGAAATTTCTGTAGAAACATTACTATGATTATAGGAATTAATGGGCACATTTCCTGAACCTACAGATGACTTACTAGAAAAGGAGCCTGAGGGCATGAGAGATTGCTTAGTGGTTAAGGAGTTTGCCTGCAAAGCCAAAGGATCCTGGTTCAATTCTCCAGGACCCACATAAGTCAGAGATGCACAAGGGGGACACATGCATCTGGAGTTCGTATGCAGTGGCTAGAGGCCCTGGCACACCCATTCCCTCTCTCACTCTCTCTCCCCTTCTTTCTCTCTCTCACATAAATAAATAAATAAATAAATAAAATATATTTAGAAAAAGAAAAGGAGCCTGAAATGCTAGGGAGCAAAAGAAAACACCTTTCAAATAATTGGGTTGGGCCCACACAAGGAAGTAAAACAGAATATGTAACTTTCAGAATTAACAATAGAGTTTGGTGGACTTCTAAAGCAAAGACATCAATACAAAACACTGGTTGAATAGATCAACCTTTACCATATACAGGGGCATACATTAATGGAGTAATGATGGTCTGGAAAGATGGGAAGTGAGTGAAATATCAAAATCTTCCTTTTATGGAGACACTTGCAAGGACAGGAACGAACTGTAAAATGGAACAACAAAGAAAGGTCATAGAGAGACAAATAAAACAGTACTGGATTAGAAGTAGAGAACATGCTGTTATTCACACCACACGATAATATGTAGAGAGTTACTAATGAAGGACTCAGGAACCAGATAGACGCCATGACAGGCTTCAGAGTCCTCAGTAGACCTAAGTTTCTGTTTCCCGGCAAGATCTCCGGTAAGGGTGGGATTAACAGTTACTGGAAACTGACTATGCAAGATCTCCGGTAAGGGTGGGATTAACAGTTACTGGAAACTGACTATGCAAGATCTCCGGTAAGGGTGGGATTAACAGTTACTGGAAACTGACTATGCCATACATTCCTGAAGTCATAAAATAAGCTCAATTCCCCTAGCCCCAGCCCACCAACTTTGCCCGCCAAAATCCTAAACCAACCAGAAGAGCACACTGTTTAAATCAACCAATCGTGTACCCATCCCTTTCTTCTATGTTCAAATCCCTATAAAAACCTTACCCTCCCACTACTTTGGCCTCTTGTACAGATCACTGCGTTGGTGAAGTCAAGAGACTGAGCTTAAGCCCAAAATAAAGCTCTTTGCCCTTGCATACGTGTTTGGTTCTCCTTGGTGGTCACTGGGGATGCCGAGAACTGGGCATAACAACTAACACTGCCCTTTCTGAGGTAAAATATGTCTATCACCTTATAGGCGCAAGAGCTACCTGCCAGGGCTCTTGATCTATGAGCCTGGGTAAGATATTAACCAGCTTGCAATCCTTGACTTTCTTGTTTAAGATGTTATCAGAATGTCTATGGGGCAAGGGGTTCATGAGTTAAGCAGAAGCAAGGGAAGCCAAGGGGAAAGAGGAATATTGTGCAAGATTTCTTAGAGAATAGAAGCCACATGAATAAGTTGCTATGTCTTACTTGCAAAAAAATGTAATGTATAAATAAAGAAGCAGAGTTTTGCTCTGAGTGCAGTATGCTTCACCTGAACTACTGGTCCAAATAATTTCCTCACAACAATGACTCCACACATCCCCTTCGAGTTCTACATCCAACTCTGTTTCCTAACGTTATTTCCTTCTTTCAAGCCATTATCAAGGGCAGCCAGGATTTCCTGGAGTGTAGGGCACCTTATGAACAGTGTTGCTTAGATACACCTAAGCTTTGTGACCTCTGGAACGTGAATTTACTTCGCCATGCCTGCTTCCATTTCTGTGACACTGGGGTGATAATAGTGGCAGTTACAAGAATTCAGCGAGTTAGTTCCTGACTAGCACCTACCCCGGTGCCTGGTAGAGGAAAGCACTAGGAAACATTAGCAAGCATTATCCTTGGCAAAAACCCTGAGATGTGGATATGGTCATTGCCTGGGTTTTTCTGGTATCTACTGAGTCAAGGAAACTTGAGGGACTTGCTTGCTGTCACTGGCCCATGACAAAGATACAAGGATCCACAATAGACCATGTGGTGGTTTAGTGACAAAGTTTATGCCTGGATCCACATCCCAGCATTGCTCATCAAACTCTCTGTGATTTGATTCGACATTGCCCATAAATGAGACAGCAGTATTAGATGCAATTTCTTCTTCTTCTCCTCCTCCTCCTTTTCCCAGGTAAGGCCTCACTCTCCAGGCTGACCTGGAATTCACTCTGAAGTCCCAGGCTGGCCTCAAACTCATGGCAATCCTCCTACCTCTGCCTCCTGAGTGCTGGGATTAAAGGCGTGTGCCACCATGCCCAGCTCTAATTGTTTTTTTAGAGTCATATTCATCAAATGTTAAAGACAAGTTTAAAAGGAGACTCTATCTCTTTCCAAGTGCTGTGGGCACATTGAGAACAGAGACATGTGCACTACTTCCCCCCTCCCTTTACTTATTTACCTCTATACATATACACAATGTGCCCTGGCCATAATCTCTTCCCAGTACCGTCCCTTGCTCCCCTCCCCTAACTCCTTCTCTCCTCTCCAATACTCCCTCTTCTATTTTGATGTCATGTACATGTTTTTGCTAAATGTGGAAGATGGGTCTGTGTTTAATTTCTCTCCTGTGCTTACTAAGATTGCTTTCTGGACAAGGAAGTCTAGATTTGTCATGTTCAACAATTTCTGTGATGTAAATTCTCCCATTATGGCCAATTTCAAGTTACCAACACAAGTTCTCTGAAGGCACAGTTGGATAAGAAGTGTAAAATAAGCTCTTGAAAGCTGGTATGGCCTGGCTCTAGCCCCCTTGCAGCCATTTCTAATAAGGGGATATACCTGGAAAAAAATAAGTAATGTAGCAGTTGCCTTCTCATTGCTGGGACAAAGCACCCAACCCAAGGCAGCTTATGGGAGGAAAGGGTTTATTTCAGGCTTGTAGTTTTGAGGGGAAGTTTCATCATGGTGGCAGAAGCTTGGCAGAGCAGGCAGCTGCAGCTACCTCACATCTTCATGCATCAGCAGCAAGGCGAGAGCAGTGTGAGTACCAGGCACTGGCAAGTAGGCTGGACCATTAAAACTCAAGGTTTACCCTCAACAACACAGCAGCGCCACCTCCCAAGGGCTCCACCAGCTGGGAATTAAAGATGAGGCTTAATCACAGACACATGAGGTTATGGGGGACATTTCATAGTCAAACCACCACAAGTAAGATGGATTTTAAGCCGGGCGTGGTGGTGCACGCCTTTAATCCCAGCACTCGGGAGGCAGAGGTAGGAGGATTGCCGTGAGTTCGAGGCCACCCTGAGACTCCATAGTGAATTCCAGGTCAGCCTGGGCTAGAGTGAGACCCCACCTCGAAAAAAACCAAAAAAAAAAAAAGATGGATTTTAATGAGAAAAAGAAAGGGTGTTAATGTGATGGCAAGGAACATAAGAGAGGGTAATTGGGGGGAGTAAGCTTTCAAAATATATGCATGTATGAAAATGTCAAAATGTAAAAAATAACTAAAAATAAAATATGAATTAAAAATATTGGTGTTAGCTGGGCGTGGTGGCACACGCCTTTAATCCCAGCACTCGGGAGGCAGAGGTAGGAGGATTGCCATGAGTTCGAGGCCACCCTGAGACTACATAGTGAATTCCAGGTCAGCCTGAGCTAGAGTGAGACCCTACCTTGAGAAACAAAAAAAAGGAAAAAAAAAAATTGGTGCTAGAGAGATTGCTTATCAGGTTAAGGCTCTTGCCTAAGGACCCAGGTTCAATTTCCCAGTACCCACATAAGCCAGATGCATGAAGTAAAGCCTGCATCTAGAGTTTGTTTACAATGGCTAGAGGCCCTGTCATGCCCATTCTCTGTCTCTCTCCACCTCTCTCTTTCTCAAATAAATAAATATTTTTAAAAGTCTTAATAAAAAGTTAAAAATATGTTATTAAAAATACTCATCACCAGAGCACAGCATGTGGTGAATACTGGTAACCTTGGTCCTTGAGATGTATAGTCAGGAGGATCAGAAATTCAAAATTATCCTCAGCCACATAGCAAGCTCAAGGCCAGTCTGGCCTACATGAGACCCTGTCTCACACAAACAAACAAGCAAACACCACACCAGTGACTTTGTTGTACAGTTAAATATTCTCTCGCCTGTACACTCTTGTAGACTATATTTATCGCCTGCGAGCAGAACAGAAAATGGGACTTCATCCTGTGGAAGGTAAGCACCCTGCTTTGTGGTGAATCACAGGAGGACACACATTGAGCAGTTGCATAAGCCAGCCACTGTCCTCAGAATGTCACACGCAGTGAGTGGCCGATTCACTGGGTGCTCCGTCACAGTGTGAACTGCTGTTAGTGTCAGTTAGTGTCAATGGGGTGTGCTGCCAAGAGTTCATGGATTGGAAACTGAGTATATCCAATACAACAGAATTGGAAGGTGGGCTGAAGGAGAGATCAAGATTTGGCCTCAAGGGCTCTGCTCTGACAAGTGGCTGAATGGTTGGGAGTGGGCTAGCTAGACAGCGAGTGTTCTAAAAGCAAGGCTGGCCCATGACAGTGCAAAATTGGGATCTTGGATGGTTTTGATGAATGGAAAGAGGTCTTGGGAAGCTGCAGTAGGATGCAAATGCTAAGAGTCAGGAGCACGGGGCCTGTGTGTGTGTGTGCGTGTGTGTGTGTGTGTGTGTGTGTGTGTGTGTGTGCAGGCACACATGTGGAAGTCAGAGGACAACTTTTGGTCCTCACCATTCCACTTTGATGTGCTGGCTGTGAGGTTCTGGGAAATTCTGTCTCCACCTCTCATCTCACTGTCAGTGTGGTGGGATTACAGAAGCCCATCACAGTTTCCAGCTTTTTAAAAAATATTTTTAAAATTTTTATTTATTTATTTGAGAGAGAGAGAGAGAGAAGAGAGAGAGAGAGAGAGAAACAATTGGCCCACCAGGACCTCCAGCTGCTGCAAACAAACTTCAGACCCACGCACTACCTTGTGCATCTGGTTTACATGGGTCCTGGGGAAGAACCCAGGTCCTTTGGCTTTGCAGGCAAGTGCCTTAACTGCTAAGCCATCTCTCCAGCCCAGACTTCTAGCTTTTTTTTTTTTTTTTTTTTTTTTTTCCAAGGTAGGTTTTCACTATCCCAGACTGACCTGGAATTCACTCTGTAGTCTCAGGATGAACCTAACTCATGGCGATCCTCCTACCCCTGTCTCCCGAGTGCTGGGATTAAAGGTGTGCGCCACCACTCCTGGTGCTTCTAGATTTTCATGTGGGGTCTGGTAAGGATCAAATTGTGGTACTCAGGCTTGAGTAGTGAGTGCTTTATCCACGGAGCCATCTCCCCAGCCTGCTTTGTTCATGTTATTTTTTTTTTTTTTGATATTTCTGTATTTATTTGAGGGAGTGGGGTAGAGAAAGGGCAGATAGAAAGAGAGAGAATGGGCTTGCCAGGGCCGGCAGACGAACTCCAGATGCACGTGCCACTTTGTGCATCTGGCTTGCGTTGGTATTGGGGAATCGAACCTGGGTCCTTTGGCTTTGCAAACAAGCACCTTAACTGCTAAGTCATCTTTCCAGCCCCTCATTAAGTTTTTAAATGATTGCCTCAAACTATCCCTAGGCCATGGCAGCAATATGCAAGCTTTTCACTGAGTCCAATTAGCAGGTGAATTGACTACAAATCCTGAATGTTCCTCCAGGGTTTGTCTGTCTTCACTGCCCATCAATTAAAAAATATGTATAAGATATTATATATATATATATAGTATAATATATATATATATATTGCACAGTTGTATATAATAGAGTACATATTATACTTTTTATAATACTATCATATGTACTTATTAACAGTTTTTATTAGTTTTTTTTTTTTTTTTTTTTTTTGAGATAGGTTCTCACTGTAGCCCAGGCTGACCTGGAACTCACTCTGTAGTCTCAGGCTGGTCTTGAATTTACAGCAGTCCTCCTACCTCAGCCTCCTGAGTACTGGGATTAGAGGCATGTGTCACCATGCTCAGCTGTTTATTAGGCATTTTAAAAAATATTATCTAGTTATTTTCAAGGAGAAAGAGAGAGGAGAGAGACAGAGAGAGATCTAGAGAGAATGAGCATGCCAGGGTCTCCTGTCACTGCAAACGAACTCCAGACACTTTTGCAACTTTGTGCATCTGGCTTTATGTGGGCACTGGGGAACCAAACCCAGGTCCTTAGGCTTTGTGAGAGAACATCTTTAACCACTGGGCCATCTCTCCAGCCCTGTTCATTAGCTGTTTTTAATTAGCACTGGTCCTCGTTTCCTACTCCCCCTCCTCATCCTCTCTTCTCACTGGTAGGATGCGTGGAAAGAAAATCCATACGCACTGCTGGTAGTACAAAGTAGTACAACCTCTGTAGAAATCCGTGTGGAGGTTTCTCAAAGAACTGAAGATAGATCTTTACCTGGGCATACACTCATAGGACTCTATATCCTACCACAGAGATATTTGTTCATCCACGTTTGTTGCTGCTCTACTTATAATAGCTAGGAAATTGAACCAGCTTAGATGTTCATCAGTGAATGAATGGATAAAGAAAATGTGGAATTCTATTAAGCTGTCAGTAAAAATGAAATCACATTTGTAGGAAGATGGGTAGAATGCATATAAATACTATAGCTTTAAAGAGTTGTTAGAAGTTGTATAGCAGTAAGTCATATAGGAAAATTCTATCAACTATTCTTTGAAACTATATTTGCAAGAAAATGTAAAATAAAAGACAAATATAAAATAGATATAAAATAAATTAAGATATATATATATACATATGTTTATAATTTAAAAATATTTATTTATTTATTGGAGAGAGAGAGAGAAAGAGAAAGAGGCAAAGAAAGAAAGGGCATAGTAGGGCATGCACCACCTTGTGCATCTGGCTTTACATGGATACTGGAGAATCGAACCTGGGTCCTTTGACTTTTCAAGCAAGCACCTTAACTGCTGAGCCATCTCTCCAACCTTAAAGCCTTTTAAAAAATATTTTATATTTATTTATTTAACAGAGAAAGAGAGAGGGAGGGGGAGAGAGAGAGAGAGAATGGGCACACCAGGGCCTCCAGCCACGACAGACTCCAGACGTGTGCACCCTCTTGTGCAATATGGGTCCTGGGGAATCAAACCTAGGTCCTTTGGCTCTGCTGGCAAATGTCTTAAGCGTTAAGCCATCCCCCCATCCCCTTAAAGCCTTTTTAAAAAATAAAGCATTTTTACTGGGTATGGTGGCACATGCCTTTAATCCCAGCCCTCGGGAGGCAGAGGTAGGAGAATCGCTGTGAGTTCAAGGCCACCCTGAGACTACATAGTTAATTCCAGGTCAGCCTGGGCCAGAGTGAGACCCTACCTTGAAAAACCAAAAAATAAATAAATAAAAATAAAGCATTTTCAATTTATTTATTTGCAATCAGAGAGAGAGAGAGAGATAGAAAGGACATACTAGGGTCTCCAGCCACTGCAAACGAACTCCAAACACATGTCCAACCTTGTGCATCTGGCTTTACGTGGGTCCTGGGGGATCAAACCTGGGTCCTTAGGCTTTGCAGGCATGCTCCTTAACCACTGAGCCATCTCTCTTGTCATGTATTCTTATAATTTATCATAATATAATGTCCCATAATATAATAAAATATGATCATAAATAAACTATATATTATACATAATATATATTATATGCACTGCTTCAGGTAGTTTTTTGTCTTGGTATGTAGCAGTGGACCACCCTAGTATTCATTGTGTTGCCCAGACTAGCCTTGAAGTTGAGGCACTCCTTGTGTTTCAGCCTTTTGAATGCTGAGATCACAGGCATGCAACATCACCCCCAGTTTATATAAGTAGTGTTAAAAAGTAGGAGAGAATGGGCTGGAGAGATGGCTTAGCGGTTAAGGCGCTTGCCTGCAAAGCCTAAGGACCCATGTTCAACTCTCCAGATCCATGTAAGCCAGATACACAAAGGTGAGGCAAGGCACATGCCTACTAGGTAGCGTGAATGTCTGACGTTCGATTGCAGTGGCTGAGGCTCTGGCATGCCAGTTCTCTCTCTATGTCTCTCTCTCTCTCTAAAATAAAATAAAAATACTTTAAAAATAGGCAGAAAGTGAGAAAAGGCATATATAGAAAGATATATTTTAAATTTTTATTAATTTTTAAAGAAAATTATGTACTAATATATGAAATTTGTATGCAAATAGAATTATACAAACACTATATAGAGTTTGATGGTGCAGGCCTGTAACCCCAGCTACTGAGAGAGCGGATGCAGCAGGGTCTACCTAGGCCACAGGATGAGTGACCTCTGTTCTTTTTGTTTCTGTTCTAAATACTGGACTCAATGCGTATTCATGCTGAAATGCTCAATTCACGCTGAAACCAGAACTCCCCGGTGATAGTATCAAGAGAGGAGCGTCTCTCAGCAGTGACCATGTTCACGAGGGTGGAGCCTCATGGTTAGGATTAGAAATGAAGCCCCAGAAAGCCAGCCAGCCCCCTCTGCTGTGAAGATGCAGAGCAGATCCTCCCAAACATGGGATCAGCTGACCCTTGATGCTGGACTTCCCAGCTCTAGAAGAGTGAGCAACAAACCTCTGCTGTGTACAAGCTCCCCAGGCTGAGGAACTTTGTTACAGATTTAGGACATCCTCTAAGCTGGACTGTATGGTTTTTTTGTTTGTTTGTTTGTTTGTTTGTTTTTGAGGCAAGCCCAACAGACTGGCCTTTTTTATGAGAGGGAGAGAGAGAATTGGTGCACCAGGGCCTCTGGCCATTACAATTGAACTCCAGACGTGAGCCACCTAGTGTGCATGTGTGACCTTGTGCACTTGCGTCACCTTGAGTCTGGCTTATGTGGAACCTGGAGAGTTGAACATGGGTCCTTAGGCTTCGCAGGCAAGCGCCTTAACTGCCAAGCCATCTCTCTAGCCCTGGACTGTATGCTTCTCGATCCTTCTGACTCTGACTGACCTCAGCATAATGGACATTGTGGCGTGTGTGTGTGTGTGTGACATTCCAATCATCTGTTGATGGTGGGTTTGGTTAGTGTGGCCAGAGCTGAATGAATGTTCCTCACAGAGCCATTTTGACAGGCAAGGCAGCCGAGGCTCCCATGCTGATGGAGAAGCAGCTGACACAAAACGTCTTGTCTCTCGGTATGAATCCACCTTGGGGATGGGATAGAGCCAGTGGCAGGGTGGGGAGGGGATGTGGTTTCTCATTTTCCCAGGTGAAGTTCTCCAGAAGCAGTCTAGAAGGGTGAGAGTGAGGAGAGACAGGAGCCCGGTGCTGAGCGGTCCTGCCTCCGCCCTCACCTGGAGCAAGGGAGTTGGGCTTTCTTTCTATACATGCCGATCAGCAGCTGGGGTGGGCATGGGAGGAATGTCCACTTGCTTCATTGACTTTGCTGAGAAAGCACATGGAAGTTGGCCTTTGGACATAGCATCAGGGAAGGGATCCCAAGAGGATTTTGCAGGGGAAAGTGGTGATGGTGACCACATACTCTCATGTGTGGATTTTTTTATTATTATTATTCATTGATGAAACAGAGACAGACGTGAACAAAGCATGGACCGAGGTGGACGAAGCAGTCTTGGAATTAGTGATAGCTTATGTGGAGGACCCGAAGGACCCCGGCATCCAGGACAAGTTACAAGCCCTGCAGAAGGTGCTGGGTGACGAGAGAGGTTTGTGCACAGGGACGCGTTGCAGACCATCCAGGGGGACACTGGGGAAGCTGGTGACCATGAGAGCGGGGGAGGCGAGGCCTGGGACCAGCAGACGGGCATGCCACAAAGACTGGACATTCTTTTCTCTTCACCCTCCCTCTCTCCTCTCAAGAGACAAGTGTCAGGCCCACATTTGCCAGGCAGGATGTATAAACAGCTGGGGCAGAGGGGCATGAGAGAGAAGGAGGACATCTAACCAGGCAGCAGTCATAACCTTCTGGTCAGCAGCCCAGAGTGTCACTTTTTTTAGGCAATGAAAAATAAGGCACAGAAAGGTTTAGTGACATATCTGAGGCCACTCAGCTTATGAGCAGCAGAACGGGTTTCAGACCCAAGGACTCAGGCTCCAATGTATTTAGCAGCTATCCTGTAATGGTGAGAAGCCAATAAACAAACAAACAAACAAACAAACAAATAAATAAAGGCTTTGTGGGAAATCTTCCTATTTTGAAGTACTGTTAACTAGTTTGTATGTATTTTAGGACATGGAATGGGGTGCGCATATGTCACATGTGGGGGTAGGAAGAGGCCCAGGGATTGTTGGTTGCCGCTGGTGAACCACAGAGGACGGAGCACTGGGGGAGCAGCTCAGCTGCGTGAGCTCCAGCAGATGGCCCGAGCTCTCTGTGCTCCTATACTCCCCATCCATATAGACGGGACGGATAGTCCTCCCCCTTCCTTTGGGAATGTGGTGAAGGTGTACCGAGTGCTCAGAGATGGGCCTGGCACGTGTTGGGTGCAGAATGGTGCCACAGACGAGAGATCGATGAGCAGCTCCCAGTTTGTGGGTGTGGATAAGCGTGGGAGAAGAGGCAGCTGAGCCCCGAAGCACGCCAGCGTGTGAAATCTGAGTAGAGGCAGAAGCGCAGGCAGAGGAGACAGGAGAACAGACAGACAGTGTGCTGTGGTTACCTCTGGGCAGAGGGGACAGTGGGCCACCTGGGGAAGACACCGTCTGTGGCGGGGGTTAAAGAGGAGATGCCGTGGGGTAAGGGTGGCTCTGGGCAGTTGATACAGACCCAGTCTGAGGGGGGTGATGACCTGATTTTCTTGGCGTAGGTGAGTATCATGAGGTGGAACACAGCTGGTTGGCTAAGATGGCCCAGAACTGGAGTGAGGTCTCCCCTGAGCAGCGAGAGCAGTTTCTGGAATACCTGGTATATTGCTTCACAAGGAAAACTGAGCCTGCCACATGTGCGCCATATACAATGAAGAGGTGGATAGGAGGTAAGCACCAGTGCCTGGCGGCCTCCCTTCTTTCCTTGTCCCCACCTTACTTGTCCTGTTGCTGTGACAAAATGCCTGACAAATGCAACTTATGGAAAGAAGGTTTATTTCAGTTCTCAGTTTGAGAGCACAGTCCGTCCTGGCAGAGAAGTCATGGCAGCAGGAACACAAGTCAGAGGGTCAAGCTACACCCTCAGTCAGGAAGGAGAGTGAGAGGGAGGGAGAGAGAGATAGAGACAGGTAGGTGGATGGATCGAGGGAGGGAGGGAGGGAGGGAGGGAGAGAGAGATAGAGACAGGTAGGTGGATGGGTGGAGGGACGGAGAGAGGGAGGGAGGAATGAATGTGCTAGCTCACTTTCTCATTTATATTAGGTCTAGGACCCCAGCCCATGAGATGGCACTGCCCACGTTCAGGGTAGATCTTCTGTCCTCAGCTAACCCTCTGTGGAAGCACCCTCATAGAGCTGCCAGAGGTGTTTCTTGGGTGATTTTTAAGTCAGGTCAAGTTGACAATGAAGATTAACCATGAGTGGCTGGGGAGATGGCACAGGGGACACGGGGAATGTGCTTGCTGTTAAGCAAGGACTTGAGTTTGGATTGCCAGCACCCACGTAAAGTGCTGATGTGGTGGTGTGATCCTAGAACTGGTGAGTGGAGACAGGAGGATCCCTGGAGCTTGATGACCAGCTTTCGCCCTCAGTTGATGAGCTCTAGGCTCAATGAAAAATCTTGTCCCAATGGATGTGATGGAAAATGATTGAAGCCAGAACCTGACATTGATTTCTGACCTACACTCGCATGCACACAGACACACATATGAACACAAACACACACACACACACATGCACACACACACCGGCCACCCTCTTTGCACCATCCTGCAGGATGCTGCTGCTGGGCGTGACATGTGCCCCATGCTGCCGCCTTCTGTCCTGGATGTCCTGAGTTGTCAGCATAGTGCAGGCCTGTGTGGGTTGCAGAGGGAAAGTGACAAGTCAGGTGTCTGCCCGGGATGACCTGATGTCCCAAGGAAGAGGTGGAGAGTAGGCAAGAAAGCTAACCACACACAAGATTGCACCTCTGGGCTGAATTTTATGGAACAAGAAAGGGAGAGAACAGGTGCCCCTGAGAAGTTCTGAGAGTGATGAGAAATAGATGAGGGCCAGAAAAGACAGAGGTGCTTGCTAAAGGCCTGACATGACCCAGAGACAACATGGACTGCCCTGCACAATAGCCCCTGAGTCTCTCTTTTAATCACATAAGGCTGGTTTTGTTTTTGATCATCTGCCCAGAGTCCAAGCGTAGACACACCCAGAGGCTCCATGATCAGTTAATGCACAGCTTCCCTCTAGGAAGGTGTGGTGGTTTCAATCAGATGTCCCCTATAACCTCACGTGCTCTGAATGTTTTGTTACCCAGCTGGTGGCAGTTTGGGTGGTGGAACCTTGCTTGTTGTTGGTACCAGGTTTAGGGAGTTATAGCCAACTCCCTCTTGCCAGACAGAGTTCACTCTTGTTTTTTTGTTCTTTAATTTGTTTGTTTTTAGAGGTAGGGTCTCACTCTAGTCCAGGCTGACATGGAATTCACTATGTAGTCTCAGGGTGGCCTCGAACTCATGGTGATCCTCCTACCTCTGCCTCCCGAGTGCTGGTATTAAAGGTGTGGGCCACCACGCCCAGCCAGCTCATTCCCTTCCTGCCACTACCTGCTATGGCAGAGGTGATGTTCAGCCTCTGCTCATGCATGCCTTCTCTGCCATCATGAAGCTTCCCTGAGACTGTAAACCTCAATCACAACTTTCCTTCCATCTGCTGCTTTTGGTCAGGCGCTTTTGTCCCAGCAATGAGAAGGTGACCAATAGAAGAGCAGCAGGGTTTGCTGTCTTGAACTGTGCTTTAGACATTTCCTTCCTCCCCGTCTTCTTTCTCCCTCTTACATAAACTTCTACTTTCATGTGTTCCCTGTGTACAATTTCAGTAGTGAGCCAATCGCTTCCTTGACATCCCCAAGCCTTTCTTGGCCAGGATCCATGAGGTGGGGTTGACAAAGAAGAGTCTTCAGGGTGGGATGGCTGGGAGACAGCCAGTGTCAGGGAGCCCCCCTGACCAGGCGAATGTCAAGAAAACCAGGCTTGACCACAGGCTCCAGTGCTACGAATGAGAAGCCCAGGCTCTGTCCCCCTGGAGGCCATAGACAGAGGCATAGCTGCTACCTGAGGTGGTGAGGATCTTGCTCCTGTGCTCAAGTAGGACCTTCATCCTAATGTACCATGCGGTGTTATCCAATGATGTGTATGACTTTACCTTTGTGGATAAACCAAACGCCAGGCTTTGGGAGATGAGGTAGGAAGATCACAAGTTCAGGCCTTGCTTAGGCTACATGGTAAGACCCTGTCTCAAGATGCTTAAAAAAAAAAGTAGAATGCTTGTTTAGAATCCCCCAGTGAGGTATAAAGTGTGGGACATGAAATAATAAAAGGGAAGTGTAAAGCATTGGCATTCGTGTTGTTAGGATCCTATCGCAGTTTGCACGAGGTAGCAGAGCTATTCTGATAAACAGAGCCGGAAGGATGCATCTCTGTCCATATAGTGAGCCCCCAGTGATTGCAGGTTCCATATCTGAAGATCCAGCTGACTGTGAAGTATTTTTTATTTGTGCCTGTACTGCACATATCCATGACTTTTCCTTACCCCCGAACAATACAGCATAATGACTACATAACATTTACATCATGAGTACACACGTCATCGCACAATAACGTAAACTTACAAGAGAATGTGAATAAGCTATATGCAAATAGTGTGCCATTTTACACAAGGGACTTCACAGCCTCAGAGTTTGGGGTTCACAGTGGGTCCTAGAACCAGTTCCTCCCTTAAATAGAAAGGGACAGTTATACATTTATATTTTTTGTTTACTTTTGTCTAGAGCTCTCTGTTTATCCACATCTATTTCTGTATACTTGTGTCTACCCATCCCTATATTTAATTTTGAGGAATTGACTCAGAGGATTGCTGGGATTGGAAATACCAAAATCATAGTGGAGACCAGCAGTCTGGACCCTGGAGGGATGTGGTGCTCTGTTCTTGAGGTCAGATTCCCTCCTCTCGGAAAACCTTAGCTTTGCTCTTAAGGCCTTCAACTGATGGGATGAGGCCTGACCACCTGTGGAGAATACAGTGGTCCCTATTTATGCAAGGTTTTGCTTCCTGCATTTCTGCTACCTGTTGTCACAAAAGGGTGAGCACAGATATTTTGAGAGAGAGAGAGACCATTTTCATATACATTTCATTCCATCATATTGTTATAATTATTTTATTTTCAGTTATAGGTGGTACTGTCTTACTGTGCCCAATTTATAAATTAAACTTTATATAGATATGTACTTAAGTATGAAAAAATATATATGGGGTTCAGTGCTCTTTGTGGTTTTAGGCATTCACTGGAGTTGTTAAAACATATTCCCGGGCTGGAGAGATAGCTTAGCGGTTAAGCGCTTGCCTGTGAAGCCTGAGGACCCCGGTTCGAGGCTCAATTTTCCAGGACCCACGTTAGCCAGATGCATAAGGGGGCGCACGCATCTGGAGTTTCGTTTGCAGTGGCTGGAGGCCCTGGCGCGCCCATTCTCTCTCTCTCTCTCTCTCTCTCTCTCTCTCTCTCTGTCGCTCTCAAATAAATAAATAAAAATAAATTAAAATGTTTAAAAAAAACATATTCCCTATAGATAAAGGAGCTCTATTGACATGGAGCCAACTGATATATCCATGTCTACAAAATACTATTACGCCTATGCCTGGATTAGTGTTTGAGGAGATAACTGATTACCATAGTTGGTTCTCGTTGACCCTCATGCCAAAGAACACAATAAGGGCTTCAGGCTAGGTGTACTCTCTTGTCTATTTCTCATAAAACTGTATGTATGGTTGTACAGAGGAGAACCAAGAGGTTAAGAAACTCTCAGGGTGGCAAAACTAGCACGTGAAGAAGTTCAAGTTGATAAAAGGAGAAATCCAGTTCCAATCCATGTCTAGATCAAGGCTCACCTCCCTACTCACTTTTTCCTATTGCCATCCTGCCAGCCACTGGGAGAAAGGATAATATAGGGAAACAGTAGGGAGAGCCAAGGGGAGGCTGGCATGGTATGGTGACTGGGTGGAGAAAATTATATATATATATAATGAGGGAGGGAGAGAATGGGTGCATCAGGGCCTCTAGCCATGCAAATGAACTTCAGATGCATGTGCCACTTAGTGCATCTGGCTTTACACGGGTAGTGGGAAATTGAACATGAGTCCTTGGGCTTTGTGGGCAAGTGCTTCAACCACTTAGCCATCTCTCCAGCCCAATAGTGTATATAGTTTTAAAAGACTGGCAGATGAGGGCAAAAGGAGCAGAATCATCCGGGAGATAATGAGAAGGAAGAATGGGCAGGCATGGGCTGTAGTCCACTATAACAGGTGAGGAAGAGAAGACCTCAGGGTTAATGAGTAGGTGTATTCCCTGAGTGATTTAACATTGAATGGAACCAGGAAGATTCTGGGAACTTATAAAGTTCTTGGAAATTTTTGCCTGGTTCTCTAGCTTATCAATGAGAGAAAACTGGTTGCCCCCCAATGTCCAGATAGTCACATAGTCAATCAATGACTCACCATCATGACTCACTGTCAGCACTTTTCCTGCTGCAGCCAAAACCTCTGAGCCTCTAGACATCGTTTATGGTCCTGCTCAAGCTGCCATGACATTTTCACAGACCAAGACATCCCAGAAACAAACATTACTTTCTAACAGTCTCAGGGGGCTCTAGTCTATGGACAGGGTGCTGGCAAGAGCCACTTCTTCTGAGGTCTTGGCCTGCAGATGCACAGTCACCTTGACTCTGTGTCCTCTCGTGGGCTTTCCTCCAGATGGACCTTCCAATTAGCTTCCTCGTCCATATGGACACAAATCCTATTGGATTAGGGTCTCATTCTGATGACCTTTGTTTTATTTTATGTCCTTTTTTTTTCTGAGGTATGGTCTCACTGTGGCCCAGGCTGACCTGGAATTTACTGTGTAATTTACTCTCAGGAATCTTCCTACCTCTGCCTCCGGAGTGCTAGGATTAAAGGCGTGTGCCACCACACCTGGCTTTATTTTAGTTTTAGACTGGTTCTTGGCTGGAGAGATTGCTCAGTGGTTAAGGCACTTCTCTGCAAAGCCTGATAACCTGGGTTTGATTCCCCATTATCCATGTAAAGCCAGATGCACAAAGAGGCATTTTATTTTTAATTTTAATTAGCCTTAATTTTTCCTCCTTAAAGGTTCTGTCTCCATATCTGGTCACATTGTAGGTTGGAGCTTCGCTATAAGACTTTCAGAGAGTGAAGACACATCATACCTCAATTTTCACCTCATCCCTCTCCATCTCTCCCTCTAGGAGCACTCTGGGACATTTTTACTTTTCTGACTAAAACTGGCACTTGCTGTTGGAAGTGGGAGTGGGGAACCATCAACAACTTCCTCTATGAACATGGTGAGAAAGTTCTTCTTCCTGATCTGTCCTGGGGATGCGGTAGGCTGTGGAGAATGAGTGACGTGAAGCAAGCTCCCAGCTATGAGGGTGAGGCGGAAGGTGCCTTTTGGTCGGAATGGAGGAGCCTTTCCATGGTGCTAGTTCACCACAAGAGGTGTCCAACCTCATTGGCATCAGGTAAAGGCATGGAGAGAGGTCATCCCTGAAAAGCTGATGGTTTTCTGTGCCTCTGAAAAGATGTAAGGAAGCAGCATTTTTTTTTTTTTTTACATGAGCTAACTTCAATCATTAAGGTAAAATTGACTTCAGCCTTTGGGGTATTCTCAGGCCAATTATAATCTCCCTAAACTTCTTCCTGCATAGTATATGAATGTCTTCACCCAAGACCATGCTGAACCCTTGTATATTTGAAAGATTCCCTCTCCTTTCACTCTCCTGTGATAAGACCATCATGAACATCTGTGTGATGGATATCTTTGTGCAATTCAGGAAAAGTTTCATTCTCCATGAGGATAAATTCTAAAATCTGTCCAACTTGGTCAGTATTGTATGTGCACTAAGAAGTTGTATTAGTCTGTTTCTGCAGCTATAACAAATGGCCCCAGGTGGAATATGTTATAAAGAAATGAGTTCATTTAACCCTTTGGTATTGGAAGCTGAAAGTTCACTTTGTCAATCTCTGATGAGGGCCTTTGTGACTGCATTATGACGTGGTGAAGAAGTAGTAAGGCAAATGGCCATGTGTAGGAGGGGCAGTCACGGGTGGCCTCACTGTATAGCTACTTTAAACTGTCTCAAGAACTAATTCATTCCATGAGACGAGCATGAATCATTTCCAAGGGTGGTACCTCCACAGCCACCAAATCCCACTTCTTAAATGTTCCACTATCTCTTACCTTCACATTGCTGATCAGCTTCCAGAACATAAGCCTCTGGGGGACACACTCAAACCATGTAGAAAGCACAGCAGAGACGAACCCTGTCTGGTTGTGGACCCCTACCCACTCACCCCTCCAGGGTCTCTGTATTGAGCAGGGGCACACAGCTGTTTGTGCACAAAGCTGTTATTCCCATATCCACATTCTGGTCTTTGTATAGATCAGTGCAGAATCAACTGGGTCTCTTCTCGGGCTCTGCAGGTAACATCACAGATGAGGTGATGCGCAGCCGGGAATTCCTCCACCTGGTGGATGCTGGCTTTGCCATCAACACTGCATACCCGCTTGTCCTGCCCCCCACCCGGGAAGTTCATCTCATCCTCTCCTTTGACTTCAGTGCTGGAGATCCTTTAGAGGTAACTGAGAAGAAACATTTGGGACAGGGAGTAGATGACTGGGTGGGGACAGGGCTCTGTAGGAAGGACCTCAGGGCCCTGCTGGGAAGTGGGTCCTGAGGAGGTGTTGACTGAGGCTCCAGAAAGCAAATGTGCCCAGCCTCAATCCTGTAGCTCTGTGTGTCATCACCCAGCAGGCCTCTGACCTTCCAACTCAAACCCAGAACTAGCCTGGACCCTTCTTGTTGGCAGGTACTTTTGCCACTTTCTGGGTCCTGCTTCCCTACACAGTGCAGTCTGGCCTGGTTCGTCTGCTCTTTAACTTTTGTTTACTTATTTGCAAGCAAAGAGAGAGATAGACACAAGAGAGACAGACAGAGAATGGGTGCTCCAGGGCCTCCAGCCACTGCAAACGAACTCCAGTCACGTATGCCACTTCGTGCATCTGGCTTTATGTGGGTAGTGGGAAATTGAATCCAGGTTGTTAGGCTTTGCAGGCAAGTGCCTTAACCACTGAGCAGTATCTTCAGCTCATTTTTTGAATTTAAAGATAGAGGGCTGGTGATATAGCTCAGTTGGGAGAGTGCTTGTCAAACTTACATGAAACCCTGGGCTTGATCCCCAGTACTGCATAAACAGCATGATGATACTTGCCTATAACCCTAGCGATTGGGAAGTGGAGAAAGGAAATGTTTAAGGTCATTCTTGGCTATGTAGTGAGTTTGAGGCAAGCCTCAGATACTTGAGGCCCTGTTCAAAAAGTAATATCACATAATATAATAACACATAATAACTGACTCTGATTACATTTCACTTAACGTGACACATGTCATTACGTAATTTTGTCTTTGATCTGACATCATGGACCTAGATGGTCGAGTTTAATCAGTATGCCTGTGCTCCAAAGAAGTAGGGAGACTGACAAACGCAAGATGGGTGAGGCCACTGTGGCCTAACACAGCCGAGTCCATTAAATTATTTTAAAACTGAAAGGATTGGGCTAGAGAGATGGCTTAGCATTTAAGGTGCTTGCCTCCTTTGGTGCAAAGCCAAAGGACCCAGGTTCAATTCTCCAGCACCCATGTAAGCCACATGCACAAGGTGGCACATGCATATGGAGTTTGTTTGCAGTGGCTAGAAGCCCTGGTGTGCCCATTCTTTTTCTCACTCTCCCTCTCTCTCATTTCTCTTTCGATTCAAATAAATAAATAAATAAATAATTTAAAGAAAATCCACAAACCATTGCCAGGTATTGATCATGGACATAACTATACAGTGCTATTCTTTTTTTAAATTTTTTTTGTTTATTTTTATTTATTTATTTGAGAGCAACAGACAGAGAGAAAGAATGAGAGAGAGAGAGAGAGAATGGGCACGCCAGGGCCTTCAGCCACTGCAAATGAACTCCAGATGTGTGTGCCCCCTTGTGCATCTGGCTCACGTGGGTCCTGGGGAATCGAGCCTTCAACCAGGGTCCTTAGGCTTCACAGGCAAGTGCTTAACCGCTAAGCCATCTCTCCAGCCCTATACATGCTATTCTTTAAAAAAAAAGTTTAATTAGCATAAAAACTAATGGGTTTCTTTTTAAAAAAATTTTAAATTTATTATGTGTCTGAGGTAGAGAGAGGGAGGGAGGAAGAGAGAGAGAGAGAGAGAGAGAGAGAGAGAGAGAGAGAATAAATGGGCATGCCAGGGCCTCCAGCCACTGCAAACAAACTCCAGACAAATGTGCTACCTTGTGCATCTGGCTTTATGTGGGTAGTGGGAAATTGAATCCAGGTTGTTAGGCTTTGCAGGCAAGTGCCTTAACCACTGAGCAGTATCTTCAGCTCATTTTTTGAATTTAAAGATAGAGGGATGGTGACATAGCTCACTTGGGAAAGTGCTTGTCAAACGTACGTGAAACCCTGTGCTTGATCCCCAGTACTGCATAAACGGCATGATGATACTTGCCTATAACCCTAGCAATTTGGAAGTGGAGGAAGGAAATGTTTAAGGTCATTCTTGACTACGTAGTGAGTTTGAGGCAAGCCTCAGATACATGAGGCCCTGTTCAAAAAGTAATATCACATAATATAATAACACATAATAACTGACTCTGATTATGTTTCACTTAACGGCCTGCACTTGACCTTGGAAATCCTCCTTTCTCTGCCTCTGGTCTCTCCATAGGTACTGTTTGATTACTGAAGCTTACTGCAGCTTCTGACTTTTTCTGTGGGGTATTGGGAGCCACATTCAGGTACTCAAAGACCCTTCAGACCCTACCTCAAAGAACAAAGAACAAAACAAAAAGAAATCAAGAGCAATGGCATAAAAATAACAGCATTTGAGGGCTAGAGAGATGGCTTAGTGGTTAAGGTGCTTGCCTGTGAAGCCTAAGGACCCAGTTTTGACTCCCCAGAACCCACATAAGCCAGATGCACAAGGTCATGCGTGCACACAAGGTGGCACACGTGTCTGGAGTTTGATTGCAGTGGCTAAATGCTCTGGTGTACCAATCCCCCCCCCATCTCACTCTCTCTCCTCTCTCTCTCATAAAAAGTAAAAAAAGAACAGCATTTGTTAAGGTAAACATTCAGCCAAAGTAGATTGCAGACACCCATGCTGTCTAATAGGGGAGCCACTAGTCCCATGTGTTATATGAGCACTTGCCCAGTCCACAGTGAGGGATGCTATGAATATTAAACACATCTCAGGGGCCTGATGAGATGGCTCATCAGTTAAGGTGCTTGCCTGAAAAGCCAAACAACCCAGGTCTGTTTCGTCAGTACCCATGTAAAGCCAGATGAACAAAGTGGCACATGTGTCTGGAGTTCGTTTGCAGTAGCTAGAGGCCCTGGCACACCCATATTCTCTCTCTCTCTCCTTGCAAATAAATAAATAAATAAATAAATAAATAAATAAATAAATAAATAGAAATACACCCCAGATTTTAAAGATGGAAGGTAGAAAAGTTACATAATAGATTACACTCATCATTTTATTTTTAAAATTTTTATCAATATATATTCATTGTGCAAAGTGGTGGCTTCATAGACATTTTCATTCAAGTACGTCATGTATTTGGGCATATCTACTCCCCATTATTCTCTCTTGTTTCTTTTCCGTCTACTCTCCTCTCTTTTCAAATTGATGGGACTGGAGATCATCATACGAAACAAAAAGGACACATTTAGAAAGATAAATGTCACGTATGTGGAATCTAAATTATACATTATATCACTCATTCATTTTTAAGTTTTTTGTCATATATATCACTTATCATTTAAAAAATATCTTACTTGTGAGCAGAGAGAGAGAGATAGAGAGAGGGATGGAGGAAGAGAGAGAGAGAGAGAGAGAGAATAAATGGGCATGCCAGGGCCTCTTGCCACTAGAAATGAATTCCAGACACATGTGCCTGCACCAACTTGTGCTTCTGGCTTTACATGAGTACTGAACAATCTGACCTGGGCCAGCAGGCTTTGCAAGCAAGTGTGTTTAACCACTGATCCATCTCTCTAGCCCCTCACTCATAATTTTTATTTTTTACTATTTAGATTAACTGGAATTTATTTTTTAGATTTGTTTTGCCTGTATCTTTTTATTCAGTTGTAGTTTGGATCTGGAGGCTGGGAGAGATGGCTTAGTGGTTAAGGCACTTGCTTGCGAAGCCTAAGGACCCATGTTCGACTCTCCAGATCCCATGTTAGACAGACACACAAAGGTAAGGCAAGTGCAAGGTTGCCCATGCCCATTAGGTGCACAAGCATCTGGAGTTCAGTTTCAGTGGCTGAGGCCTCTGGTGCACCAATTCTCGCTCTGTCTCTCTAAAACATATAGTTTGGATCTGGGATGTTTCCAAAGGCCCATGCTTCAAAGGTTTGTCCCCAGGGTGGTGTTATTGGGAAGTGACATACCTATTAGTGGGTGGGGCTTAGTGGATATCCTTAGGTCATCAGAAGCATGCTCTCAAAGGGCACTGTGGGGCCTAAGATCCTTCCTCTCTCTCTGTTCTCTGGCTCATGATATAAGCAGTTTGGGTCCATTACACAGCCCTACCATGTGGTTTAATCATGGGTCTGCGACAATGGGGTCAACTGATCATGGCCTGGAACTTCCAAGACTGTGACCCCTCCCCAAAATCAGCCTTTTCTCTTCACATGTTGATAGTCTCAAGCATTTGCTACAGTGACAGAAATCCAGCTGACACTCTTGTTTCCATGGTAGCAACCAGGCTGTTGAAAGCTTTCCAGGGCTGGCTGTTGTAGTCAGCTGCATGTTGCTAGGAAGAATGTCCAAACCAGGCACAGGTTATGAGGAAGGGATTTATTTTTAAGCTTGCAGATCCAGGAGAAGTTCCATCAAATGGTGGAAGAAACTGACACCCATTCATAAATACAAGCAGCAAGCATCCAACACCATCAGCAAGCAGCAGGGACCCAGGTCAACTCTGACTGCTCTGCATACCTTTGGGCTAGAATTCAGATCTGCCCCCAAACACATCGCAGGGCTGGACCTCAGGATCTGACCCCAGAGACACCTCTTCCAGCCAGGCAGCTGGAGACAAGCTTTAATAAAACACTTGAGTTGGGTTGGAAAAATGGCTTAGTGGTTAAGTGCTCTCCTGTGAAGCCTTAGGACCCGTGTTCTACTCTCCAGATCCCATGGTAGCCAGAAGTACAAAGTTGAGGCAAGGGCAAGGTGGCACATGCCCACTAGGTGGCATAAGCATCTGGAGTTCGATTGCAGTGGCTGAGGCCAATTTTCTCTCTCTCCTCTCTGTCTCTCTTTTGCTCTCTCTCTGAAAAACACCTGAGTCTATTGGGGGACATATATTCAAACTACCACAGTGGCATTCCATTGCTATTAGACAGCACTGGCCTGGATTGTGTAAGTTATCCTCCATACCTCCCTGCGAGAAAGATAGTATAAAATCTCACACAGTGGCAATGAGCTGGGCTGGCACCACACATCTGTGGGTGTCATCTTGTCTGAGCACCCTGTGATTCTTCCAGGTCCCAAAGTTACTCTTAAGTTTTTTTTAATTAAATTAATTTTATTTTATTTATCTGAGAGAGAGACAGGAGAGAGAGGGGCAGCTATATAGAGAGAACAGGCATGCCAGGGCCTCCAGCCACTGCAAACAAACTCCAGACAAATGTGCTACCTTGTGCATCTGGCTTTATATGGGTGCTGAGGAACTGAACCTGGGTCCTTAGGCTTTGCAGGCAGGTTCCTTAGTCGCTAAGCCATCTCTCCAGCCCATGCTTAAGTTTTGTAGAACCTGGGCCTTGGCTCACATTACATGGGAGATGCCTTCTGTAAAAGAGAAAAAACACAACTCCCAGTTCACCCCTTGTTCTGCTGTGCTTCTGGAGTCATGACCAAGGGTCCAGGGGATCTCGTGGCACAGTCCTTGAGATGAGTCTCCCCCACACTGCCTTTGCTCAGACCATCAGAGCCACTGCTGACTACTGCCACCGCCATGGGATCCCCTTCCCCCGGGTGGAAGAGGCTAAGCTGCAAGAATGGTCCAGTGCCCCTGCCAGCTGCTACATCCTGAAAGGCGAAACTGGACCTGTTGTGATGCACTTCACCCTGTTCAACACAGACACCTGTGAAGGTAGGTGTGTGGGGCAAGAGCAGCTCTCCAGACAGGCCTGGGCTGAGCAGGGCTATGCCCAAGGGATACCCAGTCCATCCGTCAATGTCTGAAAGTCACAAGGAAATGAACAGGAAGCTTCATCCTGTCCACCTTGAGGTTTCCTAGAGGACGTCACACTCTGTGGCACACTTATACCTGTGGCCATCTCTCTCTGGGTGCATTCTTGTCCTAGCTGGACATCCATCCCATGCTACATGTGCACTGCACATTCACCACCAGGTTACAGGTCTGCGTTGAACAGGGTGAAGGGCATCACAACAGCTCTGGGAGGGACCGGCATTCAGCAGTGGACAGTCTTCCCAGGCACAGTCCTACCATATCCACACCGAACTCTCTGACCTGCCACCACTGTGCCTACTTAGTAAGATTTCATTTAAGGGATAAAGTGCGATTCTTTCTCTCTCTTTTGGAGGCAGGGTCTTTACTACTATAGTCTACACTGGCCTTGAATTTGTGATCCTCCTGCCTGAAACTCAAATGCTGGAATTGCAGGTGTGAACCACTTATTTCTTCATTAAATTTCTTTCTACTGGTTTTAATTTTTATTTATTTATTTATTTATTTTGGTTTTTGGAGGTTTTGCACTCTAGCTCAGGCTGACCTAGAATTCACTATGTAGTCTTAGGGTGGCCTTGAACGTACAGTGATCCTCATACCTTAGCCTCCTGAGTGCTGGGATTAAAGGTGTGCACCACCATGCCCGATATCTTCTTTCTGTTTTTCAAAAAATATTTTTATTTATTTTCAATATATATAGAAATGGAGAGGGAGAGAGAGAATGGGTGCAGGACCTCCAGTGCCACTGTGTATCTGGCTTTACGTGGGTACTAGGGAATCAAATCCTTGTTGTTAGGCTTTGCAGGAAAGTGCCCTACCTGCTGAACCATCTCTCAAGCACCCCCCCCTTTTTTTTGAGACAGGGTCTCACTATGTAGCTTAGCTTGGGCTCAAATTCACAACGCCCCTGCCTAAGCCTCTGAGTGCTGGGACGGCAAGGATGCACCACCACTCCTGGCTAGTGTGTCCTCTTCCTTCATCTAATAAGCATTTGTTGGTCACTTACTTTGTATCAGCCATTTCTCCAGATGACACAGCCTAATAGGAAACAAGGACAATGACTGTCTTTTGCTCAGGTAGGGAGCACCTAAGTAATGAAATATATAGATAATTTAGTAAGTTATGTGCCAATAAATCCATATTTGTTAAGCCACTGGTGGGCCAGATGAATTTGGTCCACAGAAATAATTTTACCCCTCCCCTGGCATAAGTGGACAGAATCCAAAATCACTGTTCAAAGTGGAGATATATCATTCTTGGTTTGGTTCTACTTCAGGTGACATTAAAAAAATGGCAGAAACATATGCCACCATCAAACTAGCCGACACCTACACTCTGGACCTGGTGACGAAGCTCCTGGACGTGTCTAAGAAGAATGTCCGTGTCAACAAGGACAATATCCTGAGGGAGATAGGTGAGGTGGCCAGGTGAGTATAAGACCACAGCCACTGTAACCTCTGTTTGCACCCTATAAATATCAGATGGAGAGTTTTCAGTGTGCCAGGCATCCAGGCTGCACAATTTAAAAGAGAAGGGCTGGTAGAGATAGTTAAAAAATTGAGCTCTTGTCTAGATTTCACAGTGAGGGCTGTGGGTGTGGCTCAGAGGTTGAGCACTTGTCTAGGATCCACAGTGAGGGGCTGGGGGCGTGGCTCAGAGGTAGAGCACTTGTCTAGAATCCACAGTGAGGGGCTGGGGGCGTGGCTCAGAGGTAGAGCACTTGTCTAGGATCCACAGTGAGGGGCTGGGGGCGTGGCTCAGAGGTAGAGTACTTGTCTAGGATCCACAGTGAGGGGCTGGGGGGTGGGTCAGAGGTAGAGCACTTGTCTAGAATCCACAGTGAGGGCCTGGGGGCATGGCTTAGAGGTAGAGCACTTGTCTAGGATCCACAGTGAGGTGCTGGGGGCGTGGCTCAGAGGTAGAACACTTGTCTAGAAAACACAGTGAGGGGCTGGGGTCGTGGCTCAGAGGTAGAACACTTGTCTAGAAAACACAGTGAGGGGCTGGGGCTGTGGCTCAGAGGTAGAACACTTGTCTAGAAAACACAGTGAGGGGCTGGGGCGTGGCTCAGAAGTAGAACACTTGTCTAGAAAACACAGTGAGGGGCTGGGGGCGTGGCTCAGAGGTAGAGCACTTGTCTAGAATCCACAGTGAGGGGCTGGGGGCGTGTCTCAGAGGTAGAACACTTGTCTAGAAAACACAGTGAGGGGCTGGGGGCATGGCTCAGAGGTAGAGCACTTTTCTAGAAAACACAGTGAGGGGCTGGGGGTGTGGCTCAGAGGTAGAGCTCTTGTCTAGGATCCACAGTGAGGGGCTGGGGGCTGGCTCAGAGGTAGAGCACTTGTCTAGAATCCACAGTGAGGGGCTGGGGGCATGGCTTAGAGGTAGAGCACTTGTCTAGAATCCACAGTGAGGGTCTGGGTGCGTGGCTCAGAGGTAGAACACTTGTCTAGAAAACACAGTGAGGGGCTGGGGGTGTGGCTCAGAGATACAGCACTTGTCTAGAGTCCACAGTGAGGGGCTGGGGGCGTGGCTTAGAGGTAGAGCACTTGTCTAGGATCCACAGTGAGGGGCTGTGTGCATGGCTTAGAGGTAGAGCACTTGTCTAGGATCCACAGTGAGGGGCTGGGGGCATGGCTCAGAGGTAGAGCACTTGTCTAGAATCCACAGTGAGGGGTTGGGGGCATGGCTCAGAGGTAGAGCACTTGTCTAGGATCCACAGTGAAGGGCTGGGGGCATGGCTCAGAGGTAGAGCACTTGTCTAGGATCCACAGTGAGGGGCTGTGGGTGTGGCTCGGTGGTCATGGACTAACGTGCGTGGCATGATGTCCTGTATTCTATCCCCAGTACCACAAAACAAAAAAGTGATAAGGAGGGAGAGACCATTCTTTCCTGCTGGAGCTTGCTTCTCTGTAGGGGAGAATGGCAGTGCTGGAATGGATTGTCTTCTGGCGTTTGGTGTGGACTGGCCTAGTTTTCTGTAGCTGCTGGAACAGAGTCTCACAGTCAGGCTAGCCTCGTACACCTGAACTCACTGCCTCACAGTTCAAGTCAGTGTGAGGTTGTTGTCTACAGAGGTCGTGAGGGAAGAGTCTGTTGCAGGCATCTCCCCTTGGCTTGTAGATGGCTACCTTTCCCCTGTACCATTTTATATTGCATTAACCCCTGTGCGTTTCTGTGGCCAAGTATCCAGCTTTTGTAAGGATGCCAGACATAGGAGGTTATGGTCCACCCTGGTGACCTCATCTTAACCAATTGACTTCTAAATAAATGAGCTTGCATTAGGGTACTGGAGGTTAGGACTTCAGCCTAGAAACATGGGGGAGGACATGATTGAACCCATAATAAATACAGTGTTAGCAGGGAATGCCAGAGCAGGCATTTGAGACTAAATATTTGGGAAGGTCTTCAAAAGGGTCACATCAGTGCAAGGATCTGAAGTGAAGAACAACCTTGGCACATCGTACCCAACTAGTTGGGGTGGGTTTTGGCGGTGCAGGAAGCTTCACATTTCTGTGGGAATGAGCCTGGAGAAGCATGAATGGGAGAAGTGGATAGAGGCGATGGGACCAGGCCCTGTATCAGTATACTGTTGCTGCTATAGCCAATTGCCACGAAATTATTGACTTCAGAACTACAGATTTATTATTTGACAGACCTGGAAGTCAAAAATCTGAATCATTCTAGGCAGGCAGTCTACCACTGAGCTGTGTCCCCCGTCCTCTGGGAGTGAGTCTTAAGTGGCTAAAACCAAAGTGTCATCATGGCTAGTGAATATGTCTTGTACTCTTTTCAGCTCCTGGGGGCCATCTGCACTCCTCCACCTGTGTGGCTCCTTAACCTGCTGCTATGGCCACATCCACCCTTTATCACACTGCCCTCTCACCTCCCTCTTCTGTGACGACTCTAGCCCATTCCAGTGATCCACAGTCACCTCTTTTTAAAGTATTTATTTATTTATTTGCAAGCTGAGAGAGAGAGAGAATGGGCAAGCCAGGGCCTCCAGCCACTGCAAATGAACTCCAGATGCATCTGTTTTCTTAAATTTAATTTAATGTTTATTTATTTATTTGGCAGAAAGAAAGAGGGAGAAAGAGAGGGAGAGATAGTATGGGTGTGCCAGAGCCTCCAGCCACTGCAAACAAACTCCAGACGCGTGCGCCCCCTTGTGCATCTGGCTAACGCAGGTCCTGGGGAATCTAATGCCTTAACTGCTAAGCCATCCCTCCAGCCCTGCATCTGGTTGTGCATTGCTAGTTTCTGCCCAGCAGGTGTCACTGGCTTCCTCCCAGTGTTCACCATCACTCATGCCTTCAGATATGGTCACACATTCTCCCCACCCCAGGAAGCTAAAATCTTCCTTCTTTGAGAATCACTGCTATAGCTGAGCATGGTGGTGCACGCCTTTAATCCCAGCACTCGGGAGGCAGAGGTAGAAGGATCGCCATGAGCTCAAGGCCACCCAGAGACTACATAGTGAGTTCCAGGTCAGCCTGGGCTAGAGTGAGACCGTACCTAGAACTGCCCCCCTCAAAAAAAAAAAAAGAGAGAAAGAGAGAATCACTGCTATATATCCAGATAAGTTCAGTAAGCACTGAATTAAGTTAAATAAGCTTCATTGCTGCATACATATCAGAGCCTTTTATAACTGAAAGTGCTTTGTGCAGCTCTAGTAGGAAGGGAATAAACATCCTTTCCCACATTTCTTTGACTTCAAACACAGAGCATCTCCAAAAGGTTGCATTGTGCCCCTGTGGCTTTGGGTTCTGACACCATGGAAAGTTCTGGCTCTGAAAAGATACAGCACTTAAAAACTATAAAGGAGCATATAGAAAGTTCAAGAATGGTTGAGGACAAGTGGAAGCAACTGGATGAGCTAATGCCAGATTCATTCTCTGAATTTGAAATTATTGCCTAGCTCTGGGGCTTGGGTGAACTTGCCAGACCTTTTCTTTTTCTTTTCTTTTTGTGTGTGTAGTTCATGTCTATGTGCATATGTGTCCGTATGTGTAGACACACAGGTGTGTATGGTGCCCACGTGTGTGGAGGCCAGAAGTTAGTAAGGAGTGTCTTCCTCGATCACCTTCCACTTTATTTGCTGAGGCAGGATCTTTCACTTGCACCCAGAACTCTCCAATTTGGCTAGTTTAGTGAGTCAGCCTGCCCTGAGGATGGTGTCTCCTGGGTGCTAAGACTACAGGTAAGCCGCCCAGCTTGCTTGGCGTATACGTGGATGTTGGGGTTCTGAACTCAGGGCCTCATGTTTGTGCAGCAACTGCTTTAAACAGCTGAGCCATCAGCCAGTCCCACCAGACCTTTTTGACTTTCAGTTTATTTTCCTGTAGGATGAGAATAATGATACTGTGTATGACAAGGATGGTCATATGAAAAGAAAACATAAATCAATGGGATACTGGGTTTAACAATGTGTTTTGCAACTCCAGGCTGGGGGGTAAAAAGAGACTCCTATATAACCCTCAGTGCTCCCAAAGGGATGGGTCCTAGTGACTGGAGTAGGGAAGTCAGGTTGATGAGGCCACATGTGGCTAAGTGGCCTGTCCCATGAATGAGGACTTTCCTGATTCTCGTGATGGCCAAACAGGATACAATGAATGGGCGATTCAGTTATAGCCCTTAACCACGGACATTGAGTGCCCTGGCCACTGTTCCTGGCTCCAAAATACCTGTCATGTGACATTATTCTCTTTCTTCTCACAGGAAACCCCGGAGCTTCCCAAGGGTGAACGAGGAGGAGTGTTTGGAAGTCAGCTATACAGAGAGGGAGGCCCAAGCCTCTCGGACCGTGGTGATTAACATCTCCAACCGCACAGACGTGACATTCAAGGATCCCTTGTAAGTCCCTTCCTTGTCTTTCCCTTCCCATGCCTTCCCCTAAGTCATCCAGACTCACACACATCTGTGATCAGGACTCTTAGTGCATGAGCTTCTTGTTCAGAGAAAAGGTCTACATTTCTGACTGATATGGATCAGATTACACTCAGTCTAAGCCCCAGTTTCTTCTCTATAAAGACTCCACAGCTAGTGTGCTGAAAGCCGATTTAAATAAGTATGTGTAATCATCTTACCTTTTGCGTCTTCTCTCAGACCCTTGCGATTCCCCCACTGGAGAGAGTTGTCACTGGTTTGTTGGTGGACCCACCAGTGTGGACACTGCAGAGCTGCCCCTGCCTCTGACTTAGTCACTTTCCTGTCGCTATGATAAAAAATGTACCCACAGAAAGTAACTTAAGAGAGAGGAGGTTTACTTGGGCTTATCGTACAACGTTACAGTCTGTCCATGTGAAACCTTTTCCCTGGGGAGATGCGAATGCATGAGTATTCAACCCAGGTAGGGATCAGACAACACACCAAAGCACTATTGCACCAGACCAGTTCTGGTGGGCCATTGGGTTTATTGGGGTTATTTACGGACAGTGTGAGGGGCTGTTTACAGGAGCATGACTGACTCAAAGTTTGGCGTCACTGAGACCTAGCCAACGTGATGGTGACTCCCAGAGCTGTGTCTCTGAGCACCCTGCAAGACCTCGAGGCAGGTCCCCTGGTCCCTAGTCAGAGAGTCCCCATAGTAGTTGTTTATGCTTTATATAACCTTAGGGAGGGGTCTCGCAAATATTTGAAGTTTTGGTTTTCCCACACTTGACCTCCCGAGTCTCCTAATATTCAATTCAGAAGGATTCTGTTCTGCGACACAGCCTGACATGGCAGGGACGGCAGAGCGGCAGGAGCGTGAGGCAGCCAGCCACCTTCAAGTGCATGCAGGCAGTAGGAAGCCGTGCATGCTGGTGCTCAGCCTGCTTTCTCCTCTAACCCAGGCTGGGTTGTCAGCCGATGGGGTGGTGTTGCCCACTGGTCAGGGTGGTTCTTTCTACCTCCATTAATCCAACCTAGAGACTCCTTCACAGACACACCCAGGGGTTTGTCTCCTGGGTGGCCCTAGGTCCTGTTAAGTCGACAACTAACCATCACCACTTCCCATAGTTCCCTTTGCTCCCAGGCAGTGACCCTGCTTCTCTTGCCATCTGGCAGTTGTCTGATGAACGCCAGAAACAGGGTTCTGGAAGACAGAAGAGAATGCCAGTCCAGGTTCCTAGGCTGGGAGGCAGTCTCCAGTTTCTCCAAAGTTCTTCTCTGGGAACAGAAAGGCAATTTGCTGTTCCCTGTTTTCTTTCTTTTTATTTTAAAAATATTTTCTTTATTTATTTGAAGAGAGAGAGAGAGAGAAAGGACAGAGGAAGAGAGAGAGGAAGAGAGAGAATGAGCACATCAGGGCATCCTGGCCACTGCAAATAAACTCCAGACACATATGCCACCTTGTGCACCTGGCTTATGTGGGTACTGGGGAATTGAACCTAGGTCCTTAGGCCTCTCAGGCAAGTGCCTTAACTGCTAAGCCATCTTTCCAGCCCTATTCCCTGTTTTCTACTGCAGGGATCTCTAATAGTGTGCAAGAGGGCTGCCATAACAGAAGTCCACAGACATGGGGGCTCAACCAGAAAGCTTGTTGCTTCATAGTTGGGAAGGTTGGCAGTCCAAGATAAACCCTGCAGCCTTGCTTCTGGGTTTCTATTTAGCCATCTTTTCCCTGTGTACTCAAATAGTCTTTCCTGTGTCCTAATCTCCTCTTCTGCTAAGGACACCAGTTACATGGGATTGCATATATATATCTTTATAATTTTTAATTTTTGCTGTATTGGGGATTGAACCCAGGGCCTTGCACATGCAAAAGCTCTACCAGTGAGTGATGCCCCCAGACCCTCACTGGTGGATTCTAGATAAGTGCTCTTCCACTGAGCCACGCCCCCGATACCTCACTGATGGTTTCTAGGAAAGTGTCCTACCGCTGAGATACATGCTCAGACTATTTATTTATTTGGTTAGTTATTTTCTACTCTTTTGAGAGGTCTCACTACGTTATCTGGTACAACTTTCAACTTTCTGTACCTTGAGCTTCTGAAACTCCTGTCTCAACTCCAGAGTATCTGGGATTATAAGCTTGCAGCATCAGGCCAAGTTATATCTCCTTTTAGATGAATTACTTCTTTAAAGATCTCATCTCCAAATAACATCACATCTGAGGTACTGACTGCTTGGTTTTCAACATGTGAATTTTGGAGTTGGAGAAGGTAGATTTCAGTTCACAAGTAGACCCCCAGTCCTATTTGGCTATTGTTTCTCAGGTATAAACTTTGTCAATAATAGGATCCAAGAACAGCCGAGGATAGGTCTGCAAATGCCACCCCAAGCCATGAACTTGGTCTTGTGGCACCTAATTCCTTTGTGTTTGTTGTTTGCTCCATTAGGGACTGCTTCAGTCCCTAGCTAAGTCCCACAGCACTGGTTAAGTCGTCCCTCACCTGAGCCTCGAGAACCTCATTCTTCAGAGAATTCTGGCTGGCTTCCCTCCACCTGGGTAGTTCCATTCCACATGCTCTGCTGTTCTTTATCCTTCCATAGTCTCTCTCAGCCTCTCTCCTGTAGAGTTGAGGACCCATGTGCACTTATTTGTCAATCGCCTTCTCATAACGAGGTGTACAGTGCTATGTATTAGGCACCACATATTTTAATTTTAATTAATTAATTTATTTGATGAAGAAAGAGGGAGGGAGAGAGGGAGAGAGGGAGAGAGAGAGAGAGAGAGAGAGAGAAAGAATGGGCGTACCAGGGCCTCCAGCCACTGCAAACAAACTCCAGATGTGTGTGCCCCCTTGTGCATCTGACTAACATGGGTCCAGGGGAATTGAACCTGGGTCCTTTGGCTTTTCGGGCAAACACCTTAACCTGCTAAGCCATCCCTAGGCACCACATATTTTGTCCATCACTCATTCATTTACATCATAGGTATTTATTGGGTGCATACTGTATACCTATAGAGCAGACATCATTCCAAGTGCTGTTGGTATGGCAGTGAAGAAGTCATGTGAAGATTTTCCTGTCATGGAATTAACATCCTCTCAGGTAGAGGGAAGCCAGTGAATCAACAGGAGGGGTATGGAGAGTGACAGGTGACCTATGACCACAGAACTGGTATATACTGAGAAGTGAAACAAAGTACATTACAGGAAAGGGGTGTCCTGCAAAAATATGTTACAGGCTGGATGCTAAATGGAGGTAGCCATGAAGAAGTCTGGAGGAATAGAATCTCATGCACAAGTAAGGCCAGTACAAAGGCCCTGGCATAGGAAGCAGTTTGACCTTTCAGAGATAGGAAGCAGGCTGTTCTTGCTGGATCAGGGTGAGTATGGAGGAAGCAGTGGATCAAAATGACATTGGAGATATGGACAGAGATCATATCTTCTGGATTCTGACATCAATAGTGACATTTCGTGTAGACTGATGAGTTAGAGCCTCGCTTAGATCTCAACAGTTGTCCTTAGAATTGGCGTTGTTGGGTAAATATTTATACTCTATTTGCTACAGGAGCTTCCCTTAGGTGGTGGAGCTGGGATTAAACCCAGGTATTCTCAGGGAATAAGTGACTTTCTCCCAAGTACTGCACACTCTACAGAGGATTCCAGGTCTTCTATTCTTTCCCAGTATGCAACATCATCTTTGAAGAATGACAGTTACCTCTAACTCTCCTTTCCCAGGCTCCACCTCCAATACGGCCAGCACCATGAGGCCCTACCACAGATACTCGCTCCAGACTCCACCATCAGCTGTTCCTTTGTGAAGAAGCACTCCAGCTCCCAGGGCAGTGTGGGCCTGCTGGTCTACCAGGGCCCAGACTTCCACCTGGCCCTCATGTTCTCCATTCCCTTCAGCTATGCCCATTATCACATCGAGTTTGCCTTGGCCATCCTAACTGGGCCAGTTCCCAGCAACCTGAAGCTTGTATTTGATAGCATTAATCAGGACAAGGAGTTGCAGGGGCTCAAGGTGAAGAAGTGTGTCCTGCAGTTCCCCCAGGGGGTGCTAGAACTGGAGCATGACTCTGTGATCATCAGAGCCTCCCTGTCCAACATCCATGTGGCCGAAATGAATGTGGTAATTGGAACAAAGCCACTTAGTTTTTCTGTTTCCATACCTGCTCATGCTGCCCTCTAGCTGGATTGCTTAGCTGTGTAGAGGTAGAGACCTTGGCTCAAGTCATGGTGTTTGTCTTCAGAGCAAAGGGCGTTCTGAGGGTACAAAGGCCCCATGAATACTTGCTGACTGTACAGTATACCTGTACCCATGAGAGTTCCTGTCTGCTTTCATGCCATGTATGCCACATGCATATGTACACACTAATGTATGGTCTTACATACATACATACATAAGACAGAGGTTTTACATATGGGGGAAATATGATATCTGTATTATTACTCTTTTTAATTTAATTTATTTATGAGAGAGAGAGATAACAGGGACATCAGGGCTTCCAGCTGCTGCAGATAAACTCCAGACTCATGCACCACCTTGTGCATCTGGCTTACATGGTTCCTGGGGAATTGAACCTGGGTCCTTTGCTCTTCAGGCAAGCACCTTAACCACTAAGCCATCTCTCCAGCCCAATGATTTAGTGGTGCTGTTCACATTTAGGGTGAGTCTTCTCATTTCAATTAACTTAATCCAGAAACTCTTGTCACACACATACTCAGATATTTGTCTCCTAGGTGATTCTAGATCCTGTCAAGTCGATAATCAATATTAACCATCACAATGGCTTTCCAAGTCTTGTTTATTTTACTTACCATGATGATCTTTAATTCTACTCACATTCCTGCAAATGACATAATTTTGTTCTTCTTTATGGCTGAATAAAAATTAAAGACTGCTATGAGTTGAATATTTTTACTGTCTCCCCACCCCCCAGTGTTGATGTCATAACCTCCAATGCTTGTGAACATTATCTTATATGGAAATAAAGGCTTTATTATTATCATTATTATTATTATTATTTTGAGGTAGGTCTCAACTAGCCCAGGCTAACCTGGAATTCACCATGTAGTCTCAGGGTGGTCTCAAACTCACAGCAATCCTCCTATCTCTGACTCCTGAGTGCTGGGATTAAAAGTGTGTGCCACCATGCCCAGCAAAATAAAGGCTTTACAGATGAGGGTAAATTAAGATGAGACCTTTAGGGTGAGTGCTACTCCACTCTGAACACTGTCCTCATAGAAAGAATTTGTATGTGCAGGTAGAAGGTGATAGAAACATGAAGGAAGAGGTTATGATATTGCATACACAAGCTAAGGGACACTAAAGATGGGCAGCAAATTACCAGTTGCCCAATACAGACTTTTGAGGCGAAAGAATCCCAGTATCTTGTGTTGTCCTGGGTCATGTCTCCATAGTCTTCTCAGCTCTAGTAGGTGGTCAATCTGTCCTTGACTCTTGTAGCTTGTGGACAGCAGTTATTTTTTTTGTAAGCTATACTTCATCTTCCCTTGTCTTCTGGCTCTCAAAATCATATATGAAAAGACCATAAAAGTGATGCTGTTTTCATTACATCCTATCAGATGCTGCATAATTTTGATTTGTCACATTAACAACTGTATGAGTTACTTTCTGGTGGGTGGGAGCACATACCTGCCCAGAAGCAACTTAGGGAAATAAGGAGTTAACTTTGGCTTCCCATTCCAGGCTGTGGACTCCATTAGGGTGAGGAAGGCATGGCAGCAGCAGGGACCTGGTCATTGCATCAGCAAGGCAGAAGCAGAAGAGTAGCACATGGGCATGGGCTTATAAAAGCCTCAAGGTCCTCTCCCAGTGACCCACTTCCTCCATCAAGCTCCCACATCTTTAAGGTTCTATATAACCTTTCCAAGGGCTCTATCAGCTGGGAATCAAGTTTTCAAACACATGAGTCTATTGGGGATTATTTTTTTACATTCAATCCACAGTACCAATGATGTTTGTGTTGACTGATTGATGAAGATATCATCTGCCAGATTTCTCCTTTGAAATTAGCATTTCCTATTAGTGTAAGATTTTTTTAAAGAGAAACTTTATTTTTTTATGAGAGAGAGAGAGAGAGAGAGAGACCAGGGCCTCTTGCCACTGCAAACAAACTCCAGTTGCATGCACCACCTTGAGCATCTGACTTATGTGGGACCTGGAGAATTGAACCTGGGTCATTAGGCTTCACAGGCAAGTGCCTTAACCACTAGGCAATCTCTCTAGCTCTGATGCAGGATTTTGAGTTTAGGGAGGGATTATGCAGGAGATCCAAGTCTTATGGACCCCACCTTTTAGGTCCTTATTCTATTAGTGAAGAATTGAAAAAAAAATGGACTCTGTGGAGGGGATTTTAGGGAGAATTAGGATTCCAGGGAACAGGCTGGCTGTAAGGTCCCAGCAGAAGGGAATTCCCCCATTTTTCCTGGCTAGAAAAGGAGAGGGGAGAAGGGAGGGAATCACCTTCACATAGAGAAATCTTCAGGGAAGAAGCCTCTGGAGAGGGCGCACACACACACACATACACACACACACATACACACACACACAGAAAACCATGAAAGTTAAGGCTGAAAGATTCCCTTCATCTTTACACTCACATAGAGGGTCACAAAGAACTAAAAGATGGGATAGTAAAGGGCTCAGGGCGAAAAGAGAAAGCATACACATAAGAAAGCAAGAAAACATCCTGAAACAAAACATGTAGGAAGCAAGCAGGAAAATCCCCAGGTAAAAGGACACCTTCCACCACTCAGGCAGGGAGAGAGCATACCAAAGTGGGGACCATAAGCGTCAGGCACCAAGAGAATGAGCAGGAGAGAGAGAGAGAGAGAATGAGAGAGAGAGAGGGTGTTACACATGCCAGGCTCATTCACATGAGTCAGACATCCAATTAGGATGAGTCTTGCCACAAGACTTAGGTGTGTAAGGACAACTATGAATGGTTGGTGGACTCAAGGGGTTGACTCAGGAGAGGCAAGCCCACCCAGGTGTGCTGAGCTGAGAAAGGAGCAGGAAGTTGCTGCCAGACAGTGTTGTTTGTGGCCATCTTGGATGAGATTGGATCAGGCATGGGTTCTAGTCCTGCCAGGGAAGGCAAGGTGGTACCCATGTTCTCCTTGAGTCTCTGTCCTGGCTTATTGCCTATACAAAACCATCTTTCTCTTGTTTCTCCTTCACTATTGGAGATACTCTGAGCTACCTAACTTTCTACTTTTCCCTTATTATGTGTAGGGAATCCTGGTTTCCTGTGTTACCCTCTAGAGTTTGTTACTCTCAGCATTTACTTTGAGTTCAAATTGCCCAGCGCAGCCACGGAAGTACTTGAATCTTAGTTCTATGTTCTTCTGACACATTCCATTTCGTGGATATAAAATCTGCCATTCTCTCAGGAGCCTTGGCTCCCTTTAGTGTAGAATAGTATTTGGGAGTCAAGACACGTAATGCTGGAGGAGTTCATCACTACCAGGTGCCCATGGATTCTGTGTCCTTTGGGCAGAGAACGGCAGGGGCTGTGCACATATTTTTACACACACTGAAGCTTTGTGTTCATTTTTATTTCCCTACATATTGAAATCCATGAGGATATACTATATCAATTATTCTCTCACTGTTGGGACAAAACACCTGACCAGAAACAACTTAATTCAGGAACGATTACTTTAAGGCTGGAGAAATAGCTCAGCAGTTAAGGCACTTGCCTGCAAGGCCTAACAACCAGGGTTGGATTCCCTGGCACCCATGTAAAGCCAGATACACAAAGTGCCAAATGCATCTGGAGTTCATTTTCAGTGGCTAGAGGCCCTGGCATGCCCATTCTGTCTTTCTCTCTTGTAAATAAATTAAGAAAACATTTTTAAAAATAATTTAAGGCTGGAGAGATGGTTTAGCAGTTAAGGTGCTTGCCTGCAAAGCCAAAGGGCTTCAGTTCGATTCCCCAGGACCCATGTAAGTCAGATGCACAAGGTGGCACATGTGTCTGGAGCTCATTTGCAGTGGCTGGAGGCCCTGGTGCAGCCATTCGCTCTCTCTCTCAAATAAGTAATAATAATAATAATAATAATAATAATAATAATAAATAATTTACTCTAGTACTATGTTGAAGAGCAGAGATGAGAGTGGACATCCCTGTCTTGTTCCTGAGCTCAAAGGGAATTTCTTGAGTCTTTCTGCATTAAGTATTATTTAGGCCTTAGGTGCTTTATATATAGCCTTTATTATGTTGAGATATAAACCTATTCTCTCCAATGTTTTGATCATGAAGCCATGTTGTATTTTGTCAAAGGCCTTTTTTGCATCTATTGAAATGATCATGTGGTTTTTGTGATTAAGGTTATTTACATTGTGCATTACATTGACAGATTTTTGTACGTTTATCCAACTCTGCGTTCCTGGGATAAAGCCTACTTGATCAAAGTGTATGATGCTTTTGATGTGTTGTGGAATTTGGTTTATAAGGATTTTGTTCATGATCTTTGAATCTATATTCTTCAGGGATATAGGCCTATAGTTTTCTTTTCTTATTGTATCTCTGTCTGGTTTTGGTATTAGGGTGACACCAGCTTCATAGAAGGAGTTGGGGAGCTTTCCCTGTTCTCCAATTATGTGGCACAGTTTGAGAAAAATTGGTTTCTGTTATTCCATGAAGGTTTGATAGAATTCAGCTGAGAAGCCATCTGGTCCTGGACTCTTCTTTTTGCAGAGGTTTTTTATTACCTTTTCAGTCTTGATGGGTGTGATAGGCTTGTTTAGGAGATTAATCTGCTCTGAGTTTAGCTTTGGTAGGTAGTATGTGTCCAGAAATTTATCCATTTCTTCCAGGTTATCCAGTTTTGTGGAATAGAGATTGTGTAAATAAGTCTTGATGATTCTCCCAATTTCACTTATGTCTGTTGTGATCTCTCCTTTTTCATTTCTAATTTTGTTAATTTGAAGCATCTCTTTTTTTTTTTTTTTTTTTTTGCTTGATCAAATTGGCCAAGGGTTTATCAATCTTGTTTATTCTTTCAAAGAACTAGCTCTTTGTTTCATCAATTTTCTTAATTGTTTTCTTAGATTTCAATTCATTAATTCCTGCCCTGATCTTGATTATTTCTTTCCACCTGGAGCTTTTTAGGTTGGATGCTTCTTGTTTTTCAATGCTTTTAGATGGGTGTTAGATTACTGATTTGGGATCTCTCTGTCTTTGTTATGAAGGCATTTAGTGCTATGAACTTTCCCCTAAGGACCGCCTTCATTGTGTCCCATAAGTTTTGATACAATGTGTTCTCATTGTCACTCAATTCTAGAAATTTTGCAATTTCATTTTTTATTCATCCACTACAAATTTATTGTTTAAAAGTGTGCTCTTCAGTATCCAGGGGCTGATGGAGTTCCTGGCACATCTCTTCTTGTTAATTTGTATCTTTACAGTGTTATGGTCTGATATCATGCAGGAAATTATGTTTCTTTTCCTAAATATATGGAGGCAGGCTTTATGTCCCAGTATATCATCTATTTTGGAGAAGGTTCCATGTGCTGCTGAGAAGAATGTGTATTCTGTAGAAATTTTTGGGTAGAATGTTCTGTAGATGTCTGTTAGGTATAGCTGATCTATGGTGTTGTTGAGCTCTCTTACTTCCCTGTTGATTTTCTTTTTGGAAGATCTGTGTATTGCTGATAGATAGTGGAGTACTGAAATCTCAAGCTATGATGGTGTTGGTGTTTATTCCTGTTTTGTTGTCAAGTAGGTTTTACTTTATGAATTGTGGTACACCTGTGTTTGATAGATAAAGATTGATGATTGTGATATCCTCTTGTTGGATCATTCCATTGAGGAGTAAGAAGTGGCCTTCTTTGTCTTTTTTGATTAATTTTGGTTTGAAGTCTATTTCATCCAATATTAGTATAGCAATGCCTGCTTGTTTCCTATTTCCATTCTCTTGGAATATCATTTTCTACCCTTTTACCTTGAGGATGTGTCTTTCTTTAGTGGTGAGGAGGGTTTCTTGAAGACAGCAGATTGAGGGGTCTATTTTTTTGATCCACCCTGTTAACTTGTGTCTGTTGATGGGTAAATTAAGGCCATTAATGTTTAGGATAATAACTGTGAGGTTTGATTTAATCCCTGCCATATTATGATGCTTCATGTGGTTTGGTGGTTTTATTATTATTTTTTTTTACTTTGTAGTTTTTTGAGTCTTCTCTGGGTTTGGTTGTTCTGCTTCTTGTAGGCTCTTTAGATTGGTTGTTTGACTCTTCTGTGTGGAGAATTCCCTGAAGTACTCTCTGTAGGTTTGGCTTTGTGTTCATATAGTTGTAGAGCTGACTTTTATCATGGAAGGTTTTTCTTTCACCATCTATTATGAAGGATATTGTTGCTGGGTAGAGTAGTTTGGGTTGGAAGCCATAGATTCTTAGACTTTGCAGTGTTCCATTCCAAGCCCTTTTGGGTTTCAAGGTTTCCATTGAGAAGTTTCAGGCAATTCTGATGGGGTTACCTTTATATGTAAAGTGTTGCTTCTCTCTTGCTGCTTTTAGGACTTTCTCTTTGTTTTCATTGTTCAGAGTCTTATGATAATATGTCTTGGAGAGTTTCTCCTTTGGTCCTGTCTGTTTGGAGTTTTGTTAGCTTCTTGTATCTTGATGGGACTTTCAGCCTGTGGTGGTTTGATTCAGGTGTCCCCCATAAACTTAGGTGTTCTGAATGTCAGATTCCCTGGTGTTAGAGATTTGGGAATTAATGCCTCCTGGAATTGGGTGTATTGTTGGGGGTGGGCTTATGGGTATTATATCCAGTTTCCCCTTGCCAGTGTTAGGCACACTCTCCTGTCACTGTTGTCCATCTGATGTTGTCCAGGGGGTGATATCTGCCCTCTGCTCATGCCATCATTTGCCCCTGCCATCATGGAGCTTTCCTCAAGCCTATAAGCAAAATAAATCTTTTTCCCCACAAGCTTCTCTTGGTAGGGTGATTTTTGCCAGCAATGTGAACCTGACTGAGACAGTATACTTGTACCAAGGAGTGGTGTCATTTGCTGTCATTCACTGTGTGGCTTTGGCCTTTTGGAGCTGATTTTCAAGAGGAATGTGGGAAGATTTGAAACCTTTGTCTAAGAGATGCTTTGCAGTTCTGTAAGTACAGCTTGATGGGCTATTCTGTTTAGAGTTGAAAAACCTGAATGTGGGTATAACTATGGACCGTGAGGTTTGGCTTATGAGGGTGTTGGAAGCAGGGTTGTGTGAGAAGCTTGCTGTTATGTTCGTGTCCTGAAAAGTTGTGCAGGGTAGAATTGTGTAGAAATGGACTTGTGTGAACAGAGGGATATGGCACAGAAAAAATGAAATCTTTGGGTCGAATCTGCTGCCTATTCATCTTCAATTGCATGAGAGATTACAACCATTGAGATTGGGCCAGCTGACCTGCACTGAGACAACAGAAAGAATGAAGTCTTTTGAAGGGGGATGAATGTTGAAAGAATGTGCCGTTCTCCAAAGTCTGCTTTTCCCCCCCTGAATTAGCAGATTTGCAGCCTACCTGGTATTATGGAGTATAAGAAATGAAGGAAGGAGAGGGTAATTTAATTTGCAACATGGTCTTGTGTTTTGGAAATGGCTATGAACAATGTGTAGCAGGTTTGATGGATGCCTGCATGGAGACCGGATGTAGCCATGAGGATGAACCTGAGTTACAGTGGAGACCCAATGGAGATGCTGGGACCACGAGATGGCTGCTAAGGAAAGCTGACGGCCCTAGATGAAGTTTTCCAGGACTGTGAGTAGCCTAGCTGGAGGGGCGGAATTGGAATTCCAGAGACTTGTTGCTGGTTAGAATTACCAGACTTGGTGATTTGTCATTGACTAGAGTTATTGGGCTTGGAGCTACAGAGTTTGATGTTTGCCCCCAATATAAGACTAGAAGCTCTGGTACTAATGGAAGAAAAAATAGGAGGACCTTTCCATGATACAGGAGTGGGAAAACACTTCCTTAACAAAACCCCAGTAGCTCAGAAACTTAAACAGTCACTCAAACATTGGGATATCATGAAGCTGAAAAGTTTTTTCACAGACAAACATACCATAAGCAGAGACAATAGACCACCCACAGAATGAGAGAAAAAATTTTCCATCTATACAACTGACAGAGACATAATTTCTAGAATCTACAAAGAACTCAAAAACCTAAACAATAAAAAAAAAAAATAAGACAATCCACTCACAAAGTGGGGCATAGAACTGAACGGGAGTTCTCAGAGGAAGAATTACAAATGGCAAACATACACTTAAGAAAATGTTCAACATCCCTAACCATCAAGGAAATGCAAATTAAAACAACTATGAGAGTCCACCTTACCCCAATAAGGATAGTAAACATTAAAAAAAATCAAATTAAAACAAACGTTGGAGAGGATGTGGAGAAATAGGAACCCTCATTCACTTTTGGTGGGAATGTAAGTGGTACAACCACTATGGAAAGCAATATAGAGACTCCTGAAAAGGTTGCCTATAGAGTTACCAACAGACCCGGTTATTCCTTTACTGGGCATTGGCCCTAAAAACTCCATGCCTCATTTCAGAGAGATTTGCTCAACCATGTTTATAGCTGCTCAATTCATAATAGCTAAGAACTGGAATCAACCCAGATACCCATCATTGGACAAATGGATAACCAAGATGCAGTATATCTACATGATGGAATTCTACTCAGAAGTTAGAAAAGATGACACAATGAAATTTGTAGAAAAATGGTCAAACTTGGAACAGAAGATACTCAGTGAATTCACCCAATCACAGAAAGATAATTATTACATGGTCTCACCTATCTGCAGCTCCTAACCTGGATCAGCCCAAGATGCTGACATACCTAGTAGGTATCTTGAGAACTGGACAATAGGGAGGGTAGGGCTTGGTGTGTGTGTGGGGGGGGGACAAAACTGAACCCAAATGGAACTGGTGCCATAAAATCCTATATCCTGGAAGACAGACTAAAAGGTTGAACCCTCATTAGGACCTTAGAGGGAACACCTGAGTCAAAGGGCCTTGGAGAGTGTGTGAGGACCTTACTTTTCTCCTGTTTCTCTTTGTCTTCTTTCTTTTTTCTATATTTTCTTTCTTTCCTCTTCTTTCTTAACACTTAACACTTAACAGGCCCTTAACACTGGCCTGTAACTCCCAGTATCAGGATGCAGTTAACACCCACAGTGAGCTGTTGATCAAAGAGACCTACAACTTTTCCCAAAAGGAGACAGATTTCTGTCACAGCGCTTGATTACCCACCAGAGGTTAATGGTAAGACCCTAGTGCTGAAGACACCATATGCTGTCAGTACAGAACACGGAGAGACCAGGCTAGAATCTGGAAGAGAGACAGTCCCTAGACAGCCCATCTAGTGCTAGAAGGTGCTACATGAGCTACTGGGGGAAAGTGGCCAACATCTGTCTGAGAAACTTGAGGTCTAAGCTACCCAGAAGCAAACAACCTAATGTGATGCTCACACAAGCGCAGTAGTGGCACACAGCCATGGTGGGTAACCAACTGCTCCTGAATTGGCTAACAGATCTGCTCAGTGGAAAGGAACCCATATCTAGAACTGGGAAACAAGTCAGAATCATATCCAGATAATGAGTTCACTCTCCAATATCAAGCTCTCACCAATCTTGGGCTACAAGAGAGCGTACACGGATTAAATTCTCTCTAAACTAACAATGATTATCCCATTTAACCTGGCAGACTTCACCCTCTGTTGGAGAATCTGCTTCTCTTTTTCAGATGGACACAGGATCTGAGGAGAGAAATGGCCCATCATACTTCACCAGGGTCCCAGCTGAAACTATAGAGGAACTGGGGAAATGTGCAAGAGTGCTACTTTCTTGGTGAACCTGATATCAGAACAAGGGTGAAGGAGATAGACACAGCGGACACTCAACTCCTACCAATCAGAGATCCAGAGATAAAGAGGCTCCTAAGAGCCCATCACTGAAGTAGACCTAAAATGAACCCAACATGGCTCAGGGAATTTCACAAAAGAGGGGATAAAGACTGTTAGAGCCACAAGTTGGGACATTACGCACAGAGACATTGCCTATTCCCCATTATTGATTGGTTACCCCCCACAATGCATGACCCACAAGCCCCATGGAGATAGCTGGCATCCCCAAGAAGGAGGATCCCTTTGGAGGGGGAGCAGAGATGAGGGTAGGGGTGGTACCAACACGTGCTGTTTACCTACTGAGTATTTCCATAACTAATAAAAAAGAAATTACTCTAGCTTACTTTTCCATAGACTAGGGCCCATCATGGTGGGGAACGTACGTCAGGGGCAGGAGGCTGGCTTCCATTCAACAGAGAGGAAGTAAAGAGAGTTTACGTGGGGCTGGACTACACAGCCTCATGGTCTGTCCCAAGTGACACTTCCTCTAGCAAAGCTCCACCCTCTTAAAGGTTCCACAGCCTTCTTCAATAGCATCGTTACCTGGGGATCAAGTCCAACCATAGTTCCCATGCTGTCCTGTGGAGGAGAGCCCCCTCATTCCTTTTCATTTGGGAACTCTGATTTTCAACCTCAGATGCCCCGACCCTTCCAGTGTAGATGCTTTCATCACCTTTTTGGGCTCTGGCTGTACTGTGACTTCTCTTCCTCTTGCCTTCAATCTTGCGCTTCCCCCGAGTCATCCAGGAAGCACAGGCAGAGGTGAGCAGAGGTTAAGTAAATACTATACCCTCTATCACTGCATGCTCACTTCCCAAGGCCCCAATATTGTGTAGTTATTTCTTCTAAATGGAGTCAATCCTTCCCTGAGGCAGGCTCTTAGACATGAGTTAACTCATAAGGCTCAGGAAGTTCGTGAAACTTACGAGGGTCAGGGAGCTCAGAAGGTTTCGACATTCACCAGGCTCCTATCCAGGGTTATAAAATCAGCAAGCATTTGCTAGGGTGAGAGGAGGCTCATCATGGACATGCCTGTAGGTTGTGCAGGGAGATAATGGGATGCAGTTTCCATGAGTTGTCACCCATGCTGGGGTGGGCTTTCTGGTGGTGCAGCTGCCTTTCACTCCCCCATGCTCCTGTATGACAGACACCTCAGTAGACTCATTGGCTCCCAAGCTAGACATGGATAGAATTGTTTTTGCCATCAGTATTCTGTCTGGGATGGACAAATGTTTGTTTTCAGCTCCCAGAGATTCACACAACACCTGGTATCAGGAGGTCCTTGCACTCTGTTCCTTTGCACACATTACTGACTCAGTCTGAAAAGCAATTTGAGCCTCAAGACCACATCCGTCCTATCTCTCACTACCTAAAAGGCCAAGTTTAGAGTAAGCACTCAACATGCTTATTGGAACATCAAATGAACAGAGAGTCACTCTGTTCTCTAATCCCCATTTCAAAATGTGCTCTCCAATTCCATTCTGGGGATAAAAGTCTCAGAGCCCCAGACTAGCTCTCTGGAAAGGCAGGAGTAGCTCTGATCCCTCCTCAGAGCCTGGGTAGAGATTTCCCATCCATCTGTCACAGCTCTGACACATACAGACTGAGGGAAAGGCCAAGAGAAGCGGGAAGAGTCGGCAAAGGATTGTGCCCATCAGTAAGAGGCTGGGTTGCTTGCAGCAAGGGAGCAAGAAGGAGAGGCCACCTTGACATCAGAGCCTGGTGAGCTCTACCTGCCCTCCATGCAGTTTCCTATGGGCCCCGCGTGCATCTTCTTGAGAAAGGGCATTGCTGAGAAACAACGGGTGAGGTGGGGATGATGGGGAAGGGTGGTGGGCAGGGTAATGGGATCTGGGACGTGGGAGCATGGTAGTGTGATGGAATAAGGGGGCAGGTGGAGACCACATGAACTGGGAAAGTAAAGGAACCCTGGCAGCATGGTGTGGATGTGAATGCCAGTGATCAGAAGTTGGGTACAAAAGGGGTGGTAAAACAAGAGGAAAATAAATGGGAGATGGCCTGGTGTCACGGCTCAGACTGTCACTCTTTTATATGGACACTTGGTGGTGGTGGTGGTGATATGATAGTGACAATGTTTTTAACAATAGATGCCATTTGTTAAGTCCTTGCTATGTGACTAACCCTGTGCACAAGCCCTTACATTTCTGATGCCATTTGACCATTAAAACAATTCATGAAGTTGGGGAAGGAAAGACAAAGGAAGGGAAAGGAAAAAGCAGATGGGAAAAGAAAGGAAGGGAAAGAAATATAAGAAAGGAAGGGAAAGGAAGGGAAGGGAAAGAAAGAAGCAAAAGGAAGGGATTATATGAGAGCATAACAATGAGAAGTTGCAGGAAATGCTTCAGTAACAGGGGTGGTATGGGGTAACTTTCCAAGAGGCCATGCTGGGTACCCAATCCTGACCCTTCAGATGTGTGTGGCACTGGGTAGGGCCACAGTGCTTAGAAATTCTCAGAGGTTTTAGGAGTTGGTCGTCCTGCATTGAATACCCTGCTTGGACATGTGTGAACAGTGATCCCACACAAAGGGATCATAACCCTTGGGAAGGAGCAACAAAGTTTGTGGGAAAAGAGTGAGTTTGGGTAGAAAGATTTTCAATCTGGGAGTCAGGAGACTTGAATCCTAATGCCATCCCCATGTCTGACCTGCTAAGTGACCTCAATGGAATGTATGTGTCATGAAAGCAGAAGGAACATTATTTAGGGGAGGAAGGAGTCCAGCAAGATGTTGGAGGGAAGTGGGGGGAAGCAATGAGAATGAAGTATATTGGTATACTGTACATGAAAATGTCACAATCAAACCAATATATTTGTATCCTAACAAAAATTCATTTTTAAAAAGAGGGAAATGATAAATTATTTTATTCTTTGAGAAGGGACCTACCATTTATGAGACATGTGACCCTTGGCAGTTTCGTTAACCTCTCTGCACTTTATGGGTAATATTGAAGTAATATTTGGACCTGCTTCATTGAGTGGTTCTGAGAGTTAAATGAAAGAGCCTGGCACAGTCAGCCCTCTGAACGTATTAGCTGGGTTACCGTGCTTTGCTTTCTTCATCTATACTGGTGGCCCAGACCTCATGGTGTTTAACACCTTTTTTTCAGAACAACTTGACTAGTGTCTGTTTGGGGAAGGCAGAAGGGGGACACCCACATGCCAGTATGAGAGAGGTGAAATGAGGGGGCACAGCGACAAGGCTGAGGGCGAAGAGCTGTGGAATGGGAGTTAAGAGATGGATGGGGGAAGGCGAGAGATAGAGAGAGTGGGAAGCAACAGCAGGAGGTGTGGAGAACTACAAGCTTGTTTGGAGAGGTGGATGCTGGGTAATGGGCTCTCTTCCAATTCCCTCTGCTTGCATTCAATTTCAGGAAAGACCCCTGGGGCAGGATGAGATCGAAGGTAATTCCTCCTCCTCCCCTAAGTGTCTGCTCATGGCCATCTATCTGCTTAACCTGCTGTCCTTCCTTTCCTAATGTATAAATTCCTTCATGTAAAAAGTTCACATCTCTGTTTCTACCTGCTCAAGTGTGATTTTGCATGGTCCACACTTACGGCATTTTGAGTTCTGCTCCCCATGTATTTACAAGGTCCCTATGTGTCTCCAAATCTTGCAAATAACATATGTTTTAGAAGAAATAAAAATTATTATTTTCTGAGTGGTTTTAAAAAATATTTTTATTTATTTTATTTATTTATTTATTTATTTATTTATGAGAGAGAGAGACAGAGAGAGGGAGAGGGAGAGAGAGAGAGAGTGAGTGCCAGGGCCTCCAGCCACTGCAAATGAACTACAGATACATGTACCACCTTGTACATCTGGCTTATGTGGGTACTGGGGAATTGAACCTCGGTCTTTAGGCTTCTCAGGCAAGTGCCTTAACCACCAAGCCATCTCTGCAGACTCTTCTCAGTGGTTTTGAGTTTTTTCATAACATCACTCAAAGACTTTGAAGATGACAGTGCTCTTGGGAACCATTCCTCTTGCTAACACATTTTACACATCCCTCCTTTTGGAAATGTTTGGCTTTAAAATATATATTCCTCATTGTGGAACACTTAACACTTGGCATCATGGATAGTTTATTTTTCTTTTTGACAATTTCATGCACGTGTAGAATAGAATGCACTTTGACCCCTCCTACTTACCCTCTCTTACCCTTTTGATTCCCACTAAACCCTTCTTTCTCCATTAGATTCCCATGCTTCTATAACGCCTTGTTGATTATTGTTATTTTAATATTTATTATTATTATTAACAAGATGTTTTGTATGGATGCATCATGTGTTGGTACCCTCTTTTCCCTTGACCCACGATTTAAATTAGGGTTGCTTGCATAGTCGGGGATGGGAGGTTATTTGCTGGAGAATGGGCAATCCCTCTAAAGGTCATGACCTCTACTCTCCCAGCAACCATCAGTTTCTGCCATGTGCTCTGCGTGGTGTGGACTCAGTGATAGTTCTGAACTATGCCACTATTCCCCATTCACTGTTTCTAGTTGCCCCAAATTTCTTTTCTCTTAACTTTCAGAGCTCCGGGAAGCATTTCTTGAGTTTGACAAGGACCGAGATGGGTTCATCTCCTATAAGGACCTGGGGAATCTCATGAGGACCATGGGTTACATGCCCACAGAGATGGAGTTGACTGAGCTGGGCCAGCAAATACGCATGAACCGTGAGACCAGGGGAGGGGAGAAATGCCTGGTGTTGGGAGAGCAGGAAGGGTGGAATTGGGAAGGACGTGCAGGTTGAGAGAAGATCTGGGAATATAAAGATGGTCAGGGGAACAAGAGGTCTGGAAACAGGCAGTTCAGACTGCACTTGGGGTGGCTCCATTTGAAGTGATTGGGAGGATGGCTTCTAGAGATCTGGGTGTAGGCATCAGTTCCTTGTTTATTCATAATAAATAATTGAAGCTTGTGAATAGATGAGTTTCCCCCTACTCTTGAGTATCAGTTTCCTTGATTGTTAAGTAAGATGTGATTGCTCTGTGCCTCGTGGTGCTATAGAAAGGAAAGGGTAAAGATGCTTATCAGGTAAAGTCATAGCCTCCAGTGAATTCTTCCTGAATATAGGGTTTTACTGTCACCACTGAGTGTTGTCACTGGGTGCTTAGCAGTAGGGACCATATTAAATGTTAGATATAAAATTGATGAAGAGCCCTGCAAAAAGGATGGATTGTAAAATGTAACCCAAAGTTGAGTTCATAATTGAAGGCAGAAGTAAGTTACTGTTGGATTTGCTTCTGAGTATGTCACTGAACTAACTAGCAAGGTTGATCTCAATGTGATAACAGTGCACTCAGTGTATCTGCTCATTCCACATCTGCAGATCCATCTAAGTGTTAACAGGAAAATGTTTGGAAAAATCATGCCTGTACGAGATATGTACTGATTTTTTTCTTCTCATAACTCCCTTAACAATATAGTTGTAGCAGTTATGTTCTCTTTGCACCTAACAAGAGGCAAGTTATGGAAGGATAGGGTTTATTTCGGCTTACAGTTTTCAGGGCGAGGTTCGTCATGGTGGAGAAAGCATGACAAGAAGAAATACCCATGAAGGCATCTCATCTTCACAGCAGTGGTAGGAAGGAAGGAGTCTACCCACAAGGCTGAAGGCTGTGTTGTATCACCCCAAAGTCCACTCCCAGTGACATACCTCTTACAGCAAGGCTCCACCTCCCAAAAGCCCCCCAACCTTTCCCAAGCTGCCACCAGCTGTGGACCAAGTATTCATATCAGCCCTGGGGGGGAGCATTTCATTCGAACAACCACAGTAGAATCACAAGTTTTTCCAGAGCATTTTCATTGTAGTAGATTATAGGTAATTGAGAGATGATCTAAAGTATATGGAACAATAACTATATGGGACATGTAAATACTATGCCATTTTGTAAAAAGGACTTGAACATCCATATTTTGTTATGCCAGAGTGTCCTCACCAGTGAATATCAAAGGATGGCTATAATGACATTTGGAAGAGACCTATTTCATATTTAAATGTATACTCCCCCCCCATACTGTGCTATATATGAGGAAATATAGGCATTAATCCATTAAGAGATTTGCTGAAGATCACATAGTTATTCACACCAGGCACACCCCTGGCCACCCAGCTCAGGTTAAAGGGACCCGAGGGCATGAGTTGGATAAATAACAATAAGGTTAAAGAATGTGGGAAGATGGGAGCTGACCTATTTCTGCCTTGAAGGGCAAAGTGAAAGTATAGAAGATTGGCGTTTATGAAATCCCACTCACCACGCCCCTTTTGCCCTCAGTTGGTGGTCGTGTAGACTTTGATGACTTTGTGGAGCTAATGACTCCAAAACTGCTTGCTGAGACTGCCGGGATGATTGGTGTCCAAGAGATGCGAGATGCCTTCAAGGAGGTGAGTCATGAGCTCTGTAGTGCAGGTGAGGGTGAGGGAAACTTCACAGGGCTATGATTACTCTGTAATATGGACAAAACTCAGCAGATTAAATTTTGGGTCTAACTGTAGTGGGAATGGATAGGGCAAGAAATAAGATATTAAACAATTGCTTGCAATGGACCAGAGACTCTCATATTCATCCAATTTAACATACACAAATGATATTAGAATCAAACATTTATCCCCATCATGCCAAAGAAGACACTGAGGCTCAAAGACATTACAAATACTACTCAAGATCCTGTGTTCTGTAAAGCCAATAATCTTGGTTCCTATAAAAAAGGAAGGGGGATATCTAAGAATTTGAGGTTTCCAGAAAGTATCTAAAAAAAAATCTGGTTTAATCCACTTGCTATAGACATACTTAAAAACAAGAACCTAGACTTGGGAACATAAGAAGCCAGCTTTCATTTACACAAGGTAAAAACAAAAGAGGGTAATTGTGGGAATCATATTAAAATGCAGTGTATATTTGTATGGAATATCAAAAATAGAAAAAAAATTAAAAAACAGATAGTATATGTTTGCTTGTTTGGTTATGGTTCTACCTTCATAGGTTTTGTCAACAATTGCCATATATATATGTATATAAGTATATGTATGTATATATATATGTGTGTATATATGTATATGTATGTATGTATATATATATATGTATGGTATATATATGTATATGTATGTATGTATATGTATATATGTGTGTGGATGTATGTATATATGTATATATATATATTATATATACATATATACACATACATCTCTCTCTCTCTCTCTATATATATAGATATAGATATAGATATAGATATAGATATAGATATAGATATAGATATATAGAGAGAGATTGCAAGCTAGTGGGGTGGGAATAGGAGGGGTATTGGAATCAACCAAAACAATTTGTATTTGAAAATGCCAGAAGGAATGGTACCTAAATCTCAGTATGCCAACTAAATAATAAAAGTTAAATTTAAAAGTATATTAACCCCTTCCCCAAAGACAGCATAGTATTTGAAGGCAAAGACTTTGGAGCCAGATAAACATGGACTCAAATCCAAGGAGCTCTTGACGTACTAATTGTGTAGTATTATCTCCTAGGTTCACATCAAGATTGATTGGTGCATCATCCAATAGTAGCCACTGACCATGCTTGGCAGCTAAGCCTTTGAAATGTGGTTGGGAAAATGATTTTTTAATTCTGCTTCATTTCAAATGGATTTCATTTAAATTGCTTAGTTAATTTTCATTTATATTCAAGTGACAGCCTGAGTATTGCAATAAAAATCATTTAAATTTTGAAATGAATATTTCCAATATGATGATGCATGCCTGTAATTCCAGGTAGTTAGGAGGTAAAGTGGGAAAATGACTGACAAGTAACGGAAGCCTTGTCTTAAGGTAAATTTTTAAAATGACCTGATGGTGTGGTTCAGTGACAGAACTCTCATCTAGCATACCCAAGGCTCTATATTCTGCCCCAAGTACCACAAAAATTAATATTTTATTCAATTGCTGGAAAACTTTCCTTTGGAAAGACTTGGGTATGAGAATATACCTTTTTAATTACAAATTTCATGGCAAAACTTAAATGCTGATCAAGTATTTATGCTGAAAACTTAGAGTATGAGTTGACAAGTTCTATAAGTATAAATACATACTGGACTAAGGCTAGATATATTTACCATATATGTAAAAATCTATGTCAAGTATGTTACCAAAGTATTTTAAGTGCAAATCATGCACTTACAGTGCTGTCTTATGAAAACCAGTGTGTATGAAATGTGCATTCGCACAGTTTGTTAATACTTTTCTAATTAGGTGCAAGCTGAAATGTCTGAATATGGTAGGTTAACTAAAGTTGATCATTAAAAATTAACTTTATATGCTCATTGTAGAGTGTATCTGTTGAAGATTTAAGCCAGGGTTTTACATGAGCACTCACAAATGAGCTACATGTACCTTCAGCTCCTATATTTTTAATGTACCTACGAAAAAATGAACATTATTAGCCATGAGATTCACATTTTGTTTTCTATGAGGCATAGCTGCTCCAGGAAAGCATGCTTTGGGGAGTAAGCTGTAAGCACAGATACTTACAGGACAGGAAGATGGATAGGTGGAAGAGAGAGAAGTGAGTGCTGCAAGGCCTGTGAGATGAGGAGACTGGCAAGAAACAGACCAGATCTCCAGGGGTTGGAGACATAGCTCTGTGGTGGAGTGCTTAGTGTAGAATCCACAGTGAGGGGCTGGGGGTGTGGCTCAGAGGTAGAGCACTTATCTAGAATCCACAGTGAGGGGCTGGGGGCGTGGCTCAGCGGTAGAGCACTTGTCTAGAATCCACAGTGAGGGTCTGCGGGCGTTGCTCAGAGGTAGAGCACTTGTCTAGAATCCACAGTGAGGGGCTGGGGGCGTGGCTCAGCAGTAGAGCACTTGTCTAGAATCCACAGTGAGGGGCTGGGGGCGTTGCTCAGCGGTAGAGCACTTGTCTAGAACCCACAGTGAGGGGCTGGGGGCGTTGCTCAGAGGTAGAGCACTTGTCTAGAATCCACAGTGAGGGGCTGGGGGCATGGCTCAGCAGTAGAGCACTTGTCTAGAATCCACAGTGAGGGGCTGGGGGCGTTGCTCAGCGGTAGAGCACTTGTCTAGAACCCACAGTGAGGGGCTGGGGGCGTTGCTCAGAGGTAGAGCACTTGTCTAGAACCCACAGTGAGGGGCTGGGGGCGTTGCTCAGAGGTAGAGCACTTGTCTAGAATCCACAGTGAGGGGCTGGGGGCATGGCTCAGCAGTAGAGCACTTGTCTAGAACCCACAGTGAGGGGCTGGGGGCATGGCTCAGAGGTAGAGCACTTGTCTAGGATCCACAGTGAGGGGCTGGGGGCGTGGCTCAGCGGTAGAGCACTTGTCTAGAATCCACAGTGAGGGTCTGCGGGCGTTGCTCAGAGGTAGAGCACTTGTCTAGAATCCACAGTGAGGGGCTGGGGGCGTGGCTCAGCAGTAGAGCACTTGTCTAGAATCCACAGTGAGGGGCTGGGGGCGTTGCTCAGCGGTAGAGCACTTGTCTAGAACCCACAGTGAGGGGCTGGGGGCGTTGCTCAGAGGTAGAGCACTTGTCTAGAATCCACAGTGAGGGGCTGGGGGCATGGCTCAGCAGTAGAGCACTTGTCTAGAATCCACAGTGAGGGGCTGGGGGCGTTGCTCAGCGGTAGAGCACTTGTCTAGAACCCACAGTGAGGGGCTGGGGGCGTTGCTCAGAGGTAGAGCACTTGTCTAGAACCCACAGTGAGGGGCTGGGGGCGTTGCTCAGAGGTAGAGCACTTGTCTAGAATCCACAGTGAGGGGCTGGGGGCATGGCTCAGCAGTAGAGCACTTGTCTAGAACCCACAGTGAGGGGCTGGGGGCATGGCTCAGAGGTAGAGCACTTGTCTAGGATCCACAGTGAGGGGCTGGGGGCGTGGCTCAGCAGTAGAGCACTTGTCTAGGATCCACAGTGAGGGGCTGGGGGCATGGCTCAGAGGTAGAGCACTTGTCTGGGATCCACAGTGAGAGGCTGGGGTGTGGCTCAGCAGTAAAGCACTTGTCTAGAACCCACAGTGAGGGGCTGGGGGGTGTGGCTCAAAGGTAGAGCACTTGTCTAGGATTGACCAGTGAGGGGCTAGGGACGTGGTTTCTAGTTCCATGACTTTTACAGATCCATGAGTACACACACACACACACACACATGAATGCATAAATCTGCATTCTGCATATGAGAAAAAACATTACTATTTGTAACTGAGTCTCACTTATTTCACTTAACAAAATTTCCATCCATTTTCCTGCATGAATAATTATTTCATGTTTCTTTTTCTTTTTATTCTTTTTGGTTTTTCAAGGTAGGGTTTTGCTCCATCCCAGGCTGACCTGGACTTTACTACATAGTCTCAGGGTAACCTTCAACTCACAGTGTTCCTCCTATCTGTGCCACCCAAGTGCTAGGATTAAAGGCATGTGCCATCACATCTGGCTTTGTCATGTTTCTTTATGATTGAATAAATAATTTATCACCTTTTGTTTATCCATTCATGTGTAGATGATCATCCATACTGTTTCCATTAGCTGTTGTGAACAGTGCAGCTATAGAAATGGATGCACAAGTATTTCTGTTATTTCTGTGATAGGACTAGAGAGTTTCAGTTATATACCCAGGAGTGGTACATCCGGAGCAAGTGGTGGTTCTGTTTTCAGTTTTGTGAGATACTTCCACATTTATTCCTTTAGTGGTTGTACCAGGTCACACTCCCACTAACAGTGAATGATGGTTCCTCTCTCCCTAGATCTTTATCACCATTTGTTGTCATTATTTTTTCTTAAGTCTGGCCATTTTTTATTGTAATGGGATAGAGTCCCAGTGCCTTTTAAATTTGAACAACATAGAACAGTTCAAAAATTGATATCATCCTAAGCCGGGCATGGTGGCGCACGCCTTTAATCCCAGCACTCGGGAGGCAGAGGTAGGAGGATTGCCGTGAGTTCAAGGCCACCCTGAGACTACAGAGTGAATTCCAGGTCAGCCTGGGCTACAGTGAAACCCTACCTCGGAAAACCAAAAAAAAAAAAAAAAAAAAAAAAAATTGATATCATCCTGTGTGGGGTCCATGGTAGAATTCTCTGTGCCATTATAATATTGGTTTATGTGCTGCTGAAGCAAGTGCAAAACCTACTTCATATTTTAGATGTACAGAAATATGAAACCCTGATGTATAGAAAGCTGACTCCAGGAGTACCAGAGTGGGAGTCAGAGACTAGAGTGAAAAACAGTGAGAACAATCCAGACAAGAGGTGATAGCCACTTGAGTCAGCTTAGCATCTGGAAAGCTAGAGAAGGATAACCCCTCTAGGTCTAATGTATTTTGAAGACAGAGCATATGAATTAGGCTTTCTGGTAGACTTGTTAAAGATGTACAGTGAAAAACCCTTGGAGGAAGGCTATTGATTCAAATAATAAGTAGTAAGTGCCTAGCATGTTAAAATACTTATCGTGTGTCTGGCTTGTTCCACTTAGCATAACACCCTCCATGTTGGAGTCATCCCCAACAGATGGCAGAATTTCGTTCTTTTTTTTTTATTAAATATTTTATTTATTTATTTATTTATGAGACAGAGATAGAAAGAGAGAGAGAGAATGGGTGCACCAGGGCCTGCAACCACTGCAAACAAAGTCCAGAATCATGCCACCTTTTGCATCTGGCTTATGTGGGTATTGAGGAATTGAGCCTGGGTTCTAGGCTTTGCAGGCAAGTGCCTTAACTGCTAATCTATCTCTACATCCCTCCTTCTCTTGTAACGGTGAATAGTATTTCATTTGGGTCTATGTGTCCAGAGAAGGAGAGATATTATATGATTCCATTTATATGATATTTCTAGAATAGTCAAGCTCATAGACATAGAAAGCTGATTGTGGAGTATAGAGGGGCAAGTGGATTGTTCAATGATCACTAAATTTTACTTCTGCAACATGAACAAGTTTCAGCCATCTGCTGTATCACAGAGTGCCTATGGTTAGCAACACGTATTATGTCACATTAATTATTAGATACATAATGTTATTGCAGAATGCAAAATTTTAATATAAGTGCTTAAAAATTAAAGGGGGATGGGGAGATGACTCAGTTGATCAAATGGCTGCTGAGCAAACATAAGGATCTGAATAAGGATCCAGTCCCTATTGCCCACATAAACGTTCAAGAGTGAATGGCAGTGTGCTCAGCACTGGGGAAGCACAGACAAGAGGGTCCCTCCACCTTGCTTGGATAGCTGAAGTGGTGAGCTCTGGTCTCGGCAAGAGATCCTGTTTCAAAGGTGGAGAGTGATGGAGGAAGACACCTAATGCTGAACTATGATCTCTATATGCACCCCACACATGTGCACTTGCATGCATTTGAACACAGAGAGAGAGAGAGAGAGAGAGAAACTGAAGAGGGTACACTTCACGTTAAGTGTTCTTACTGCAACACAACTGTAGAAGATATATCAAAGCTAACATGCATAAGGAAAGCCTTGGAGGTGGTGGGCACATCTACTACACTGAGTGTGAAGACGACTCCCCAGGTCTGAGCATGTATTCAAACTCATCAGATTGCATACAGCATATACTCATAACTTCTCATATATGAATTGTACCTCCAGATTAAGACTGATGCACTGCCTATGGCACCAAGTAGCTAACAAATTATAACTCAATAGGGCTATTTAAAAATAATAACAGTAGGGCTGGAGAGATGGCTCCGCTATTGCGGTGCTTGACTAGAAAGCCTAATGACCTGAGTTCAGTTCTCCAAAACCCATGTAAAGCCAGATGCACAAGGCGGTGCATGTGCCTGGAGGTTGTTGAGTTTGTTTGCAGTGGCAAGAGGCCCTGGTGTGCCCATTTTCTCTTTTACTCATTCTCTCTCTCTCTCTCAAATAAAATAAAATAAAATAAAATAAAAAGTGAGCATGACATTTGGAAGTATGTGTATTCTGTTGGCATCATTGTCTCACTTAAGAATTTGCATGGCATACCCACTTTCATTTCAAGTCATTATTTAGATGGTATTGAATATTCTATGATGATAAAATTTAATTTCTTGAAAAATAATAATAATGATAGGGCTGAAGAGATGGCTCAGCTGTTAAGGTGCTTGACTGCAAGGCCTAATGACCTTAGTTTGATTACCCAATACCCATATAAAGTCAGATGCACGAAATGACACATGTATCAGGAATATGTTTGCAGTGGCACCCATTCTCTCTCTCTCTCTCCTTGCCAGGGCATTGTGGCATATACCTTTAATCCCAGCACTGGGAGAGCAGAGGTAGGAGTATCACTGTGAGCTTGAGGCCAGCCTGAGACTACATAGTGAATTCCAGGTCAGCCTGGGATAGAGTGAAAACACTACCTCAAAAACAAAACAAAACAAAATAATGATTAAGCTTAAAGGAAACCTTGTCCTCAAGGGTCTGACATTCCAGTGGATGTGGTGTCCAAAGCTCTTAGCTTTGCTCTTGACCTTGAGTGACTGTCACAACCAGCACTGTCCATCACAGAGGTACTACAGCCAGCACTGCTGATCCTGTCCCTTTGCTGCTCTGTAGTTTGATGCCAATGGGGATGGTGAGATCACACTGGTGGAGCTACAGCAGGCCATGCAGAGGCTTCTCGGGGAGAAGCTCACACCCCGAGAGATCTCCGAGGTGGTCCAGGAGGCTGACATCAATGGGGACGGCACCGTTGACTTTGAAGGTGAGGACTATACTTCCAACCCCCTGTGTTATGACACAGAATATGTTCTGAGTAATCCACATCTTATTCTTTTCAGCTGTGCACTTGGAGGTGGGGGTGGGGTTGGAGCTGTTCATGGAAAGGCTGTCTGATCCTATCATTCCAGAGAACTCATTGTTTCTCGCTCCTTGTCCCAAGAGTTCTTTCCCACCCATTCTCAGAACTCATTGCCACCTCTCGCAGCCCTTCTGGATTCACTGTTCACCTGGGGTCATAGGAACAAAGCGTACCGTTTTCCCCCGAATTAATATCACTGCTTGGAACATAAAAGGGGCTTAAAAAAGTAATGTCAGTTGCTTTTACAAAGACATCTCATGGGGCATTTTTCTTTGCAGAGTTTGTGAAGATGATGTCTCGTTGAAGAAGGCACGGAAGCCTGGATACCCTCCACTTAGTTTACATGGGACAAACACTTGTAGAGGACTGAATCTCCAGGAGACCTGAAGGACGGAGGATGCCAGGGCGGAGGTTAAGTGGTTTGCCACAGTACTGATTGAGGTTAGACAGCAAGCAGTAGCTCTTCTGGATGGAGGCAGAGGCATCGATAAAAGCAAATTTAGCAGGAATAGTGTCTGTATGTAAATATGAAAGGCACTAAGGTTCATGCTATCCTATTTCCTTCTCATAGTCCTAAATACCTGTGACCTTCCTGATTCTTTTCCCCACTTTCCCTATGTGGACAGACTATGGGGGACTTTTTGATAGTGTGATGGGGAACCTAAACCTTTCAAAAGTTCCAAGCATAGCCTACACTTCCACTGGTGGCTTTAGCTTCAGGTTCCCTGTTTCCTTCTCTTGGAAAGAGGGTGCTCCCTCTGCCACAGGTTATAAACATGTGTCCTGACAAGGCTCAGCCTGGAAAGGTCTCATGAAGGAGGCACTCAAGGTGACTTTTCCTCGTTTCCTGGAAGCATGATCTGTCTATCTATGTATCTATGTATCTATCTATCTATGTATCTATCTATGTATCTATCTATCTATCTATCTATCTATCATCTATCTATAATCTATCTATCTAATTTTACCCCTGTGGTCACCCACATGCCTCTCTTGGTGTAAGGTACTTCAGGGGAACTGAATTAAATCACAAATCTGGATTATTGAGGTTTAGAGCAAGCTGATCCCTGGGGGAATTAATCCCTTACCAAATATCATGATGGAGAGAGAGAGAGGAAATATCCCCCAATACCCAGCTCAGCCAGGTAGCTCCTGAAAGTCCTCTGCCCCAGGCCACTGCCCTGTGCTGCTCTGGACAAGCTTCTGTCATTGGTGGCGGCAGGCTCAGCCCCTCACATGCGGATAGGTATCTTGTCTGTGAAGCAGATCATCACCCCTCGCCTCCTTCTGCGAACAGCATACTTCAGTCACTCAAAGGTCTTCAAAACAAAGATTGCACTCCATGTCTTCCTCCAGGTGTTTCTGGCTTTGAAGCCCATTACGTAGAATTATAGACTGGGTCATCTAATTCCACAGCCTCCATCTATACAATTGTAATAAAGCAAAAATGTGACAAGAATAATATATTTCCTACCCTCTTACCTGTGGGTCACTCCATTTGTGTCACACATCACTATTCTGGGACCACTTTATTTTTTAATAAATATTTTGGTACTAGGAATTGAACTTATATAGGACCTCCTACTTGGTAGGCATGTGCTCTGCCATGGAACTACATCCCCAGTCTCTCTTTTACTTTGAAGCCTCATAATCCTTCATTCCTTGTTACTTCCTTCTCTTTTCTTTCCTTTCCTTCACACTTTGCATCGCCAAACACTGATAATGTATTCAGTACTTGTGGTATGTAAGGCACCTTTCCAATCATGGGGCTTAAAATAATGAATAAAATAAATGAGCTCCTGGGCTGGAGAGATGTCTTAGTGGTTAAGCGCTTGCCTGTGAAGCCTAAAGACCCTGGTTCGAGGCTCGATTCCCCAGGACCCACGTTAGCCAGATGTACAAGGGGCGCACGCATCTGGAATTCGTATGCAGTGGCTGGAGGCCCTGGCGCGCCCATTCTCTCTCTTTCTCTGCCTCTTTCTCACTGTCTGTTGTTCTCAAATAAATAAATACAAATAAACAAAAATTAAAAAAAATAAAAATAAAAATAAATAAATGAGCTCCTGAACACCAGGAATTTGCATCATGACAGGAGGAGAAAGCCAAGAAACAACGTAAATAAATATGATAGTGTTGCATGACTTTTACTGGAGAGACGTGAACAGATGTCTTTTCACACCAGACGGGGCACTTAACGTATGACAGACCAAAGAAACAATTCTACCCAAATCTAGCTCAGTGCACCAGTGAGTTAGTTTATTGGGGTTACTTGCAGAGCATGGATGAAGGCTTACTTACAATAGCATAGATGACCCAATGGCAGCTACATCACCAAAGAGACTACCTCAGCCCAGATGACAACTCGGCAGGTAGCTCCATCCAATTATGTTCTCCCCCAGCAATAAACTATGTAATCTTGGGGAGCAGGGTCTCATGAAGCTTACAACATTCTGAGCTTCATGAGCATTAGAACACTAGATTCCTGAAGGCCCATATGCCTTCAAGGTTAGATATGTTCTGATGCTAGCCTAATTTGTCTATTTTCTCATCTATGAAGATGTGACAGATGCTTACAGCTTCTGCCACTATGAATTGAGCCATTCCAACTGCCAGGCCTTCCCTACCATGGCGGACCTATATTCCTTAAAACTGTGGGCCAAAATAAATCCTCCCTCTCTTAAGTTGTCACTATTAGTCATTCTATCGTAAGGACAAGAAAAGTAGCCAATACAAGAACCAACAACCTAACTGCCAAATTGCCTCCACACATTTGACATATATTTTTTTTCACTTAATAAAACAGAAAGTAGTCTCAAGAATTGATTTAGGACTCTTATTTGTGGTTATACAATATTTCCCCTCTGTTCTACACAAACCCCCACAATTAAAACCAGATGTTTACTATGATACTTCTAAAGTAATTAACCTTTATAGATGCGATGAAAAACACGAAGCAGGTTCCAGCTTCAATGTGACTGTCTTCCTCTGAAGATGTTTTCCTTCTCCTTGAAAATTACGCATTTGTTCAAAATATGTTATACTCAGGGAACATTGTGGAAGGGGAGCCAGAAATAATGTAAAGAGCTACAGGGTGGGAAGGTATACTCTGAGGTATTGCCCCCCCCCACCAGTGATCCATGATGCGTTCATGACCTCACAGTGAAAACTGATAACTCCAATAAGGAAGGGTACTCAGAGAAATGGGGGTGGGGGCATATAAGAGTATAATCTGATGGGACTATGAGTAATTTGCAGTATGTTCATGCAGTAAAGTTCTCAATTTAACAAGACATTATAAATGAAGAGATATTTTGGTTCTCAAGACTCAATTGCAAACTGTCAGAAGCAGCTGATCAAAGAGTAACAAGGCATCCCTACACACATCTGGTTCAGCAAGTCAATCAACTAATAGTGAGTCCTTTGACCTCACTTAAAAATATTTATTTATTTATTTATTTATTTATTTATTTAAAAGAGAGAGGGGGGAGAGACAGTGTGGAAGAGGGAGGAAGAGAGAGAAGGAGAGAGAGAGAAAGAGAGAAGAGAGAATGGGCATGCCAGGGCCTCCAGCGACTGCAAATGAACTCCAGAGGCATGTGCCCCTTTGTGCATCTGGCTTATGTGGGTCCTGGGGAATTGAAGTGCCTTAAGGGCTAAGCCATCTCTCCAGCCCTATATATCTATATCATCTATATCTACATCTATCTATATCTAACTATATCATCTATATCTATCTATATCTATATCTCTATATCATCTGTATCTTTATCTATCTATGTATATTTTCGTTTTTCAAGGTAGGGTCTCACTTTAGCCCAGGCTGACCTGGAATTCACTATGTAGTCTCAGGGTGGCCTTGAACTCATGGCAATCCACCTACCTCTGCCTCCCAAGTGCTGGGATTAAAGGCATGTACCACTGTGCCTGTCTTAAAAAGTAGTTTTTTTTTTTAAAGTAGTATTTATTTTTAAGCAGAGAAATAGAGATAGAAGAGAGATAGACAGAGAGAATGAGCACACCAGGGGCTCCAGCAAAGGCAAATGAACTCTGTATGTACGTGCCACTTTGTACATCTGGTTTTATGTGGGTACTGGGCCATTAGGATTTGCAGGCAAGCACCCTAACCACTGAGCAATCTCTCACTTTTAAAAAATATTTTATTATTTATTTATTTGAGAGAGAGGGAGAGAGAGATACAAAAATAGGGAGAGAGAGAGACAGAGAGGGAGAGAGAGAGAGGGAGAGAGAGAGAATGGTCATGCCAGGGCCTCTAGCCCTGTAAATGATCTCCAGATGCATGTGCCCCCTTGTGCATCTGGTTTATGTGGGTTCTGGGGAATCAAACCAAGGTACTTTGGCTTTGCAGGAAATCGCCTTAACTGCTAAGCCATCTCTCCAGCCCCCCATCTCTCACTTTTATGGTAATAAATTTTGTGGTTGAGGGATCTGAAAGAATATAGTCCTACTGTGATGGAAAAAATAGGACAAAAAAGAAAGAGGACAATTAGGAGGAATGAAAATTTGCATCTAGACTCAGGGTACAATTATTGATGCATGCCATAGGCATTGGGAAGGACTTATTTGAGAAGTCTTGCAATGAATTTTGAAGGCTGGGCATTAAGATATTCTTATTCCCACCCATGGGCTAGAGACCATTATAAACATTTTGTACTCTCCACCCAGAGACCCAGACCTGCTCTTTTCACTCTCTGTTCAGAGAAGGTAACTCTTACCAACATCATTTCAGAACATTCACTAATTTGATCTCATCCAAAAGTCACATGCATTGTAAGGACAGATACTCCTAAAGCCACCAGAGTTTTATACTTTTGAGGGAGGGGTAGTGTAGTTTTGTTCACATATTGGTGAATAATTCACGATACTTTTAGATTCCAGAAGTTATAGGGTGATTAGATTAGTTGATCCATATATGGCCAGAGAGAAGCTCTGCAGGCTAGGGATGAGCTGGCTCAGAAGGAAATTATAAGAAGTAAAGGACAGATAGTATTAGTTCTGTGGAGGTAGCTAATGACTTATGCACTAAAGTAGGGGCTGGGTACCAAATGCCAAAGGAAAAGAATTGAATACCACGTTTTTCTTGGTTATCTCCTTAATGATGAGGATAATAATTACCAATTCAGTGACATGCCTTCTGGGAAGCCAGAAGAGTTTAGATTATCTCTTTTCCATGTCCTTTCCTCCCTTCTCCCTCATCTTCTTTCTTTGTGGTACTGAGGATGAAGCTCAGGACCTAACACATTGTACACAAGTGCTCTACCGCTAAGCCACATCCCAGCCCCTCACAGTGGATTCTAGACAAGTGCTCTACCTCTGAGCCATGACCCCAGTCCTCACTGTGGATCCTAGACAAGTGCTCTACCGCTAAGCCACATTCCAGCCCCTCACTGTGGGTTCTAGACAAGTGCTCTACCTCTGAGCCACGCCCCCAGCCCCTCACTGTGGGTTCTAGACAAGTGCTCTACCTCTGAGCCACGCCCCCAGCCCCTCATTGGTGGATTCTAGACAAGTGCTCTACCTCTGAGCCACGCCCCCAGCCCCTCACAGTGGATTCTAGACAAGCACTTCCACTGAGCCAGGTCCCCAGCCCCTCACTGGTGGATTCCAGGCAAGAGCTCTACCATTGAGCCATGTCCAAATTCCCTCAGTGGTGGGTTCTAGTCACATGCTCTACCACTGAACTACATCTGTGGCCTTCTGTTTTACTTTTTATTTTGAGATGGTCTCACTAAGTGTCCCAGGCTGGCCTTGAACTCACTCTGTAGCACAAGTGGGCCTTGAACTTGAGATCCTTCTGCCTTAGCCCCTTAGTAGCTGGGATTATAGGCCTGCATCACCAGGTCCAGCCATGTTGTCTTTTCTTATTAATTCATTATTTGAGAAATTCTCTAAAGTCTGAAATGTTCCTACTACTAATTTGGTGTCATAAGTAGAAAAAATTTACTTCTGATTGTGTGATGGGTCATAATCAAAGCACAGATATTCTAAGATGCTATATAAAATTACTGTCAGGATCACTACATGAGAAACATAAATGAAATTCATGTCTTAACATCCTGATCCTAAGCATTTCTGATAAAAGGATACTCAAGTAATATAAGTATTCAGTTTTTGGCCTTCTAATAACATTTTCCATGCATAGATGCATATCATCATTTGTTTGTTAAATTATGGTCATGTCATACACACTCACACAGTCCCTTTTGAAGCCAACCCTCTTGAGAAGGCTCAGGTGGACATAATTGTGGAAAATAAATTGTATAAGCTCTCAGGTCTATAATATTATGCCACTCACCTTCTACCATACTATACCCTTCCATCTGCCATCAAAATATTTTCTGGTTGTGAAACTGGGTGTGGTGGCACATGCCTTTAATCCCAACACTCGGGAGGCAGAGGTAGGAGGATTGCTATGAGTTCAAGGCCACCCTGAGACTACAGAGTGAATTTCAGATCAGCCTGAGCCAGAGTGAGACCCTACCTCTAAAAACAAAAACAAAAAAAATATATTTTCTGGTTGAACACCAAGGGAAGAGTCTGTTGGTTTTGGTGCAATTCAATTAAATAAATCCCTATGAAGATGAAGGGAAAGGCACACTTCATTTTCTGAAGGATAGACAGAAAAATAAAACAGAAGGGAATCATCACAGTGAATGAAACAAGTATGCTTCTTGGTTTGGCTCTTACTTTGGGTTTAGTCTTTGTACCCCTCAAATTCATGGGCTGAAACCCTCTCAGCTGAATGTAGAGACTCATAACTCTAGCGCTCAGGAGGCTAAAGCAGGAGGATTGGTGAGCCTGGTGTGACCCTTCTCAAAAACTTCCAAATAAGGGCTAGAGAGATGGCTCAGCTATTAAGGTGCTTTCCTGCAAAGCCTAAAGAACTGGGTTCAATTCCCCAGGACCCACATAAAGCCAGAGGCACAACGTTGCACATGCATTTGGAGTTTGTTTGCAGTGGCTGGAAGAACTGGTGTGCCCATTCTTCCTGTCTCTCTTCTCTCTATCTTTTTCTACTGGCAATGACAATATTTTAAGAAGTTCCCCCAAAATATATTAGATAATCATACATAAAACTTTTTAAAATTATAATCCTCAAGATGATGGTATTAGGAGGTAAGGCCTTTGAGGTGATTGGTGAGGTGACTGGATATTTAGGGTGGACCCCTCATGAATGGAACTAGAGCCCTTATAAAGGAGACACAGAGAGACAGATAATCTCTTTGGCCGCATGAGGTTACAGTGAGCAATTGTCACCTATGAGCTATGAAGGAAGACCTCATCAACCACCAAATCTCCCAGTGACTTGATCTTGGATGTCTCAGACCCTGGAACTTTGAGAAGCACATTTCTATTGTTCACAAGCCAGCCCATCTGTAGCACTGTGTGGTAGCAGCACAAACAGGCAGAGTGTCTCACTGTGGTCTGAAGGCTCTGTGTTTTCTCTAAGCATCCAGCTCCCTACTGACATGCAAGTGTGTACCTACTTTCGGTTTGGATCAAGAATGCTGGCAAAGGCTAAAAGAGATGTCTGAGCAGTTAAAAGTACTGGTTTACAAAACCTGATAGCCTGGGTTCTGTTCCCCAGTACCCATGTGAAGCCAGATGCACAAAGTGGTCCGTGCATATGCAGTTCATTTGCAGTGACAGGAGGGCCTGGAGTGCATGCGCTCTCTTTCTCTCTCCCTCATTTCTCTCTCTCCCTCTCATAAATAAAAGTATTTACAGAAAGTGTTGGTTAAGGGTTTCGTCCACAAAGAAGGTATTACTCCCCTGGATCACTATTGCTCAGAATTTGGAACAGGGACCATCAATGTTACATAAGATGCAGTTTAGTGAATGATAAGGTCATGTTAGGTAATGCAGGGACACACAGTGAGTCATCCTAAAACACAGATCAAAAAGTAAATCCTTTTCTAATGGTCTTTGGAATACTTCTAATTATGAAAAACAAGCATCCATTTAATACTGGTATACCTCTGCCATGTCTCTGATTCATAATAATCTCTCCTTTTAGCAGAAAAAGAGGACAGAACTCAGCTCATAGCCTTATTTGAACAATGATATCCTCGCAGATTTCCTAACAGGCTGCTTATAGTACTTTTATTTGTGTTTCCCATGTATGTAAAGCAGTATGGAGCTTATAAAATATTTTTTTGTTTTAAAAATATTTTAAGCAGAATTTTATTTTCATGAAAAGGGATGAGAGTCTAAATTTCACTTTTTATTTATTTATTTTTGGTTTTCTTAGGTAGGGTCTTACTCTGGCCCAGGATGACCTGGAATTAACTATGTAGTCTCAGGGTGGCCTTGAATTCACAGTGATCCACCTACCTCTGCCTCCTAAGTGCTGGGATTAAAGGCGTGCGCCACCATGCCTGGATTTAAATTTCACCTTTTTTAAAAAATATTTTTTTATTAGAGGAAGAGGGAGAGGGAAAGAGAGAGAGAGAGAGAGAGAGGGAGAGAATAGGCACACCAGGGTCCCCAGCCACTGCAATCGAACTCTAGATGTGTGCACTACCTTGTGTGCATGTGTGACCTTCCATGCTTGAGTCACCTTCTGCATCTGGCTTATGTGGGACCTGGAGAATTGAACATGGGTCTTTAGACTTTGCAGACAACTGCCTTAACCTCCATCTCTCCAGCCCATACTTCACCTTTTTATATAATAGAAATGATAAACTTATTCAAATGAAGAAAATGTAACAGATCTAAAGAGCAATCCTGAGTAATTCACGATGTTGGTGGGATCTGAATGGGACAAGTGCTGGGAAGGTAACACTTGGATGTGTAAAGCTGAGGAAACACGACTCCTTATCTTTATATCCAGTGTGAAAGCAAGAGCTTCATGCTTTACTCATTGTAGCTGTGGAACCCAGAACAGTGGCGACTCACAGGGCATGTTGAAGAAACAATGGGAAGACCAAGCAAATTTAGAAAATAAACAGTTTAATAAAATAAAAAAGTGAATAAATAAATAGATAAATAAGATGAACAGGTTTAATGAATAATTTAGAACAGGTAGAATGCACATTAGAGCTTAAGTACAGGTATAGTGTATAATCCTATTTTGTAACCACTCCATAATACTAGGGACTAACACTTGGTCTTACAGCCCAAGATGCACTGCTTTATCCCAAATTCCTTGTTACATGAAGACTCACATCACACGAGGAATAAGGTAAAACTAATGCTTGCTTAGAGCAGATGTGGGGCACATGCTCAGCATTTTTGTCTGCTAGTCTGGGGACACAGCTTCCATTCTTGGCCTTGTCACCTGTGTGTTCCCACTTCCCTCAGGTAAGATGCTCTGATGGTGGATGGGGACATGGCTCAGTGGATGAAATGCTTGCTGTGCAGGAGGAAGGGTGTGTTTGGATCCCCAGAATCCATGTAAAAAAAAAAAATAGTTGGGCCTAATGGCATGAGTCTGTGATCTCAGTGCTGGGGAAGCAGAGCCTGGAGGATCTGTAGGGCTTGCTGGCTGGCTAGCTACTCTAGCTAAATCAGCAGCTCCAGCTTCAGTGAGAGACCTTTTTCCCCAAAATAAGGTTGAGTGTGATAGAGAAAGACACCTGATATTGATCTGTGGAACCCACGTACACATGTACACACACGTGCTCACACATACATACACACATGCATGCACACCACACACAAATATACATGCAAAATAAATCTTAATCCAGGTCAGCCTGGGCCAGAGTGAAACCCTACCTTGAAAAATCAAACAATAAAAAAAAAAAACAAGAAATTTTAAGAAGGTGCCCCAATAAGTACCATACATTGTGAATGAGATAATGTTTGACAATCCCTGGCTCAAAACAAGTCCCAAAAATTCTGTTAGCTATTTTCCTCTTTTTCCCTTTTCGTTTTTTTGAGGCAGGGTCTTGCTCTAGCTCAGGCTGATCTAGAATTCACCATGCAGTCTCAGGGTGGCTTCGAACTCACAGCGATCCTCCTACTTCTGTCTCTCGAGTGCTGGGATTAAAGGTGTGCACCACCATGCCCGACTGGTATTTTCCTCTTCTTTTCTCCCAGATGATAGCTCTCAAAGGAGAAAAAGGGGCAGTTATTACCCCCCACCCGAGCAATTTAGAAAATTTGGATACTATTTTTCAAAAAACTTTGGTTGTTACAACTGATAGTGGAAGGAGGCACACAGCTTTGTTTCTAGCACTTACCATGCAGAGACAGGGGTGTTGCTCAACATTTTACGATGCATAGGAAAGCTCTCCTGGGCTGGAGATATGGCTTAGTGGTTATAGGCACTTGCCTGTGAAGCCCAAGGACTCCTCAGTACCCAAGTAAGCCAGATGCACAAGGTGGTGCATGTGTCTGGAGTTCGTTTGCAGTGGCTAGAGGCCCTGGCATGCCCATCCTCTCTCTCAAATTAATAATAAATAAATAGAAAGGCTCTCCAGAGCAAAGAGCCACCTGGCCCCAAATGTTGATAGTGACAAAGCTGGGAAACCCCAAGAAAAAGGACTGAGGTCCTGGGGGCTGATAGACACAAAGAGAGAAAAGATCTTGTCTTCTATATCCCAATAAAAATCTTTCCCATCCAACATTCACACTGAATTGACATGTACTTAACATGAATCTCTACTGACCTAAATTACTGCCCCCGTGGAGTAGTTGTAACAGTTAGCCCTCTCTAGTTCAGGTGGAGAAGATATAGTTTCTGTCCTGATGACCTGCTTCTCCCCATCTCTTATTCTGGACCACAAGGGATGGGCTGTCAAGATTGGCTAAGAGAGATTTCCACTCTTGACCCTCACCTGGTGCACTGATGACGTCACACATCCTTAAGTGACAGGGCCTTCCCCACCTGTCTCAGAGATGCTGGATCTGGGAAGCACTTAGAAGCAGACCTGGAGCATGACCACAGCTCAGCACATGCTAGCTGTCACCTTTACTGTCACCATCACCACAAGCCTCTCTGTGCGCAGCAGCAGCAGCGTTGTCATCGCCATGTGATGCCACTGGGCATGTGTGGCGCTGTGGTGACGGGAGGGCAGATGGCCCCTGTGCATGGGATTAAGGTTATCGTCGTGAGCTGTTAGTAAGAACCACACATAATGAATACTATTAGCCATCTGTAAAGCAGTCCGGCAGATGGTCTGATCTTCTTAACTGGGTTGCAATCCTCCATAATCCAGACCCTGCCAACCTGTGTGTTCTCACTCCCCGATTAACATCTCGTTGACCTTACCCCACACGCTCTCTGCTATTTGTTTTTCTCACGACCTTCATCTTTCCCTGAATGTCATTCCTTTCTTGCTGGTTTTAGCCCCTGCTCCTCGTTCCTGAAGACTAATTATCAGTCTGTGTCAGCAGTCTTCCTTATGCTTACACTACTCTGAGCCAATCTCTGCGAAATCGCTCACCCATTTGAAGAGAGTGTCTGTGACGCTACACTCCCATTCCCATGTGAGCTTTCTCTGGGGTGAGCCTAGATTTTATTTATAGCTGCATTCCTTGTCAATACCACAGGAACTGGAACTTAGAGTCATTCAATAAGCATGCACTGAATAAATGTCTCCATAAATATGCACAGAGGGAACCTTGGGGATAAGAAGTTTTCTCACAGGAATATGAGTATGGTCTTAGGGAGACATGACCCCAGGAGACTATAACTGGAACGGCTGGTACTCCAAGTGCATGGCTCCCTATCTGAATAAACTGTGGATTCTTCATACACAGTTAGGCATTTAGTGCTTTTGAGATTCCAGTTCTCTAGGAAACTATTTGCGGTGCCTCATGGCTGAGAAGGCTGTGTGTTCAACAATATTGGGTTCCATTTTCCTTCCAAATGCCCTCCACACTTGCTTGTAGCTCGGGGTCACATGACTTACAGCCAGTGGAAGCTTGAGGGAGTGCCATGGACAACCCCAAAACAAAATAGAAAGCAACACCCAGACATCTCCCCCAGTATGTTCCACAGTCTTTCAATGTCCATCTCTCAGTTAAAGGCAAAGAATCCTCGAGAAGACTCTGAAGTCTGAAGGAGCCCTAAGATGGAAGAAGTCTGGGTCACTGCACAATCATATGAAGGATTGCTGGTTGCGTAGCTGCACCCTCACTGAAGTTTTCAAGGCTATTTTAGTCAGTCTTTCATTTCTATAGCAAACAGCTGAGATATTCCACTTAGCAAGTGAAAGATTTATTTTGGCTCATAGTTTCAGAGGTCATAGTCCATGATTAGTTAGTCCCACAGCTTTTAGGCTTGTGGTGAGGTAGCACATCATGGCAGGACTTTGTGACAAACGTACTCTACTCATCTCATGAGCAAAAGATAAGAGGGGAAGGAAGAGATTGGGATCCTGTGGTGGTTTGAATGAAATGTCCCCATAGGCTCATGTGTTTAATATCTTGTGCCCTACTGGCGGCAATTTGGGAAGGTTGTGGGGTCATTGGAAGCAGGACCTTGCTGGAGGAGGTGTGCTGCTAGGGGTGCACTTTGGAGTAATATAGCCTAGCTCCCAGACCAGTATTTTGATGACTTCCTTCTTATTGTCATGGAGATATGATCCAGACTTCCTGCTCAAACCTGTCATACTTTCCCTACCGTGATGAAACTTCTCGTTGAAACTATAGGCTGAAATAAAGCATTTCCTCTCATCAGCTTGCTTATGGTCAAGTGTTTTGTCCAAGAAATGAGGAGGTAACTCCAGTGACAAGAGGCCCTGTTGCCTCCATTCCATTCTCTCTCTCTTTACAAATAAATAAATAAAAATATTTTTAAAAAGAATGTGATTGTTGAATCAAAATGCATGAAAACATGAGTGTTTCTTGAATCTTTTTCCAAAATATAAGGAGTTGTTAGGTAGAAAAGGACTCTTAATGTTGGCAAATGGCTCTCCATGACTGGAATAAACTATAGAGAATCAAAGCCCAAAGGGGTGGTTTGATTCAGGTGTCCCCCATAAACCTAGATGTTCCAATGCTAGGTTCACAGCTGATGGAAATTTGGGAATTAACACCTCCTGCAGGGAGTGTATTGTTGGGGATGGGCTTATGGGTGTTATAGCCAGTTTCCCCTCACCAGTGGTTGGCACACTCTCCTGTTGCTATTGTCCACCTAATGTTGGCCAGGCAGTGATGTCTACCCTCTGCTCATGCCATCATTTCCTCTGCCATCATGGAGCTTCCTTCTCGAGCCTATAAGCCAAAATAAACCTCTTTTTTTCCCACAAGCTGCTCTTGGTTGGGTGATTTCTACCAGCAATGCGAACCTGACTGCAACATCCAGTGAGGTTGTAGCTATAAGACAGGAAATACTATTATAGCCATGCAGTTATCTGGGCTCTTTCCATCATGAGGCTTCATGTTTATCAAACAGTTTTCTGTGGTCAATTTAGCTCCTAGATATATTAGGAGTATAGGTAGTGTGTCCAAATTAAGGTGTGAGGGTTCAGTTCATTTAAACTGTTTGATATCTCTTTAAATTGTTTTGTTCTGCAAACCCATCCACACTTTTTTTACTTATTATTTATTATTATATTTTTATATATTTTATAATTTTATAAATATTTATATATTTTTATAAATAAAAATATTTTATATTTTTATATTATTATTATTATATTTACCATCCACATTTATTTACTTATTCATTTTTATTTTTTTCTTTATTAGTTATGTACATACTCAGTGTGTAAACAGCATATGTTGGTACCATCATTAGCTTCCCTGTCCTCCTCCCTTCAAAGGGACCCACCTCATTGGGGATTGTGGGTCGTACATTGTGGGGGTAGCCATCAGTTATGGGAAAGAAGCAATGTCTCTGTGCATAACATCCTAACTTAAAGCTCTAACAATCTTTCCACCCCCTCTTCTGAAAATTTTCCTGAGCCATGTTGTGTTCCTTTTAGATCTATTTCAGTGATGAGGTCTTGGGAACCTCTGTCTCTGGATTTCTGGTTTGGTAGGAGTGTTCTCTGTGTCTATCTCCTTCACCCTTGTGCTGATACCAGGTTCACCAAGAAAGCAGCGCTCTTGCTCATTTCCCCAGTTACTCTATGGTTTCAGCTGGGGCCCTGGTGGAGTGCGATGGGCTGACTCTTTCCTCAGGTTCAGTGTCCACCTGAAAAAAAGAAACAGATTCTCCAATGGAGAGTGAAGTCAGCACTGGATAAATGGGATAATCAATATTATTTTAGAGAAAATTTAATAGGTGCAGGCCCTCTTGTAGCCCAAGATTGGTGGGAGCTTGATATTGGAGAGTGAACTCATTTTTTGGATATGATTCTGACTTGTTTCCCAGTTCCAGCTATGGGCTCCATTCTACTGAGTGGATCCATTAGCCAATTCAAGAGCAGTTGGTAACCCACCATGGCTGTGTGCCACTGTTGCACTTGTGTTAGCGTTGCGTTGTTTGCTGCTGAGTAGGCTTAGACCATGAGTTGCTTCGCCAGATGTTGGCCATTTTCCCCTAGTCGCTCATGCAGCACCTTCTGACACTAGATAAGATAGCTGTCTGGGGACTGACTCTCTTCTAGATTCAATCCAGGTCTCTCCATTCTGTACCAACAGCATATGGTGTCTTCAGCAGTAGGGACTTACCATTAACCTTTGGTGGGTCATCAAGTGCTCTGACAGAAGTGTATCTTCGTTTGGGAAATCTTGTAGGTCCCTCTGATCAATAGCTCATTGTGGATGTCAACCACATCCTGGTGCTGGGACTTACAGGCCAGTGCCAAGGGAAAAAAAGGAAGAAAAAGATAGGTAATATGAAAGGAAAAGAGAGGAGAGATACCGGAGATGATTAAGGTTAGTCTTCATCATACTCTCTCCAGGGCCCTTTGATTCAGGTGTTCCCTCTAAGGACCTGATGAGGGTTCAACCTTTTAGTCTGTCTTTCAGGATATAGGATTTTACAGTACTAGTTCCATTTTCATCCAGTTTTGTGCCCCCCCCCCCAGTCTTACCCTTCCCTCCTTCCTTATTGTCTGGTCCTCAAGATGCCTATTAGGTATGTCAGCATCTCAGGCAGATTCAGGTGAGGACCCACAAATGAGTGAGACCACATGACAATTGTCTTTCTGTGGTTGGGCGAGTTGGCTGAGAATGACCTGTTCCAAGTGTAACCATTTTTCTTCAAATTTCATTGTGCCAATTTCCGTTATTGCTGTATAGAATTCCATCATGTAGATATACCAAATCTTGGTTATTCATTCCTCTAATGACGGACATCTGGGTTGATTCCAGTTCTTAGCTATTATTAATTGAGCAGCTATAAAAATGGTTGAGCAAATCTCTCTCAACTGAGACATGGTGCTTTTAGGGTACATGCCCAGTAAGGGAATAACTGGGTCTGTTGGAAACTCAATAGTCAACCTTTTTTAGGAATCTCCATATTGCTTTCCATAGTGGTTGTACCAGCTTGCATTCCCACCAACAATGAAGGAGGGTTCCTATTTTTCCACATCCTCGCCAGCGTTTGTTTTCATTTGATTTTTTAAATGTTTGCTATCCATACTGGGGTAAGGTGGAACCTCATAGTTGTTATAATTTGCATTTCCCTAATGGTTAGGGATGTTGAACAATTTCTTAAGTGTGTGTTTGCCATTTGTATTTCATCCTCTGTGAACTCCCTGTTCAGTTATCTATCCCATTTTGTGAGTGGGTTGTTTGACTTTTTATTGTTTAAAATTTTGAGTACTTTGAAGATTCTAGAAATTAGGCCTCTGTCAGTTGGATAGCCAGCAAAATTTTTCTCCCATTCTCTGGGTAATCTATTGGCTCTGCTTATTGCATGTTTGTCTGTGAAAAAAACAATTGGGTTCATGAGATCCCAATGGTTGAGTGATTGTTTAAGTTCCTGAGCCACTGGGGTTTTGTTCAGGAAGTTTTTCTCCCAAAAAATTCCTCCTATTTTTTCTTCCAGTAGTAGCAGAGTTTCCAGTCTGTTACTGAGGTCTTTGATCATTTGGACTTGATTTTTGTGCATGGTGAGATGTGTGGCTCTAGTTTTCTTTTCTTGTGGCATCTCTGCCTGATTTTGATATTAGGGTGATACTAGCTTTATAATAGGAGTTAGGGAGCTTTCCTTGTTCTCCAATTATGTGGCAAAGTTTGAGAAAAATTGGTTTCAGTTCTTCCATGAAGGTTTGATAGAATTCAGCTGAGAAGCCATCTGGTCCTGGACTCTTCCTTTTGGGGAGGTTTTTGGTTACCTTTTCAATCTCAATGCATGTGACAGGTTTGTTTAGGAGATTAATCTGCTCTAATTTTAGCTTTGGTAGGTGGTATGTGTCCAGGAATTCATCAATTTCCTCTATAGTATCCAGTTTTGTGGTATAGAGGTTTTTGAAATAAGTCCTGATGATTCTTCCAATTTCACTTATGTCTGTTGTGATCTCTACTTTTTCATTTCTAATTTTGTTAATTTGAAGCATCTTTTTTTGCTTGATCAAATTGACCAGGGGCTTATCAATCTTGTTTTATTTTTTTCAAAGAATCAGCTCTTTGTTTCCTCAATTTTCTTAATTGTTTTCTTAGTTTCCAACTCACTAATTTCTTCTCTGATATTAATTATTTCTCGCTGTCTGGAGCTTTTTGGGTTGTATTCTTGTTTTTCCAATGCCTTTGGGTGTATGGTTAGGTTACTGATTTGAATCTCTCTGTCTTTGTTATGAAGGCATTTAGTGCTATGATTCTTTACCCAAGGACTGCCTTCATCGTGTCCCATAAGTTTTGGTATGCTCTCATTGTCATTCAATCCTAGAGGACTGGAAGTCCCAAGTTGCAGGAATACTGAAGGAGGGAGGGGGAATGCCAGCCTGCTGACCTGCAGGAGGTGCAGGAGGACCTGGTCTGGTGGTGGCCATGCAGCTACAGCCATGGGTTCTGGAGTACGATGCGGATGGGACTCTGTCTTGCAAAGCTGTGGAATCTGAGACTCCCCTTGGCTATAGCCTGTGCTACTTCTATGTCTTTCTTGGAATTTTTTGGAATTATAATATGTATACTCTTGCTTATTTTTTGCTTTCATTCTACCCTTCTCAGTAGTAATAGGGGACTCTAATTTAGATGTATTTATACAGTCACCAATGATTAAACAGGAAAAGAATGTTTCTATAGAAATTTATGAGGCTGTAATCTTTAAACAGAGAAACAGATTATGGATCCTGAAACTATGACTAGTTTGAATGAACAAAGTTTCTCAATACCACAAAGGTATATTTCACCTAATGAGACATGTTCCTCACAATGCTATGTCACATGCCTTACCAATTGTTCCCAAGAAACATTATTTACAAGAAAATTCTTATTGCCGAGGTGGTTCCAGGAATTAATGGGCACATTTCCTAAACCTACATATGTCTTACTAGAAAAGGAGCCTGAAATGCTAGGGAGCAAAACTAAACATCTTTCAAATAATTGGGTTGGACCCACACAAGGAAGAGAAACAGAATATGTAACTTGCAGAATTAACAATAGAGTTTGGTGGACTTCTAAAGGAAAGACATCAATGCAAAACACTGGTTGGATACATCACCCGTTACCATATACAGAGACATGCGTTAATGGAATAATGATGGTCTGGAAAGATGGAAAAAGAGTTAAATATCAAAATCTTCCTTTTATGGAGAGACTTGCAAGGTCAGGACCAAACTGTAAAATGGAGCAACAAAGAAAGGTCATAGAGAGACAAATAAATCAGTACTGGATTAGAAATAGAGAACATGCTGTTATTCAGACCACAAGATAATATGTAGAGAGTGACTAACACTGCCCTTTCTGAGGTCAAATATGACTATCACCTTATAACTGCAATAGCTGCCGGCCAGGGCTCTTGGCTAGTTTCCATGAGCCTGGGTAAGACATTAACCAGCTTGCAATCTTCGACTTTCTTGTTTAAGATGTTATCAGAGTGTCTATGGTGCAAGAGGTTCATAAATTAAGCAGAAGCAGGGGAAACCAAGGGGAAAGAGGAATATTGTGCAAGATTTCTTAGAGAATAGAAGCCACATGACAAGTTGCTATGTCTTGCTTGCAAAAAAATATAATGTATTATAAAAATATAAATAAAGAAGCAGAGTTTTGCTCTGCATCCAGTGTGCTTCACCTGAACTACTGGTCCAAATCATTTTCTCACAATGCCGATTCCACACGTCCCCTTCGAGTCCTACAACCCTGCTGCAGCTGGACCTTGGCACTGGTACACACATGGTGGTCATGGCTGGGATGGCTGCCTGAGGGGACTGGGGAACTAGTGGGCTACGCAAGAGCATGGGAATCAGCAGTTTCCCTGCTTTGCTCCTCCGTGCCCTCCCACTGGAGGTCTATTAGGATCTCCAAACCCCTAAAAACCTCAATGATCTTGCCTTTCCTTCCCCGCTAGGTGAGGTGTGGTTAGGCGAATGCCATCTTGACTGGAAGTCCCTCTTTTAAAATTTTTTTGGGGAGCTGGAGGGATTGCTTAGCAGTTAAGGCATTTGCCTCCAAAGCCAAAGGACCCAGGTTCGATTCCCCAGGACCCACGTTAGCCAGATGCACAAGGAGGCACATGCATCTGGAATTCATTTTCAGTCGCTGAAGGCCCTGGCATGCCCATTCTCTCTCTCTCTCTGTCTCTCAAATAAATAAATAAAAATAAATATTAAAAAAATTTTGAGGTGGGGCAGCACTGTAGGCCAGGCTGACCTGGAATTCACTATGTATTCTCATGCTATCCTTGAACTCACAGACAGGCAGAATAGTGTGATGTTTAAAAATGTTTGCTCTGCATAGGAGCTAGTGGGGTTCTAAAGCATTGCCCCTTGTTACTTTCTGATCCCCAACAGAGTTACTTAATGCTCTGGAACAAGAATACAACCCTTTGTTGTGATCACGGCTATGAAGATGGAGAACAGAGACCAGAACAAGGAATGGATAGAGTGCACTTACTTTCAACTTGGAATTTGGGGGAACTCCTCTGAGAGAACTGCATATGAAATGAGCCCTAGAGGAATAGAAGGAGGAGGAAGTAGACGTGAAGTGAGCTGCAAGAATGAGGATATATTAGTCATTTTTTTAAATCACTGGAACAATATGCTTGATACAAATTCAATTTAAGGGAGAAAGGGACTATTTTAGTTTATAGTTCCAGGTTATAGTCCTTCATTGCAAGAAAGACACAGTGGTAGGAGCTTGAGGCCGCTGGTCACATTCAAAATTTCGAGGAAGCAGAGAGCAATGAGTCCAGGACCCCAGCCCAGGGAAGGGTGCTGCGCACAGTGGAGTCTTCTCACCTCAATCAAGCTAGTCAAAATAATCTCCCACAGACCTGTCCAAGGCTAACTTAATCTAGAAAATTCCTCACAGGTGATTCTAGGTCCTATCAAGTTGACAGTGTAAGCCATGACAGAGGGGCTCATCCCAGCAGAAGCAGCAGCTGTGAAAGGCTGTGAGGTGAATGAGAACAATGCATTCAAGGGGCAAGTGGAATCAATAATCAATGCGGAAGTAAGGAGGGAGGAGCCAGGCTTGTGGCACGCTTGGTGTGGTGGGTGGGCAGGGCTTGTGGTTCCTTCCTGTGCTCTACTTGTGACTGTAAGCCACTGAAGGCGCTAAAGTGAGGTGGGCGAAGCAGCACCTACTAATTCAAAATCACTTTCACAATACAATCCATGGTCCATACCATATCCTTATCTTCAAATCTCATTTCCTATCCCTTTCCCACTCCCTTAACCTGCCCTGGATGTCTGGCCTTTAGACCAATTCTTGTAGAAGCCAGTGTTTTAAAATTCTTTATTCTACATTTCCTAGATGAATTTCTTAGATGAATGTATTTTCATCAATTCAGGCTTAATACTTTAAAAATATTTTAATGTATGAACATACTGTAATTTTGTCACATTTAAGTGGATAAAGCTACTATATACATACATATATATATATATATATATATATATATATATATATATATATATATATATATATATATACATATATATAGTACCTAAAGCTATAGGTTGTTACAGCTAAATCCCCGTGTCAGAGTTGGGTCACTTCCCCCCACCTCTACAGTGATCTGTTGGTCAGAGAGGCTCATGGGTTCCCCCAAACAATGCACACCATAACAAATCACACACACCAGAACTAGATGGTGAGACCCTATTGCTCAAGACGCCATAGGCTGTAGTTGCAGGACTTTGAGGAATCAAGCTGGAACTGAGGTGTAAACCGCGTAAACCACCTCCCTCCCGGCTAGCTGTCACAGTGCCGGATGGTGCTACTAGAGCTGCTGAGATAAAAGTCATCAACAGTGTGAACAAACAAAAGATCCTGCAAGCTACACAGTCATCCAGCCAGGCAAGATGTACCTAGGGGTGCAATAGTGGTACGTAAGTTATGGGGGTTAATCAGTTGCTCTCTGTTGGATGTGAGGCTCACTCAGTGGGAGGGAGTTCATGTCTGCACTTTTATATCCGCTCTTCTTTCTATCTGAGATGCTCCTCCCACCCAGAAGACATTTGCAAGGTTTTCTGCTTTCTGCTGTTACGAAATTTCGTGCAAAGACAAATGATCAAACAATATCAATATATTTATTTATTTGAGAGAGATAGTGTGAAAGAAGGAGAGAGAGAGAGAAGCAGAGAGAGTGTGAGCAAGCCAGGGCCTCTAGCCACTACAAAAGAACTCCAGATGCATGCACCACTTTGTGCATCTGGCTTACATGGGTTCTGGGGAATTGAACCTGGGTCCTTGGACTTCACAGGCAAGCACATTAACCACTAAGCCATCTCTCAAGCCCACTTTTAATTATATATATATATGTATTTGTGAGAGAGAAGCAGATAGAGAATGGGGAAAATATCAAATAAGTGAAATTGATTGGTGTTCAAAATGTTATTGAGTCTACTTGGATCAAGTCATGGTTATTAGTAGAAAATATGTTGGAGGGACTTCAAGGCAATTATTGAACCATAAAATGAGCTTGAAGGTTCAGGCATCCATGTCTGGAGCATTGAGCTGAAGACCAAGTTAATCATTGAGCAATGGGAAGCTCACATGCTTGGAGAATCCTTTGTACTAAGTCTTGGGGGTAGCTAGGACTGGCATGCTGCCACGGTCACAGTTATGTGGGCTAGTAGCAAAGAGGGTGCTGTGGCTTTGGGGAAAAATCAGACGTGGGTGCAGTTTTCTCAGTCATTAAATAAGGAAGAAAATGCCCACCAGAGGATCTCATGATGTGTGTGACAGATTCTGGAATAAGCACTTTAGCAATGCCACAGAGACACACAAGCATTATTTATGGAGACAGGAGAGAGAGAGAAGTTTTACTACATCCTCCCAACCCTTTAATAGCTGTGGCTCCATGTTTATACCCCTTCTTTACCAGATAGCTACACCTTTGTTAATTCATTAACCTCAAAGTTCATTTCTACTTTACGCCTTGAGAAGGAGATTCAACTAACTGCTCCTGTTGCATGAAGCGGACCTCTGAGGAAAAAAAAAACACATGCACACAAAACACCATTGCCATTTTTTGCCCTTTTGTGAGAGACACTTGAGATTGGCCCTGTTGACATTCCCCCAGAGAAGAAGTGGGGTGCAATGAGTCTTCAGACCCTCACCTTAGATCTCAGTTGCCCCCTCTCCCAGCTGTATGCAAAGATGTGTGTGTGGTGTCATGGTCTGGGAGAGAGAGAGAGAAGGAAGATAAGCAGTGGAAGATAAAGGGAGGGAAAATTATCCATCTCTGGGGAGGTCATTGTCCATGCTGGGATGAGACATTTTGTCTGCTTTTGGGTCATCCACACTCTTGTAAGTGACCTTCACTCATGCTTTATGAATGAAGCCCAATTAAACTCATTGATTCTCTAGGTTCAACTGTGGTGGAATTGTACTTCAGCCTGCCATTGGTGCCCTTCCTGGAGGGAGCAGGGACCTGGAGATGTTAGGCAGGCAGAACAGTGCGACATTTAAAAGTGCCTTCCTGCAGTTGGACTGCTGGGGTTCTAAGGCTTTGACCCTTGTTACTTTTTTTTTGAGGTAGGGTCTCACTCTAGCCCTAGCTGATCTGGAATTAGTCTCAGGGTGGCCTCGAACTCATAGCAGTCCTCCTATCTCTGCATCCCAAGTGCTGGGATTAAAGGTGTGTGCCACCACACCTGGCACATTGTTACTTTCTTTTAAAAATATTTTATTTTATTTATTTATGATGAGAGAGAGAGAGAGAGAGAGAGAGGGAGAATGGGCATACCAGGACCTCTAGCCACTGCAAATGAACTCCAGATGCATGTGCCATCATGTGCATCTGGCTTATATGGGTTCTGGGGTATTGATCATGGGTCCTTAGGCTTCATAGTCCAGCACCTTAACTGCTAAGCCATCTCTTCAGTCCTGACCCTTATTATTTTCTGACCCCAGCAAAGTTGCTTCATGCTTTGGAGCTTACTTAGTCATCTACTAAAAGAATCCTTTTGCTCTTCCACAGAAAATGACTCTGTATTTGAAGCAGAGCAGCACAGATATACTACCTCCCTGACCAAACACACATGCACACACATACACACACACACACACCACAATCTGTCTTCACGCATTCCTTGAATTTCTTAACAGAGATAGAAATCTCCCCAGATCCTCTTCCACCACTTTTTTCTGGCTTCCCAGCCCTCACCCCAGGAGCCACCAGCCACCTATGGCTCTTAAACTCTTGACATGTGGTGAGTCCAAATTGCTCTGTAAGTGTAAAATGGTGTATTCTGAAAGCAAATGTCAAAGAATGGGAATTATCTCATTAATATTTTTAATTCATAATGTGTTGAAATAATAATAGTTTTGATATCATGGGTGCCATGAACTAAATTGCCCCCATTTCTTCCTTTCAGTTTCTGAAGACACATATACTACCTCATATTACATTCCTAGGGGGCCAGGAAAACATCCTTGTTACAGAAACCCCCAGAGCTTATTTCTCTCATGTTCTCCCATTTCTGTACCTTTAGAGGAGAGTCCATTTTGGTCCTATATTTCTCCTTCTCTTCCCACAGATTGTAGCAACTTTAGATTGTCTGAGAATTGGCCAAATGCTATCACTGACTCAAGCCTGCCAGTAGACTAAGACGGTGACTCCACCAAGGAGAGCCCTCTGTCAGAGATTACTAGAGCAAGGCAGCTTTGATAGAATCACTTTGTGGTGAATTAACAATGTTCCAAGATAAGTTAAGTTAATACTTAACCATGAGGCCAGTGGTAGATTTATTGAGTGTTGCAGAAGCTAGAGTCAGAAAAAAATTAATAAGCAGATAAGAACACACCTTGGATATCGAACTACGAGGAGCTGGAGAAGTTTCAGTAATGAAGACCAAGAATCCTAAAATTCTCTTCCTCGAGAAAAATGCAAGAGAAGTGAACTCAATTTCTGAAATTCATTGTCTGATTTGTTCACACTTTCATTTATTTTTAGTTAATTGATTAATTTTTGACACAGGATCTCATTCTGTAGTCTAGGTTGGACTCAAGCTCACAACGATCCTCCTGTCTCAGCCTATCGAGTGCTAGAATTACAGGTGTGAGTCACCACACCCAACTTTCTTTTGATTTTTAAGAAGTATATTTACTTTAATTTATTTATTTGAGAGAGAGAGGAGAGAGAGAGGAAGAGGCAGAGAGAAGGAGATAGAGAGGGCGAGAGAGAATGGGCACACCAGGGCATCTAGCCATTGCAAATGAACTACAGACAAATGTGCCACCTTGTGCATCTGGCTTAAGTGGGTCCTGGAGAATCAAACCTGGGTCCTTTGGCTTTTCAGGCAAGCACCTTAGCCACTAAGCCATCTCTCCAGCCCTGTTCTGATTTTATTTCATTTGTTTTTTATTTTTGGTTTTTCGAGGTAGGGTCTCACTCTAGCCCAGGCTGAACTGGAATTCACTTTGTATTCTCAGGGTGGCCTCGAACTCATGGCGATCCTCCTGCCTCTGCCTCCCAAGTGGTGGAATTAAAGGCAGTGCACCACCATACCCAGCTGTTCTGATTTTTAAATGATACTCTACCATCTGGGAGTTTTTAAAGTGAATCCTTTCCTTAGTCTTTCAAGATTGACACAGATTATAGCCAAATATAAACAGGACTCTTTGGACTTACTGATGAGAAAATTGAGACACTAATGTGCTAAGGGACTTGTTAAAGCCACAGAGTAAACGAGTGAAGAATGGGGCCTGAGCTGGTGAAACAATAGTCACCTTATCACCATGCTCACATTTCCAAGTCTTGGATGTTTCCAAAATAAGAAGCTTTGAGGTTTTGGTTTTCTCACACAGTGCCCATCCCCCCCCCACGCCAACCCATCATCTTTGTCTTTACATCTTCATCTGTAGCTCATTACTTCGCTTGCTGTATCTTACACTCACCTGTTACTCTCATTCACCATATCTCTTCTCCTCTTCCTCTGTCCCTGCTTCCTTTCCCTTCCTCTTTAAATTTCTCTCTGTCTCCCTCTCTCCTTCCCTTTCTCACCCGACTCTATCTCCTTCTGATTTTAGTGTCTCAGTGTACATTATATACATATATATATATATACACATGTCTCTCTCTCTCTCTCTCTCTATATATATATATATATATATATATATATATATATATATAAACACATACATATATATAGACACATGCATACATATAAATGGTATCTTTCTCCATCTCTGTCTCAGTCCACCTGTATACCCATCTATTTCTAGAAATTCCTTATTTTAAAATAGACTATACAGTGGGATTTCCTGGAACATTTTTAAATACACAGTACAAAATGGCAGTTACTAAAATGACAACAAAAATATGAAGATATGAGATGTGAACCCTGATGCACTATTGACAAGAATTTAAATTAATATAGCTATTATGGAAAACAATGCAATGCTTCATCAGGAAAGTATTAACTAGAATTTCCAGGTGATCCAGGAATCCCACTTATGGGTAAAAGTATAAAGGAATTGAAACCAGTATGCCCAGAAGGGATCTGTAGTCCTATACTTACAGCTGCACTATTTAAATCTCTAAGACATAGAAGCAACCTAGTTACCTATCACTTGGTGAGTGGGTACAGAAAATGGCTTATTCAGAATGCAATATTATTCAGCCTTATAAAGGGAAGCAATCTTGTCATTTGAGACAGTATGAGTGAACTTTGAAGTCATTATGTTATGTGAAATAAGATAGACACATAAATTCACATGGATTCACTTATATGAAGACTCTAAAAACCATTGAATACATTGAATCATAGGAGTAGAATCAAATGGTGACACACATTGAACTCATAGGAGTAGTAGAGTCAGATGGTGACGTCACCTGAGGCTGGGGAGGGAGGTTATGAGGAAAGTGAAAATATTGACCAAAAGATGTGAAGGCATTTAGCAATCTATAGCACAGAATAGTAAGTGCTATAAATAGTAATGCATGCCAGGCACAGTGGCACATACCCTGTAATTTAAGCATTCAGGAGACTGAGGCAGGGGATTATGAGTCCAAGGCCAACCTGGATACACAGCAGAATCCTGTCTCAAAAATACATTGTAGGTATGGAGAGAGAGATGGCTTAGTGGTTGAGGTGATTGCTTGTGAAGTATAAGGACCCAGATTTGATTCTCCAATACCCACTTAAGCCAGATGCACATGGTGGCATATGCATCTGGAGTTCATTTGCAATAGCTAGAGGCCCTGGCACACTCATTCTCTCTCTCTCTTGCTCTCTCTGTCTCTCTCTCAAATAAATAAATAAAATATTTAAAGAAACACTGTATATTTCATTTTAAAACATATGTAAGCCTGTGTGGTCTCCATGCATATGTGTTTGTGTGTATGTGGGCACATATGGAACAGAGTAGGGGTATATGAGGCAGAAGAAGAGATGGAGATGAATAAGGAGGAGAAAAAAGGAGGAGGGGAGGAGAGGAAAAGAGGAGGGAGATGAGTAGAAGGGACATTAGAAGTAGAAAGGAGAAGGGGGAGTAGAACACTGGGTAAGTATAGAGGAGGGGTAAGGGAGGAGACAAAGGCTGTGATTGGTTCCCAGGTTTGTAAGATCTTGACCGTGAGCTGACTGACCACCATTCCTTGAAAGGAGGAACATGCCTCAGCCTGTGGGTCTTCTGTTGGCTTGCATCTGCTTCCTTTTCAGCTTGGTCAGCAATAGAGAAGGTGAGGAGTACCGTGACCATGGCGAAGGGTGGCCTTTTGAAGAAATGAGACTTGCACATCTAATACATATGAAATCAAATTTGAGGTGTTGTAGAGGGGAGAGGCCACTCAGATTCCTCAGTTTCTATATCTCCTAGTTATTTTTATGCAGGAAATAAGATCCACCAATAGATTTAAAAAACAAAGGGAAAAAAGAAGATAATAAAAAATTAAATTAAGTATTCTAGTGAAAACAGAAAGATTTAACAAACAAAAATAAAAGGATGTGAATAAGAGCTGGAATGGTCTCCTGACAGAAGTCATACAACCTGATAACCAAGTGTCTCTCTACATTTTAATATATTTTAAAAGCCTTTTTAAAAGATAAAATGAAACTAGAGATTTATATAAAGCCTTTTTTATTTTATTACCAAAATCCTGTTGCCTTTAACAATTGTAAAGTGTCAATTTTTAAGAAGGGACTTTGTTCTCCATTCATGTCAGTGTTTGGTGAGGACTGTGTACAGTTGTAAAACGATTGCTTTATGGAATGGCCAAGGATAAATAATCTTCCTTCAGGATATTTTTGTAACTATTAAAAATAAAGAAAATGATTCTGAGACAAATATTTAAAATTAAGGGAAGAGAAAGAAAGGAAAAAGAAGCACTCGATGGGTGACTATTGCTTTTATATCAACTGCAATTTCTATTTCATATTTATGTGAAAAATTACACTCTTTTGCCTTGGCCATAGGTTTCTTTTTATATATACATTTAAGATAGTATAGATCATGCCAGGCATGGTGGTGCACACCTTTAATCCCAGCACTTGGGAGGCTGAGGTAGAAGGTTAGCTATGAGTTTGAGGCCACCCTGAGACTACATAGTGAATTCCAGGTCAGCCTGGAGTAGAGTGAGACCCTACCTTGAAAAACAAAGCAACAAAAAAGATAGTATAGATAAGTCAAGGAGATGTGAAGATGTTCTCAAGACTTCTCAACCTTCAGTGTCTTGCCTCTTGGATTGTGGATGCCTTATTTTTCCACATAGTATCTCTGCCGTTTAGAGCATCATTGTCAATTTCTCAAAGGGAATGAAGCAAAGAGTAATATCCCATTGCTCGTGGACGCCTCTTAGCCGGTGTTTCAGATGTCACCATGCTGGACTGCATTTGGTCATCAGAACTATATTGTGTATTCAGATATCCCTGTGGACCTCTCATACATATTTACTAGGTGCCCATTGTCTCCCGGTGTTTCATTTGAGCCACTGAGGTGCACATGATAAGGTGTTTGTGCTGACTGTACTCAATACAGGCCATAATGACTACGTTACCAGAGCCACCAGCTTGCGGTTGATAAAATGCAATCAGGAGGCTGGGGCATTGTGACTTCAGAGAATTTAGATTATGAGAAGCATTGCATTTCAGCAGTTTGGCAGCAGTGGTGTTGTAGGTGCACAGAGTGCAGAGACGAGATGTCAGGAATGCCTTTGCTCCATGATTACACAGGCTGCTGGGACGTCATGCTAAAATTGTCTTTAATTCTGGGATGAAAAAGGACATGTGATTAAATTGGAAAGACTTCACAAAGGTCAAGGTTGAGTTATCTTGTTCCAGAGGTACAAATCTGCTATAAACAAAATTTAATTTCTCTATTTCCAGCTGTTGGGTTGTTTGATGGACTACGTGGAAGTGGAATCCTTTTTAAGGACTAGCCAGAGGGACTGAAACTGCCCTGTTCTTTGGACACCAAATCTTGGGGTTGTCTTTGTTGGTAACTAATACTTCTGTCTCCTGTGGGGTAGAACTGCCTACAGGTCATTTGTTTAATCTCAGAAAGTGTGGCTACACTATGAACCTCACATTACAAAGCCTGTGTTGTTGTCTGGGTATGGAGGGGGTGATAGCTTGGCGTTCTCAAACATCCTTCCTGGTCAAGAGCTAAGGGATCCCTTTGCTTCCTATGTTTCATCCTGTTCAACTTTAGGTAATGTCTTGGAAGTCCACTTCCCTTTCTGTCCTTTTCTGGTTGCAACAGGGCTTCTCTGTGACACCGGACAAGGCTCTTGAGCCTCAGATATCTTTTGGTTACCATCAGAAGCAGGATAATCATGATGGCTTGTACTGTTCTCATGACATCATTGTTACTGCAATTGTTATACTGCAAATACTGTTATAGTTTTTAAATCTTACTTTTATTAGTGCATATTTATTATACAGAGTGATAAGTTTCATCATGACATGTTCATCCAAGTGTATCATCTCTTTGATTGCATCCAACCTCATTATCTCTTCTATGCCTCCTTTCCTTCTTTGCTTCCACTAGTTCTCTTTCCTCTTCCTAAATGACACCTCTTTCTACTTTTATATAACACATATCTAGGACCCACATATGACAGAAAACACACACACGTACACACATTTTCTTCAGATTTTCAAGACTGACCTGGAATTCACTCTGTAGTCTCAGTGTGGCCTCGAACTCACAGCTATCCTCCTACCTCTGCCTCCCGAGTGCTGGGATTAAAGGGGCGCACCACCACGCCCAGCTTAATATATATATATATTTGATTTTTCCAAGTAGGGTCTCATTCTAGCCCAGGCTGACCTGGAATTCACTATGTAGTCTCAGGGTGGTCTCAAACTCATGGTGATGCTCCTACCTCTGCCTCCCAAGTGCTGGGGTTAAAGGTATGTGCCACCATGCCCAACAGTGAGAAAACATATTTGTCTTTTATCTTTCATTGCACTTAATTAAAGAGGCATCATAAAGATTTAGATTTAGAGCCAGGCATGGTGGTGCATGCCTTTCATCCCAGCACTCAGGAGGCAGAGGTAGGAGGATCACTGTGAGTTCGAGGACACTCTGAGAATGCAGAGTGAATTCCAGGTCAGCCTGGGCTACAGTGAGACCCTACCTCAAAAAAAAAAAAAAAAAAGGTTTAGATTTAGTAAAGACTAGGCATATCAGTCCACTTCTCATTGCTGGGACAAAACAGCTGACCAGAAGCAACATAAGGATGGAAAGAGTTTATCTTGGGCTCACAATCTCAGTGGAAAGTTCCATTATGGTGAGGAAAGTGTGGCCGGCCTGAGCAGGAAGCCTGTGGCTCATCTTCACATCAGCATGGAAGACGTAGAGAGAGCATGTCTGGCCTGGGCTATAACCCCTCAAGGCCTTTCCCTAGTGACACCCTTCTTACAGCAAGGCCCTACCCTCCTGGGGGTTCCACAATCTCCCCAAACAGTGCCCACCAACTGGGAACTAACTATTAAAACACACTGAGTTTACAAGGGAGGTTTATTTCAAAGTTAAACCACCACACTGAGTATTCCTTATGCCAAGTGCTTGGGCCTCCAAATGTTTCATATTTTTGAGTATAGTTTTTGAGTATTTGCATAAACATACTGAAATATCTCGGGGATGGGACCAAGACTAAGCATAAACTTCATTTATGCTTTACCCAAAAGTCTAAAGATAATTTTGTAACACATTTTAAATAATTCTGTGCATGAAACAAAGTTGCATGGCATGGAATTTTCCACATGTGTCATCATATAGGTGGATATTGTTTACAATCATGGAAGTTGTTAATTAAAAAATTAATTAAAAATAGACAAATAAAAAAAGTAAGCTAAAACTTTTGTATTTAGAGTTTGAATGTTTGGATCAAGCTTTCTCAACCTGTAGTATTCACATAGTAAATCTGACTGATATTAGTCACTCTTTTGTTGCTGAGTACCTAACGAAATCAAATAAGAAAGGAAGGGTTTGTTTTGGTTAACAGTCTGAGGGGGCAGTCTATTACGGTAGCCTGTTGCGGTCCTGGTGGCAGGAGCATGCCATGTGGGCACACTGTCAGGACTCAGACAGGGAAGAATGCTGGTGCCCAGCTTGCTTTATTCTTGTCATTCACTCTGGAAACCCAGATCATGCGATGGTGCTGGCCACATTCAGGATGAGTCTTCCCATGTCAGCTAAAACTTTACATCATCATAAATCCTCCCAGAGTAAGTTTCCATGGTGACCCTAAATCCAGTCAAGTTGGTAAAATTCACAATTTGCCATGATGACTTCTATAGATTCCTTATGTAAGTGGAATCATTAGGCACATTAGGATAATGTCCCCAGGTTCATTCATGGAAAATGAGTTTTCTAAGTCTGAAAAACATTCCCTGTTTGCATATAGCACTTTTTTTTTTTGAGGTAGGGTCTCACTCTAGCCCAGGCTGACTTGGAATTCACTATGTAGTCTCAGACTTGCCTTGAACTCACAGCAGTCCTCCTACCACTATCTCCCAAGTGCAGGGATTAAAGACATGTGCCACCATTCCTGGCATATATAGCACATTTTAATCAGTCATCTATTAGTGCTCCATGTCCTACATCCCATTCATTTCCTATATACTAAAACAATATCTTCTCAGCAGCCGTGAGATATTCCAAAGGATGTAAATTAGACTATTGGCCTATTCTTGTTAAAAATCTTCAATGAATTTCTCACATGTTCTCTATTCCACCTACCTCAGGATGATATGAAAGGGAATTAAAATCCAGATTCTTGGGCTTTATCCCAAATCAGTTGAGTTTGAATTTTTGAGACTCCAGTCTGTAGGTAAGTTCATTACTAATATTTGAAAGTTTCATTTAAAGCAAAACAAAAATTAGTAATCATATACAACACTACTGGAAATAGGCACTATTGAATGTTGATGTAGAACCTTCAAACTGGATATAAAATAAAACTTGTTTATTTATTTAGAGAGAGAAAGAGGCAGATGGGGAGAAAGACAGAGAGAGAGAGAGAGAGAGAAGAGAATGGGTGCCTCCAGCTACTGCAAATGAACTTCAGATGCATGTGCCACCTTTTGCATCTGGCTTATGAGTGTCCTGAGGAATTGAACCTGGGTCCTTCGGCTTTTCAGGCAAGCGCACCTTAACCACTAAGCCATCTCTCCAGCCTGAGAATTTTTAGTAGAATGGAATTTGGGGAAATGTTTTCTCTTTTAAATGTTAAATCTAGTGAAATAATATTTGTTCCAAATTGTGTCTTTCAGATGATTTTCCACCAACTGTAGGTGAGTTGATTAAGAAAACAAAACTTCTATAACAGCTTCTTAAATTCTGCAACAAGGGAGGTCACTCAGTACTTCTTTTCCTCCTAGTAAGAAATCATATTTTTCACAAAACAGTATTTACATGTACAAGGCAAAGCAAGCTCCTATTTAAAAATAGTTAAGGATAATAAGAGAGAAATAATGTTTTATCAATATTTTTGAGTGGTTAAATGTGTAATCATGTACAATTCAAGCTTTTATTTTCTCAATAATTGAATATTAAAGAACACAATGAAATGGAAAAATACCTTTACTTACCTAATAATAAAGTTAAAATTTTCTGTATCTTTTTATGCCTTCATCTTTGATAATTACGGAATGTACTATATAGCTTGTTTTACTTTTAAATTCAGTTAAGATTGATATTTTAAAATAAATTTCTATTTTTTAACTAATATATCTATGCTTTAGTGAATGGACATTCTTGTTCTTTTCTTTAGAAAAATTTTAACTTAGGGCTGGAGAGATGGCTTAGCAATTAAGGCACTTGTCAGCAAAGCCAAAAGACACAGGTTTGATTCCCCAGTACCCACATAAAGCCAGATGTTCAAGGTGGCACATGCATCTAGAGTTTGTTTGCAGTGGCTAGAGGCCCTGCTATGCCCATTCTCTCTATATGCCTCTCTCCCTGTCAAATAAATACAAAAATTAATTTCATTTATTTTTTCCATTTAAAAATTATTTGAGGCCAGGCATGGTGGTTAATCCTAGCATTCAGGAGGTGGAGGTAGAAAGATCTCTATATAGTGAATTCCAGGTCAGTCTGGACTAGTATGAGATTCTTCCTCAGGAAACCAAAATAAATAAATAAATAATAAGAGAGAGAGAGAATGAGAATGAGAATGGGTCCACCAGGGCCTCCCACTGCTCCAAATGAACTTGAGATGCATGTAGCACTTTGTGTGTCCGGCTTTACGTGGGTTCTGAGGAATCTTACCTGGGATGTCAGGCTTTAAAAGCAAGTGCCTGCAAGGCATGGTGGCGCAAGCCTTTAATCCCAGCACTCGGGAGGCACAGGTAGGTGGATTGCTGTGAGTTCGAGGCCACCCTGAGAATACAGAGTGAATTCCAGGTCAGCCTGGGCTAGAATGAGACCCTACCTTGAAAAAAAAGAAAAGCAAGTGGCTTTAACCATTGAGCAAGCTCCTCAACCATATTTTTTTTCCATTTTTGACATACATGTATGTCATGTATTTGATGCATTTTGATCTTATTCTTCCCCATTAACCCCACAGACCATTCTCTTTCCCATTAACAACTCTCTTCCCCATTAATCCTCATAGTATTTTTATGCCTCATTTTTTAAACCCAGTGAGTTCAGTTTGTTATGCTTACGTGATCATGGGTGGAAGGTGATTTACTGTGCTATGGGGCAGCTTACTGGTGGCTATGCCACTGATGAACTTCACTCCCCCATTGCCTATTGTTAGTTACACTGGGCGTGTGAATCTATTTTTTTAAATTTGTATTTGTATATGTATGTGTGTGGGTGTACATGCTTGTGTGAGCGTGGCCACACATGTGCCATGGCAGATGTGTGGAAGTCGGAGGAAACCTTTTGAGTTGGTACTCCATCTTTTCCTTCCTCCCCCTTCCTTCCTCTTTCTATCTTCTTCTTCCCTCCCTCCCTCCCTCCTTCCTTCTATCCTCCCTCTTTCTTTCTTTCTTTCTTTCTTTCTTTCTTTCTTTCTTTCTTTCTTTCTTTCTTTCTTTCTGGATCTTAGGTATCCAGATTGTCCTTGAACTCACTATGTAACTAAGGAGGACTTTGGAATCTTGATCCTTTGGCTTCCACCTCCCAACTACTCAGATTATAGACATAAGTCACTATGTCTAGCTGAATGAATATTCTTTTTGTTTTACTTTTTGAAAACTTTTAAAATTTTTATTGAGAGAGAGAGAGAGAGAGAGAGAGAAGAGAATGGGCATGCCGTGGCCTCTACAAATGAACTCCAGATCCATGTGCCACTTTGTGCATCTTGGTGTAAGTGGGTACTGGGGAATTGTTAGGCTTTGTAGGTAAATGCCTTAACTGCTGAGCCATTTCTCCAGCCCATGATTGAATATTCTTAACTGGAATCTCATTCTAACTGAAACCATGAAAGCACAATACTAGTTAACTTGATTGAAGGGGAGGGCTTCTAGTATATGTGATAGTGTAAGAAAGAAAATCTAAAAACCTCTTTTAAATAACAAATAGTAAAAATTATTCAAATTTAGCTTTGTGGCTAAATATAATATAAACATAATAGCTGGTAAGTTTTCTCTAGACTAGTAAGAAACAGCTAGATATTGACAGAATAGGAAAACAATCCAATTTACAGAGATAATGAAATGTACTTTGAAATTGAACCATTTAGCATTACTAGAGCACTTGCCTAGAATCTATCAGTGTGGAACAGGAAAAATGGCTCAGTGGTAGAGTGCTTGCTTAGCATACACAGTGCCCTGGATCCAATACTGGGAATCAAAAAGCAAATGTGTAGGACTTATGAAAGCCAAATTAGTTCTGAAAATATATCATGCAAAATCTTTGACATAATCCAATAACTGTATCACTTTTCCTCAAACTGGCATTTTTTATTAAATGTCATTTTATATAAAAGCCTATTTTAAATTTTAAGAATGGTTAACTAAATTATACTACAAACTTTATTTTTCAGATACTATGATTAAATTTCCAGAAATAGAAGGTAAGTTGATCATAAAACTTTCACTATTTAAGTTTTCTTTTTTAATTTTATAGAAAAGAGGCAATTAGTTATTTTGCTCCTTGTAAAGTTTTCTTTTTCTCTCTGCTCATAAAGCATAGTGTTAGTACTTTGTAAATAAATAGAAGGAATGCAATTCACCACAATTTTAAGCAGTACTGAAAGTTTGTTTTCTTTAATTTCTTCCAGTAGAGTATAGAGTATAAGATTTTAAAATTCATATGGAAAATCACACAATAGTAAATAGGGATATTGTGAATGAAATAGCATCTGGGTAGTAACAATTTGCTATTTACTAGTACTCTGAATATTATTATATAAGAAGCATAGTACCAGCATAGGAGGAGCCAAATAACAAGTAATGTTTTGTGATGTTCATTGGGTCCAGAACCTGCTCAGTTGGCACCATGTTATCCTATTTCTCTAATATTTCAAGGAAATTGGTAGACAATGTGTAATGTATCCTAGAATATACTAGAATTTAACACATGGTATAAAGTGTGTCTATATAATAATAAGTGTGCATGAAATTTGTTTCATGATTAATGTGTCATTATTGGCTCTCTATTTGGGAGAAAGTGCAGTTATATAACTCTTTTCCATCATATATGTACATGGATGATTTACTGTGGTTTTATTTACAATGGAGAATTTAAATGTAGTAAATGTTGAATAAATTGTGACTTTGTATCAGTGAACATGAATCCACATTAGGGAAAGGGAGTTACAGCTCCAAGTTTTTGTTTTTGTTTTTGTTTTTTCTTTTGAGGTAGGGTCTCACTCTAGCTCAGGTTGACCTGGAATTCACTATGTAGTCTCAGGGTGGCCTCGAACTCGCAATAATCCTTCTACCTCTGCCTCCCAAGTGCTGGGATTAAAGACATGCACCTCCACACCCGGGTCCAGGTTATTTTGAAAGAGCTAGAAGATGGCTGGCTGCATCACGTGCAGATTCTGTGCAGGTAACCACATCTGGCATGCGTTCACGAGTGAGTTGTCATGTTGGACTCCAGAGTTCCACAACCCTCCACTCTACCCTCAGTGCTTACATTCTTCCAGTCCTGTTTCCCACGGTGTCCCCGAGCCCTGGAGAGGAAGATGTGCATCCTCATTTAGGGCTGAGCACTCATTAGTCACCTATTTCCAGCTCTTGATCAGTTATGACCCTCTTCGTTGACTGCCTCCTAACTGTCAATAAAACGAAGGGCTCTTCTGGCTGGTGCTGCCAGTAGCACTGGTCTGTGGGTATAAAGACACATACTTAGAAGTCAGTTTGATAACACATATGTTTAGCAATATGGCAAAGTACAATTTTTTCTAGGGCCTGCATTCTCCACATTCAGGAGCTTTTGACCTGGTTTCTTTCACAGATAGGAGAGGGGCTTGGGAGGCCATGCCCCTCCCTGATGAGGTAATAACTGGTAAAGGTTGCTGGGCAGGGGGAGTCATTTTCTTCCATGGCATAGCCACAGGTAAGATAAGAGAAGAAGGAGTGAGTGAGACTGAGAGGAATCAGGAGAAGGGGGGTGCAATGTAGGGTATATATGATTAAAATATATGTATGAAAATGCCAAATAAATAAAAATTCATATTAAAATAGAGGTAAATGATGTGTTTGGTTAGAAATTCAAGTTGTGAGTAAAAAGTCTGATTCATTTTGAGGTATAGCAAAAAATACATGCATATGTGTGTTGCATTTTTTTATGTTAATGTATATAAATGTATGTTTTTACATATGCTATATAGTTATTTGTGTCATAAGCAACACATAACATATTTGACGGATGTATACATACATATATGTATATATATATATATATATATATATATCCCTTCAGTATCTATGAAAAATTATTTCCAGAAACACTACAGCTACCAAAGAGTGAAAGTACCCAAGTTACCTACATAAAATGAGGTAGAATTTGCATATAACCTCCATACATACATCTTCCCATACACTTTAAATCATCTGTAGTATATTCATGAACCAATTCTACTCAAATAATTATTATCCTGTATTTTAGGAACTAATGACTAGAAAAACATCTCTATGTATTCAGTGAGGACACAATTTTTTTCTGAGTACTTTCTATTTTTGAAAGAATATTTTATTTACTTAAGAGAGAGAGAGAAAGAAGGGGCAGAACAGGGCCTTGGGCCACGGCAAATGAACTCTAGCTATGTACACCACTTTGTGCATCTGGTTTTATGTGGGCACTCGGGAGTCAAACCTGGGTTTTCAGACTTTACAGACCAGTACCTTAACCCCTGAGCCACCTCTCCAGCCCTCCAAATACTTTCTATCTGGCTTTAACTAAGTATATACACGTGGAACCCATGGGTATGGGGAGCCAACTTGGAGAGAGAGAAGAAAGGGAGACAGAGTGCTTGAAGAAAAGTAATACCTAGGTAGGGGAGGCTATTTTGTGAGTTACAGTCCAACATTCATTTCTCTAGGATTAGGATAGATCTCTGAAGCTCAGATCAATAGTACATCAGATTGTTTCTAGGACTTTGACACCCTTGGAAAATGTGGGGCAGTGGTTTAAACCAAAAATCGTTGTCATTGGAGGCCCAAGAGCTCGGCTCCTGTGTGGTACAAGTTTAGTGCAGCCAGCAGCAGCTCTGGTCTCAGAGGGCTGCAGCTCTGAGGAGGAAGTCACTTTTTAATATTTCTAATACACACAGGCAGAGACAAAGGATCTTTTTTCTTCCCTAGACGGTGTATGTGTTTTTCCATTCTGGTATAGACATGAACAGTTTTATGACTGCGTCAAGTTCAATGCAAAACACAAGTGGTGCTCATTAAACAGCACTTTCATAGGATACTGGAAGTATTGTTCTCAGGCAGGTAAGTGTCTGGCCTATAAATTTTACAACATGGAAAAGTGACCTTGGCTTGGGGGCCTCTGTTTGGTGAGATGCACAAGAAATCAGAATCCAGAGCCAATCCAGTTGTGAACAGTTTCTGACAATATGGAAATTACATCATCACATAAAAGATATATTAGGATAATTATTAGGATAAATTGTGACTGTATTGACTTGAAAAGAAACCTGCTAGTATAACAATAAAGAGGTATGGGACTGAAGGCTCCCACCAACCTTGTCATAGGCTTTTTGGTGGAATAGGTCTGAGTAGATGGTGCTGTGGATGTGTGTGTGTGTGTGTGTGTGTGTGCGCACGCGCGCGCGCATGCGCACGCATGTGCACACACTCATGAACACATGCACATGCTGTGAAAAAGAAAGGACTCCTCTTCCCTCTGACTCTCTCTCTTGCAGACTTTGCTACGTGTGCGTTTCCTTTCTGGTTCAGACGCACGATCTACTGGGAATGCACTGAAGACGGCGAGGTCTTCGGGAAAAAGTGGTGTTCACTAACTCCTGATTACAACAAGGACCGCATCTGGAAATATTGTTCATGACAGAGAGACTTATTAGGGGAGAGCATGGAGAAATGTAATCATTTTTGTCTAGAAAACACCTATAGTTTGTTGTTGGGGGAAATGGTATAATCTTCATTAAACAGGCTTTTCTTTACCTTCTGAGATGTGAGTTGAAAGTGCTCTGATTATAGGTTTAATAAGGACTTTTAAAACCTCTTTAAAATTTATTTATAATTATAAGGCATTTGAGAGAGAGAGAGAGGAAGAGAGAGATAATGGGTGTGTCAGGGCCTCCAGCTACTGCAAACGAACTCCAGACATATGCGCCACCTTGTCCATATGGCTTATGTGGGTCTTGGGGAATCAAACCTAGGTCCTTTGGCTTTGCAGACAAGTGCCTTAACTACTAACCCATCCTTCCATCTCTTAATTAGGATTTTAATGGTGGCTTATGGGGTTTTAATATGGAGACCTTGTATTTTTGCCCTCAATATTTTTGCTTGCTATGTAAAATGAAGCCCTTAAAAAAGTAAGTGCATTGGGATAGAGATACAGCTCAGCAGTTAAGGCACTTGCCTGCAGAGCCTAATGACCTGATTTGATTTTCCCACTTCCCATGTAATGCTAGATACACAAAATTGAGCATGCATCTGGAGTCTGTTTGTAGTAGCTGGAGACCTTGGCATGCACATTCAGTCTGTCTTCTTATATCCCACTCTGCTTGCCAATAAATAAATAAAATTATAAAATATAAGTACATAAACATTGGGTTAGAGTGATACATAGTTTCATCAGTTGTCACAAATGGACCACTCAGATGGGGAGTATTGATAATAGGGAAGGGGATGTATGTATGAGGCATGGAGAATAAGGGAAATTTAAGTTAATTTCCACTCAGTTTTTCATGTGAACTTAAACTTGGTAAAAAAAATTAAGTCAATTAAAAGTTTATTTTGACATAAAGGAGAGCAAAAAAGACATCAAAATAGAAGAGAGAATAGTTGGATTGAAGAAGGTATTCAATCAGTTCTTGGTCTTTTGGCTAAGATCAAATGTAGAAGAAGGGGTTCAGTAGAATGGGGTTGGGATAAAGGAAACAATATAAGTTAATAGTCGAGGATTATGGTCAAAGAACAGTATGTTCAAATATGAAAATTATCAATAAAAAGTTATTCCTGAGGATTTCTGAGTAAGATGGCGGCACAGGAGCCATGCCAAACCAGCCTAGGGAGGTATTCAAGCAAAACCCCAGCAAAATACACTCTTATTCTGAAAAGTGAAAGAGTATGGGTTATTCTTAGACACAGCAGAGAAGCCTGAGAGACCAAGACCCACCAGAGATGGAATCAACCATTTAAATAGACCTATAAGAAGTACAGAGATCTAAGCAGTTATAAAAAGCCTCCTAACTGAAAAAACACCCTGGTCCAGATGGATTCACTGGTGAATTTTACCAGACCTTCATGGAAGAACTAACACCAATGGTTCTCAAACTTTTACATGAAGTAGAAAAGGAAAGAATTCCACTGAACTCCTTCTATGAAGCCCCAGCATCACCCTTATACCAAAACCAGGCAAAGACAGGACAAAAAGAGAAAATTACAGACCAATCTCCCTCATGAACATAGATGCAAAAATTCTGAACAAAATATTGGCAAACAGAATACAAGAATATATCAAAAAGTTTATTCACCTTGACCAAATGGCTTTATCCCAGGGATGCAGGGATGGTTCAACATATGCAAATCAATAAATGTAATACATTATATAAATGCTCTGAAGGACAAAAATCACATGACATCTCATTAGATGCAGAAAAGGCCTTTGGCAAATCCAACATCCTTTCATGATAAAAGTATTACAGAAACTGGGAATAGAAGGAACATATCTCAAGATAATAAAATCTATTTATGACAAACCTACAACCAACATAATACTAAATGGTGAAAAACTCGAAGCTTTTCCACTAAATTCAGGAACAAAACAAGAGTGTCCACTGTCCCCATGTTTATTTAATATAGTATTGGAAGTCTTAGCTATAGCAATAAGAGAAGAGACACTCATAAAAGGCATACAAATTGGAAAGGAAGAGATCAAATTATCACTATTTTCGGATGATATGATTCTATACATAAAAGACCCTAAAAACTCTACCAGCAAACTGTTAGAGCTGATAAACACATTTAGCAACTCAGCAGGATACAAAATAAATACACAGAAATCAGTAGCTTTCCTATATTCAAACAACAAAAGTGCAGAGAATGAAATCAGGGCTTCTCTCCCATTCACAATTGCCTCAAAAAACTAAATAAAGTACCTTGGAATAAACTTAACTAATGAAGTGAAGGAGCTCTACAATGAGAACTTTAAAACACGCAAGTGAGAAATTCCAGAAGGCACAAGGAAATGGGAAGACATCCCATGTTCTTGGATTGGAAGAATCAGTATTGTGAAAATGCCAATTTTACCAAAAGCAGTCTAAACATTTAATACAATCCCCATTAAAATTCTAATGGAATTCTTCACAGGAATAGAAAAAACAATCCTAAAATTTATTTGGAAGCACAAAAATCCTCAAATGGCCAAAATGATTTTGAGCAACAAAAGTAAGGCTCGTGGTATCACCATACCTGATTTTAAGCTATATTACAAAGCCTTAGCAACAAAACAGCATGGTATTGGCACAAAGACAGACATGTAGAACAATGGAACAATACAGAGAACCCATGTGTCAATCCATCCAGCTACAGCCATTTTATTTTTGACAAAAATGCCAAAATATTCATTGGATAAAAGGCAGCCTCTTCAACAAGTGGTGCTGGGAAAACTGGATATCTATTTGTAGAAAGATAAAAATAGATCCCTGTCTTTCTCTATGCACAAGAATCAAATCCAAGTGGATTAGAGACCTTAATGTCAGACCTAAAACTCTAAAATTGCTAGAGGAAAAGGTAGGGGAAATCTTTCAACATATTGGCATAGGTAATAACTTTCTGAATATAATCCCAATTGCTCAGAAAATAAAACCACTAATCAACTACTGGGATCACATGAAATTACAAAGCTTTTGTATAGCAGAGGACACTGTGAATAGAGCAAAGAAACAACCTACAGAATGGGAGAAAATCTTTGCTAGCTACACATATGACAGAGGATTAATATCCAGGATATACAAAGAACTCAAAAAAAAACAGAACAATAAAAAATCAAACCACCCAATCAAAAAATGGGCTAGGGAACTAAATAGAGAGTTCTCACTGGAAGAAATAAAGATGGCATATAAACATCTAAAAGAGTGTTCTACATCCTTAGCCATCAGGGAAATGCAAATTGAAACTACCTTGAGATTCCATTTCTCTCCAGTCAGAATGGCTACCATCAAGAAAACAAATGACATAGCTGATACACATTTCATCAATATACCCATAAAGTATCTGGTCTACAATGAACATGTGATTAAGGATTCCACATCTGAGCTATCAGAACCCACTGATTACAGGACAACAAATAACCTTATCTTCTTTTTTGGAAATAAAAAGTTCTTTCAGCAAAAAAAAAAAAAGAAAACAAATGACAATAAATGTTGGCGATTATGTGGTAAAAGGGGAGAAGGGGACCCCTTCTGCACTGTTGGTGGGAATGTAATCTGGTACAGCCATTGTGGAAATCAGTATGGAGGTTCTTGAGGCAGCTAAAAACACATTTGCCATATGATCCAGCTATAGCACTCCTAGGTATATATCCTAATGATTCTTCTCACTACCTTAGAGATACTTGCACAACCATGTTTATTGCTGCTCTATTCACAATAGTTAGGAAATGGTACCAGCCTAGATGTCCATCCACAGATGAATGGATAATAAAGATGTGGTACATCTACATAATGGAGTTCTATTCAGTGGTAAAGAAAAATGAAATTATGAAATTTGCAGTGAAATGGATGGATCTGGAAAGGAATATACTAAGAGAGGTAGCTCAGACCCAGAAAGCCAAATGTTGAATGTTCTCTCTTATATGTGGATCCTAGCTACAAATGTATAGACTTGCGTATGATCTGGAACCAAAAATCAGTAGCAGAGGCCTGTAAACAAGAAAAAGGCTATAAGGGAGGGAGGAGAGGGAAGGTCTTAAGAGGATGGTATTGTATATATGTAAGTAGAAGAACAGATTACAGGGAGGGGAAAGGCCTAAGTGAGGTCAGGGGAAGAGATTGTATAAAAGAAAGGGGAGTTCAATCAACATTCAAGATATTCTGAATAAAACATATGAAAATCTACTGTCTTGAATAATGGCACATCCAGAAGGCATAGATTGTTACTACAAAATTTTCAGTGCCAGGGATGGGATACCTTCCAGTGAGTTGTTGGCCAGGGAGTTCCCTGTTGCCTCCAATACATTATAGGATATTCCCAAAGCTCTTGGATTCCCATGAGAAAGAGATGTGAAGACCCTATTGCTGAAGACTTCACGTGCCTGAGTGGCAAAGTCATTGAGAAATCAAGCTGGTGCTGAGCAGAAAACCTTCTCCCTGTAGCCCAGCCAACTGAAAGCTAGAAAAAGCTGTACTGTATGCAGTCTTAGGAGACACAGAAGTCATCAGCATTGAAAACAGTGGACACTGGAAACCTCAAGTTTAGCCAGATAGGCCATATGACTGAACAAATGCAATAGTGGCATGTCTGCTCTGGGGGAAAGCAACTGCTCTCTAATTGGACTGAAGGCCTGCTCTATGGGAGGGAATACATGCCTGGTACTGAAAAGCTAATCAAAAACTTATGGCAGGCGAGGTCATGAGCCTTAGGGGTATAAAGCCTGCTTTTGTCTGGATAAATGTGTATATTATTCTCACCAAACTGCCCTGAAAGCACTACACTTAATGCTCATACTCATACGTTAATGCTACTCTCACTTCTGGTTAGAGAAGCTTCTCTTTGCAGATGGCAATGACCACTGGGATGACCCAAAAGGCAACATAGTGCTGAGAAGAAGGATGGAGGAGTGTCTAGCACTGAAACATCTCACATCCTCTAAGGCTCAGGGTCCATTGCCGAAGAGGTGGCAGGAAGAATGTAAGAGCCAAAGGAAGGGTACCACTCCTTACATACAACTGTCTGGACAGAATTTGGCCTCAATATCCAAGACCTCACAGTGCCTAGCAATACCCACACAAGACCCTCATAGTAGGAGAAAAAGATGCTGACATCATATAAAAAGAGAGACCAATGGAGAGAGGGAGAGGATATGATGGAGAGCAGAGTTATGAATGGAAAAATGGAGGTGGTGGGAAATACCGTGGTTTGTTGTCTGTAAGTATAGAAGTTCTCTCTCTCTCTCTCTCTCTCTCTCTCTATATATATATATATATATATATATATATATGAAAAATAAATAAAATAAAAAAAACAGTTGAGTGCTCTGTACTATGTGAAGTATCTCTATTGCCCCCCTGAGGCCCTGGGACCATTATGGAAGAGACAAGAGCCAAAGGATGGGTAGGAGTTCACTGGAACACTGTCCTCCAGACTCCAAGTGGAAGTTGCATTCATGACCTCACAGCAGCTCCCATTACCTGAACAAGACCTGAATAATACTGGGTTCGTCAACGTGCTGTCATGGATTATGGAAGGTAGCAAAAAAATGACATCAAAATATGAGGGACCACATGCAGACACAGAAAGATAAACACTGCATGTACTCTCTCATATGAGGTTCTTAACTGAGATTAAGTGGACATGAACCACCATGCCCAGCTTGGGACAGAGTTTTTATAAGCAGTTGAGAGAGAGAGAGAGAGAGAGAGAGAGAGAGAGAGAGCAGGAAGCGTGTCCTAAGGGGATTGGTGGGTTCAAAGGTTGCTTGCCAATGCCTAGTTGGCATATAGAGATTCTCATTCCAGCACGTAGGGAGAGAGTCAGTTGGTGGGAAGAAGTATAGGGAACGGGTGGCAGGGGATGGGCTGTATGAAGGCTGCTGTCTAATACCATATAAGGAGTTTTCTAGGCAACTGGCCAAAGGTCACAGGGCTATAAGTGAAGCCTAAGTCTTATCAGGATGTCCAGGCCCCCTGGGCTGGGGGGTAGTGGCTCTACTTCCTGCTGATCTTGGGGTCTGAGATTTGTCTGGGGGTCCAGGCTCACTGCAACCCCCAAGAATGGGTGGAGGAACCTTCCTGCCAGTCCAGGACCCGAGATTTGTCTGGTGGTTCAGGCTGCTGCGACCTCTTTGTAGCCTGGGGGCCCTAGTCACGTCTGATAGCTTAGGCTTGCCTGAACCCAGGGCCCTGCCTGTTCCCAACAGGAGACGGGGGAGGGGTGAGAAAGGAGAATGATGGGAGAAGATTATGATCAGGGTACACTGCATGTATGTACGGAGTTTGTCAAAACATTTCAAAAAATCCAAAGGGATGATTCTCATGGATCATTTTCTATGGTTGAGTGATATAATGTTTCCAAAATGAATTTTGGGGTTTGGAGATGTGGTTCAGCAGTTAAAGCACTTGTTTGAACAGCCTGACAGCCTGGGTTCGATTCCTCAGTACCCACATAAAGCAGAATCGCAAAGTGGCAATTGCATCTGAAGTTCATTTGCACTGGCAAGAGGCCCTTCAATACCCATTCTCTCCTCTTTCTCTCTCTCTCTCTCTCTCTCTCTCTCTCTCTCTCTCTCATTGCAAATAAACTTAGAAAAAAGAAAATGAATTTTGTGTTTTCTCAATCAAATTCTATTGAATATGAATGACAGATACAATGCAATGTGCTTCATAAATTATCTACTAATCTTCCTAGCAATCCCATGGTTTGTACATTCTGGTCACTATATTTAAAAACTGTAAGCCAAATAGATTAACTACTTGACAAACCATTACATGGCTAAAAGGCTTATCAAAAGTATTAAGATTCTAGCCATGTCACTCCATACTACATACCAACAGTGTATGCTGTCTTTAGCAGTAGGGTCTTACCACTAACCTCTGGTAGGTCCTCAAGCGCTCTGACATAAATCTGTCTTATTTTGGGAAACCTTGTAGGTCTCTGTGATCAAAAGCTCATTGTGGATGATAACCACCTGCTGGTACTGGGAGTTACAGGTCGGCGGCCAAGAAGAGAAGGAAGATCTGGCTAAGTAACATAAAAGAGATAGAGAGATGAGAGAGAGAGAGAGAGAGAAGCAGAAATAGGAGGAGATACTGGATAATGGGCAGTTTTTGTTGTACCCTCTCTAGGGCACTGTGAATCCAGTGTTCCCTCTAAGGGCCTGGTGGAGGTTCAGCCATTTGGTCTGTCTTTTAGGATGTAGAGTTTTATGGTACCATTGCCTTTTGGGTCCAGTTTTGTGACCCCCTTCCTTGCCCTCCCCTCCCTCCCCACCCTCCCTATTGTCTGGTTCTCAAGATGCTTGGTAGGTATGTCAGTGACTTGGGTAGATTCAGGTGAGGAGCTGTAGATGAGTGAGATTATGCGACAATTATCTTTCTGTGATTGGGTGAGTTCACTGAGAATGATCTGTTCTAAGTTTGATCATTTCTCTTCAAATTTCATTGTGTTGTTTTTCCTTACTGCTATATAGAATTCCATCGTGTAGATATACCACATCTTAGTTAGCCATTCGTCTAATGATGGACATCTGGGTTGATTCCAGTTCTTGGCTATTACAAATTGAGCAGGTATAAACATAGTTGAGCAAATCTTTCTGAGTTGAGGTGTGGAGCTTTTAGGGTATATGCCCAGTAAGGGAATAACTGGGTCTGTTGATAACTCTATAGTCAGTTATTTTAGGAGTCTCCATATTGCTTTCCAAAGTGTTTGTACCACCTTACATTCCAACCAACAGTGGATGAGGGTTCCTATTTCTCCATATCCTAGCCAGCATTTATTCTCATTTGATTTTTTTAATGTTTGCTATCCATACTGGGGTAAGGTGGAATCTCATAGTAGTTTTAATTTGCATTTCCCTGATGATTAGGGATGATGAACATTTCCTTAGGTGTGTGTTTGCCATTTGTGTTTCTTCTCTGTGAACTGCCTATCCAGTTCCTTGCCCCACTTTGTGAGTGGGTTGTTTGACTTTTTATTGTTTAGGTTTTTGAGTTCTTTGTAGATTCTAGAAATTAGGCCTCTGTCAATTGGATATTCAGCAAATATTTTCTCCCATTCTGTGGGTAATCTATTGGCTCTGCTTATTGTATTTTTCTCTGTGAAGAAACTTTTCAGCTTCATAATATCCCACTGGTTGAGTGATTGTTTAAGATCCTGTGCTACTGGGGTTTTGTTCAGGAAGTCTTTTCCCATTCTAAATCATGGAATGTTCCTCCTAACTTTTCTTCCAGTAGTAGCCAAGTTTCTGGTGTTATATTGAGGTCTTTGATCCATTTGGACTTGATTGCTGTGCATGGCGAGATGTGTGAATCAAGTTTCACTTTCTTGCATATGGTTATCCAGTTTGTCCAGCATCATTTGCTGAAGATGCTGTCTTTTTTCCAGCCTATATTGTTAGGGACTTTGCTGAATATCAAGTAGCTGGGAGAGAGTCAGTCCCCAGAGAGTGCATCTAGTGCCAGAAGGTGCTACATGAGTGACTAGGGGATAAAGACCAATATCTGCCCAAGCAACGCATGGTCTAACTTACGCATGGTCAGTAAACAACCTGATCTGATGCTCACACAAGTGCAATAGTGGCGCTTGGCCATGGTGGGAAACCAACTGCTCTCGATTTGGCTAACTGATCTGCTCAGTAGAACAGAACCCATAGCTGGATCTGGGAAACAAGTCAGAACCATATCCAACAATGAACCCACTCTCCACTAAACTCTCTCTAAAAAACAATGGTTATAACATTTACCTGGTGCTAACTTTACTCTCTGTTGGAGAATCTGCTTCTCTTTTTCAGATAGACACAGATCCTAAGGAGAGGAGAGAGAACCACCCCATCATACCTCAAAAGGGCCCCAGCTGAAACTAAGAATAATTGGGGGAACATACAAGAATGCTGTTTTTTTTTTTTTTTTTTTTTGGTGAACCGGGAACCAGCACAATGGTGAAGGAGATAGACACAGAGAACAGTCAACCCCTACCAAATCAGATATCCAGAGACACAGAAACACCCAAGATCTCAACATGGAAGCAGACCTAATATGAACCCAACATGGCTCAGAGAAATTTGCAGAGGAGGGGGCATAAAGGATGTCAGAGTCACACGTTGGGTCATGACACGCAGAGACATGTTCTCCTACCCGAAACTAAAAGGCTAACCCTACAATGCACAACCAATATACCCCAATAAGGAGGGTCCCTGTGCAGGGGGGAGGACAGGGAGGAGGCTAACAATGGTACCAACTTGACTGTATTCACTGACTACAAAAATATTTAAAAAATTAAAGTATTAAGATCAAATAGCTGAACATAAATTTACCATCTTACACAGAATCTCCTAGTTATATAGTCAACTAAGTTGATAGTAAGGATATGAACAGATACTTTTATGGTAGCATTATTCACATAAGGTAGAATGAATTCAAGCACCCATCATAAAGCACATGATTTATCCATACAACAGAATATAATTCAACAGTTAAAAGAATTAGGCTGAAAAAAGCTACCATACAAATTGAATGTTGAAAACCCAAGTGAAATAGGCCAGATACAAAATGATAAATACTTTGTGGTTGCATGTGTTAATTTTTTGTTTCTGCAACAGAATACCTGTCAAAGTCAACTTATAGAAGGAAGAATTTATCTTGACCTGCAGTTTGAAGAGACACAGCCCCTCCTTGCAGGAAAGCATGGCCGTGGGAATCTGTGGCAGCTGGTCACCTTGCACTTGCAGTCAGGAAGCAGAAAGAAATGAATGCAGCATTCTTATTTTTTTAATCTTGCTTTCTTATTTTTCCCTTTTTATTCAGTCCAGGATTCTGGCTCATGGGATGATGTTAAACACATTCATACTGGATCTGAGAAAGAAATTTAAACCTCTCTAGATATTCTTTCACAAACATGCACAAGGTGTGTCTCCCAGGTAACTCCAAATGTGGTCAAGTCAACAATGAGTACTAACCATCACATTGCATTTATATGAAGTATCTATACTAGGCAAATTCACAGAGGTAGAAAGGAAATTAGACGTTACCAGTGGCTAAAGGGAGGGGAAGATGGAATAGTTACTACCTAATAGGGGCAGAATAACTTTTTGTAGATTTTTTTTAAAAAACGTGTTTGGGGCTATAGAAATAGGTAAGTTGCTTATCATGTAAGCATGAAGACCTGAGTTCAGATTCCCAGTACCCATGTAAAAAGCATGTAGGAAATACTGGAGATACTTGTGTAAAGTTATAAAGGTAACTTAACATCACTGATGTACACTTAATTACTTTAAATGACAAATGGAATATTTTACATGCATAGACATAACCATAAGTTCTGAAATAAAACAATATTCTGACAAAGTATAAAGTCATAACAATTGAATTCAGTCGTTAGAGGAAGGAAACCCATGTGGTATTTTGAATGTGGTAGTGTACATGTACAGCCACATAGACATATATGTTTTATTAAAATTAAATTTGTAACCTGTGTCTTCAGCCATCTGGATGGAGGAGGTGTCACTGAGGGTGGATCCTGGGGGCCAGCCCTAAGGTCTGTTTGGAGGCAAAGTTACATTCCAGACTAAAAGTGTGGGGAGAGAAATTTGAGCTCTGGGAGTCATCATTGTCTGTGGTGATGGCTGTTTGGTGGTTTTTCTGCTTGAATATATAAAAGGGAGCCAAATTCTTCCACCATTGATGGCACTTTCCCTGGACTCTGTAAGCCTGAAAGAAACCCATTCCTTCCACAAACTGTGTCTTGTTGGATGGTCATCTCAGCAACATGGAGCTGAGTACAGCAGCTACTAAGTTATAAAAATTAAATACAGTCCTTTGATCAAGCAAACACATCTGTCAAAAAACAGTGTCTCCTACATGGAGGCATACACTCCTACACTTTTTATCAGCCTCTACCAAAATAAGAATGTTATTAGGTTTATCAACTCTAATACTACCATCTTTGAATTGATCATAGGTACCCTGACTTGTGGCTTGTTGGAGAAACTGATATACTGTATAGGAATTGTCCCATTTAAGTTCAATATTATTACAGACTCCTAAACTTTTCTTTCTTTCATATTATCTTCTCTTGCAGAGGACAAGAGGGTGAGTATTGAACAATGATTTAGAACATGAGCGTGGACCCTATCTCTCATACTTTCTAAAGGTGTATGGAATTGGTGGATTCCTGCTCTCATACTTTCTAGCTTTACAGAATTGGTCATATCAGGCATGACATTAGCCTAGTTGACTTATTTCCTTATCTATAAGTGGACGTTAGTAATAGTGTTCATTAACTGGTATGGTCTGGATTTCTTTTGGAGACAGAGCCCCACTCTTTAGTACAGGCTACATTGGAACTCACTATGTAGCCAATGCTGGGCCTCACACTCATCATGGAAATCCTCCTATCTCAGCATCCAAAGTACCGGGGTTATAGGTATGAAACACCATGCCAGGTTACTATGGCTTGAATCTTTTTTTTTTTTTTTTTTAAACTGAGAGGGCCAAGGAGAGGGAAAGGAAGAGGAAGGGAGAGTAATAGGGAGCGGGGGAGGGAGAGAGAAAATGAAGGAATGGGCACACCAAGACCTCTTTGCTGCTGCAAACTACAAATGCATGTGTCACTTTGTGCATCTGGCTTTATGTGGATACTGGGGAATCGACCCCAGGCCAGCAGACTTTTAAAGCAAACATCTTTAACCATTAGGAGACTACCTTGTGCTTATGCAATCTTAAATGTCCTCTAAGCATCTGCCAGTTACAGTTGATCAGCCTATGGTGTCATTAGGAACTGATGGAAACTTTAGGAGGTGGGGCCTAGTGGGATGAAGTTAAGTCATTGGGCGGGTAATATTGAGAGCCTGGTCCATTCCTCTTTTCCTCCCTCCCTCCTTCCTTCCCTCTCCCCCTCTCTCTTGCTTCCCACATACCTGTACCATGGGGTAAGCAGTTTTGTGCTACCATGTGCTCAATGGGCAAGACTGAGCATAGACTGAAATGTCTGAAACTATGGGACAAAATAAATATTTTCTCCTTAAAGTCTTCTAAATTTCACTCTGTGAAGACAAGCAGAGTTAGCTTCCGAGAGTCTCTGGTCATATTCCAATCGATAAACTGACATACAATTTTTTGTGTGTGTGTGCTTCTGTTTAAAAACACGTGATGTGATATGTACATATATTTAATATATTTAATTCAATAGCACTACAGTTTGTGCCTGCACAAAGCTTCTACAGAACATGTGCTTTCTCTGTGAGGCACATCACAGCCTTCTTGCGCTTAGCAACACTATGCTGTAGTACTATAGCATTACACTTAGGAGCTATGTGAACAGTGAGATCACCAACAAAACACGAACAGTATGAATAATATGGCATTAAAAAGACCTGAGAAAAGGCCACCTGTTTGCAGATGAGACCTCGTTCAACCCCAAATAAACAAATGAAGCTTGGATCCATCCAAGAATTTTGAATGATAAGTGAGTACACGTAGATCCAAGAGAGGAAAGGAGCCTGGTTACCTCAGGTCAGTACCTGAATTATATGGTAGGGAATATTTCTTTTTTGTTTTTGAGTGTGTGTGTGTGTGTGTGCATTGTGTCTCTGTTGCTCTCCACTATTTTCTCTTTTTTGATATTTTTATTTTTATTTATATACTTATATGACAGAGAAAGAGGGAGAGAGAGAAAACGGGCACACCAGGGCCTCCAGCCACTGCAAACGAACTCCAGACCCATGAGCCTCTTGTGCATCTGGCTAACATGGGTCCTGGGGAGTCAAACCTGGATCCCTTTGGCTTTGTAGGCAAATGCCTTAACCACTAAGCCATCCCTCCAGCTATCCCTATTTTCTTTCTTGCTGGTTTTTTGTTGATGTCGTTGTTGTTTTGTTTTGTTTTTCCAGGTAGGGTCTCACTCTAGCTTAGGCTCACCTAGAATTCACTACATAGTCTCAGGGTGGCCTCAAACTCACAGCTATCCTTCTACCTCTGTCTCTCAAGGGTTGGGATTAAAGATGTGAGCCACCATGCCAGGCTCCTATTTCCTTTTTTTAACTGAGGTTGTGTCTCTCTCTGAACCCAGACTTCACCATTTCAGGCTGGTCTAGCTATCCAGTTTACCTGGGGGATCCCGTCTCTGCGTCTCTGCATTCTGAGCCCTGGGATTACAGACAGGTTGCCACACCAATCTAGTGTTTACATGAACGCTGGGGATTCAAATTTCGGGTCCTCAGACTTGTATGGTGCATGCTTTATCCACTGAGCCATTTCCCTAGCATGAGAACAGGATTTTTCTATCTTGAAGTCTTCAGGCTTCCTGCAGTCTTATCTGCATTTATAATAAAAATTCATTATTACTTGTTCTGATAGCAACAGCCGTGGTAGCAATAGTTAAGTGAAACACTTCCATGGCACCTGCTGTATGCAGGGCTTGTTTAAATTGCTTCACATATACTTACCTATATGAAGCAGCAACTTGATGAATAAGGTTCTATTGTTATCTGATTGTCCACATCAGGAAAGTGAAAAATCAAAGTTTTTTAGGTCATATAGCATGTGGAAAACTATTAGAAGAATCCAGGCAAAGAGTGGCATAATTCTTGACATTGAGAATTTTTTATTATGATAATGTATCTCTGAGAAAGACATGAGAATGATAATCAAGTGTTGTCCATGAGGCTAAACACACTCCAATTACTTTATATTTTTTAATTTGGTGAGAAGTTGGCAGTGCCCCACACATGTAACCAGCACAAAGACACTGGTGATAAACATACTAACAATCCACACATGGGGCGTTCCCTCCTTCCCTAATTCATCCAGGATGGATATGGGCACATTTAAGGTGTTGTTGTCAATAAATGCCTAAAATTGTGCCTCCACTCCTTGAAACCAGAAGTACTGAGTGTGGTATGAGTTGGCATAAACACATAGGCACTAAGGTTAGCAATAGAGAAGATTTGAGTATCACTGCCACCTATTCTCTGGCAGTCATGAACAGCAGAAATATCTTATGATGTGTATGCAGCCAGTCATGGTCATTAGCCCAAAAGCCTTCATTTATGATTACTCAGGTCATGCTACAACTAATTGCTTTACCCACAGTATCCTCATCCTCACACCTATGAGGAAGGTGTGGTCCCTTATGTGTGTGTTGTAAGTATGTGTATGTGGGAGTCTTACAGCTTCCAGGACTTGCTGGTTTCTATTTACTTTATCTATCATCTATCTATCTATCTATCTATCATCTATCTACCTATCTATTAAATCTAATCTATTATCTATCCAATCTGTCATCTATTTATCTATCTTCTCTGTCATCCATCATCTATCTATCTATCATCTATCTATCTATCATCTATCTATCAATCATTTATCTGTCATGTGAGCTACCCTTGGGAATGAGGTTCAAGGCTTGTGGGACCATGCTCAGCTATTTTTGTGGATCCTGAGAATCAAACGAGTGGTTTTTCAGCTTTCTTAGGTCCTCATACTTGTCCAGGAAGCACTTTTAACTGCCAAGCCATCTTTCTATCTCCCCTGTCCTCTCTCTCTCTGAGGCAGATCTCACCCTAGTCCAGGATGACCTGAAACCCACTATGTAGCCAAGGCTGGTTTTAAAATCACTGCAATTCTACTACCTCAGCCACCTGAGTGCTGGGATTAAAGGCACAAGTCATCATGCCTGGTTGTGTTCTCTCCATTCTACCAGTGAAGACTAAGCATGTGCTATGTGCTGTTTTATTTAACTGGGGGGTGAAGAGTTAAAAGTTACAAAATCCCCCTCCTTGATAGTTTTTTTTTAATGACATGGAAAATAGGAATGTGGCAGTAAACACATTTATAGATATGAACCCAAATTAGCTATGGATACAAATATGGATTTTATGTTAGGCAGAAATAATGTGGGGAATTGGGTGAATGGTTGTAATATGGGAGTTACTATTTATTTTTTGTAATTATGTGTGGTGTGAGTGCATGTTAACATGTGTATGGGTACGTGTGTGTGTGTGTGTGTGTGTGTGTGTGTGTGTGTGTGTATAAACATGTAAAGGTCAGAGGTTCAAGTTGGGTGTCTTACTCAAATTTTATCCACCTTCATATTGAAAAATAATCTTCTGCTTGAACCCAGAGTTCATTAATTTCACTAGACTAGCTGGCCAAGTGGCCCTGGGGATCCCCTGTCTGCCTCCTGGACACTGGGATTGCAGGAAGGCTGACACAGCCACTGGGAATGTGTGCGGGTGTTGGGAAACCTGAACTCATGTCCTGGCGCTTGTGTGTCAAGTGCGTAACTAACTGAACTGCCTCCCCAGGCCCAGGAGTGAGAGAGAGTGTTAAAGGCCCTTCTGAGCACACAAAAAGATATCTTACCTTTCTTGCTTTTGTGACCAAACACCTGACAGGAGGAAGCTTAAGGGTAGGTTTATTTGGGCTTGCAGCCTGAGGAGATACGGTATGTCATGGCAGGGATGATGCCAGGCAGCGCCACGGAGGCAGGAGTATGAGCCAGCTTCTCACACTGCATCTGCAGCCAGGAAACAGAGAGTGGGCAGAAAATGGCGCCAGGCTATTCAACCACACCGCCTAACTCCAGCGACCCACCTTCTCTGTCAAGGCTCTACTTTCAAAAGAGCCTACAACCTTCCAAAACCTTACCACCAGCTGGGAACCAAGTCTTCAAACACATGAGACCACAGCAGACGTTTCACAGTCAATCCCAAGCATAAGGATTTCCTTGAAAGTTGAAGGGAAGTTGAAAGGGAAGACTGGAAGAGCCCTGTCTGATAACCTTCATGAATTGGACTTCTGGTCACAAAATCTGAACTGTGAATGTCACAGGAGAGGGTTGTGTTTGGGGCATTTGAGGAATGACAGGGAGCACATTGGTTTGAGGAAGGGGTGGGATGTTATTTAGCTCTAGGGTGGGATATTTTGTATTGGTAGCATTGGGAGACTAATACAAATGATTTGGGGAAGATTTGTACATTTCACCTATAATTATTATACTCTTTTAAAAACATTATTTATTTGCAAGCAGAGAGAGAGATAAAATGGGCACACCAGGGCTTCTAGTCACTGCAAAAAAACTCCAGATGCATGCACCACTTTGTGCATCTGGCATTATGTGGGTACTGGGGAATCAAATCTGGTTTGTTAGGCATTGCAGGAAAGCACCTTAACCACTGAGTAATCTCTCCAGTCCTATTATTCTACTCTTAAAGTCAACAAATACTCATGAGGAATGAGCACTTTCTGATCTTCTTATGCTGTGTATTTATGAAACACAGATATTAAACAACCCACATCCCACATATATGCATACTTATGTGTTTGCATGTGTGCATATGTAATTTGTGTATGTGTGTGCATGTATGTGTGTATGGCATATAGATATAGATAGATAGATAGAAAGATAGATAGATAGATAGTATCCCCATTAACAGTGAGAAATCCATGATTTAAACTTTACTCTCTCATATTCATGCTCACATCTTCACTGGTTTCAGAGCTGGCTTTGCAAATGACGTAGTCCAAACCCAATTCCATATTTCTGTATTTTCTGAACTCCATATAACCTGAGTCCAGATCTCAGCTGTTCAGAATCGCTGCTGATTTTTGTTGACGTATTACTGATGTATTTATACAGAAGCTCTGGGATCCTCTGCCACTTGGTAGGTTTTATCCATGGGTAAAACTTTTTTTTATAAATTCTGCTCTAACCCACCTAGTATTACTGGCTAGATACCAATTTTAGTAATGGAAGGAATATTTTATTACAGTTGGCCAAGTGCCTCAAGGCAAAAAGGACTGTTCAGTCGAGTATAACGGAATAATGGGTTCTTTCTGATGTCCACCCCAGTGCTTCCATAAGGTGCAGTGTTCTGGCCCCTGCGCACAATGTCCTGAACATGCCTTTAGTGTGCAGCACAAGGTGAATCTTTAGGCTATTTCTTACTAACTCTGTATATTTATCATGCTTTCTATTAGCTCATGAATATACAGGAATGCATCTGTCTATCATTGCAAGTAACTATGTCAATAGTTAAGAGAATTAGAAGAGTTTTAATCAAGAAAGCAATAAAAGCTAACTGATCTCCTCAGTGGTACGGGACCCATAGCTGGAGCTGGGAAACAAGTCAGAACCATATCCAAACATAAGCCCACTTGCCAATATCAAGCTACCATCAATCATGGGCTACAAGAGGGCCTACACCTATTAAATTCTCTATAAAAAAGTAAGGGTTATCTCATTTGTCCTGGTGCTAACTTACTCTCCGCTGGAGAATCTGCTTCTCTTTTTCAGATAGACATAGATCCTAAGGAGAGAGCCACCCCATCATACCTCAAAAGGGCCCCAGCTGAAACTAAGAAAAATTGGCGAAACAAGCAAGGGTGCTGTTTTCCTGATGAACCGGATACCAGCACAAGGGGGAATGAGATCAACACAGAGAAAAATCAACCCCTACCAAATCAGAGAGCCAGAGCCTCAGAGGCCCCCAACACCTCATCACTGAAGCAGACCAACAATGAATCCAACATGGCTCTGGGAAATTTTTCGGAAGAGGGGGCGGAAAGAATGTCAGAGCCACATGTTGGGTCATGATATGCAGAGACATTTATCTTACCCATAACTGTGGGCTAACTCCAGAATGCATGACCCATATACCTCAACAAGAAGGGGCCAAGGGGAGGGAGTAGGTCACGGATGAGCCTAATAATGGTACCAAACTGTCTGTATTTGCTGAATACAAAACTAACTAATAAAGAAAAAATAAAAAATAAATAAAAGAAAGCAATAAATAAGCAAATCAATCAATTAAAACATGGATTAAATTCCCTAACAAAAGGCACACCACCAGCCACAGATATTGGTCTACCAGTAAAAGATATGGAAACACACCTTCAGTTACAGAGATGTGTATATCCTGCACTGGAGGTAGTTCTGGATTGGTGATCATAGTGTGATATAATAGTAATGATAATAATGATAATAATAATAATAATAATAAATGTTGGGCTCTCATATTTGACCCAAAGCAAAAGTAGCTCTCCAAAGTCATTCAGAGTGTATCAGAAACAATTTTATCTTTGGGATAAATATGCTCTTGTTTTCCACACATGTGGGCTGGTTTATTCTATAACTGGCACTGCTTTGATGAATTCAAATGAATAAATGGCTTTTCCTTGTGGTTATGTAAAAGTCAGGCTTCCTGTAAACATATTTACCTCATAAGACTTCCCTATTTACATGGAAGAGTAGAAGGGGAGGATTTGGACTCAGAATGCTTGCAAGAATCTATGATTTTCCACCTCCTCCTATGTCACTTAATCTTTTTTAATATTTATTTTATTTATTTGAGAGAGAGAAAGAGGTAGATGAGACACACATACACACACACACACAGAGAGAGAGGGAGGGAGAAAATGGGTGCACCAGGACCTTCACCCACTGCCAACTCCAGAAGCATGTGCCACATTGTGCATCTGGCTTATGTGGGTCCTGGAGAATTGAACCTGGGTCCTTTGGCCTTTAAGGCAAGTGTCTTAACTGCTAAGCCATTTCTCCAGCCCTTAGGATCATTTAATTAATGATCTTGCTGATTTGACCCTCAATTTCCTAGTGAAATAAAATATACAACTCCTGCATTAAGACATTTTTTCTGAGACTTCTGTGAGTCTCTTTCGTACCCGATGCTGATGGGGATCTTCATTATTACTGGAAAAGCTGGATGGGGGGTAGAGATTAGAATAGTTCAGCAAAAGTATGAAAACCCGTACTCATTAGGGCTAGGATGTGACTTTGTCTGTAGAGCACTTGCCTAGCATTCACAAAGCCTTGTGTATGGTCCCTAGCACTGCGTAAACTGGGTGTGGTGGAACATAGCTGTAATCTCAGAATTTGGGAGGTATGAAGTGAAGAAATTCCAGGTCATCCTTGGCTGCATAAGATCTCATTTCACAAAAGGAAAGGTCTCTGTGTTAGAAGCTCATCTTCTCCAGACTTCATGCCTTTCTCAACATTTCTCCACTTCTTGGATCCATCCACATGGTTGCATATAGGGTTTAACTTAAATAATGTCTGAAAAAAAAACCTCTTCTCTCTCCATCATCTCCTCTCTCCCTCCTCCTCTCCTCTCTTTTTCTTTTCTTTACTCCCTCTCATTTTCCTTCCTCTCTCCTTCCCTCCCTTCAAAGGATTACTTCCGACTCACAATAGTCTGGAAGAAGTAGCTCAGTCCTTAAGATCAGACAGGTCTTGATATTATCCAGAACGAACCAGTTTGGGGCTGTGTGAAATAAGTGAAAATATCTCTCCAGTTGATGTGATTTGAATCAGATGTTCCCACAAATTCATGTGTTCTGAATGCTCAGACTCCAGATGGTGGCAATTTGGGACTTGGAGCCTTGCCAGAGGAGGTGTGTTGGGGTGGGCTTTGGGGTGTTATAGTCAGCTTCCCCTTGCCAGAGACTGGCTCACTCTCCCCCTGCCATTTTCCACCTTCTGTGGCACAGGAGATGTCCAGCCTCTGCTCATGCCACGCTTCCTCTGCCACCATGAAGCTTCCCCTCAAGACTGTAAGCCAAAACCAAAGCTCTCCTCCCATCAGCTGCTTTTGGCTGGGTGCTTTGTCCCAGCAATGAGAAGGTGGCTACACCTCCAGTCTCATTTGCAAAGTTGAGAAACTACAAAGATTAAAATTTTAAAAATGCAAAAGATTTTTTAAAAATAATACCCAACATGCTGACAAAGCCAAGAAGTTCCTGACAGGACAAAGCAGAGAACTCTTCCATGTTGGTTCATATCCTTGCTCTATTATGTGATGTTATCTCCCAGAGCCTCAGCCTATGATGGTCATCCTTCACCAGCTACTATTGGAGGATATTTGATTTTATGCCAGCCCCCCACAAGGCAGGATTGCAGTAGAGACTCGGTTTCTGGAGCCTGAAAAATACCTGAGCTACTTCTGAGTCCTGAGACTTAAGGACACAAGGATTCCCTTCCCAAGTCTCCATTTGGATCACACCGAGGTCCATCAGGCCAGCTGTACTGGGGACACATGCCTCATTTGAACACTCATTTTTCCAACACTCTCTTGTTTTCTTGGTTTTCTACTCCACCAGTTCCCTCTAGAAGTGGAAACACAGGAACAGCATTCTAAAGAGGACCAGGTATGCATCCAGCACCTGGGATTAGATTCTGACCTTTCCACCTGCTGGCTGGCTACGAACAGACAAGATGGTTGGCTTATTATTTATGTCTCTAGGAGGTTGAAACTGTTTTTGTCCTTCTCGCATGCCCTTACTTTAAAAAAAAAAAATGTTAAGTAGGGCTGGAGGGATGGCTTAGCAGTTAAGGCGTTTGCCCACAAAAACAAAGGACCCAGGTTCAATTCTCCACGCCCCATGTTAGCCACATGCACAAGGGGGTGCACGCATCTGGAGTTCGTTTGCAGTGGCCGGTGGCCCTGGCGCACCCATTCATTCTCTCTCCCTCTTTCTCTGTCAAAGAAATAAAAATAAAATATTTTTTAAAATGTTAAGTAGACCTGTTGTGGTGGCGCATGCCTTTAATCAGGAAGTAGAGGCAGGAGGACTTCCATGAGTTCAAGGTCAGGCTGGGACTACAAAGTGAGTACCGGTCAGCCTGGACTAGAGTGAGACCCTACCTTGGGGGGAAAAAAAAAAAACAGAAAAATTCAATCAAAAAGTAAATTACATGAATTGTACTTAGAAGACTGAGGATAATATGAGGCAATGGTCCCAAATTTTTAGAAAATATTGGGCTCACTCAGAGGGCTTACTACAGTGCACATGTCTGCATAAGCCCTCAGAGTCTTGTCAGCAGGTCACAGTGTGTCCTTGATGGCTTTTATTTCTTTTTTATAAAGTTTTTATTAGCACATATTGATTGTACCTGCTACTGTGTTTCATTATGGCATTTTCATACATATGTGTCGTATATTTTGATCACATTAACTTCTTATAACCTTCTTGTGTCCTCCTCCTGCCCATCCCCTTCCTCTTCCCAACCAGTTCCCCTTAGTTTGCACGATTTTCTTTTCTGTTCTTTTCTTTTCCTGTCCTCCTTTCCTTCCCTCCTTTTCTTTCTTTCTCTTCCCTTCCTATGCCTTTTCTTTCTCTTTTTCTCTCTTTCGTTCTGTTTTCTTCCTTTCCTTCTCCTCTTTCTTTCTGATGCAGTAAGTTTTAGGGTTGCTTACAGTAGAATATGTGAGAGGTTTTTTATTTAGAGAATCAGGGGCACCTTGTCAGTAGTTACACCAATGAAAAATATGTCTCTCTCTCCGCACACCCAGCGACTGCTAACTGCCTTTCAATCCCCGAGGAGGGCTAGTGTCTCGTGAGCCTCTTCCTTCCCCATGACAGAATGCTGATAGGTCCAGTCGTGTGCAGGTCATGTGCTGATAATCACAGCTGCTGTGAGTTCAAAAGTGTAACAGCCATGCCATGTCCAGAAGACAGCCTTCCTCCCCTTCCTCCAGCTTCTGCCCCTGTTTGGTGATGTTCCCTGAGGCTTGGAGAGTGTAGGAGGTTTTGTACTTCTAAAACATTCCAAAAAAAAAAAAAAAGAAGAAGAAGAAGAAGGTGATTGTGCTGGTCCAGAGATCATACTTTCAGAATGAAACTAGAGAACATTCTAAGATGGATGTTCTTAATTTTTCAAAAGACGCTCTGAGATTTAGGACAAAGGGGCAATCACAGTGGAAAAGGTGTGTGTCAGAAACCCAGAGTAGGAGGAGCGGAAAGGGAGAGTATAAAGTCAGAGGCAAGGTTTGCTCTGGCATGTGCCATCTGCAGGCAGTTGGAGGTGATGAGACATCTGGTGGGCTGGGTGTCACTAGCTGTCTGTATGCATGGGCTGAATGCAGGTGAGGTGGAAAAGAGGGGGCGAGGGGTGGAAGGGGAGCCCAGATCAAGACGGGATCAAGACATACTAGAGAGCAATCGTCCGTGACATCTTTCCAATACAGTAAATATAGGATGCGGGGGGGGGGGGGGGGGGCTGTGGATTTCACTCTGGCTCTTCCTGTTGTTGAGCATAGAGCAGAGGCTACCCCTGACGGAGCCTCACTCTTCTTATCTGCATAGAAATAAGCAATCATTACTGAAGAAGGAGACTATTATGGGCTGTTCTAGAAACTTCTCCAAGGTTGGTTGGTAAGAAAGCAAAATACCCACTGTGGACTCAGCTATCGTTTTTTTTTTTTTCTTTATTAGTTATGTACATACCCAGTGTGTAAACAGCCATGTTGGAACCATTGTTAGCCTCCTCCCTGTCCTCCCTCCTCTGCAGGGACCCTCCTGTTGGGGGTTAAAACTTACTAACATCTGCCTACTTTGATATTCACAGTGCCTGTAGTTTTTACAAAATTTGCACGGGTTACTTGCGGGCCAGATGGCTGGGTGACTGGGGTCAGGTACAATGGAAGGGGTGGATTTTATATCCTCCCTTTTACAGTTAATTTGAAATTTGGACCATACAAATAGACTCCCAGAAAATAAATAGAACAAATGATCTTGTCTCGCGTGGATGCTGTGGGAATTCAAGAAGGAGGAGCTTCATAAGGGCTGTTGCCCTGCAGCTGTGTCCATTAGGCTGTGTGAAGTGACTTTTTTCATGCATAGAAGCTTTGGGGAGCAGAACATGGGGGTACACTGTGTCCAGCAAAGAGCAAATTAGAGTGGATTTTAGCTCTGTTTGGATGCTTCCAAAGGGTTCAAGAATCATCCAAGATGGGATGCAGTAGAAAGGGGGCCAATTGGGCTGGAAGCATATCTTAGTGGTTAAGGAGCCTGAAAGGGGGCCAATTTCATGACTGGATAGCTTAGTAAATCCTGAGTACAAGGCGGCAGAGTACACAAGAAGAAAGGGTACCCAGTGAAGAAGCAGCATTTGCTCACTCTGACTGAGAAAGTTGCACCATTTCTCGATGAGGCATCATTTCCCGCCCCCCACATTTGCACTAAATTCCAAAGGACTCTTATTGTACCCCATTGTATCATGGACTTAGTCCCCTTCTTCTCAGAGTATTATTCTGTGAGATTGTTTGCATCCAATAGGAGAATAACATATGCTGAGCTGTCTTTTATTGTCTCCATGGGGATGGGAGAGAGTGTGGTGGGGCTAAATGTGATCAAAACACATTTTCTACATGGATGACATCAATTAATAAAAGAGTATTTGAAAATTAGTATAGAAAGTATAGGTTTTATTATTGCATTGTCGTACTTACTTTTGGTTCTGTTGATCCTCCCCCTCTGCTCCCCTCCCTTGCCCTGACCCCTTCTGCTGATCACTTTCCTTTCTCAAGCAGCCCCTGTATTGCTCTTAGGTCACATATATTATATTACCATCTCTCCCACTAAAGACCTGTATTTTCAGGGCTCAAGTGATGGCTCAGAGGTTAAGGTGCTTGCTTGCAAAGCCTAACAACCGGAGTTCAATTCCCCAGTACCCACATAAAGCCAGATACACAAAGTGGTGCACACACCTGGAGTTCATTTGCAGTGGCAAGAGGCCCTGGTGCATCCATTATCTCTCTTTCCTCTCTCTCTGCTTTCAAATAAATAAATAGCCTATATTTTCTCTCTCTAAATCACCTTTCTACTTTCTTGGCTTATACACAACACCTCTCATATGTACAACAATTCAAATACAAGATTGGAATATAAGAGAAAATATATGTATACAACACACTCCCTCTCTTGCAGTGGAATGTCTTCTGCCACCTTGGGAATCTGCAAACAAGAAGGTCGTCACCAGATTCCAGATGTGGCCCCCTTGGCCTTGAATCTTCAGATCTGTGTCCCCAAGTGAACTCATGTTTTGTTCATGATTTATTATGCAATCCTCAGTTACTGACACCAGGAGACAGATGAATGGACTTGCTGATACCAGTTCTGTGACTATGCTTGATTGTACACTTGCTGCATGTCCTGAAATGGCATCACCTCATGGTTCAGAAGTCAGCGTTGTCTGATCTTAAAACTACTTCCCACCAGCCAGTAGTCACATTACTTCTAGCAAGTAGCCCCTCTGTGCCTTACTTTTTCATCTGTAAAATTTGATATGCTAGGGGCTGTATTAGGATCAGGGAGGGAGATAGCAATTGTAATCTCTACATTGTAAGGCTGCTATTAAGACTGGATGACGGTAATGGCTGGAAAACAATTTCTGCTCTTGATAGTCTCAGGATAACCTTGAGGTAGCTGTTCTCATTAAGAGGTTGGTATAACAAAGACACTTTTTACACAAGATCACATATAATAGAAAGAACGAAAACTACAAGGGAAAGAAAAAACATTGAGGCTTTTGGAAACATTCAGTCTTTGGCCCTAAACAAGCAGATTGTTTTACTGAAACATTAGCATGGGTGTAAAAGCTAATAATTCCCTCTTACTTTTCTTTTTTTATTTTTTTACTTTTGAGGGAGAAAAAGAGAGAGAGAGAGAGGAGAGAGAATTGGTGCACCAGGGCCTCAGCCACTGCAATCGAACTCCAGACACTTGTGTCACTTAGAGGGCATGTGCAACCTTGTGCTTGCCTCACCTTTGTGTGTATGGCTTAAGTGGGATCTGGAGAGATGAACCTGTGTCCCTAGGCTTTGCAGGCAAGTGCCTTAACTGCTAAGCCATCTCTGCAGCCCCCTCTTACTTTTTAAATCACTAAAGTTGTCAGGATCTCAACAGAGTTACTTGTGTCAGTACTGACAAAACTGAAACTGAAACCAATAAATGAAGTTTTGAAGGAAGAATTCTCATGAGGTTGCTGCACAACACTATCAAAAAAGATTCTATCAGAACAACAGCTGTATGTAAAGGGTGCGTACGTGACCTTACATAGAAATGCCTTGCCAATCACATTTTCTCAGCAGCTGTCACTACCTTGATAACATAGTTATTATGAATCCTTGTGGTCATCAACTACTGTTTTTACAATTACTCATTTATCTGATAATCCTACTCAAATTTTTAAAAATATTTTTTGTTCATTTTTATTTATTTATTTGAGAGTGACAGAGAGAGAGGGAGAGAAAGAGGCAGATAGCGAGGGAATGGGTGCGCCAGGGCTTCCAGCCACTGCAAACGAACTCCAGACGCGTGCGCCCCCTTGTGCATCTGGCTAACGTGGGTCCTGGGGAATCGAGCCTCTAACCGGGGTCCTTAGGCTTCACAGGCAAACACTTAATCACTAAGCCATCTCTCCAGCCCTCCTACTCAGATTTTGCCCTTAAATTTTCCAACTTACTTTAGTCTCCTTAAATACAGTCATTGGTTACTCTGGCATGAGTATTCTCATTGTAAAGTTCTGATATTCCCAAATAAATCTCATTATTCTTTGGAGAATTTCCATATGACTGTTATTTAGGTTGACAGAGTTATTGGTTTTCAATGAATAAGTCCAACCTAAATGGCATCGAATGTGGTGGGTTGACACTAACCTACTAATGGCATAGTGAGTGAGAACTTACATATTATAATAAATGAAATTTTCTGGGCAGTCACACAAGCCCAACTTGAAGTGTTTATATCATCCAAGATGCCATATTGTGGGAGTTTCTACAACAAGGGAAAAGTTTGCTAGGTGAACATTGAGGTGTATTTCAGTTATATTCCTGAGAATGCAATATTTTAGGAGGGGAAGTCTACATTTTATCCACTCTTTTTTTTTCTTTTTTGCTTTCAGAATTGATCTCCCATTTATATCCTCCAATTCGAGGTAAGGAGGCCATCTCTACTTGGTGGCATCTCAAATGTCCACCTCCAGCCCTTAAACAATATTAGATTCCTACACTGCTCTGTCATTTAACTCTTTCCTGTGCTATTCTTTGGGTGCCAAGGGTCTTCCTGGGTCACAGCAATCAATCAGATATTGTTGTCAATATCTTTTTTGATAGTGTTGTGCAGCAACCTCATGGGAATTCTTCCTTCAAAACTTCATTTATTGATGTCAGTTTTAGTTTTGTCAGCACTGACACAAGTAACTCTGTTGAGATTCTGACAACAATCTCGTTCAGCTAGAGATTCAAGGTTCCTTCTTGCTGTTTAAGAAACATATTCTCCTCCATTGCAGCTAAAACAAGACATCATGTGGGCTGCTTCTCTTTGCTGTTTATTTTCCTTTTTCTTGACAAATCATAATTATATTTGTATGCATCAAATGTGATATTTGGATATAGATTCACATTGTGGAATGATGAAATAAGGTAATGAATATTACTGTCATGCAACAAACATAAACTTTTATGGCAAGAATTTAACCACCTCAATGCCACTTCTTATCCCAAGAACAATGAGATATCAATAGGTTAATGGCAGACTCAGGTTAATAGTTAAGAAGGATCATTATCTCTGTAGCCTAGGGGGAGTAGATTGAGTTACTGTTGCAGAGAAGGCAAAATTCTAGGTGGTGACCGAGTATATGGAGAACAGTACATACCTTGGAGAGATATTTAGGGCTAACTTTGGAAGGATAGAAGTTTTTTTTGTTTTGTTTTGTTTGTTTTGTTTTTTTTTTTTTTTTTTTAAGGAGAGTTCTGGAGTTTAAGCTCTAGAGAAAAAGACATATCATTGCTATTGGACCACTTTCATGAGAAAGCCACCAAATTCAGCCTGTGTCCAGCTCTGGGTGGAAATAAGACTCCCCTGGATACATTTTCTGCCTTGAACAGGAAAGGTGGTAAGTGAAACTGGATCTATGTACTAGGTAGGGATGAAGAGAGAGCAAGTGCAATGCTGCTACTTAGACGGGCATTTTAAAGTCAATCCTCAGCGAGGCTTTGTGGCTTTATACCTGTAATCTCAGCACTTGGCAGGCTGGGACAGGAGGATTGCTATGACTTAGAGCCTAGCCTGGGCTACCTGGTGAGTTCCAAGCCATCCTAGATGACAGAGTAAGACTATGTCTCAAACAAGCAAACAAAGCTAATTCCCAATGTGAGCTTGCCATGCACTCTGCATATGTTCTCTTTTCCAGATATTTCTATTGCTTCCTGCATCTTTCCATTTATATACGATGATGAAATCCATTACAATTGTATCTCCATCCATAGTGACTTTGACTGGTGTTCTCTTGACTTTAACTTTAAAGGAAGATGGAGATACTGCACAGCAAATGGTGATTACTCTACAAAGATTATATATATATATATATATATATATATATATATATATGTATGTATGTATATATATATATATATACACATATACATATATTATTATATATATACATATACATATATTCAATGTCCCAGACATAGTTGATAGAAGCTGGTAAATGGTATTTTATCTCTTAAAGACCTGAGTATAAATGCTGACTTATCTACATAATGTTTACAATTTGAAAATATACATTTTATCAGTTACCTTCTCATTGCTGGGACAAAATATTTGGCCAGAGCATCTTAGGGAAGGAAAGGGTTTATTTTAGCCTACAGTTTTTTGTTTTTTTTTAAAGGCAGGATCTAGCTGTAGCCCAGGCTGATGTGGAATTCACTGTGTAGTCTCAGGCTGGCCTTGAACTCACAGTGATCCTCCTACCTCTACCTCCCCAGTGCTTGGATTAAAGGTGTGCACCATCATTCCCAGGTAGCCTACAGTTTTGTGGGGGAAGTTTCATCCTGGCAGGAGCAGGAAGACCAGTTTCATATCATCAAATTAGCAGGGAGTAAGTAGCAAGGAGAGGAAAGCGAGCTGGGTGGGAGGGTCACGCCTCAAAGCCCAGCCCCAGCAACACTCCTCCTCCAGCAAGGTTCTTCCCTCCTAAAGATTCCACAGCCTTCCAGAACAGCACCACCAGCTTATGGATTCAAACACGAGGCTATGTGTGTGTTGTGGGGGCATTTTATATTCAAACCACCGCAGGTGTGATGTTCTATGATTTTAGCTGTGATTCATCTGAAGACTATTCATGGTTCCTCCCTTCACCCACCCTTTCTCCACAGATCCTCCCATGTGCACCTTCCCTTTCCTCTTTAGAAAAAGGACCATTTACAACTGTACCAAGGAAGGCTACATTTTGAATCGGAGTTGGTGTTCACTGACAAAAAATTACAACAAAGACAGAAAGTGGAAGCAATGTTCTCCTCTGAAGTAAGCCAGTGGGAGGAGGGAAGAACAGCATCTCATCAAATTGTTAAGTGGAGCAACCCTTTGAATTGATACAAAAGGGGAGTAGACTGGTGATGACGTAGAGGAGAGGTCAGCAGGCGTTTCCTGTGAAGGAGCCACTGTGCGATATGATAGGCTTATCAAGCTATGTGATCCCTGACACAAACCTTCTGCTCTGCCAGAGTAGCTCAAAAGCAGCCACGGGCAGAAAAACTGGGCACTGGAAGATTGGCAAATTTCACATGCTGGTATATCTTTGCATACTATCTGATAATCACAGCCACGTGTGTATTAGTTACTCTACTTATTGATGTGATTAGAAAAAAAAAGTAATTTCAGGAAGGAAGGATTTAGTTCTGGCTTGTTGTTTGAGGGGTTATACTCCAACATGGCATGATGGGGGTGTGGGTGACGGGTCACGTTATGTCTGCAGTCAGGAAGCAGAAATGAAAGCTAGTGCTCAGATGGCTTCCACTTCCTCCCCTTTGTCTTTGGTCTGAGACCACAGTCCATGAGATGGTGATGCCCACCCTCAGGGTAGGCTTCCTTCCTTAGTTATACCGCTCCAGAAACACCCTCATTAACACACTCAGAAGTGTGTCTCCTAGGTGATTCTAAACAATCAACTTGACAACGAAGATTAACAATCACAGCACACATGCACTACATTTAGTTTAAATAACTTATCTTGAATGTCAAAATCGATAGAAAGCAAATGCTTAAACACTGAAGCCATACATAACAGGAGGAGTGAAATGTCATTTTCTTTCTCATGCTCCTACTCCCCTTCTGTTCCCTCCCATAGAGAAAAAGGAACCTAACAACCCAGAGGGTGTTCCTCCAGGGTGCTCTATGTGTTCATACTATACACATGTTTTAGGTTATTTTTAAATACCAATGAATTCTCTACTGGCACTTCCACTACTTTTTACTATCATTATTAATATTATCACTATTATTCTCTTTGTCTCATGACTTGATCATCATTTAAAAATATATTATGGAGCCAGGTGTGGTGGCACACGACTTTAATCCCAGCACTCGGGAGGCAGAGGTAGGAGGATTGCCAAGAGGTCAAGGCCACCCTGAGACTACATAGTGAATTCCAGGTCAGCCTGGACTAGAGTGAGACCCTGCCTCAAAAAAAAAAAAACAAATATATGCATATATATATACATATATACATATGTATGTATATATGATATTTCCCAAGTAAATACATAAGTCTCTCTCACCTTTAATAATGATTTGATTGAATTTCATAACATTGATATACCATTTTCTTTTCTAGTATATTTTGATTTTACTATGACCAAATGGGTACCTTACATGTTGGCTTAGAAGGAAGTGTGTGAATTATTTTGTTTTAAATGGAAAAGCTGCACAAAATAATGAGGTCAAAGTATATGCTCATACTATGTGTATGTGAAATCTTAAACTAACTCCAAATTATCCTACATCAGTATTATGAGATTATGACAGTTCTGATTAAAAAAATATTCTTCCTTAAAATGGAAGATGATCAATGAAATAAATTTTCTTGAAACAGTAAATAAGTTCTGTATTTGTAATAATAATCAATAATGATATATTCAATTTTTGAATGAGAAACAATTGTCCCCCTTGTGGCCCTGACCTCTTAGACTTTTTTGTCCTCCTTTCCCATGGACTCATGTTGGTCAGTCCTTGGAATCTACCTGATCTCTCATTTGGGAGCAAAGATGATCATTTATTAGGGAGTGAGACACAGGTGACATTGAGCTTGGAGGGACAGATAGACGGAGGCACTCATTCTAACCTCTAACTTTTTTCCTCTACAGTTTTTAGATAAATCTGGGTGGTTTTTGAAGAGACAGAAGTTACAGATTCATTAGCTGCCTCTCAAAATATAATCATACCTGTTCCATCATGGTCAATTCTGAATAATAAATGTTTGTTCACTTATCTGCATGGGTGACTCATTTTCTTGAGCAAACAAACACCCAACAAACCACAGTTAAAGTGCAGTGGTGATGAATAAACACTGACAGATTGAGTCGTGTCCAGAAGATGCTTGTGGAGAAGAGCTTGCATTCAAATTGCCAACAGAGAAGTCTCAGTGAGTTAACTAAATTCTCAAAATATCTCAAGCTTCCCTTCATACAATATTATTTTTTTAAAAAATGGGTCATTCAATTTCAAAATCTTGACTTGAAATCCATATGACATACAAATCTCTTGAGGTGATAAATTTAACTTTAATACCAATGCAATGTTGGATAACAGTCATTTTTTTTTTACTGATTCCAAAACATTTCCCTCACCACAGAAGGTCCTCTGTGCCCACTAAACAGTAACTCCCCATCATCTCCTTCCTCCAATCCTTGGCAACCACATTCTTTCTTTTTCTAAAATATCTTTGTCAATGGTGGATATTTTCCACAAATACGGTATGTGAGCTTTTGTGCCTATTTTCCTTTACTCAAGCTAATGCTTTCAAGATTCATCCTCATTTTCCCAAACTGTCCTTTTTTCCTTCTTATGGTTGAATAATATTACAATGTGTCCATATACTAATGTAGTTAATCCATTACCATATATATTAGTTTTTATTTCTAACAACTTTATATATGATACAATGCATTTTCATCACACACATCCTTATTACCCTCCTCTATCCCTTTTCCAGTCACACTAAATCCCATCTTCTTCCCAAACAATTCTCCTCCCACTTCGTGTCCTTTTTGTGACTCACTGTGTTTAACAAGGATTGTTTTCATGAGCATGGGTGTAGCAGACAGCTTCCGGTTCGCTGAGATGAACTTCCAGACCAGGCACAGTTATGGAGGAAGGGGATATTTACTGAAGCTTACAGATCCAGGGGAAGTCTCATATTGGCAGAAGAAGCTGGCCTGCCTTCACAGGTCCAGGCAGACAGAGAGAAGCACAAGCCTAAAAGTCAAAAGCCACACAGCACAGCACACTTCAGGAACTCCAGCTATACACACTTTGCATATCTTTAGATTGGAATCTCAAACCCACCACCACACCTTAAGATCCACCCAGTGACAACCCCTCCAGCCAGGTGGCTCCAGATGCAAACTACAAGCTAATAAAACACTGACTATATTGGGGCCATCTATTCGAACTACCACAATGGGTGAGGTGCTATCTACTAGAGGTTGGGCAACTCACCAGTGACTATACAACTGAAGAACATGACTACGTGTACCCCCAGCACCCACCAACTTCCAGTGGCTCCTTGGGGAGGGTAGGTCTCCATGAATTCCTCTCCCATCCATGATGGAATATTAATGAGCTCAATCTTGAGCAGGCAACCACAGTTGTAGTGAGTTCATAAGTGTTATGGCAATGTCATGTCCAGAAGACAGTGCTCCACAGAATTTCTTCCCATCCTCCAGCTCTTACACACTTTCCACTCTTCTCTTCTACTATGTCCCCTGAGTCTTGGACATGGTGATTTAGGGCTGGGAACTCAATAGTTACTCCCAATCCAAGGGATTTTGATCAGATTTACAAAACCACTCCTGTGGAATGGGTCTCAAATTCAATCAGAAAGCAGTTGGTTACTCCCATGACAACCATGCAATTATTGTGCCAGTGGGCACGTATTTCCTGTCAGGTTGGTGGTGTAGCTCACAGAATAAGATTGTTGATGAACTCCTCCCCTCAAAGCCTGCATAACACCTTCAGGCACTCTGAAAGCTAATCAATAGTGAAGAAGTTTCTCTTTCAGTTCTGTCTTGATTTCTATGTTCTGAAATCAGAGTGGGTTGTGTCTTCAGAAGCAGGGACCTACCATCAAGTTGTGTGGGCAACCAAGAGCAATGCCCACAGCCGGTACAGTTTTGAGAGCCTCTTGGTTCTCCTTGACCAACGACTCCTACAGAAGGAGCCCACACCTGGCTTTGGGATTGTGTTTACTAACCTATGGCTTCTGGGAGGAGCCTGGTCCATCTATATAGGGTACTTAAATTCTAACTCTTTTAAATATTGTATTTCAATTATATTATTGTATTCAATTATATGAAATAGGAGGTTCCATATCACTTTTTCAGACATCCTTCATTTGGCTAACACAATCCTCCACTCCTTTCTCTGCCCCCATCTGTGCTTAAACATTTCCACCCCAAGTATTCCCTCCTTCAACTTTTATATCACATGTATTCTATTATTTTCCTTAACTCAAGGTCTCTCTCCATCATGACCTCTTTCTAGCTTTTTGGACCCTACAAACCCTCACTTCAACTTAAGCACACAAAGCTAAAAAATCAAGATAAAGGTGTTGATATAAGAGAAAACATGTGGCATTTTGCTTTTCGAGTTTGGGTTTTCTCACTCGGTATAGTAGTTTCTAGTCCCATCCATTTCCCTGCAAATTTTATAATTTCATTTTTCCCTACATCTGAACCAAATTTCATTGTGGATATGCAGCATATTTTCATTACACATCTATCAATTGATGTGCATCTAGGCTTGCCCCATTTCCTAGCTACTGTGAATAGAGTAGCAATGAGCATGGACCTGCATGTATCTCTGTAGTAGGCTATTGAGTCCTTTGGGTATGTTTAGGGGCTGGGTCATATGGTAGATCAATTTTGGCTGTTTGAGAAACCTTCACACTGATTTCTGTGGTTTTCACTCCACAACTGTGAATAAGAAATCCTCTCTCTCCACATTATTACCAACTTTTACTGTCACCAGGGAAATGGACATTAAAACTAGTTTGAGATTCCATATCAATCCAGCAAAATGGCTATCATCAAGAAAACAAGTGGAATCCTTTGGAGGCCAAGATACTGAACTCCAGTGAGAAGCTCCAGCTAGACTTCATCCAAAAATGAGGCTACACCCATCAAAATCTCACTAAATTAATAATGACTATCCCCTTTAACCTAGCCTGATCTCACTCTCCATTCAAGAATCTGATTTTCAGAAAGCAGGGAGAACTAAGGACAACCATAATCTATTAATTCCCCAACGAGGAGGGTCCCTGCAGAGGGGGAGGACAGGGAGGAGGCTAACAATGGTACCAACTTCACTGTATACACTGAGTACAAAACTAATAAAATAGAAGATAAGAATAGACAGCTGACTCCAAGGCAGCAGATGAATGACCCCTAGCACATCAGCAAGGGCCCAGGTGAAACCACAGAGGAACTGGCGATATTAGCAAGTGTGCTGCTTCTAAAGCAAGCCTGGCAACCTGGTCCAGAGTGATGGAGACAGGCACTGAGGATACTCAAAATGCACCAGTGCAGAAATCCAGAAGATGCTGAGAACTCAACACTAGAGTAGACTTAAAGCATACCCACCAAGGCTCAGGGAAGTTTGTGGAACAGGGGGCAGAAAGAATGTCAGAGCCACAGGGTAGGAGGGAATACTCAAAGACATTGCCCCTCCTCAATGACTGACTGTTGTTCTCACAACTCATAATTCCATGGTGAATTCCAGCAATCCTACTAAGGAGGGCCTTAGCGGAGTGGGAGACAGGGTTGTGGGAATTGACAGTACCAACATATGATGTGTCCAAAGTTTCTACTTAATAAAAATTTAAGAAAACAAAAAATGAAACCATATACCTCAAGAAGGAGGGGCCAGGTGGAGGGGATAGGACATGGATGAGCCTAACAATGGTACCAACTTGACTGTATTTACTGAGTACAAAACTAATTAATAAAAAATGAATAAATTAAAAAAATAAAGCCAATGACAATATGTAAATTCTTAAAGTGCATACCAATTGTGTAGAGCTAGTTTAATTTTTATAATCTAAATAATCCATATAACTTGAAAACAAATTAAGAAACAGATCAGGGGTGGAGTATATCTACTTTATAAAGCATCTACTTAGCATACACAAGGCTATAGATTGAGTTCTCAGGAGCAAAAGGAAAGAAAAAAGAAACAGGTTAATCTCAGCTTTCTCTATGTCCCCTTCCATCAAAGGTAACCTCTGTCTGGTTTCTGGCAGCATATATTAGATTTGTCTCTTTTTGCATTTAATATGAAGGGAATCAGGTCCTAAGCTTGTCATGTTTTACTCAACATTATGTGTACTGGATTCATCTCCATAGTCATGGGTAGATATATCCCCTTCCTTCATTCTCATTGATGTGCTTTTCTTTTGAGGTAGGGTCTCACACTAGCCCAGGCTGACCTGGAATTTACAGGGTGGCCTTGAACTCTGGCAATCCTCCTACCTCTGCCTCCCTAGTGCTTGGATTAAAGGCGTGCACCACCACACATGGCTGATGTGCATTTTTGTGTTGTGTGAATGCATCATGACTTGTCCCTCCATGTTGCTCTTTATGGACATTTCAGTCTTCAGACAGGAACATATTAGCAGCATTACCATGAATATTCTAGAACACGCCTCTGGAGGGGGAGTATATTCACTTAGATGAGTGTTGTAGAGTCAGAGTGTATGTATGCTCAGCCGTAGTCTGAAAGATCTTCAGATCTGAACTGGACAATGACTCAGGATACACTCACCTGCACCATGGACATTGGGTCATTCAGAACCATGATGGTTCTAATTTACTACGGAGCTGAAAGAAAAGTTTTTCTTCTTTCGCTGAACTGTTGGAAATGTCAAGTGGAGATGCTCAATTTTGTTCTCTACCATGAGGCAGAAGTCCACATGTACTGTTGGAACTTAGGGACGTGTCAAGAAGGTGCCATATGAGCTAGAAAGCTGTCTCATGAGAGGTACCAGATACGCCTTGACCTTGGACTCTTCAATCTCCAGAACTGTGACAAATTTTTATTGTTTAAAAGTCACTTGGGCTATTGAACTTTGCTATAACAGCCACTGAGACTAAGATAGTGAGGAAATTGAATGTAGAGAGTCTGACTCTCTAGTGATCAATCATGATTGTCAATTTATTAGCGCTAGAATCATGTACAAGACAAATCTCTAGGCCTGTCTGTAAGGGAGTTTCTAAATTAGGCTGACTTAGATCGAAACAACCACCATAACTAAGAGTGTCATCATCCAGTGATCTGGGGTCCCTGGCTGCATTAAAAGAATGCTAGCTGAAGGACAGCATCTATCACTTTCTTCTTCTCTTCCATGATGAACTATATTACCTGGAACTATAAGCCTGAAAAACCCTGGAGTTGCCTGTTGTCAGTCAAATGTTTTGTCACAACATCAAGGAAACTAATACAGCTATCAACGTTGTAAGTAGTGAACCTGGGTAAGGATACTCAACTTCCGGACACTTAACCATGTCTTTCTTCAGTACCCACATCATATGATCCAAGAGATTGTTTCCCCCCCACCCCAACTCCCTTTCTTCTAACAAGAGTGACCTTCAATTAAGATGGCCTGTGTAATAATGGGAGTATAACTATATTGGATAAAGTTCATGTCTTTTGATAACTGAGATACCAGATATTTCAGAGGGTTTCCTGGGATACAATTTCTCTTTGCAAAACTTTGAAACACTGTTTAGTAAGAATTTTGTTGGTCAGCTCATTAGTTTTATCAAGAAGAGGAGGAGGAGAAAGAGGAAGAAGACAAAAATAAAGGAAAAGGAAGAGGAGGAGATCATAAGGCAGTGCCTGAGCCAATAGCTCTCGAAGTAAATACTTTTTTTTTTTTTCTGGTTTCCCCATCCTTAAACAAGGTGCATATTTCTGCCTCTACTGCTTGTAGGGAGAGAAGTCAGGAATGATCAAAACACTGTGTGTTTATGAGTTTGTAATATTTTTATTGTCTATACACCTTTCTATCATCTATTATCAATCAATCTATCATCTACCTATCTATCATCTATCTATCTATCTATCTATCTAATCATCTATCTAGTCTGGCCATTCATCCATTTTTTGTTGTCCCCAAGCCTGTTTGCCACCTTTATGATAGCATGGAGCTTTAAGAATGGTCTTAGAGATTACCTTTCTCTCTGAAACTACTTCAACTGGTTTCAAGACCTGGTGGTATATTCCATATGTTGCTGCTTAGTTTGTAACTCTCTGAGGATAAATTACCAACCAAGAGAAGTGGCTTTATTTCATCATTGTTGCTGCAAGAGGAATCTAGTTCAACTTGGGAAATAAATCATTCTAAAATTAGAAATTTACTTTGTTGTTTGGGGTTCAGTAATCAAATATGATGAATAAGCTGAGGACTTTTTACTTTTAAAATATTTTAGTTGAGAATTTTAACACACGAATATACTGTAATTTTATCATATTCCTGTCTTATCACTCTTTTTTGTCCCCCCCCACCCCCGCCAACACTGATTAAACTGAGCACTCTCTTCCTTCTTTCCAAGTAGTCCTTCTGTTCTGTTGTCTTATTCTTTTTGTCTACCTCTGTCCTCTGTGTAAAAATGTTGGGCTCAGAACCGTGGAGGTTTTGTGCAGGTAGCAACAACCACTGTAAGGTCATACAACTCTGAAAGTTTTGCGAGGAGGCAGCAGAAAATTAGTGCTGTTCTCAATACTAGCCTGAGAAACTTCACTCTTCAGTAGACATTGAGGAGACCTGTCTACTTTTTAAAATAATTTTTATTCTGCTGCTGCTACTACTACTACTAATAATAATAATGTGCCCAGGTCAAGAGATCTAGGGGCTGGAGAGATGGCTTAGCAGTTAAACCACTTGCCTGCAAAGCCAGAGGACCCAGGTTTGATTCCCCAGTAGCTACATAAAGCCAGATGCACAAGATGGCACATGCACCTGGAGGCCCTGGTGTGCTCTCTCTCTCTTTCTCTCTCCATCCTCTTTGTGCTCTCCCTCTCTTAAATAAATACATAAAATATTTTAAGAAACAGAGACATCACTTTACAGAGGCAATTCAGCACTACTTTACTATACCAGTTATTAGACAATTGACTTCATAATGTCTATAGGCTCTTAAAAATTACTGATATCTAGTACTCAGGAGGCTTAATCAGGACAGTTTTGAGTTCTAGGCCACCCTAGACCACACAAAGATATCCTATCTCAAAAAGCAAACACACAAACAAAACTTCTGATGTCCCTATGGTAGTTAATTTCTGATGTTGTTTGGATTAAGAGATAATATTTATAAGTATGTGTATACAGGGAGGGCGAAAGTGAGTAAAACCTATAGAGATAGGATGGTAACCAAAAGAGAATGTAAAGAGATGAGCTGAAGGGAGGTGAAGAGGTGAAGGCAGGATGAAGGACACATGTAATATGTAAATAGAAGAGGAAGGATATTAGAGGGAGAAAGGGACTATAGGAGAAGAAGATTGAGAATAGGAGTGGGGATGTGAATCAACAAAAACAAATTGTATTTGAAAATTACAGAATAAGGCCAGGCATGGCAGCTTATTGGTAGTTTACACTTTTAATCCCAGTATTTGAGAGACTGAGGTAGGAGGATCATCCTGAGTTCCAGATCAGCCTAGGATAAAGCAAGACCTTACCTGAAAACAAATAAATTAAAATAAAATAGAATTCCAGAATGATTGATACCTCATTATCTGTATGTAACCTTTAAAAAGAGAGATACACAGACACCTGATAGGCATATTGCTGGGAATATTTATGACAGAGCTTTCTAATGACATTGGCATTTGAGTTGATTTTGAATTGATGGACTGAGTAAGAACAATCTGTCCTTGGTGTGAATGGGATTATCTAACTGACTGATGGTGGCCAAGATGGAAACAAAAGGCAGAGGAAAGATGATTTCAGGCTCTTGGATCTAGAGATAGGACAACCCTGTTCTCCTGCCCTTCAGTTCCTCTGCTTTGTCTTCAAGCCCTCACATTCTGTTATCCCCACAGTGTATTCTATTGGTGGTGCTTTCCAGTGAGCTTCCATTAGATCTACTATATTTTCCATTTCCAGCATCATTTCAGTGTGTGGGCTTTTTTTCAGTATCTTTCTCTCTTTATTGTATTTCATTTTTATATCTTGCATTGACATTTCCATTTCATTCATTTGATTTTTTGTGTTCGCACCAAATTCTTTGATTTCTTGGCTCATATTTGTCATCATTCTTTTAAATTCTTTTTTCTGGAAGTTTATCCAAGACCCTATCATCAAGGATCATCACTCTGGGATTGGCAGATTTTGGAGAACACATGTTGTCTTGATTTTTCATATTTTTTGTGCTAGAATTTTCTCATCAGAATTTAGATCATTGGTTGGCCTTTTAAAAAAAAAAAATTTAGGTCACCTTATAGTGAATTCCAGGTCAGCCTAGGCTAGAATGAAACCCTACCTTGAAAAACAAACAAACAAAAAAATAGGTTACCTTTCTTTACTCAGTGGGAATGTTTGCTATGTGTGGGAGGAACTAGTATGTGATAAGGTTGTGATGTCATTTTCTTTTGTTAAACTGGTGTTTAGGGCTTCTCAGTTCTCCCCTTTGAGAGGAATAGTACTAATAACAGCAATTACTATTGGATAGACCCACTGCAAAAGTACAAAAGTAGTGGTAGTCTACTGTAAAACAATCACCCCTTAATTGCTCAGCCCCTTATGGTATAAGGGAGCGTTGATAGTGTTCCATGTATTAGTTATTGTGGCTTAGAGAGGACAGTTAAGGAAAGGAAAAAATCCATAGAACAAGTAGTTAGTATTGGGGCAATAAAGAGAAAGTAAAGGAGGGGAACTTGAACAGAAGGGGGAGCTGTAGGAGCAAAATATTGGAGAATGGGAGGATGAGATAATTTTGGCTAAAAGTAGACTTGAGAGAGAGAGAGTAACAGATATTATCAGATAAGGTAGAATATTCTGTCCTTCAGGAAGTTTAGGCTCAGAGTCCTTGAAAACCTGAACAGACTATTCTTTGGACGAGTAAAATGCAGAGGGAAAGAGTAATGTTGAGGTCAGCTCCATGTGGCTGGGATGAACCTCCAAACTAGACAGAGTTTATGGGAAGTAGGGATTTATTTGAAAAATACAGATCCAGGGGAAGTTCCATAATGGCTGGAAAAAGCTGGCTTCCTTTCACAGATCCAAGGGGAGAGAAGAGAGAGAGAGAGAGAGAGAGAGAGAGAGAGAGAGAGGGAGAACCACACAGCCAGCATCATAGGCAAGCACAAAACCAGCAGCAATACAGGAGGGGCCCAGGCAGAGCTCAGACCACTCTGCACACCTTTGGGCTAGAAATCAGATCTGGCCCCAGTGACACTACTTCCAGCCAGGTGGCTGGAAATCAAAGTTTTAATAAAACACCTCCGTCTATTGGGGAGCATACAATGAAACCACCACAAGTAAGTAGAAAAAAAAAAATGAATCCAAAGAAGAAACAAAATACACAAAACAAAGTACTTGCCTCCACACAGAGTGGAGGGGGCTAAGCTGGCCTGGATGACAACAGATGAAGGAAACAGGGTAAGTGTATAGAGAGTGAGATCTGGGTAGATGTATAGGATTTGGAAACAGACCCACCTGATACTTGGTTCTCGGATGAACTTCTTCAGCACCTGGAGTGGTGTTTCTTCTGCTGGAGTTCCACTGTGATGGGCTGCGCCATTCTACTTTTGGAGTCCGTTCTGGGGTCAGGCCACTACATAGAGTTCTGTTGTGAACTTCCCTTTCTCTGGAGCCCAGTCCTTGGGAGTTTGTACTTCTGTGGCTGTTCTTGCTGGAGAGTTCTCTTGTTGCAGCTTGATCTGTTTTGGTGGTGCCTGGGAGTGTTCCCTTTCTTTTCTGAACTGCGGTAATGTGGCTGGAGAGGGATTGTGTGTGTTGGAAGTCTCTTAATTTCAAATTTTCAAACCCCTTAGGGATTTCCTCACACCCCCTGATGCTTGCTAGTGTTCTCCTGGGCCTTTTGAATCTCAGATCCGCATTTTCAGTAAGACTGGGCATAGGAATCTGTTGCCAGTATCCTCTATGGCTGAGGGTGCAAGGCTGTGCTTGGGGTATTCGCTTACTTTTTCTGCCATGAACAGGAAAGGTGGTGAGTGAAACTGGATACATGCGCTGGGTAGGGATGAAGAGAGAGCAAGTGCAATGACATTTTAAAGTCGATCCTCAGCGAGGCTTTGTGGTTTTATACCTGTAATCTTAGCACTTGGCAGGCTGAGGCAGGAGGATTGCTATGACTTAGAGGCTAGCCTGGGCTACCTGGTGGGTTCCAAGCCATCCTAGATGACAGAGTAAGACCTTGTCTCAAACTAGCAAACAAAGTTAATTCCCAATGTGAGCTTGCCATGCACTCTGCATATGTTCTCTTTTCCAGATATTTCTATTGCTTCCTGCATCTTTCCATTTATATACGATGATGAAATCCATTACAATTGTATCTCCATCCACAGTGACTTTGACTGGTGTTCTCTTGACTTTAACTTTAAAGGAAGATGGAGATACTGCACAGCAAATGATGATTACTCTACAAAGACATAGTTGATAGAAGCTATTAAATGGTTGTTGATCTCTTAAAGACCTGAGTATAAATGCTGACTTATCTACATAATGTTTACAATTTGAAAACACACATTTTATCAGTTACCTTCTTATTGCTAGGACAAAATATTTGGCCAGAAGCATCTTAGGGAAGGAATGGATTTATTTTAGCCTATAGTTTTTTTTAAGGCAGGATCTAGCTGTAGCCCAGGATGATGTGGAATTTACTATGTGGTCTCAGACTGGCCTTGAAAACTGAAATTTGCACGGAAATGGATGGATCTGGAAAGGATTATACTAAGTGAGGTAACCCAGGCCCAGAAAGCAAAATGTCGCATGTTCTCTCTTATATGTGGATCCTAGCTACAAATGTATAGATTCGTGTGTGATCTGGAACCAAAACTCAGTGGCAGAGGCCCATAAGCTAGAAAAAGGCTATAAGGGAGGGAGGAGAGGGAAGGTCTTAAGGGGATAGTATTGTATATATGTAAGTCTAAAGGCCTAAGCGAGGTCTGGAGAAGAGATTGTATAAAAGAAAGGTGGGGGAGGGGTCAATCAAATTTCACTATATTCTGAATAAGACATATGAAAATCTACTTTCCTAAATAATGGCACATTCAGAAGCCGTAGATTGTTACTAGAAAATTTTCAGTGCTAGGGATGAGATACCGTCCAGTGTTGTTGGACAGGGAGGTCCCTCTTAGCTCCAAAATACTATAGGCTACTGCCAAGGCCCTTGGTTTCCTGTGAGAAAGAGATGGTAAGACCCTATTGCTGAAGACTTCACATGCCTGAGTGGCAAGGTCACTGAGAAATCAAGCTGGTATTGAGCAAAAGACCTTCTCCCTATAGCCCAGCCAACTGAAAGCTGGAAAAAACTGCACTGTATGCAGTGTTATGAGAGACAGAAGTCATCAGTGGTGAAAACAGTGGACACTGGAAACCTCAAGTTTGGCCAGACAGGCCAAATGACTGAATGAGTGCAATAGTGGCATGTCTGCTCTGGGGGAAACCAACTGCTCTGTAATTGGACTGAAGGCCTGCTCTATGGGAGGGAATATGTGCCTGGTACTGAAAACCTAATCAAAAGCCTATGGCAAGGGGAGTCATGAGCCTTAGCGGTACAAAGCCTGATCTTGTCTGGATAAATGCATATATTACTCTCACCAAATTGCCCTGGAAGTACTACACTTAATGTTCATATTCATATATTAGTACTACTCTCACTTCTGGTTAGAGAAGCTTCTCTTTTCAGATGGTGATGACCACCAGGATGATCCAAAAGGCAACACAGTGCTGAGAAGAATGGATGGAGGAGTGTGCAGCACTGAAACATCTCTATCACACCCTCCAAGGCTCAGGGTCCATTGCAGAAGAGGTGGCGGAAAGAATGTAAGAGTCAAAGGAAGGGTACCACTCCTTTCATACAATTGTCCAGACAGAATTTGGCCTCGATATCCAAGACCTCACCGTACCTAGCGATACCCACACAAGACTCTCATAATAGGAGAAAAAGATGATGACATCAAATTAAAAGAAAGACTAATGGAGAGAGGGAGGGGATGTGATGGACAGCAGAGTTATGAAAGGAAAAGTGGGGGAGGGGAGAGGTGGGAAATAGCACGATTTGTTGTCTGTAAGTATAGAAGTTGTCAATAAAAAAAAATATATATATATACATATATATGTATATATTAAAAAAGAGTCCTTTGTTATATACCTAGTGGTAGTACAGCTGGATTGAATGGAGACTTTTCTTTGGAAAATTTAAGAGCTGGAATATTGATTTCCATAATAGCTGTAACACTTTATATTCCCGCTTGTAGTGAATTAGGTTTTCTGTTTCCAGAATTTCTTGGTAGCATTTATTGCCATTTATTTTCATTATGATAACCCTTCTTATTCAAATGAGATAGCATCTAAAGAACTTTTCATTTTCCTTTCTCAGTATCTAAGGTGTTAAACACTTTGTGTAGTATTTATTGGTCATTTGTATTTCTTCTTTTGAAATGTATCTGTCATCAGCCCATTTATTGGACTGGCTGATTTCATTTTTATTCTGTGCTTAATTGGAAGTTCTTTACATATTCTGGGTATATATCACCTGACACACAGTGCACAAGGGTTATTTTTTTTTCTCATTCTATAGACTGTTCCTCATTGTAGAGATTATTTCCTATGCAATGCTTATTTGCCTAAGTTTAGTGTAGTCCTATTTGTCACTTATTATTGTTTCTTTTGTTGTTGAAAAAAAAATTGCCATGGTGTAAAGTGAACAAAATGTTATATTTCTTTACGATCTTTATACCTAGCTTAGAGAAAAATAGAAGTCACTTCCCTGTAGGAGCTCATAAAAGAATGGAATGAAACACTTATCTAAGGAGATGGGGATGGTAGATAAACAGGGGCCTCTGCTGGTCTGAATAGCATTACCCTGGGCCTGCACTGTTGAGCACAATCCTTAAGGACAGATAAGTGGGATGCCTGCAGACCCCTGGTAGCAGGCCTACCTCACACTGCCCCTCCCCCAGGCGCTTCCTGTAACTGATTCACGGGTTTAACTCCAACCCTGTTTTGTTTGTATGTTTGTTTGTTTTTCTATAAACATCATGTGGTTATTTCTGATAAAATCTAACTCTCCAAGCCATTCTGGGCTGCATCCTGAGATCCCGAACTCTGGGATGTAGACCTGGCGCACCAGCTCTCGTCTTTTTCTTTCTTTCTACCCAATAAAACTTTGCCTCCCATTCCATGAGTCGATGGTCTTACTTGTGCAACGTTGGACCCCATAACAATGGTAAGAAACAGAGTCCAGAGAGAAAAGAATTTGTGTCAGGGAATTTTGGAAAAAGAAAAGGTCTAAAAATCCCAAATAGAAGAACATCTTCTCTGTCCAAACTAAGAGCTAGTAAGTGCTGGACCCTGACCCTACAGAGCTACAGCACTGTTCCCTGTCACCCAAACATATTACAAACACTGACATACAAGGGCATTTTCTTATTTGCATGGGAGGGGGAGGCTGGATAATAGGAAATCTTGCTCAGAGGTTTATGTTTATATTTACAGCAGGTAGTGTTGCCAATCTGGACTACTTCTATTCATATGGTGGAAATTATTTGCCACAAAACTGAACACAAAATATCTCAGCCTGACTGAATAAATATATCTCAAAAATTGAGACTTCAACAGAATATCATGCTATAGGCTGTTCTGTCAATACTAGCTAGTCTTCTGAACCTCATAGTATGGTATATAAGCTTTCCTTTTTGTTTCATGGTCTAAAGAGTGAACTCATTCACTACCTGACAATTCTTTCCTTGCTTCAGTGGTGGTCAGCCAATCACACTCTTCAGAAATTCTTTGTTTGTCCCTATATCTTGATATGTTTTTCCCCTAGGGTTTCTTCTGAAAGATTCAGACTTGCAGGACTTATATTGAAGTCTTTTATCTTTCAATTTTTTTTGTTTTTTTTTTATGGAGAAAGTCAGTGTAATTAAAAAAAAAACACCCAATAAGTCATAATACAGGGAAACCCTACAAAATCCCTCTTAGTGACACAGGACATAGAGAGATCATGCTGGAATTTGGAAAGAAGCCAGCTCCCAGATGGTTATACCTCACAGTGATGGAAAGTCCTATTTGAGCTGCTGGGAGAAAATGGCCCCCAACACTGTGAACAAGCAGGGAATCCTGCTAGATATGAAAATGAACCAGCCAGACAAGATGTACACACCTGTGAAATAGTGGCACTCAGCTTTGATCAGATAAGAGACCTGTTCAATGGGAAGAAACTCATAGCTGGTACTGGGAACCAAGTCAAAATCCTATGGAGTTGATGGTAATGGACTCCATTGAGAAATCCCACTAGTATTTGGCCAAAAGAGATGCTATACCCATCAAATTTTTTCTTAATAAACTGTTTATCCCCTTTAACTCATGATGCTCTTACTCTGTTGGAGAATATGTTTTCTCTTTTACAGAAGGCTGTAAAAACCATGGAGAACCAAAATCCATAAACATAACAAGAAAAGATGGCTGACTCTTTCACTAGATGAGCCACCTATTGCGCATCATCCAAGATCTGGGTGAAGCCACAGAGGAATTGGTGAGCTAAGCATGAGCACTGCTCTCACAGCAAGCCTGATAAAGCTGTGCCAGGGAGATGTCAAAAGACACTAAGGAAACTCAAAACATATCAAAAACAAAAATCCAGAAGTTGCTGAGAACTTAGCACTAAAGTAGGCTTGCGACACACCTGCCAAGACTCGTTGAACATTGCATAAGAGGGGCAGAGAGAAGCTAAGAGCCATTGTGTGGGGAAGGAGTATACGGAGGCATTGCTCCCTCCACACAATGACTGACTGGTGCTCTCATAAATCATAAACCGTAATCCCATGGTGAACACCAGAAACCCCACTAAAGAGGGCCTCAATGAAATAGGTTGGTGAGGAAGGGAATGGAACCAACATATGAATGCCCAAATGACATTTTCTTATTAATAGAAATTAATAAAATTTCTTTGTATACTCAGACTTGAAAAGCTATAGAAAAAATATATTTATGAAACTATAACAGCCACCATAATCTAAGAAACCTGATGAATCTATGTGATATCCTGGAGGAAAAAAAAAAAGACACCATAGACAAAAACTAAACTACTTTAAATAAATAATTTTTTATTATTTATTAAGCCTATATTATCATCAGTGGGAGCCCTCTTTTTATTCTTTTTAACTGTTCTTTTTTATTTTAGAGACAGCAAGTGATAGAGAGAGAGAAATGACATGCCAGGGCCTCAGCCACTGCAAGCAAACTCCAGATGCTTTTGCCACTTAGTGCGCATGTTCAACCTTGTACTTGCCTCACCTTTGTGCATCTGGATTACACGGGATCTGGAGAGTTGAACATGCATTGTTAGGCTTCACAGGCAAGTGCCTTAACCACCAAACAGTATCTCCAGCCCCTTTGTAACTTTTCTACACATTTAAAACCATTCTGCAAATCAAACTTTATTAAAAATATTGTGAATTATTTCACATTTCCATGTTATTGTCAATAACTTTCTGGCTCTTGCCCATGAACAAAGTTTCCACATGCCCCAGGTATAGTTTTTGAATTTTTTTTCACAACTGCTCAATGTAAAAAGCTTTGACTGCAAGTTTCAATCTCTATTTATCATTAAAAGTCTTTAACTTATTCAATAAAAAGAGCAGGCTAATGATTACTTTGTCTGTACTTTAAATCTTAGCTTCCAGTATTTAGTACACCCTTCACTGGTGGCTACCATGAGAACCCTAACACCACACAGAGATCTTTGCCATGACAGACTACCTGTGGTTTGAAGGGACACCATTTCCTGCTTTGGCTTTCCAAACTGAAACCCTCAGAGAATGTCGTGATAAGTTTGTGATGAAGGATGAAGACACAGTCATACTGACTTACCCCAAATCAGGTAAGGAGTCCAGATCCTGAGTCTTCTATGAGAAATGCCATGACCTTTGTCTTCACTCACTGTTCAGATGAACAGAGTGATCTCTATACCTGACAGTGCCCAATGCTTTGGGAAGAGAGCAGTGCCTCATAAAAGACTGTATCCTGATGTGTGATCCAAAGAGAGAAGAAAGAAAGGAAACAGGGAACTCAAAATCAGTGAACACCAAGGCAGATTCAGGCACTGACATGTTTCAAGGGGAGGAGAGAAGTTAGAGGGTGACAAGTTGCACTATAAGAGAAGAAATAACATCTAAAGTGAAATGACAGGAAAGACTGTTAGAACACTGGGAGGCGGTGGATATTTCCAGACAGAGAAATGATTATAGACAATGGCCTAGAACTAGGAAAAAGCCTGGAAAATTCAATAAAATGAACAGAAAGGCTGCATAGGTTTTGAGGTGAATGGTGGGGAGGTGGTAGCATTGAGCAGTGGGCAACTTTTGAAGCCAGTGATATTGGAAGTGGAATGTCATTGAAATGTCAAGGTCAGTGGTAATATGAGGATTTCAGAAATGTGTACATATAATGCATGTACAGCAAAATGTGGTAAATCAACCCTAACAAACTTATTTATCATAAAAGAAAGCATATTCTGACACATACTATGACATGGATGTGACTTGGATGTGTCTTGAAGGTATTATGCTAGATAAAATAAACCAGTCACAAAGGTCAAGGGTTATATTGTATACATTTCTTTATACCCAGCCTAGAGAAATATAGAAGTCACTTCCTTGTAGGAGGCTCTGTTGATGGCAGACAAACAGGAGGCTCTGCTAGCAGGTAAACAAGAGGCTGTGCTGGGATGAGTAGCATTTCCTGGGCCTGCATTGTTGAGCAAACTCCTCAAGATAAGCAGGACTCCTGGTCACAGGCCTACCTCACACCTCCTAGGTGGTGCTTCCTGTAACTGACCAACAGATCTGTTTACAAGTTACTTTTTTACTTTTATGGCTGTAACTGTCACTTATAAATTATGATTATGGTTTAACCCCCATCCTGTTTTCTGTTTTTCTTTTCTAACATCATGTGGTTATTTTCAATAAAAGCTGACACTGAATGGTTCAGGGCTGCTGTCCCACGCCCCCCCCCCACTGTCCTCTGGGGCCCAGACATGGTATACCAGACTTTTATTTTATTTTATTTTCCTTTTTACCTAATAAAACTTTGCCTCACATTCCATGAGTCAATTGTCTTACTTGTGAGACACTGGACCCCATAGTAATATTATTCCCATATTGTGAAATATCTTGCATAGTTAAATTCATAGAAATAGAATGTAGAATAGTGGTATCCCAGGACTAGAAGGCAGGTTAGTAAAGAAGTGTTGTTTCATGATTACAAATATTCGTGTTTCCAGAAAGGTTGAACATTTGCATATTGTGTCTTCATCATAGTATACTTAACACTGCAGGGAAGTGCCTGAACACAGTTATGATAGTGAAATTCTCTGTATGAATATTTTACTGTGTAGCTTTTTATAGAAGGCATGTTGAAATGAGTGACCATCCCTTTTTCTTCTTTCCAGGAAGTAACTGGTTGACTGAGATTGTCTGCTTGGTACACACCAAGGGGATCCCAAGTGGATTCAATATGTGTGCACTTGGGACAGCTCACCCTGGCTTGAGAACACCAAAGGAAATGACTTACTAAACAGTACAGAGGGTCCATGTATCATGGCCTCCATCTACCCTTCCATCTATTCCCCAAGTCTCTTTTTAGTGCCAAGGCCAAGGTCAGTGCAGTGGTCAGGGAACATTGGATAAAATTGTACTTGAAAATCTAGTGTTCCTATATATACGCTAGAAACCTTGCTGAGTTGTTTTCTGTGTCTCTTTCTCTTGAAATGCTCTTATTCTGCAGGTCTGGGTGGGACCTGAGATGGTCATGAACTAGATGATGTTAATGTGTCCTTCCTCAGACTGTCTCACAAATCATCCTAGCCAGATCTAAGGGGTAGTGTGACACAATAATGAGCTTTTGGAAACCATACTTGAAGTGCAACTAGAATTCCATACACTATGTATTAGACCATCTATACTTTGTTGTTATCAAAACAATTATGCAATTTTTATTCAATAAACATGTGACTTTCTGTTCCAGTCACTGCAGGTGTTAGTGCCCCACAGTGGGCTTGTACATGGGGCACCATATGGGGAATTACCTGTGAAAACACAGCCCATATCATACCCTTTACACATAGCACATCACACACACACACACACACACACACACACACACACACCCCTACCAAGAGAGACTTAGAAGAATCTCTCTTGGAATTTTCACAACTGTATATCAAAGAGGAGTCACCTCAATGCATCTTATGTGTCTTGTTTGGCTAGGTAACTTCTTGACTGGGGAATTGGGGCCTACTGAGAGGGACTAGAATAATGTGAGAGTTGGTGCAAAGTATAAAATTCTCATGTGGCCATGAGGCCTTACTTCATTGAACTGTAGGTTGACTGACATGTATACATATGCACAACTGGATCACTGTTATCCAGACTGGATCTAGAACATTTCTACTATCCAGAAAGCCCCTTATGTCCCTTCCTAACGGGCCCACCTGCCAAGAAAACAAGTATAGACTAGTTTTTCTTGGTTTTGCATTTTACATAAATGGACAGGAATATAAACTTAGGTATGTGGACTCTTTCACTGAATGCAATGTCTGTGACATATAGTAAGTAGTACTGAATATTATTATGCATCTATGAATATGATATATTGTGAAAGTCCATTCTCTCAGGAAGGATCTTGAAGGCATATCACACAAATATAAATGTAAATCATTTTATGAGACAGAATTTCATGTTGTCTGGGGAAGTTTTGAACACATATCTGGGCATGGATAGCCTGGAACTCCTGATCTTCTGTCTTTCAAGTAGTAGGATCATGGATGTGTGTCTCTATATACATCTCTAAAGCCTACCTTTACAAATGATTTATTGACAATTTCATAAATGTACTAACATACTTTGATCATTTTCACCCCTGGCAAATTACTTTTTCTTCCAAACTAGTTATCCTCCTTTGATGTCTTCTTTGCATTTCACTGAATTTACTTAGGGTTACTTGCATAAACTTGGGGGGTGGATTATTTACTGAAGCATGGGCAATACACCAGTGTCTACAGCACTGAAGAAAATAAATTCCCTTTCCCTATCGAGTAGCCATTAATGAATAACGCACACATATCAAAATGTAGTAAATTAACCCCAAACACCTTATTTATAATAAAATGCATATTCTGACACACTAACATGGATGGAACTCAAAGGTATTATTCTAAATGAAATAATGCAGTCACAAAAGGGTGAGGGTTATATCATTCCCCTCTTGTGAAATGTCTTGCACAGTTAAATTTATATATAATGTAGAATGGTGGTAGCCCACAAAATAGTTTCTCATGAAAGGATGGAGCCTAACAAGCCTCTCTCCCAACCATGATGGAATACTGACAGGCCCAACCTTTTGCAGTCAGCACAGCGCCTTTGAGTTAGTGAGGGCAAAGGCCATATTGCATCTAGAAAATGGTGGTCCACAGCACTCCACCTGATCCTCTGGCTCACACACAATTTTTTCCCTCTACTTTAATGTCCCCTCAGCCTTTGGTTAAGGCTGAGACTCAAGAATCACTTGTTTTCAGAAGTATTACCAGATATGAGTATCGGTATTACCCACCCCTCACTGCAAAAGAAGCTTCTCTTACCAACACTGAGAGCAGCACTGACCCATGAGTATAAGCAGAAAAATTTAGAAGGCAGATTGACAGCCTGTCCATTTAGCAGAACAGTAGTCAGTTTTCCACACCTAGGGCCTATGAACTCCCTCTTAAACCTGTTCCACTGGATCCTTTCTTCATTCCAAATGGTCCCTCTTCTACTTTGAAGGCATCACTTTTCCCTCCTAATTATGCAAGTCTTTTACAGGTAGCATTAGCCACTGTGAGATTATGAATGCATCATCCACATATCTGGGAGACAGTATTTCAAAAGACTCCTCCCCTTACTTTGACTCTTAGATTCTTCCTGCCACCTTGTGGTGGTTTGAGTCAGGTGTTCCTCCTAAATTCATGTGTTCTGATAGCAAGTTGGGAAGTGGAATTTTGCTGAAGGCGGTGTGTTGCTGGGGTCAGAACCTGGTGGCATATTGCCCCTAGTTTGCCAGTATTAGGCACACTCTCCCTATGGCTTATGATGTCCCCATACATAGGCTTAAAAAAAAATCTAACAGCCATTACACATACAGGCAACGCACCATGATCATAATCCCATCCCAACACCTTCTCTTTTCCCCTCTAAAATTCCCGTCCACTGAATGCCTTTTTCTTTCCAACTCCCTCTCTCTCTCTCTCTCTCTCTCTCTCTCTCTCTCTCTCTCTCTTTCCGAAGTAGGTTCTCGCTCTAGTTCAGGCTGACCTGGAATTCACTATGGAGTCTCAGAGTGGCCTCGAACTCACAGCAATCTTCCTACCTCTGCCTCCCAAGTGCTGGGATTAAAGGCGTGCACCACCACACCCGGCTCCTCTCTTCTATTTTGATGTCATTTTCTCTCATGTTATTTCCATCTTGCATAGGTAGTATCGTGAATACTATGGTCACTTTGTGTCTGAAAGATTGCATTGCAAAACACTACTCCCCTTTTTTGACACCTATGTTCTTTCTGCTACCTCTTCCACAATGATTCTTGAGCCTTGCATAGTTTGATAGAAATGTCTTCATGCTGAACACTCCACTGTCATTTTTTCTAAGCACTTTGGTGAATTTTTTATTTTTATTTATTTATTTATTTGAGAGAGAGAGAGAAAGGGGGACTGAAAGAGAGAGAGAGAAAGAAAGGGGGAGTGAAGAGAGAGAGAGAGAGAATGGGTGTGCCAGGGCCTCTAGCTGCTGTAAATGAACTCCACATGCATGATCCACCTTGTATATCTGGCCTACATGGGTCCTGGGGTCCTTTGGTTTTGTAGGCAAGTGCCTTAACCAGCAAGCAATCTCTCCAGCCAGCTTTGGTGAATTTTGAGTCTCCCCAGTGATTGGAACTATCTGAAAAGAGAAGGTTCTCTAGGTCCTACGTAGAAGAAGTAGTTTTCCATATTCATAAAGTTTTTAATTTTAAATAACCCTCCTCCTTTTCCTCTCCTCCATCCCACCGCCTAACCAATTTATACCATGCTACCCACTGTATTCTGCTCATCTACTTGTGTATCTACTATACAGTACCCTCAAGCTCTATCCTCTTTCTTCTCTGCTCATGGCCATATTCCCACATACCTACACTCTCGCCAACATTTACTGTCATTTGATTTCTTGATAGCTGCCATTGTGACAGGAGTGAGATGGACTCACACTAGTTTTAATTTATATTTCTCTGATGGTTAAGGATGTAGTACGTGGTTTTTAGATGCTTATTGGCCATGTGTATTTCTTCTTTAGAAAACTCTGTCCCTTCCTATAGGCCATTTTTTATTAGGTGTTTGAATTCTTTGCAGTTTTTTTGTGGGGGGGGAGGGGTTCTTTGTATTTTCTAGACACTAATCCTCTGTCAGATGTATAGCTGGCAAAGATTTTCTCCCATTCTGTAGGCTGCATCATTTCTCTACCTTTACATTGCCCTTTGCTATAAAAAAAAAAGACTTTTACTTTCATGAAGTTCCAAAGGCTAATTAGTGATTTTACCCCCTGTGCTACTGGGGCTCTCTTCAGAAAGTCCTTGAGTATGTCCATAGGTGGGTGTGCTTCCTCTACCTTTCCTCTAGCGGTTTCCAAGTTTCAGGTCTGATGTTCTTCCGTTTAGATAAGTATTGTGCATGAAGAGAGATAAATATATATTTTTGCCTTTATTCTAGTTTTCCAAGCATCATTTGTTAAAGAGGTTCTCTCTTCTCCAGTGAATATTTTTGTTAACAATCAGATGGCTGTACTTGCCTGGGTTTGTATCTGGGTCCCATTGAATCAGAGAACAATTTTTTCAATGTCTTCCTATATTCTATGTCCTATTATTTCTTGAGAAATTTTGCATCAATGTTCATGAGGAAGATTGATCTGTAATTATATATGTCCCTATGATTTTCTGAATTTCATTGGTATCTATTGTATTGGTGTCATTTTTATTTCTAACTTATTTATTTTGGTCCCTTCTTTTTTATTTTGGTCATGTTTTTAAGGACTTATCAGTCTTTGTTATCCTTTCCAAGAACCAATACTTCATATCATTAATTCCAAGCTTTTCTGGCTTTTAAAATTTGTATTGTTAAGCCAGGCGTGGTGGCCCATGCCTTTCATCTCAGCCCTAGAGAGGCAGAGGCAGGAGGATTGCCATGAGTTCCAGGCCACCCTGATACTACATAGTTAATTCCAGGTCAACCTGGGCCAGAGTGAGACCCTACCTCAAAAAACCAATAAATAAATAAATAAAATTGTATTGCTATTATGATGGGTTTTCCTTTACAGGTAACTTCTCTCATAGCTCTCCAATATATTTTCATTGGCCTCTGTGTGTAGTAGTTTTATTATAATAGGCTGAGGAAAGGTTCTTTTCTGTCTTATCTGTTTGCTGTTGTAGAGGCTTTCTGTGTCTGTATTGGCATTTACTTCCTTTCTCTGGAAATTTTCTTCTATGATTTTGTTGAAAATATTTACTATGCCTTTAGATTTAAATTCTTCCTCTTCTATAACCTAAATTTTTAAATTTTATCTTAGTGCTCCAAATTTCTTCTAATTCCGACACATAACTACTCATTAGTTTGTCTTTCTCTTTGTTGGGATGTTTTAAGTGTGCAACTTCTTTTAAGTTCAGATATCCTGTTCTCTCCCTGATCCATTGTATTGGTGAGAATTTCTACAGAATACATTTTTTTAATTGACAGCTTCCATAATTATAGACAATAAGCCATGGTAATTCCCTCCCCCTCACTTTTCATTCATCACTCCACTCTCCATCTTATCCCCTCCCCCTCTCTCAATCAGCCTCTCTTTTATTTTGATGCCATCATCTATTCCTCCTGTTATGGTGGTCTTGTGTAGGTAGTCCCAGGAACTACAACGTCATGGCTATCCAGGGTATTTTGGGTCTGCAAGAGGGCATTGGAAGCAGTCCTACCCTTCCTTTGGCTCTTACTTCCCATACTCCTTCCATTGAGATTTTTCCTCTTTTAAAAAAAAAGTTGTTCATTTTTTATTTTATTTATTTGAGAGCAACAGACACAGAGAGAAAGGAGAGAGAGAGAGAGAGAGAGAGAGAGAATGGGTACACCAGGGCTTGCAACCACTGCAAACGAACTCTAGACGCATGCGCCCTCTTGTGCATCTGGCTAACGTGGGTCCTGGGGAATTGAGCCTCCAACCAGGGTCCTTACGCCTCACAGGCAAGCACTTAACCACTAAGCCATCTCTCCAGCCCCCTTTTCCTCTTTTCTTAGTATGTTTTATTTATGAAAGAGTAAGAGAAGAGAGAGACACGCAGAGAGAGAAACAGACCCCACACTTACGCATCAGGCACTTTAAGCATCTGGCTTTACATGGGGACTGAGAAATCTGGCTTGAGCCATCAGAGTTTGCAGCAAGCACATTTACCCACGGAGCCATAACTCTAGGCCCTGAACCCCTTCTTTCCAAATCATCCCTCTTCTAATTTGAGGTCATTTTTGCCCTCCATCATGGAATGCTGGTGGGTCAATGAACATTGCTGCTAGGTCATGGATGGAAAGATCATGCCTATACACATTTTAAGAATGCTTTATTCGATTCCTAAGAGGAGCAACACTGGAACGTGATTGGGACTGCGTTGGGTCTGTTATTTTTGGTAGGGTGGCCGTTTTCATACTATTAATGCTTCTGATCCAAGAGCATGGAGGATCTTTCCAGCTTGCAGTATCTTCCTCAATTTCTTTAGGCTGATTTTATTTTTTGCAGGTTTGGTGACAGCATTCTTTCACTTCTTGAATAGATTTACTCCTAGTAAATTTGTGATTTGGGAGGCTATAGTGAATAAACTTGTTTCTCTGATTTCTTTCTCTGTGTTTTTTTTTGGGGAGGTGCTGGTATATAGAAGATTATTTCTTTGCATGTAAATTTTGTATCCTGCCACTTTACTGAAGGGTTTTTATCAGATGTAAAGTTTTGATTGAGTATTTTGAATCTCCAACTTATTAATTCTGTCACCTGAAAATAAGGATAGTTTGATTTCTTCCTGCCTTATTTTTAGCCCTTCTTCTGTTCTCTTGTCTTATTTGTGTATTTAAGTCTTTATGCTATAGTAAATAGCAGTGGTGAATGTGGAACCCCTTGTTTGATCCTAATTTCAGGGAGAATGTTTTGAGTTTTCCTCCATTTAGGACAATGTTGGCTATAGACTTGTCACATGTCACATTTATTATGTTGAGGTAATTTTCCACATCCCTACTGTCTTCAAGTCTTTTATCATAAAAGGTTATTGGTTTTCAAATGCCATTTTTGCAACTATTTAGATATTCATGTGATTCTGTCATTGAATCTGTTTATATGATGAATTACATTTCTTGATTTATTTATATTGAGACATGTCTTCATTTCTCATCTGCATGGGAGATTTGACCCATTCTTTTTCCAACATGTCCCATATCACCCAACCTTAAGTGTCTCATTCCTGCAGGTCACAATATCAATGCCAAGCTTAGTGTGGCCACCTGGTTGGCATAGTTGATGCACTATAGTTTAGAACTCCTGGACTCAAGAAATTGTTCAGCCTCAGCCAATGTATAAGACAAGAGGCCTGTCTAACCTGAAAGAGGAAATGTAGTGATGGAGACCAAGCATGGGGTCCATGTGCCCTCTGACCTCCACCAGCCTGGGGTGTAGAAGTGTGCCCCACAACTCATTTTTCTAAAAGCTTCTAGAGGATTTGCACATTGAGAGTCTAATATGCAAGAAGAGGGGAACAGTACTTCTCTTCCATTGTTATATTTCTACCTCAGTGACTAATCCCCAGAAACAAAAGGTGAGTTTTCTTAATGAATGCTATAATGAATACATTAAAATTTTGGGTTGGAGAGATGGCTTAGCAGTTAAGGCACTTGTCTGCAAAACCAGAAGACACAGGTTAGATTCCCCAGGACCCATGTAACCTAGATGCACAAGGGGGAGCACACATCTGGAGTTCATCTGCAGTGGCTGGAAGCTATGATGCACTCTCTCTCCCCCTGCCTATTTCTATACCCCCCTCTCAAATAAATAAAAAAAATCATTGATATTTAGTTGACATTTTATGTATGTTTATTAAGGCTCAATTAAGGAATTTGAGGCAGGAAGGATGGGAAAATGACTCAGTGGATAAAGCACTTATTGCCCAATACTACCTACCCTAGATCCATCCCCCTGCTGCCCACACAAAACCAGAATGGCAAGCTTCTGTAACCCCAGCACTCTAACACTTACATGGGAGCTGGAGGCAGGGGAATTCCTCAGAGGGTTTCAGCAAGTGCAGAGAAAACAACAGTAGAGACCGAGAGAGACTGAGAGCATCCCTGCCTCTAGTAAGGTGCATCAGGGGGATGGACCACGGAGGAGTCCTCTGACCTGCACGGCCCCTGCACTCACACATATGAACACCTATATACACACAAAGACACCCACAAATATAATGAATAAATAGGTAAAAGAATTTGAGAAGTGACTTTATTGTTCATTTATTTATCTTTCCATCTCAGGTGATTTATCTCATCAGAAACCCCAGAGATGTTCTTGTGTCTGGTTACTTTTATTGGAAAGACTCAACTTTTTGTAAGCATCACAAGTCAATGAAGGAGTATTTGGAGTGGCTCATTGAAGGAAATGGTGAGTGTGTCATGAAATATGGAAGCTAGAGGACACTCTGTCTTTCGTTTTATTCTACACTACTGTGTCCTAAAATTTACTATCCACGTAAGATGCCCTTCAACTACTGAACTCCTGCCTCTACCTCTTGGGTGCTGGGGTTACAGGCATGTGCTGCCACTTCCTACTTCTTCTTCTTGGCCCTTTCAAGTTCCTGCAAATGATCTGGGTTATATCGCACAATTCATTTTCTGTTTGCAATGGTGTTTGTGAGTCATTTACCCCTAGCAACAAGTCCAGTCTTAGCATCCAGGAAGTAATGTGCCCTCCTCATCTGAACCCAGCTGAACTCTTCAGCCCTCTCTCATCACTTAATTCAGGTTACTTCTTCAGACACTAGATAATAGTGCAAGTCGGTAATGGAAGAAAATACATGATCAGTAAGCACCGCCAGTGCTGGAACAGTTGACCCACTGAGACTAAAGAGGATGGAAAGAGACACATTGTGCAGTATGAAATGGACATGAGTCTTTGGCATGAAGGCATGATACTCTGAATATCTCCAAGTGTCTATGTGCTGGAGTCTTGGTTCTCAGGGTGACAATATAGGGATGTGCTGGTAGCCTTAAGAGGTAGGGTCCAGTAACAGCTGCCCTGCCATGACAAAGAGGTAATGTAGTTCTCCAGATAGAATTGTGGTTAAAGCTCTCTCTGGCTTCCTCCAGCACATGCTCCTGCCACTGTTACCTCACATGAGGATGCTCCACCATGACGTGAGTCATAAGCATGGGAGGTGATGAGTATGTTGAAGTACTTCACGTTTACCACCTTGTTATTTCTATGTATAGGTACCTCAAAACATTGGGTGAATGCTGTCAATATATGTTAGTTTCATTTGAAAACTACATGTTATTAAAGTGTGCTAGTGTTCTAGTCAGCCTCATGCTGATGGAATGAATCTCAAAACCAGACAGTTTATGTGAGGAATGACATTTATTTCAGGCTTACAGATCCAGGGGAAGTTCCATAATGTTGGAAGAAGCTTGTTCCCTATACTGAATCCATGCAGAGAGAAAAACCACCTCCAGAATCACAAGCAAGCACACTTGTTCTTTTCCTTCTTCTTCTGAGACATGCCCTCTGACACCTGGGATGGGGAGGTCAGATGATCAGGAGTTCAGGACATCCTTTGCTATAGCGCACCATGTTGCCACAGGATGAATTTAATTTCACTGCATAGTGAGTCTGGGCATAATCTGCTCTTCCTCCTGTCACCACCTTCCGACTCTTCAAGTTTTAGGCATGTGCCGTCTTGCCCACTTTATGTCTTATTTCAGTCTCTCATAGCCAT